>CM076679.1:65054041-65654041 GCA_038501925.1 Xenopus petersii
CGAGGTTTTAAATCCTTGTGTGTGCCCAGGGAAGTCCAAACATGGACTAAGGCCAAATGGTGCCGCTGGTTCGGTCAGTCGCAATGCCGGTAAACCGGCGCATACACAATAAAACATCAGAAGTTTTCTTCGGTTACTAGATGGCGTGGACGTATCTGCACATGTAAGAACTTACGCGAACCCGGAAGTGGTGCAGAAAGTTTAAAAAACAGCACGAAAAGGAACAGACAACCATATAAACTTCATTATAGTGGCATAGTTTTGCATCCCCTATGCTGCCTGGTGTTGGTAAGACTGACAAGCTGTTTTGTGCCATTGTGCTTTCAGAAGGGTGCTGTGTAAGTAAACAGATTGGTTACCTTCTGAACAAATGTGTTTGAGCCTGTATGATATTAACATGCCATGGAATTTTTTTTAGGATGGGATTACAGGTGAGAAACCTGCATTCATCATGAGCTCCAGACGCTCGCATTCAGGCTCAAGGAGGTGCGTTTTGAAAGGTCATGGGATGTATTTTGTTTCAAACAATGTTAAACAAAAAAACCATAAACAAAGGAAGAAGATGCTAATACTTCTATTTACATTTCAGGAGTTCTCCTACTGGAGGAAGTCAGAGGAAAAAGACAAGAAGACAGTGTGCATCTTGTTCTGAAACAGCTATGCCGGATGAAAGATTAGGTGAGAAATGCTTTTCAGGATCACCATGCCTGAATCAGAATCTGAACGAGAAATTTCAGAAACCGAATCGGAAGGGGATGATTCAGAATTCAATACGGATATGATCGAATCCCTAGTCACAGCTGTCAGAAAAACTTTAAAACTGGAAGGCAAAGTACAAAATCCAGACAAGCAAGAAAAAATGTTCAAAAAAAATAACTAAGAAAAACCACCTATTCCCAATTCATGAGGTTATTCAATCCACGATTGTCGGGGAATGGGAATGCCCAGATAAGAAACAAATATCTCTAGAAGATTTAAAAAGATGTTCCCCTTTGCAGTAGAGGCTACCAAAGCATGGGACACCCCTCCAAAAGTTGATGCGGCAATCACCAGGGTTGCCAGACGCACCACCCTACCGGTAGATGAAGGCGTTTCCTTGAAAGATAGCATGGAAAGGAGACAAGATGGATCTTTAAAAAGAGCATACTTAGTGGGAGGTGCGTTATGCAAAGCATCAGTTGCCACTACTTCGGTAACTAGAGCCAATAAGATTTGGATACAAGAACTTGAGTCAGCAATCAAATCAGGAACTGAACGAGACAAACTTTTAGATACAGTATGCTGCAAGATATCAAGATGGCGAATGAGTATGCATCAGAAGCATCAATGGATTCCATTAAACTTGCTGGGAAATCCATGGGGCTGTCAGTTGTAGCTAGAAGAAGTCTATGGCTTAGACATTAGAATGCTGATTCACAATCAAAGCATAACCTATGTTCACTTCCATTCAAAGGAAATTATTTATTTGGACCAGAGTTGGACCAGATAATATCGAAAGCCTCAGCGGGGAAATCATCCTTTCTGCCCCAGGACAGAAGGATTCAGAATAGGAATCCTAGAAATACCTTTAAAGAGGCAAAACAATATAAGCCTGGGAAACCATTCTCCTGACAATGGAGACCTAAAAACCAATATTTTCCTTCTAAAAGAAGTGACAGAAAGCACCCTGGGGTAACACCGATAAGAAGGCATGAAGGTGTTGGAGCCCCATCACTGGTTGTAAGACTGAAAGAATACACAGGGGTGTGAGCTTGAGAGATTTCAGATCACTGGGTTTTGACGACCATTTCAAAAGGGCACACATTGGAGCTGAGGCAAAATCCCCCTCAAAAATTTGTATCCTCTGACAAAATGAGACCTGCAAGAGAAAGAAACACCTTGGTTCTTATGATAAAAGAGTCCGGTCCCAAGGAATCAATGTTTTCTGGGAACTTATTCACACCTATTTTTAAAGCGCAAGCCGAGCGGAGAGTTCAGATTAATACTAAAATCTAAAAAATCTAAACGAAAGATTGACTATTTCTCCCTTCAGGATGGAAACAATGAGTTTCATATCTCAAATGTTGTCACATGGGGGTTGGTTAGCAAAATTGGACATAAAGGATGCATATTTGCACATTCCAGTGAAGAATGGTCACAGAAAATATCTCCATTTCAAAATCCTAAACCGACAATACCAGTATCGAGTGCTTCCATTTGGATTAGCCACAGCACCAAAATCTTCACAAAAATTCTGGCACCCGTTGTGGCAAATTTGAGGTTAAAAGGCATACAGATTTTCGCCTACTTGGACGATATACTGTTGAAAGCTTCATCAAAGGAAATTTTGGCGAATCATAATGCAATAACCATCTCATATCTCCAGAAATTGGGATGGTTAATAAATTTTGGCAAAAATATCACGTCACCAACACAAAAGATGGAATTCCTGGGAGTCCTCATAGACACTTTGAATTTCAAGTTCTATCTCCCGGACAGAAGAATCAGAGATATTGAAGAGACTATAAAACGTCATATCGGAACCTACTCACTCGGCAATAATTTGCCAGCAGGCAGTAGGAAAATGGATATCCACTACAACCTGTGTAAAGTGGGCAATGTCGCATGTAAGAATGTTCCAGATGGACTTTTTACTGAAGTGGGACAAAGATTACAGAATTCCACTACAACCGATCAGGCTACACCCAATGATGAATCCTTGAAATGGTGGAAGAAGAGGAACAACCTACTTCAGCCTGTATATTACACCAAACAGAATGTTTGATCATGACAACGGATGCCAGCAAGTGGGGCTGGGGAGCCCATGCCTTGGACTTAAAAACACAGGGCCTATGGTCACAGGAGGAGAGCAAGAGATCCTCCAATTGGAAAGAATTGAGAGCTATATTCATGGGGCTGCTAGCATTCAGACACCTAGTAACAGGGAAGTTAGTGCTAGTGAGATTGGACAATATAACAGCCGTGACATAAGTGAACAAACAAGGCGGAACAAGGTCGAAAACATTATTAAACTTGACCATAATTATGTTCGCATGGGCGGAGAAAAACCTGACGAACCTGACAGCGGAATACATTCCGGGCATAATGGATACAGTGGCAGACAGGTTAAGCAGATCCAAACCACTGAATGGAGAATGGGAACTGCATCAGTGAGTGTTTCAACAAATACTCTGGAAATGGGGTCCATTCTCTATGGACCTAATGGCAACAAGACTCAATGTGAAAATGCCAAGATATGCGTCTTGGACACAGGAGGCGGAATCCAAGGTGGTGAATGCCTTCTCGATTTCATGGAAAATCCCCAGGCCATACGTGTTCCCTCCAATCAGTCTGATCCAAAGAACCTTGAAGAAGATCAAGGAGGTTCAAGCAGAAGTATTGGTTCACACAGATACAACTCATGGCGATAGATCGCACGTTCGATTTCAAGTTCCTCCTTGGGACCTAAGACTAGTTTTGGAAGCTTTGACAAGAGTACCTTTCGAGCCTGTATCCGAGATTTCAATCAAAATGCTAAATCTAAAAATGTGTTTCCTGCTAGCAATTACTACGGCAAGAAGAGTAGGAGAATTGCATGCTCTAACGGTGGGAAAAAGCTGTTTTTACAGGACAAAGTAATCCTAAGAACAGCGGATGGGTTCATTCCGAAGGTGATGTCAGAATTCCATATGACACAAGAAATAATATTACCTTCTTTTTTTCCAAATCCAAAAAATAGCGAAGAGGAAAAGTGGCACATATTGGACGTGGTTAGATGTATCCAAACTTACCTGGACAGAGTGAGCAGCATTAGGAAAACTGACTCCCTCTTGGCTATACCTGAAGGTAAAAAAATGCATCCAGCAAAATCCACTTTTGCCGCATGGATAAAAGAGTACATCAGATCAGCATATAGGCACATTCAACGAGAGGAATCAGAGCATCTTGGGTCTTTCAGGCCAGAACTTCATCAGAAGACATTTGCAAAGCTGCAGTGTGGCTCTCATTTCACACTTTCTTGAAACACTACAAGTTTGATGTTTTCATGAGCAAATCTACGGCTTTTGGAACGGCCATTTTGAAATCTGTTATGGGTCAAAAATAAAATACCCTCCCCTAGCATATTGTTGTGTTTGCTTTTGTACATCCCATTGTTGCCCACTGCCATGTGAAAGGAACAGGAAAAACGAAAATCATATCATACTTACCGAGATTTTCTTTTCCTGGACTGGAAAATAGCAGTGGGCATGGCTTCCCACCCTCGTTAGGGGAGACTCCAAGAGAAACAAGATTGCGGCCTGGGGAGGAAGTATTTATTTGGTATTTCCTGTCCCATTTGCATGGCAGGAGGGATTAACCCATTGGTGCCATGTTCCAGTCCAGGAAAAGAAAATCTTGGTAAGTATATGATTTTCGTTTATCTCCACTGCAGTTCTAAGTGGAGGCAGGCATCTTGGATTTTCACACCTTCTGGAAGTTAGTGTGTGCCCTTCATTTGGAGGAGTTTACTAAATCAAGGCATTCTGGGTAGAATATGCAAGGCAGTGCTGCAATCTGAGCATGCTAATGAAATTTGCATGTTATGGTCACTGTTATAGTCTCAGTATGGCCTCCCGCAGAGAAAAGGAGATTTTGTGTACTCACCGTTAAATCTTTTTCTCTTCAGTCGCTTGGGGGACACAGGGACCATGGGGTATAGCTGGTACATCCAGGAGGGCAGGACACAACAGTAGAACAAAAAACTAGCCCCTCCCCTACTGGCTATACCCCCAGCAGGCGGAGCTTAATCCAGTTTGTTCCAAAGTCAACAGGAAATTAATAACTTTAACTAAACCTAAAATCGGTTAACAATCACCGTAATATGTCAGACGGAAAAATGAAGGCCTCAGTCCAGGGAAGGAAGCCCTGTGTCCCCCAAGCGACTGAAGAGAAAAAGATTTAACGGTGAGTACACAAAATCTCCTTTTCTCTATGTCTGCTTGGGGGACACAGGGACCATGGGGACATACCAAAGCAGTCCCCTAAAAACTCCGGGAGGGAGAGTGAGGCCTAAATGGAAGATACCACTGCGGCCTGAAGCACCTTTCTGCCAAAGCGGGTGTCAGGGACCGCAAAAGTATCGAAATGGTAGAATTTTGAGAAAGAGTGGACAGAGGTCCACGTAGCTGCCTTGCACAGCTGTTCCGCTGATGCTTGGTTTCTGAACGCCCAGGACGTGCTCATATCCCTAGTGGAATGAGCAGTGATTCTATCTGGAGGAGTTTTACCTCTTGCTATGTAGGCTCTCTGGATAGTCTGTTTGATCCAGCAGGAAATGTTTGATTTTTTGGCTGCTCCCCCTTGGTGGGGGCCAGAAGGAATGACTAGTAAGGAGTCCGCTTTGCGAATGTCTTGAACCCTGTGCAAGTAGAACTTTAGAGCTCTCACGGGGTCCAGAGAGTGTAGAGCTTTCTCCTTAGGATTAGACGGTGCCGGGCAGAAGGTTGGTATGGTGATTTCTTGGTTCAAGTGAAAATCTGAGACCACTTTTGGTAAAAAGGATGGAATTGTGCAGAGAACCGCTCTATCATGGTGGAAAATGAGGAAAGGCGGTTTACATGACAATGCACTGAGCTCTGAAACACGTCTTGCCGATGAGATAGCCAGCAGAAAAACTGTTTTCCAGGTAAGCCAGGATAGTGGTATTGAACCTAGGGGTTCGAAAGGAGGCTCCTGAAGAGCACGTAGAACTAACGTGAGGTCCCATTGGGGAGCCGGTGCTCGTACAGGGGGAGCTATATGTGCTACTCCTTGACATCAGGCAAAAAAGCGAGTCGTTCTTGAAAAAGAATTGATAGAGCTGAGATCTGAGACTTCAGGGAACCTAAGGATAGGCCCATGGATAGCCCTTCTTGTAGGAACTCTAGGATATTTGGAATGGAAAAACGCTTGAATTGCGTCTTGTGTCGTATGCACCACTGTTGGTAAGTAGACCAAACTCTATGATAGGCCCTCGCTGAGACTGGCTTTCTGGCAGCGTACATGGTGTGTGCTACAGCCTTGGAGAACCCCTTCTGAGTTAAAATCTTGATCTCAAGAGCCACGCCGTCAAATTTCGATTCTTTGGATTTGGGTGTCGAATGGGGCCCTGAGTTAGCAGGTTCCGGAAGTAGAGGTAGAGTCCAGGGGTCTGTCACGGACAGATTGAGAAGGCCTGTGAACCAGGATCGTCAGGGCCACCTTGGTGCGATTAGGATGAGAGTGGTCTGTTCTTGTTGAAGCTTCCTGAGGATCCTGGGTATGAGGGGGAAGGGTGGGAAGGCGTAAACCAGATGGAAGTGCCACCTTGTCGTTAGAGCGTCTGCTGCTAATGATAGTGGATCCCTGCATCGAGCCATGAACATTGGTACCTTGCGATTGTGTCTGGTCGCAAGGAGATCCACCTCTGGAGTGCCCCACATCTGTGTTATCTCATGGAAAACATTGTCTTTTAATGACCACTCCCCCGGATCTAAGGATTGACGGCTTAGATAGTCCGCTTCCCAGTTTAGTAGCCCTGGAATGTAGATTGCTGACAGGTGAACTTGATGAGATTCGGCCCAATTGAAGATGAGCCTGATTTCGTCTAGTGCTCCTCTGCTTCTTGTGCCCCCCTGGTGGTTGATGTATGCCACCGCTGTGGCATTGTCGGACTGTATCTTGACAGCTTGACCCTGTAGCATCTGTTGCCAGTGAAGTAGTCCTAGACGGATTGCTCGGATCTCGAGAAGATTGATTTGCAGTCTCTTCTCCCGTGGACTCCACTGGCCCTGAGCCGAGAGGCCCTCGAAGACTGCTCCCCAACCGAACAGGCTCGCATCCGTTGTGAGGATACGCCAATGTGGTTCCCCCATTGGTTTGCCTAGAGACAGATGTGTGCTGTTCAACCACCAAAACAGATGTTCTTGTTTTTCGTGAGAGTTTGATCTCCTGAAAGAGGGACTTCCTCTTCCAAACCCTCAGGATGTTCCACTGGAGCTCCCGCAGGTGGAATTGTGCAAACGGTACAGCCTCTATGGTGGACACCATGACTCCCAACACCCTCATACAGAACCTTACTGAGTGTAGAGGTTTTTGCAGGAGTAGCTTTACTAGATCTTGGATCTGCTTGATCTTCTCCTGAGGGAGGTATATCCTCTGCACTTTCGTATTGAACTGCATGCCGAGGAATATCATAGATTGGCTGGGCGTTAACAAAGACTTCTCCAAATTTAGGATCCAGCCCAGTCTCTGAAGTGTGTCCATGGATGTCTGAAGAGATCTCTGAGCTTCTATGAAGGAGGGTGCTTTGATAAGCAAATCGTCCAGATAGGGAGTGATGGAAACTCCCATATTGCGAATCACTGCTGTTGATGCTGCCATAATCTTGGTGAAGACCCTCAGAGCAGACATTAGCCCGAAGGGGAGACTTGTAAACTTGTAGTGGCGATTCTGGAAAGCAAATCTCAAGAATCTCTGATGTGGAGGGAAAATGGGAACATGAAGGTAGGCTTCCCTTATGTCTAGAGAGATCATGAACTGCCCTGGGGTCATTGCTGCAATGACTGATCTGAGCGACTCCATTTTGAACCTTCGTTTCCGAAGGAATTTGTTTAGATCCTTGAGATCCAGAATGGGTCGTACTGACCCGTCCTTCTTGGGAACTACAAACAGGTTTGAGTAATGTCCCTTGAACCTTTCTCCGGCTGGTACAGGTATGATTACCTCGGAAAGTAGAAGGTTGGAGATGGCGCCTAGGAAAGCTGTCCTCTTTGTTGAGTTCTGTGGCAGTCTGGACATAAAGAACCGATGAGGGGGGTTTGAGGCGAATTCTAGATGATATCCATGATTTACCACCTCTTGAATCCAGGAATCTTGAATGATTGTGGCCCAGACTTCGGCAAAAAGACAGAGCCTGCCCCCTATTGCCCTTGAGACTGCCGGTGTGAGGTCGCCATCATGCCGAGGGAGTTTTGTCTCCAGTCTTGGAAACCTGCTTTCTGTTCTGCCAAGAAGATCTCTGTTTTCCGCTGAAACGTCCTCGATTGGTGAAGGACTGTCTTGGTGGTGAAGATCTCGAGTGTTTTGTTTGGGAGCCACGAAAAAACTTACCCCTGCGAAAGGAGGGGCGTGCCTTAGGTTGAGGTAGTAATGTGCTCTTGCCCCCTGTTGCCTGACTAATAATCTTGTCCAGATCAGGCCCGAAGAGAAGTTTGCCCTTGAAGGGAATGGAGGTTAGAGATTTCTTGGAGGACAGGTCCGCGGACCATAGTTTCATCCACAGAGACCTGCGAGCTGCAACAGAAAGTGCCGATGATCTACTGATGACTTGAGTAGCATCAAGTGAAGCCTCACACATGTAGTCATTTGCTTCCTTGATCTGGGAAGCTAGTTGAGAAAGTTCATGACGAGGAGTCCCGTCACTAATTGCAGTCAAAAGGGATTCCGACCAGGACTGCACCGCTCTGCTCACCCATGCCATAGCTAGAACAGGACGTAAGGCAGTTCCAGAGGCTGAGAATGCGGATCTTAAAAGACTTTCTAGTTTTTTATCCATTGAATCCCTGAAAGAAGAGGAATCGGGAACAGGGAGAGCAGTGTTGCTGGAAAGCCGAGATACTGGTGGATCGACTGAAGGTGGCATTGACCACTTTTCTGTAAGATCTTTTGGGAATGGATAGAGTTTTTGGAACTTGCGATTGGTTTGAAAACGCTTCTCTGGAACATCCCACTCTTGTTGAATGATTTGGTCAAGCTGTGAGTGAGAAGGGAAAACAGGTGAAGATTTGTTGTTACGTTTGAACAAACTCTTAGTAGTGTCAGATGAGACTTCTGGTTCTAGATGAGTCTCGAGTACTGAGGCAATTAGGGTGTCCACCGATTCTGAAGAATGTCTGTGTGAGCCATCACCCTCTTTGTCTGAATCAGATGAAAGTTCGCCATCTGAGCGATCAAACTCATCACCGGAATCTGGTAGGAGTGGTGAAAGATGTCCAGGGGGAGAAATACTCTCCTCATCAGATGGAGAAGGAGCTCTACGTTTAGATGCCTTTGCCTTAGGATTGTCAAGGCGAGAGAGAAGCTTGTCTAAGGATTGTGCTAATCTTGGTATTCCGGATGCCAATTGTGATGCCCACTCTGGCGTGGAGGGTCTTTGAGGCTCCCTGCTTGTCGCTGGGGATTCCTCCTGACAGACCTGGTCCACCAGAGGGGGAGCAGGTTCTGGGGGTTCAGGTGCAACCTCAGTTGGCTTGCACTTGGCACATAATGGGTCTTTATGCCCAGAGGTTAAACGTTTGCGGCACCTGGCACAGGCTAGGTATCTTACTTGGGCAGTAGGTGCCCCCCTGGAAAAGAGCCCCTCACTAGGTCCCTCTGACATGGTAGCTGTGAGCAGAATACTGTCCTAAGCTGTGTCTGCTGAGGGTATATAGTACAGGTATCTTGTGAGGCAAAAAAACTGGAGCTGAAAATTCCCAGCGTTTCTACTGAAAAGGTGAAAACGCAGGGCCACTATTACTTGCCCTGACTGAAGGAAAACAGACCGCTAAGCGTACGGCTCTGTTTCCGACTTAGGAGGTTCTTATATGCGCCCGTGATAAACTTCGGTGCAAAAACCAAAATGGCGGCCGTGACTTGGAGCGCGCCTAATAGCGCGAGATTTGAGGGAAATGGCGCTCAGCGACGCATCCAGCCTCTGCGTTAGGCTCTTTCCCTCAAGTCTGTGTCTCCCAACCGTGGCCGCAACACTTAATGCTGCCTAACTTTCCAGCGTAACTGCAGGTAGAGGTACTCCCCCAGTGCTTGTATGCAAGTAGTGACAAGCACGCTGTGTCAGTGTAGGACACGGGAAGGCAGCCTGTGCAGCACAGTGCCTCAGTGAGCGCTCTCGTCAAAGATAGGACAGAGAGGTGGATAATGGCGGAGAGAAGGGAAACACAGGTAATATACCTACCGTGTCCCTTGGCGCTCTCCTCTGTCTTCCGGCCAGTCCGTCTTCGCCTGTGGGAAGGGAGACTAGAATGAGACTGGGTGGTCTTGGATAACCAGGGACCCCGGAGACAGGTCCCACGTTGGGGGATGCCTATTGGATTACTCTAACACAGTGTAGAGGTCCTGGGCATCCCCTAGTGTCAATAACTGACAGAAATGGAAAAATAATAAACAGAGTAGATTTCAATGTCCTATCCTCCTGAGGACACAACAAAAACTGGATTAAGCTCCGCCTGCTGGGGGTATAGCCAGTAGGGGAGGGGCTAGTTTTTTGTTCTACTGTTGTGTCCTGCCCTCCTGGATGTACCAGCTATACCCCATGGTCCCTGTGTCCCCCAAGCAGACTTAGAGAAAGAACCCATTTGACAAAGTAAGGGATTTTTTAAAACCTGCATATTTAGTTTGATTAAACGTGTTTAGGTTGTACTGGTCAGATTGTTAAAATGTATTTAAATACTGGCTGTGATAGGTGCCCTTTAATGTCATTGACCAAAATGGTGACAAGAATTTCCCAATTATTTTGTCATTAGATTGCAGTTTAAAGTGGCAGTAGATCCCTTGTTCAACAGTGCAATGACTAAGGCCTTGTGCTGAACATACTTTCTGCCTATTGTTTTAATCATGAAAAATCAATGTTTTTTGTTATTTCTTGACCTAAACAGAGCAAATGAGGAAACTGAGGCTACTCCATGTCTGGTCCTTGCAAGGTAGATAATTAGATTACCAGTATACAGGTAAGCACAATTACATTTTGCAGGGGGTTATCTGTGCACTGGCAATATAATTATATAACTTGCAAGAACAAAACATGTAGGAGTTTCAATTTCCTTTTTGCCTTGTTTAGCTCAATAAATAACAAAAAGGCAACAAAAATAAGCAAGTACCAAGCACTATTCATTAAATGCAGGTTGAAAAGAGGGTATAGCGTAAATTTTACCCTACTTTTTTTGGTTTGGCCAGATTGCCTAAAAATCGATTATATTGCTAAATGGCTTTATCCTCAAATTTGCAGCTTAAAAAAGTTCATAAGTATACCAGATATAAGCCCCAATACAAGAAAAAGTTGCTGTTTTTTATGAAAAAGTTAACTTTACCCTCAAGACTATTTATTCACTATGTATTACACAAGTTTTTTTTCAGGCACAAACTTTATTTTGATGACAGTATTCTTTTGACTCATTTTGAATGTAACCCAAAAATGTATTTGTATAGTTGTATCTGCCCAAGTACAAGAGTAATGTAAATGCTACTAAAGAGTATTGTAAATGCTACTAAAGTGAACAAAAGCCCCATGAACAATGGGGAATGATTCCACTGGCTCAATCAACAAACTGTATCTTTAGGTCTAACGTAAACAACACTTTATTCACTATACTCAAATTCCTTGTAGATTGACGAGAATGAAAGCGATCAGAAAGTAAGGTGTCACGTAGCAGAACTGGTGGCAAATGTATAACTTGGTGTCATTTGGCAACATATTTAAAATATTTAAGTTTAAAAACTCATTTATGGGGCCTACAAGGGATGTCACTCATTGTTTTCTTACAAAACAAGGGACCCATGATGTTAATGAAGCACTGTGAAAGAAATAAAAAAAAAAAAACTTGGCCTGCTTTGCGGTGGATATTTCTTCAAGAACCACCATAATACTATAAGCAATGAGGTGATGTGTGTAATATTACCTAAAAAGAGTGATGGCCAGTTGTCACTTTACACGCACAGATATTGCTTAAGTAAGTTCCCAGCTATGTTTTCTTTGCATACAGACTCATCCACAAATGTGGACAGACAAAGTGACACTCATACATACATACATAATATATCCAAATATAAATAAGTTGGAGTCCGAGCTGCTGACCAGAGGTATTTATAGACTGTATTCCAAGTGGGTGGGATTCCGTACAGCCATGGGGGGAGGGAACCAAGTGAGAACCTAACACCCAACACCCTTAGGGCTTTTCCTTGCGGCTGTGATTTCAGGATGTTTGGAAAAATAAAAAGGATTTCCTTCTACCCACCTGAGAGACACAAAGTTAAGAATAAAACAAGGTATACAACTATTATGCAACCATAAGGAGCAGTAATTGGTGTATAGCCCCAAAACTTCATAGACACCAGGGTAAATCTTTAAATCCTTCAGAGCAAAATAGGCTACAAATGTATTGTTTTAACAAGCAATACAGTGCAAGCCCCTCTGAAACTAAACATAAATAGCAAAACTGAAGCCCAACTTATTTTCTCGCTTATTTTGGGATCATGTTACCAACATAACTGGTATGGTTTACAATGGGTTTGCAAACCTAACCATTTCAGACCTGAGATGGATATAAACCAAATACCAGACCACAAACAGAAAGACCTCCAACTCCCTCACTGCCCGAGACCCGCAGGACAGGTCCTTTGGCACTGAAGGGCTTAATATGTTGCCAGATTTAATATACACAGTAACCGTGCCTCCGGGCCAGTAGACTGCTTACACCATTTCCTTACTGGAGATAATAATTTAAAGGAAAAAAAAAAATATAAAGGAATGACAAAATATTGTATAACTATTATCATCCCTCCCCCCAAATAATTCTATTTCAGAACTGGACTATGAAGCCCAGAATGCATTGCACAGGAAGCAGATTCCAACCTGCATCCGAGCTTTCACCGAGGTAGCTTTAAACACACAATAAATGGTGTTATGGAAGAAACTCCAGACTAGGTTAGGCCACATGACAAGACAAAGGTGAAGCTGTAACAGCACACTGTGGACAAGATACAGCACAGGTGAGATTTAAGTAACAAAATCTAAAGAATCTCACTTAATCTCTTATTCATGGCCACTAAGATTAAGTGAAGCCCTTTAGATTGAGATAAAATTAAAACATTTGTCTTGGAGGATTGGATGAAGTAGAATTTACTGTAGTCTTCCATCAACAAAAAGTTTATTGATTACCTGTGTCTTCTATTAGAAAGACTGATAAACTACTGATCAAAATTTGTAACACTTGTCTAGGAAGAACCAAATCATATTAAAGCCCATAGGGACATTTGTAACCCTTTAATGGCAGAGAATCAGCACTTGATTACAGGCTGTTCTAGTAATAATGGGGTTAACAGAACCAGGCTATTCTTCTCCAGAAATGAGTCCAGAGGCCCACTGTTTAATATGTCTATCATAGGGTTACCAGATCACCTGAAAATGAAGGATGATTCTAATAAATGCAGGTTGCTGGATTTTGTAGTCCCCATATTATCACATAATCTGGTAACCTCAGGTTTACATCAAACAGAAATAATAAATCTGGAGCTCTGCAGGTGCCAAATATTTCTCTACAAACACAAACTTGAAAGGCAACTTGCCATAGAGTTCAATAATTATTACTGGGATGTGAGCAGGTAACACTGCTTGCACAAAATCAAGCTGAATGGTGACTATTAATTGCTGGCTCTGCAGAGGACCATGGCACCTTTGTCAGAAAGACTAAGTAATGAAAAGAATGCCAAGATCCCCAAGCAATAATTTGTGGCCACATAACCCAAAATGCGCCTGTATATTGAGATTTGTATACATATATTTGTGTGTGTGTGTGTGTATATATATACACACACACACGCACAAATATTACTTTAGGCAGAGGGTATATTGCTGACTTTAAACAGGTTGGTTCATTCTGTTGCATCCTACATATTACCCTGTAACAAACGACTCCATATCACAGAACATCAAGCTTATAACCATACAATTCCAGGCAATCTGCAGAGGTTTGCATTTCCTCAATGCTTTTTAAACTATATTGCCGGCTTCTTTTAATCATAGAGGCTCAGCAAATTCTTGTTAAACATCTGCAAAAAGATACCTGAAACCCCCTTAAAGGAAGCTCTGTCCAGAAGGCAAAGGGTTAACCAAGGTATAGGTAAGCAGTTTCCTGCTTTCAGAGGTAAGGAAAGGTGGGAAAAGGCTTGGCTTTGGGCCCCTCAGTCAAACATCTGAGTGCACAGGTTCTATAAGTGGATGTGTCTCTGCAGATGCAGATGGTCAGCACAGAAAACCTGTCCATCAAGGTGTCTGGGTTAGTAAAGTGAGGAGGCGTTCTGGGTTATGATGATCTTGGGACAAGCAGATACAACTGCCCCTGTGCTGCCCTTGTTCACTGCGGCCAATAGCAGAATTTGCTCCAGTGCGTCGTCTGGTTCTGCTCACGGAAACATGGTGAGAACAGCAGCGATTTCCTGAGAACATGAAAGATATACTGTAAAGACTGTCGGAAATGGAAGATGCCAAAAGAACAAAAAAAAAAAAAAAAAAAAAGGAAGGGTTAAGCCAGAGGTTTTTAGATGTGAAGCACACACTAGCTACAAATCGATATCTGAAACAATAATAGTTAAATTAGCTAATTAAATAAATATTCTAGAAAAATTAGAATATTTTGGAGAAAGGCTTTGCAGCAAATCTGATGACTCTGCAACTATACTTTCACAAGATTATTCACTTGAAAACTAAAACCTTTACACTTATTATTAAATCCGAATAAAGCTACTGTCCGGCTCCAAATAAATTCACAGATATTGGACCATAGGGACATTTACCTGCCTTGGAAATCGTCTTTTAAGAGTTAGTAAATCATGGACAACAGTGACAACAGAAGATGGTATTTTCCCTAGATTAAGACAGATTTGCACATGATAAATTTAACATGTGGCAATTCCCAATTCCAAATTGGTCAGCTGCAGAATAAAGATTCCATTGAAAACTAGCATATTAATGCTTTTAGCAGTTGGTCAATTGTTAGACTAAAGCTTGCTATACATTGAATGATCTGCTCGTTTGGGGAGGTCTCCAAAGTACTGCATCAACGAACCAATGAAGTCATCGTCAGGCAAGATTTTCAAACCTGATAGATCTGCCCATTTTTCCAGCTGGAGGTTTGCCTAGTAGGCCCATCAGAGTGCCCCGTACCTGGCCTGTGTGGATGTCTTAAATGTTGCACATTTTCTTATTATTTTTGTATACAAACTGTAGGCGAATATTGCTTTTATCTGCCTTTTAGCATTTAGAAGGCGTTTCTCATATCAGTCAGCTTCCCTGCTTTTCTCACTAGAGAGTCCTAGTTTTAGCTAAGAGCAACATGGTGTTAATCCTCAGTCAACGTTTTGCTGGGGGACTGATATTACTAAAACTTATTTTAAAACAAGTAATGCAGTATAATGCATTAACTTTATTCTTACAGTGCAACAAGCTAAATACGCATGTTATTTTGAAGTATATTTATTCCCTACCTTGTTGTACTTACAATAATTTGCCAGAAACTACACACTTTTCCTAACTTTTGCAGAATTATTTGAAGCAGGAGGAAATGAAGAGGTATAGAAGAAAAAAAAGGAGACAGGAATAAGAAAACTAGAAGACATAGTTACCCACAAGTCCCCAGTCCTCATCGAGCTGCTGACAGACTGCCAGGAAGCAGAGTGCTGTCTGTCTGAGCCTGCAGCTCCTTTACAACAGGATCTATGATGGAAAACAAGCAATGTTTTATTAGGCAATTGTGTTTTTAGGGATGTACTGTCTTGACTTTAAATATAAAATACAGTGTTACTATTTTTTTTTTAGAAGATGCTTTACTGTGCAACTCAAAATATTTATAGTTTTGCATGTTATAGTTGAATAACTTCCATAGGCTGTATTAATACACAGTATATGATTTTTAGTGCCGACAAAACATTTACAATTAAATGCATTGACCAGAACACCCTTCTAAAACCTCTACTTACTTTTAATCATATAAAAAGTGAGGTTGCCCAACCAAAGTTGGTAGTTCAACACTTACAAAAGTATGGGTGTTCCATGGCCTCACGTGCAGTCAGTCTCTGCTGGTGGTCGTAGCGCAGTAACTTATCCAACAGATCAAGAGCCTCTGCACTCACCAGGTGCCTGTTTTCACTGTGTAAGAAATTCTCCCAGCGTTTCCTTGAATGTCTGATAAATAGATTGAGAAAGAGCGAAATGATATCTTGATATAGGTCCATTAACTGAACTGCTAGGACACTGCTGTTTTCCATATAAATTATTGAGTAATGTGAAGCATTATGCCTTGAAGAAGAACTAAAGCCTAAATACAATATGGCTAGAAATAATGTATTTCATATACTAAATAGACAACTGTTTGGTAAAGATTTAGTTCACCTTAAGTCTACTTAAAAACATATTGACTGATGCTAACAAGAGCCAAAAATGCTTTGCAAACAAGCCACCCACTACCAATGAGGTGAAAAGCAAACCAGGGTTGACAAGAAGGGAGTTGTGACATGGAGTGGGAGCAGCAATGGTCCTCCTCCCTTGTGCCATAGGCATGTGCTTATTTCTGGCAGTATGTATTTGCAACTTGAAGTAGTATGCCATTCTGTCAATCCCTGCACTGGCTTCCACTACCTCTCAGAATTAAATTTAAATTAATGACCCTGAAATTCAAAGCACTTCATAACTCTGCCCCACCCTACATCTCTGAACTCATCTCTATATACTCACCTAACCGCTTACTACGCTCCTCTACTGACCTGCTACTCAACTCTTCTCTCATTACCTCCTTTGCAAGGGCTGCACCTCCTCTGGAACTCTCTCCCACGGTCTGTCCGACTTTCTTCCAACCTTTCTGCTTTCAAGAAATCTCTTAAAACGCACTTCTTTCGAGAAGCCTACCCTCACTCTGCTTAACTACCAAACGCAACACCACATACAATACCACATTTCTCAACCACTTAATTCGATCTTGCCCACTCCCACACCTTGTGTATTACTCCCTTCCCTTTAGAGTGTAAGCTCTTTCTGCATAGGGCCTTCCTTACCTTTTGTACCGGTATTGATTGTGATGTATGTAACACCATATGATCTATATATATAATTTCATGTGATTTAGTTGTATAATCACATTTACTTTACATGGCTACGCAATATGTTGGCGCTATATAAATACATGTTAATAATAATAGTAGTACTGTTTTATCACAAATACTTACTGTCCCAGGATGTCATTGAAATGAGGGTCCAGCTCTATGTGGTATTTCTTCAAATAGCTATACAGCTCGTCTGTACCCAAAACTTTGGCGATGCGGACAAGCTGCATGAACGAAAGATTAAAAAAAAAAAAAAATCATAGAATAAAAAGAGCTTGAAAAGTGTGGTCCACGCTACCTACTTCAGACCTTGTATTTTAACACAAAATATGCAGTATATATAAAGACCCACTGACAATTCTAATTAGAAACTCTTGCACCTCTAAATCTACTTCTAGCAAGCTATAACAGCAGCCCAGTGTGGTGGAAAATGTTTAATTCCCTTGCCTTCTGCTATTCCTGAGGGGCAACCACCTGTCACTACACAGTGGTGAAATGTGTTTTTTTGGTTTAAAATCCACCTAAACAAGCAGTGAGAGGTGGTTGCCATTCTAGTCAATGGCATGCAGCATGGGTGGCAACAGGTGCCTCTGCCAACAGAGAAAACTCCTTTTATGCCATTCGCCTTAACATCCAAAAACTTTTGATGCCAGAAGAATCCTTTTGCTCACTTAAATATTTTATTCAACCCCATTACACGGTCACCTGGTCATAGTTGTCCTGTCCATGGAAAAAGGGTTCCTTCCGGAAGATCATACTGGCCAGCATGCAGCCTAAACTCCACATATCTAGGCTGTAATCGTACATCTGCACAAAATTAAAAACAATTTAGCAGTAGTTAGCAACTGAATGTAGACAAATAATTTAGGAGAATTGATCTGTTCTAAGCATGGTTTTCCGGTTACTAATGTTTCCATGAAAAAAGTGTTTACTTATGTTTGGGCTTTCTTACCAAAGACCTGTATGCTGAATAAGGCCACCCAGCCCTCATACATATAGTAGGAGTGAAAAAAACTTTGCCCTACAATTAAACAATTGTCCCACTATGTGTACTCCATGAAGTTCAACCTTTGCTGTTGTGACTTTACTGGTCAACCAGCACTGTAACTACTTCTATCTGCATGGATTATTTTATGGTCCTTTTTACCGTCTAGTCCAGTAGGTTCCAGTAAGTTTCTCTTTATGCAAACCTTAAGCATTTTCTTTTTTAACAGTGTACTGTCCTACTGTAGACACTTAGACCTTTCATAACATTATTGCTTAAATATATTATCATTTGCATTAAAACTTGTTCACTGTTTGCACCTACACCTGCCATTTATTCTTTTTACTATGGATGGAATGACCATTACCCTGTTGATCCAGCATCCTGTCTGGGGGTTCTCTTAGACCAAATCCTATCCTTCTCTAATCATATAAAAGCCAGCGCAAAATTTGCTGCTTTTCCCTCTAGAACATTTCAAAAATAGAACAAATTCTTTGATAAACAACTGCTAAAACACTAAGCCCATATGGCATCTCGCTTAGTCTATGGCAACCTATTTCTAACTGGTCTGCTACCTAATCTTTATAATGTTGTCTTCCCTGTGTGCAATTTTCTGTAGTGTAACATTTATACATGGCTGCCTATCCTTTTAGTACTTTATAAATAAAGTTACACAAAAATATTTGTATGCCCATTGCAAAGTTTAGACTTTATTTTGTTAATTTGTTAAACACATGTATCAGGTTTTATTTCCAAAGCAACAAAATCATGACTGTCTGCTGCAACGGGACCACTAAAGGGATACTGTTATGGGGAAAAAATTTTTTTCGAAACAGTTAGTTAATAGTGCTGCTCCAGCAGAATTCTGCAATGAAATCCGTTTCTCAAAAGAGCAAACATTTTTTTTTATATTTAATTTTGAAATCTGACATGGGGCTAGACATATTTTCAGTTTCCCAGCTGCCCCCAGTCATGCGACTTGTGCTCTGATAAACTTCAGTTTACTGCTGTATTGCAAGCTGGGGTGATAAACCCCCCCCCCACAGCAGCCTAACAACAGAGCAATGGGAAGGTGGTAACCAGATAACAGCTCCCTAACACATGACAGAATCCCTTTAATAAAAGTGCTTTAAATATACCTGTCCTATGAGCAGTAATATTCGACTACTCTCAGGCAACACAGAAAAAATACATCTCCTGTCATAAACCATATGGAGGCATCACTTAAAGGGGTTGTTCACCTTTCAACACTTTTATCAGTTCAGGTGCAGACTCGAAACTTACAATTTTGCAACATTTAGTTGATACATTTCTCAGAAGCATCTGTGGAATATTAGCAACTATTGTATCAATTCTAACAGCTGTCTTTAAAACACAGGGATTCTTCTCAGCAGAGACAAAGATGAGAAATGTATCAACTAAATGTATCAATTTAGAACAGTTTACAGGGTCGGTGTCAGCCATCTCCCAGAGTTGCTTTAGAAGGTGAAAAGTGACACTTTACACTTAGAATAATCCTTTACAATATTAGAAAAATAGTCACACAGAAAATAATTGGAAAGTCTTATTTCTGGTGAACTATCTGAAACCAACTGAACTTTTAGTGAACAACCCT
The DNA here is from genome assembly GCA_038501925.1 of Xenopus petersii. Taxonomy (NCBI): domain Eukaryota; kingdom Metazoa; phylum Chordata; class Amphibia; order Anura; family Pipidae; genus Xenopus; species Xenopus petersii. Next base: position 65,073,487 of record CM076679.1, read on the forward strand.
GTTGGTCACCTTTACACTAACTTTTAGTATTATTTGTGTTTTTTGCGTTATTTAGCTTTATTCAGCAGCTCTCCAGTTTGCAATTTCAGCAATCTGGTTGCTAGAATCTAAATTCCTCTAGCAACCATGCATTGAGTTGAATAAGAGATTTGAATATAAATAGGAGAGGGCTTGAATAGAAAGAGGAGTAATAAAAAGTAGCAATAACAATACATTTGTAGCCTTACAGAGCTTTTGTTTTTAGATGAGGTCAATGACCCCCATTTGAAAGCTGTAAAGAGTCAGAAAAAGAAGGCAAATAATTAAAAACCAAAAATAAATATTGAAGACCACGAATAAGCCATTCTATAACATACTAAAAGTTAACTAAAAGGTGAACCAACCCTAAGACACCATTGTGGAAAATAATATATAGATTCTTCTCTCGTACAGCTCTAACTTTGTTTTAAGAAATACAGTTTTTCAAATTCAGAGAACAAATGTAAAATAGATACACATGAATATATTACATTAATAAACAAATGTTTTCTGAAACAAATGTAAAATTCTATAACCTGATGACAGAGACCCTTTAATAACAAAGCTGAATAACATTTTCAATAATGTTACCTGCATTTTACCAAATAAAACAGATCACTTACCTGGTAATCCACCAGCAGTTCGGGGCCCTTGAAATATCGTGATGCTACACGGACATTATATTCCTGTGCTGGATGGTAAAATTCTGCCAAGCCCCAGTCTATCAATCTGAGCTAAATGGTGAGAAATAACAGTTACTTTCTCTGGGTCAATTAACAGAGGCTGTTTTTCTACTTTATAGACATGTTGTTTTTCAACCTATGTAACCACAGAATAAAATATTTGTAAACCAGCTTTACTTAAAGACAAATATCTTGGCTGCACAAAAAAAAGGCTAGTGATCTAACAATGCAAAAAACAAAAGTTAATACAGGCTGGGGAAGAAGCAAGTCAATTTGGGTTGTACCTTTTTTTGCTGATGATCAATCATGACATTATGTGGTTTCACATCTCTGTGCATAACTCCTTGACTATGGCAGTAATCAAGAGCCTAAAAGAAACCAAAAAGTAAATTCCCTTATTTACTCCAAAATGTTGTTCAGTCGTTCAAAAAAAGGACTATAGAAGCTTTAGCAAGTTTTCAAGTGATGTTTCCCAAGGAAGCACCAAATCCTCTCTTAAAGAAATATCATACTGCTTTATTCAACATTGGTTCATCAGGACTTGTGCTTTTTATGGTCTGTTATTTCTTGCACTAAATGTCAAAGCTGAAATTAAATGCAAAGATAAACTAATTTCTGGTTATACAAGCACAACTGCAAAACTAAGGAGAAACCTAAAAAGCTGACCATTCAGAATAGATGACATTTGTTTACAGCCTGAGGAAGACTTACTAACCTTGAGAAGCTCATACATGTAATAGCGGATATCATAGTCCGTTAGAATCTGATACAACTGCTGTATGCGAAAAAGGAAACAAAAAAAGAAACAAACGCATGAAAAAAGTAATGTTTAATTTCCTTACTATGCCATTCTTATATTACTGGAACATATAGAAGAAAAAGATTAGAAAAGAGCCAGGATGAGAGATCTGGGTTCCAGACAGGTCACCTTTCATACGGACTGAAATAAGCGGGAGTAGTGGTCTGTTTGTAACCACATCTCTCTCTATGGGAATTGAAGACCGACCGATGCATAGGATTTTTATTTGCTGCCGTTTCCACCCAAGCACAACAGCAAAATTGCTATAGGCTTCAACATACTTAATTTCTTTCTACCACAGTAAATTCCTCCACCCTTATTTTGGCATGAGCTCATTCAAACATGGTGCATAAGCAGTATCTAAACTTCACAAACAAAAAAAAAAAATCCCATATGATTAAATGAGAACCATGATAATTTGCCTCTACTTAGACAATTTCCTAAACTTAACCATAGGCTCACAGTGGAGCAACAGCTGTTTTGAGCCAATCAGCACCCAACAGACCTATACAAATGGGTTGAACTTTGGTCTTGTCAACCCGATCTGTAACATGGAGCAAATTTCGGCACAGAAAAACTACATATAGTCAACTTTTTTCTAATTTTGGTTCTGTACATTACCACAATGAATTTTAAATGAAACAACTCAGATGCAGTTGAACGGCAGACTTTCAGCTTTGATTCAGTGGGTTGAACAAAAAGATTGCATAAAAATGTAAGGAACAAAGCCTTTTTTTAACACAATCACGTCATCTCAGGGGCTTAAAAGTAAATGGACAAAAAACTGAAAATAAAATGTTCATTTCTAATACTTGGTTGAAAACCCTTTCGCTGGTAATGACATTCTGAAGTCTTGAACATCACCAGATTCTGGATTTCCTCCTTCCTTAATGCTCTGCCAGGCCTTTACTGCAGCAGCTTTCAGTTACTGTTTGTTTGTGGGCCTTTCTGTCCGAGGTTTAATCTTCAACAAGTGACTGCATTTAGCTGGATTTGAGCAGATAGTATGTCTCTGAACACCTCAGAATTAATTTGGCTGGTCCTGTCCTGTGTCACATCATGGAGAAACACTCCCAGTGCCAGTGGCAGCCATGCACACCCAAGCCATCACACTGCCTCCACCATGTTTTACAGATGATGTGGTATGCTTTGGATCATGAGCTGCTCCACACCTTCTCCATACTTTTTTCTTGCCATCATTCTGGTAGAGGTTGATCTTGGTTTCATATGTCCAAAGAATGTTTTTCCAGAACTGTGCTGGCTTTTTTTAGATTTTTTTTTTTTTAGCAAAGTCCAATCTAGCCTTTCTATTCTTGATGCTTATGAGTGGCCTGCACCTTGCAGTGCACCCGCTGTATTTACTTTAATGTAGTCTTCTCTTTATGGTAGACTTGGATATCGATATGCCTACCACTTGGAGAGTGGTGTTCACTTGTTTGGCTGTTGTGAAGGGTTTTCTCTTTACCATGGAAATGATTCTGCGATCATCCACCACTGTTGCCTTCCGTGGACGTCCAGGTCTTTTTGCGTTGCCGAGTCCAGTGCTTTCTTTCTTTCTTTCTTTCTTTCTTTCTTTCTCTGGATGTACCAAAATTGTAGATTTTGCCACTCCTAATGTAGCAATTTTTTGGATGTTTTTTTTTTTTTTTTTGGAGCTTAAGGATGGCTTGTTTCACCTAAAAGGAGAGCTCCTTTGACTGCATGTTGTCTGTTCACAGCAAAATCTTCCACAGACAAACACCCCCCTCAAATCAACTCCAGGGATTTTATCTGCTTGACATAAAAAGGAATTGCCCACACCTGCCCATGAAATAGCCTCTGAGTCAATTGTCCAATTGCTTTTGAGTCACTGAAATGAAGTGATTGTGTTAAAAAAAGGCATTTTTATGTAATCTTGTTGTTCAACCCAGTTAAAGCTGAAAGTCTGCAGTTCAACTGCATCTTCATTTGTTTCATTTAAAATTCATTGTGGTAATGTACAGAACCAAAATAAGAAAAAAGTTGTCTGTCCAAATATTTATGAACCTAACTGTATGCACACAGTAGCTATTAGTTCACTTAACACAAGAAGCAATGGGTGTGGATCTGCTTGGATCAGCTGTCTCCCCAAGTGTAGAAGCAGCCTTGTGTGGCATTAGCCTCAGGGATGAAGTTTCATGTTCCCCTTTGAAACCAAAGTATTTTTTACTGTTAAAGGAAAACTATACCTCCCCCAAAATTAAACAGAGTTTATATAAAATTAAGTAGCATATTAAAGAATCTTACCAAACATATATATAAATATATAAGCAAATATTGCTTTGGGCATCGTGAATCCTAGGATCCCAGGGGGCGGCCCTAATTTTTTTAAAATGGCAATTTTCTATTAAGGATTACCCAATGGCACATACTAGTAAAAAAGTATATTATTATGAAAATCTACAAAAAGTCCACTTAAGTAGCAGGTTGAGCCAACATGACGTATCTGTGGTAATTTCCCCATCAGTTAAATGCATGTTAGAATTTAACTGCAGAGAGGACAGAGAAAATGGGAGTTTGTGATACTCACCATTAAATGCTCTTCTCTTGGGATGTCTGTAGGACACAGGGGCCCTGGGGCATAGCATCCACCAGCAGGAGGCAATAGAGAAGAGGAGGAAAACTTCTCCTCCTTGCTGCTATAACCTTCACCACTTCCTGATTGATTCAGTTTTGTCTAACAATGAGGGTAACTTGCAGACATTTTACTTGGCAGTAATCACAATCAAAAAAGGCCCACTTCCAGGAGGGAAGCCCTGTGTCACACAGACATCCCAAGATAAAAGGATTTAACAGGGAATATTACAAAATCCTCTTTTCTCTGAAGGAGTCTGTGGGGGCATATTATAGCTTTCCCATCACTCAAGGGCAGGTAGAAGTAAAGGCTTGGCATTAACTGCGGCCTGTAGCACATTTTTGCCAAAGTGTGCATCAGATGCCACAAAGACCTCAATGCTATAGAATTTAGCGGAGGACTGAATAGATGACCAGGTAGCAGTTCAACTTTTTCTATGGAGGCTTGGTTCCAAAAAGCCCAGGAAGGACTGACCCCCCTGGTAGAATGACCTGTTATTCACAGAGGAGGAGACTTCTAGAACTTGCCTTGGAACTCCCAAATGATGAATTCCGTCCTTTAGGGAATTGGACCAAGTCTGCATGGCTCTGGTAACCCAGGTTGATGCCAACACCAGACACAGGCTTTCATCAGAGGCCTAAAATACAGCTTTAAGGAATCCTTCCTATTTCTTATCCATAGAGTCCTTAAATGAGGAGGCAACCAGAACCAGAACAGGGAGAGCAGTATTCTTTAATAAACTGGAAACTGGAGCATCCACAGAGGAATATAGACTATTTTTCCAGGGATTCTTGTGGAAAGGGATACGAACATTAAAAATGGCGATTAACCTTAAACCTCCTCTCTGGATGATGCCATTCAGACTGGAGATTTTCCAGTTGTGTGTGAGATGGAAAACAGGAGAAGATTTTTTTGTGTCACTTGAACATGGGCCAAGATGATTCCTGGTCAGAATCAGGGCCCTTAAGGTCTAGGCATGAAATGACTGCAGAAATTAAGGTGTTAACTATGTCTGCGGATGATTTAGACAAGTCTTGTGAGTCTTCAGCATCATCATAATAGATCTCACCTTCACTAAGGGATGGATTGTTCCAAAGGCCAGTTGATGGTTTGGTGTGGGATTCTGCAGAACCCTGACTGAGTTTATCGAGCAATTTATCTAGGCAGTCTGCTAATTTGGGAATGCTTGTAGAAAGCTGCATTGCCCAAGCTGGAGGATTCGAAGTCGGAGTAGAGAGCTAAACAGACTGTCTGTGCCACTGGGGTAGTTATAATATCCTCTCGCTCCAGCGGTACTGGAGGTAGTGTTGGTTCCGGGTTCATAGGAACCTCCTCATCCAAGTGTTTAGAGCATGGGGCACAGGATCATTTCTGCCAGAAGGTAGGTATTTACAGTATCTAGCACTTGAATGTTGCCCCAGCACTAAGTATCCCACAGAGGGTGAAGCCAAGCCAGAGGGACTCCTGTGTGGAAATCTCTAGGACAACCCCTGGTGCCCGTGGACTCTGGCCGCAGAAATCATGAAGCAGTTCTGTCTCCTTGAGAACACAAGAAAAAACTGAATTGATCAGCAAATGGTGAGGGTTAATGATGAGGGCCCTAGTAACAGCAAAAGGACTAGGGATTTTCATTCCTATCCAATACCAAGGGGGTTAAAGAGGGGTTGGGAACCCTTAGAGGAACGTGAGCGTCTCCAAAAGCAAAGGTCCTCAATGAAAACCACCTCACATATGTTTAATTTACCAAAAAAATCCCTTACAGCTAATGAAATATCAGTATTAAATAAAGGCCTCAAATTTGCCCCTTGTAGTGGACCAAGTAAATTTGAGACATAGATTTGCATAAATTTATCCGTCAACTTACCATTAAGACATTTTGCATTAAGATCTAATGGAGAAGCTATTGATAATTCAACGAAGTCTACAGATGTATATTTCAAAAGGTTTGATGGATCGGTTAAATATAATTTTTACCCAAAGGATTCACAGGGAGAATATATTAAAATGTACCATAATATAGTTCAAAATGAGATCAATGCTTTATTTAATGCACCTTGGAAGGTCAAAAATAACTTAACAGGAGCAGAAAAAAAGGCCCTACATAATTTAATGAAAGTGGATACCATCATTATTAAGCCTGCGGACAAAGGGGGAGGTGTGGTCATACAGCAGAGGGAGGATTATGTTAATGAAGCTATAAAACAATATAGTGATGCATCCACCTATTGCAAATTAGACCATAACCTTACGGATAGGTTTATAAAGGAATTGACACTTCTTCTAAAAGAGGCAAAAGAGAAAAACATTTTGGAAGATGGGATGTTGAACAACCTTAACCCAAGAATAGCACTATATTATCATCTCCCCAAGATACACAAATGTCTTAATAACCCTCTCGGCAGACCCATCATTTCAGGCATTGTGTCTAACTAGTAATCTTTCAGAGTTTGTAGCCTTCCACTTACAAGATATAGTATAAAATCAAGAGTCATATCTTCGTGACAACCCATCTTCTAAATAAAATAATGAATATTAAATGGGAGGAAGATTTTGTCTGGATAACATGTGATGCTACATCACTATATACAAGTATTCAACATGCGAAAGGGATGGAATCTGTTGGTGAAAAACTTAGGAAAGAAAGTGAACATTCAATACCCTTGCAGGTGTTCTTTGTAAACAGCATTAATTACATTCTAACAAATAATTATTTTCAATTTGAAAATGTATTTTATTTACAGTTGCTGGGAACAGCAATGGGTAGTAAGTTTGCCCCTTCATACGCTAATTTACATATGGGGGTATGGGAGGATATCAACATTTGGAAAAATGTTCAATTTAAGGAGAATATTGTGTTTTATACTCGCTTCATTGACTATTTGTTGTTTATATGGAAAGGGGATGTTGAGAGTGCCAGGGATTTTATTAGATTTATCAATCAGTATGATTTCAATTTGAGATTTTCTGTAGCAGAGGTGAACGACAAAATAGATTATCTTGATGTCACATTGTTTATTCAGAATGGAAAGGTTGAAAGTAAGCTATACAGGAAAGCCACTGATAGGAATGGCCTATTGCATGCCAGCAGTGGGCACTTCAAGGGCTGTGTTAAGAACATACCAAAGGGGCAGTTCCTCAGGGTTAAGTGGAACTGCTCCAGGGAGTCAGTATAGTATAGAAATAGTCTTTCCAGACATTATAAAGAGAGCCACAATAGTGATCCTAAGGGTACAATGTTTTTAGTTCTTGAACAAATTCCTGCCAGTTTTAAAGGAGGAGACAGACTTATTAGGCTGAGGCAAAGAGAGACCGTTTGGATTTGTGAGCTGAATAGTTTACAACCTCATGGTTTAAACATAGACTTGGCAGCTTTTTAATTTTTTTCAATTTTAACCTTCTTTAACTTTTGTGTTTTTAGGACTTGGGCACTATTAGTTGGCATGGGGGTCCCTTGCCTTATTGTAAAATGGTTTCAATATAGGTAGGTCCATGGTTTAAGGTATAGTTGGCAACATATGGGAGAGCAGTTCCCTTGCCCTATTTACATATGTGCTTATGATTGGCCATATAATTGAATATGCAAATGCTGCCACAAATAGCTCACCATAAGTAAACTAAACCTGAAATTTTCTATGGTTGGAGTGAGGGTGGGGTTAGTAATTTTCCTTCTGAAGAAGCGAGGCGCTCCACATGAAATGCGTGAAGGATCAGGAACAGTTTTAATTGTACAAAATTTTTGATTTCATGTTATCTTGTGAGTATAACCCATTGCTGGGGCACATGAATTTTAAAAAACATACATCTGCACTATCATATATTTTTTCTTTTCATGAACATTGCGTGAATACTCAAGGACACCTTGGAGTCAACACCAGTTTGCTTGATGTATACATACTTTGAAAATCTGTTGAGTAGGCAATTTCACCAGAGTTTACAGCACATGGCACTTTTTTAAACAAGTTTTACGTAATTAACACAGCACAGTGTGTTGCACTTGGCACTTTAATATACAAATTTAAGGGTACTGCACCATAGTATCCATTTTTGTGCTTCCCTACAGAGATTTGTTTTGAAATGGTGAGGGTTATAGCAGCAGGGAGGAGTATTCTTCCTCTTCTCTATTGTCCTGCCTCCTGTGGTGGATGCTATACCCAAGGTCCCCTGTGTCCAACAGACTCCTTGAGAAAACTTTTATAATTAATCCTTTTTTTAATTTCATAATTTGCACATATTTTTAATATACATATTGCTCAGACAGAGGAGATTATCTACAACATAAAGTCTATTTGCAGTCTGTGATTTAGGATATATACTGAAGAAATGCACACTTACCTTAAAATCTGTATTATTGATGTATTCAAAAACAAGGGCTGGAGTCTTGGACTGTAGATAAATTAACAAACATGAGTATAGATGTACATGAAATACAAAAAAGTTTTGTTGTAAATTTGTGTTGAAAGAAGACGTTTAAACGAATATTATCCTTTTCAGTGTTATAGGGTTTTGTCAAGCCAGATCAGAAAGCGGTGAAGAACTGAATTGAAGAAAGCTGGATATTATCATTATTTTATGCCTGTATGGAGTTTTTAAAAAGGATCAAAACTGTAGTGTTGCACCAAAAAACTGTTTTATTTATTCTTACGCAAATCTTGAATGGAGTCTGGTATTCAGTGAAACCCTACCCTTTGAACACAAACTTCTGGTCAAATGCAGGCCCGGTCCAAGCTGTCTGACCCTAGGCAACCCCGCCGGCCACTTGACCAATCTCCCAAACCCACCCCCCGCTGGTGATCTGACAACGTGGGGGGTGTTAGGAGCACATTCACAGAGGAGTGCTGGAGAGAAGTGCCGGTGGGGGAACAATGGTCCGGACCAGGGGTAGGCTAAAGAAGAGGTACTATGCTTGGTGCCCCCACTCAGTTGCGCCCTAGGCACATGCCTCTTCTGCCTACCCCAGTTCCGGCCATGATCAAACGAGTTTATTATACAGCATATAAATATATGCTAAACATATCAAAATGCAAATATGGGATCTATTATCCATAAACCCTTTATCTAGAATACATTTTTCATGGAAGTGCTATTGTAAAATGCATGTTGGTTTTTATTTGGACCAAGCAAACAGTCAAGCATTGATTATTGAAAACCTCAGAGCATACTAAGGAGAATTTGGCAGTACAGGTACGGGATGCGTGATCTGGAAACTCATTAATCAAAAAGGTCCAAATTACAGAAAGGCAGTCTCCAATTGACTCATTTTTATTTAAATATTCCAAATTTTAAAAAATGATTTCTTTTTTCTCTGTAATAATGAAACAGTACCTTGTACGTAATCCCATTTAGGGATGCACCGAATCCAGGAATCGGGTCGGGATTCGGCCATTTTCAACAGGATTTGGCCGAATCCTTTTGCCTGGCTGAACCGAATCTGCATATGCAAATTAGGGGCGGGAGGGAAATCACGTGACTTTTTGTCACAAAACAAGGAACTAAAAAAATGTTCTCCTTGCATATGTAAATTAGGATTCGGATCCGGTCCGGCTGGGCAGAAGGATTCGGAATCCAAAATAGTGGATTGGGTTTATCCTTAATCCCAACTAAGATATAATTAATCCTTATTGGAAGCAAAACCATCTTATTGTGTTTATTTAATGTTTACATGATTTTCTAGTAGACTTAAGGTATGAAGATCCAAATTACGGAAAGATCAGTTATCCGGAAACCCCCAAATCCCAAGGAATTGTTATCCAATTCTGGATAACAGGTTGTTGGGGCAAAAATGTTGCGAGTCCAGGATCCAGAGCAACAACAGTCTAGTGTGTGGCAAGTTAGAAACAAAGTAAACGTTTCCCTTTAGTATTTTCTAGGGATGCACCGAATCCACTTTCGGGTGGGAAGGGAAAACCTTTTTTACTTCCTTGTTTTCTGACAAAAAGTCACGTGATTTCCCTCCCCGTCCCTAATTTGCATATGTAAATTAGGATTCGGATTCGGTTCGGCCAGGCAGAAGGATTCGGCCGAATCCTAATCCTGCTGAAAAAGGCCGAATCCTGGCCGAATCCCGAACCGAATCCTGGATTCGGTGCATCCCTAGTATTTTCTATGTTACAGTTTTAGTTTTATGAAAGTAAAAGTGGAAACTGAAGAAACTGTGCAAGACTGAGCTAACTGGCTGTTCACTATCTGCTAAAAGACATACAGTATTGATTTTTTTTTCTAATGGATTTATTGGCTTGTTGTAAAATGTACTCTGCAATCAAGATTTTCTGGCAAAAAATTAAAGGGATTGGTCACCTTTAAGTTAGTATGATGTTGAGTGATATTCTGAGACAAGCAATTGGTTCTTTTTTTATGGAGTTATTTAGCTTATGAATTCAGATGTTTTGCAGTTTGCTATTTCACAAATTTGGTTGCTAGTGTCCAAATTACCCTAGCAACTACGCACCAATTTGAATGAGACTGGACTATGCATAGGAGAGGACCTGAACAAAAAGATGAGCAATATAAAGTAGGAATAACAATAAACGTGTAGCTTTACAGAGCACAAGCTTTTTATATGAGGTCAGTCACTACCGTCACTAACCTGGAAAGACTTAGAAGAAGAAGGTGGCAAATCATTCAAAATTATAAATAATATACATAATGAAGACAAATTGAAAAGTTGCTTAGAATTGGCAAATCTATAACATACTAAAACTTAACTTCAAGGTGAACCATCCCCTTTATCAGGCAAAATAATTAATGAGTTATACTGGTTATTTTCGTACGTGGGCTGCCATCGCTATTCACTACACATACACAGTGTGCTGCACTAAAAGCAGGCACAACATCATGCATGTGCTTGAAGGAACCTGATATGCCTTCTTTCAAGACTGCCAGTTCAAATACAACTAGGCATGCCACAATATGCCATCCCTCTTCCTGCACATGCCTGTGATTAAAGGGGTTGTTTATCTTTGAGTTAACTTTCAGTATGATGAAGAGAGTAATATTCTGAGACAATTTGCAAATGGCTTTAATTTTTTATTTGTAGTTTTTGAGTTAAGTGTTTAATTCAACAGCTCTCCAATTCGCAATTTCAGCAATCTGGTTGCTAGGGCTCAAATTACCCTAGCAACTAAAAGTTGATTTGAATGAGAGATTGGAATAGAAATATGAGAGGACCTGAATAGAAAGATGTCATGTAGAGAAAAGTAGAGACAGGCATGAACAGATTAAATTGCAATCTGTTTATTCACACACCACTTGAAAAAGTTCTGCCCGAAATATGTGGTGTGAATAAACATATTGCAGTTTAATCTGCAAGTACCTGTCTCTGCTATTCTCTAAGATATATGTTAAGCCTTTCTTGGACAAAGGCAGAGTAACAGGTGAGCTTAAAGGAAAACTATAGCCCCAAATTTAATACTTGAGCAACAGATAGTTATTAAGTGGCCTACTAATGAATATTACCAAACTGTTATATATATGTAAGTAAATATTGCCCTTTTACATCTCTTACCTTGAGCCACCATTTTGTGATGGTCTCTATGCTGCCGCAGAGATCACCTGACCAGAAATACTACAACTTTAACAGGTAGAAGTGTGGAAGCAAAAGACAGAACTCTGTCTGTTAATTGGCTCATGTGACCTAACATTTATGGTTTGTTTGTGTGCACCATGAATACTAGGAACCCAGGGGACATCCCTTATTTTTTTACTATTTAGGATTACCAAATGTCACATATTGGTAAAAAAAACATTATTATGAAAATGGTTTATTAACATGAAGCAGGGTTTTACATAAGAGTTGTTTTTATGCACTATATTTTTAATAGAGACATCAGCCGACATCTGTCAGGAAATTGATCGGCCACGTCAAAAAATCTTTGTCGGTGCCAGTGCAATCTATCTATGTTTGCAGGGCCAAGAAAGGCATCTACCCTTTGTTTTCCTGGCAAATTGGTCTTTTTAGTTGATGGACAATTTGTAGGATCGTACGATTGTTCCGATATAATCATGGTCTCATGATGATGATCGGATCTTTTAAAAATCTCAACATCTACGGCCAGCTTTAGAGGTGAGCCACCCCCTTAAAGAGATAACATAGGCTGTGCAGGGTAGGCACAGTATTTTATTCCAGCCTGGCAGACTAAAAAAGAAAATACATTTAAAGACGGTTTATAACTCCTAAAAAGATTCCTGTAAAAGGGTTATTCACAAAAAATTGTTTTAGTGTAATGAAAGAAAATGTAATTCTAAGCAACATAGTAATCTACATGAAGTGCAATAAAAATAATATTGTGTTTCAACCAAACGAACTAGTGCAGCATATGTCTATTAAAGGGAAACTATACCCAAGAATGAACTTAAAGAAACAGTAACACGAAAAATTAAGTGTTTTACCGTAATGAAAATACAACAGTGTAACGCTGCACTGGTAAAACTGACGTGTTTGCTTCAGAAAGACTACTATAGTTTAGATAAACAAGCTAATGTGTAACTATGGGGGCAGCCATTCATTGGGGAAAAGGCACAATATACATAGCAGATAACGGATAAGCTCTACAGCACACAATAGGATTCTTCAGAATTTATCTGTTATCTATTGTGTATCCTGTGCTTGAATGACTGCCCTTATGGCTACACAGCAGCTTGTTTAAATAAACTATAGTTCTGTTTATAAAGCAAACACACCAGTTTTGCCAGTGCCGGGCAACACTATATTATATTGTCATTCATTTAAAACACTAATTTTTTGGTGTAACTGTTCCTTTAACTAGCAAATAGTTTATATCATATTAAGTGGCCTTAGAGCTGTCAGGTGATCTCTGAATAAGATTCCTAACTGTAACAGGAAGAAATGTTGGAGTAAAAGATGGAACTTTGTCCATTCGTTGGCTCACATGACCCAACATGTATGTTTGGTTTGTTTGTGTGCAGTGAATTTTATTTAGGATTACCCAATGGCACATATTACTTAAAGAAAGTATGTTTTATGAAAATAGTTTACTTAGATGAAGCAGGGTTTTCCATATGAGCTGTTTTACAGGATATATTTTTAAAGACAAGTACTCTGTTTTGGGGTATAGTTCGCCTCTAAGGGCAATTTATCCAGTACATACCACAGGGTCCTTAATGGTGTCTATGAGTCGGATGATGTTGGTACCACCACGCAAATTTTCTAGGATCTTCACCTCTCGCTTTATCTTCTTCTTTTTCACAGGCTATAAAAAAAAGTTACAGTTTCACTGGTATACAGAGGAAAATTAAAATGACAGATATAAAATGTTTCTGTGCAGAGCCTTAAACTAAAGCCACTGCAACAGTCATCTGCAAAGGGCATTTTCTTAATTTATAGCAACCGACAAAAACATCAGATACATAGCCTTTGCTTCATGTCACTGCACTGTGTAGGCCTACCTTCAGAATCTTAACCACGACCCTCTCATTGTTGGTGATATTTATAGCTTCAAACACTTCACTGTATTTGCCGCGTCCAAGCTTTCTAACCAGCTGATAATCCTCTTGGTTTCTATAGGAAGGGACAGAGTAAAATGTTACTCCAAAAAGCAGTTACAACCCCCCCACCTCCAAAAAAAAGAAAATATATGCATGTTTATGGTGCATTTCTTTAACAAAATCCTATACCGTCTGTCCTATTCAGAGTCATAGCATATAGTGGTTACTGTCCTTGGTCAATACAGCAGATCACATATTGAGTGTGAGATAGCAAATATAGTATAGCCTGACTGCAATACTACACATATATCCTTTCTCTTCAGTTATTGTTGAGTTACAAATTCTAGGTGCCAGAAAATGTTCAACAAGAGCAAAAAAGCCCTTGGGTGAGCTGACAGGAGACATGGTACTCAAGTTAGTTGCTCTACAAAAAAAATTGGGTTCTCTACTTTTCCCAATATCCCAACATGCAGGTCAGTGATTATCTGCACTAACATGCAAAAACTCAAAGTACAAAATGTGCATACACATGTAAATGATACTTCTCTAACAGAATCTTTGGTCAGGTAACCTTAACTACCCCAGTATGTTGTTGTTATTCAGATACATTTAATGGTATTTTAACATTTAATTATGTGACTAGATAATTTTTAGCAATAAGTGGTTACTTTGGGTACCTTCTGCTTCAATATTTGCTTTAAATTCTCTGTAATATTTGGATGTGCTATTTATATGCTATTTGTCTGTAAGGTTTTGGGGTTTCTTTTTTGTTGTTGATGATTGTCATTTTGGTTGTTAGTCAGTTATTGTAACACTTAACCAGAATAAGAATTAATATATGACATCATGATGACCATTTAGTAATTACTACTTATTGTTGTATAAAGGTGCATTTAACCCTGGAGGCAAGAAGCTAAAATAAAAAAAAAAATGACATAAGATTGTCCACAGTCTACAAAGTTAAGTTTTGGTCATTTTATTCCATTTTGGCAATCTGTCGGTAACATTTATTGTTCTATTGTAGTTTGAAATATCAAAGTAAGCATAGTTGGTTTCTATACATAAGGCATATGGCAAACTCTGCACCTATTATTACTAGCTATTATTAGCCGATTACTTTTTGCTCGACAGGATTTTACTCTGCTGATGAATATAAAAAAAACCTTCAGCTGTTGATGAAAGAAACTTACTGCTGAAGGGCTTGCACTGAACAGCTGAATGTTGTTCTCCAAGAAACTGGCATTATGAAATGAAAGGGATAACAAAATGCACAAACCCTTTTCAGTCACGAGATGGCTTACCCACTATGATACAGGACATAGAGAGATGAGTGGGGCTGCAGTAGTCCAGATAACCACACTTTACCTTTTTTCCATGCATTCGTAACCACCATACTAGCAATTGTGTGGCCAGTCTCATAGCGAACAATACTCCCTGTGTCTGAACATCAGTGGAATGTAGCACAGCTTGTGCAAAATGTACACCATATGTTGTGTGTACACTCAGTGTATGCACAAATTTATTGTATAGCACTGCAGACTAAGTTGGTGCTTTAAATGTACATGTAAATACAAGTTAGAAATTAGCACCCTTTCAATGAAATAAACTATATTTCCCTTTAAATCCCAGATTAAAACTAGTAAGAATATAATTAAACCTATTATAAACTAGAAACACAAAACTTTTTCAAGGACTGTTTAGGGACTCTACATTCAGGCGTTTCAGCCCGCAGGAATAAATGCAGTCTGTTAAATGACTTTGCACTCCCTTAGCCACTTTATAATCATGTATTGAATAAAAAGCAGTAAACATATTAGCTTTGATAAAGTTGTGAATAAAAAAATCATTACCTGTCTTGAGCAAAAAAATTAAAAATAAACCCATGCCTGTTTCTGTGCAAGAATTAATTTTTACACTGCTTCAATCAGAGCGTAAAATGTTGACTTACTTACTTTAAACAAAATATTGCTATAATATTGGTGTAAAACTAACTTTGCATGTTTATAAATATGCCCTTAAGTGTGGCTAAAGAAAGAGACAGGTAACTAAGATGCATGGTCAATCCCTATAGTGTTCTGATATCCAAAAATGTCCACAGTCCTACTGGCAGACGCAGAGACTAAAGCTGGCCATAGACGCAAAGATCTGATTGTACGAATCGAGGATTCGTACGATTTTCAAACCGTGTGTGGAGAGTCCCGACATTTTTCGTCCGGCGGAGATCGGTCGTTTGGTCAATCGGACAGGTTAGAAAATTTCTGTGAGCTGCCGATAATATCTCTGCGTGTATTGCCGATTGTACGATTTTCAGTGGGAGACTAGCTTTGTCAGACATAACTTTTGTATGATTGCTGTCAGGGGCAGAACATCGGCTGATCTGTTCTTTTACTACTTTATTTGATTTGAATGGTTAGTGGCAGGTTGGGAGATGGGGAAGTCCGATCGTACGATGATTCGTACGATCGGATCTTTGCATCTATGGCCAGCTTAAGCAGACAAGAAAGAAAGGGGAGGCAATTTTTATCTTCCTTTTTGGCCAAATATTTTCTCTGGGGAGAAAACTGCCCTATCTTCTAGCTAACTTCTGTGAGAAGCAAACTCCTTTATAGGATCGGAGTAGTCTTTAGGGCATCAAATAATGTATCATTAAAAGAGAAGGAAAGGCTAAAATTAAGTAAGCTTTATCAGAAAGGTCTATATAAATACACCAGTAAACCCTCAAAGTAATGCTGCTTTGAGTCCTCTGTCAAAAGAAACACAGCATTTCTTTCCTTCTATTGTGTACAAATGGGCTTCTGTATCAGACTTCCTGTTTTCAGCTTAATCCCCCAGGGCATGGCCTTGAGCATGCTCAGTTTGTTCCTCTCCCCCTCCCTCCTCCCATCCCTGCTGTAATCTGAGCTAAGAGCCATTAGTGAGCAGGGAGAGACTCGGGCAGGAAGTGATGTCACGCCAAGCTTATATGGCAGCTTCTATCCTGAACAAACAGAGACAGTGTCTAGAGCTGTTTACTCAGGTATGGTAAAGCATTCTGCAGAATAAATATAGCATTCTAGCGTGCACTATTATTGCTAATCTGTTGGCAATAAACTGTCTTGGAGCTTTCCTTCTCCTTTAAGTAGTTTATCACCAACAAGTGACACTAGGGAATTACACACTTGTGGATACAGTCACAGGGGACTACGCTACTGTATGTATTTTCTTCTTTTAAAATAAACTGTCTGGTACCTGCCTAAAGCTCCCCATAGACGCAACGATTCTTCTTGCCGAACGACCGATTTTAGAGAGGTCCGACCAATCCTTATCGTGCGGTTAGAGGGATTCGAACAATCGTACATCTTACGATTTTTCGGCCGACATCTGTCAGGAAATTGATCGGCCACGTCAAAAAATCTTTGTCGGTCCCAGTGCAATCTATCTATGTTTACAGGGCCAAGCAGGCAGCTCACCTTTGTTTTCCTGGCAAATTGGTCTTTTAATTGGTCAATTCGTAAGATCGTTCCGAGAAAATCGCGGTCTCACGATGAGGATCTGATATTTTAAAAATCTCAACATCTATGGCCAGCTAAGTGTTACTGTTATCATCTTACAGTCGTAACACTAGTGTTCTTCCTCACACTGTCATCTGACTGACCAATATGATATCAGCAGGTGGACTAGGTCATAGGTCTGAAGAGCCCAGCACACTATTCAGGGCATTTAGGGCTCTTATATGTAGCATGTTCTTGCCCGTAGAAGATCCCCATTCTTGTTCTCAGATGCTTTGTTGCTATAGTCCAATTTTCGAAACCCAGACCTTAACCGCAACCTGCATTTTTACCCACATAAGACCCGCTACGTGAACAGAACCTCAACTGCCATACCCACAGCCTGTTACACTAAGCACCACTAAACTGGAAGCGATGTCATCAGAATGATTAAAACTTGCTTATATGGAGACCTTCACCTACATCTGTAAGACTTACACAAACCCAGCAGGTCACCTGACCCGATGCATCTGCCTGTAGGAGAGGTGATCAAAGTGCTACATGTGACATTGCACTTACAGAAGAGTAAAGACCTAGTCACCTGCCCATTAATAATTTAGGGTCTTACAGAACTAAAAGAAAAGGTGAATTTAAGAAGTAGTAAAAATGTAATGCATTGGGCAGATAGTCCATTGAGTTTGCTGCCATAAAAAGGAGGTGAAATCCTTAATGAAGGTGTATACCTAGCAACAAAATGTTACACGATTACAGATAATGTCATTTTAATCAATTATTCATCACGTGTTCCCTACATATACTAAAAATGATTTGCAAACGTAATTGAAAGTATATAATAGAGTTTGCTTGTCCTTTAAACAATGTATTTGTTCCTTTCAGCACCCTTGAAACCATTTAGTAGAAGTCAATGTAGCCGCTTCTTTTCTATTTAGCTATCTGATGCTACATTGATTCAAACGTGAGAAGCACCAAGGCAAAGAACAGAAGGGGACTGATACCATATCATTTAGAATAAATTCATAATGAATATTACAATTTCGCAGGTTACTTAGAATGGCAGTTTCGTTAGACATTTTGTGTTATGGTTTACTTGCCCTTTAGTACGGTTTGCGACCTAGCAGCAAAGTGTGTCAACTTCCCCTTCGGACTATGAATTAATATTATAAACAAGAAATCACATAATTTTCTCTATATGTAAATGATAATGGGCACATCCGTCTATACAATTGCCAATGAGAGTAAATTGCGGATATTATGTGTGTGTGAATAGTCTGACTACACAACCTCCCTGCTCTTTGCCCACCATCTTTTAAGATATTCCATCCCCCATATTTCATTCCGCGTTTGTACATATCAGTTCTACACCCACTAGAATTGTATCTTACCCCCCCCCCCCCCGCGCAATAAAAAGCTGATTCTCAAGCACCACCAGCCTCGTGCCCCGCCACTACTTACCCCCAATTGGGAACATGCGCTTCATAGTCCCAGTACTCGCGGCTTCTCAGGCTGTTGACATCGGCATACACACGGGCTTTGCTCCCGGCCTGCGGACCCGGCATGGCTCCGGGGTTTCGAGTTAGCAGGCCCCTAAGCCCGGGGCTAGGGAGGCGGCAAGAAGCCGCACGCAGGAGGAGGGGGGCGGCCGCACTCAGCGCAGCCAGGCCTGGCCGGGGGTTCAGTGGCTTCCGGGACTGACAAGGAGGAAACAGGCATTAAGAGACGAGCCAACAGCGCACTCTACAGGCCCGGCGGTCAAACTACCTCATAACAAGTGTATAAGGCTGGCTGCCGCTTTCCCGCTTGAATATTACTCATCACCTGCACGACGCAAGTCTGTGTTGAGCTATTGGTAGTTTGGTACTGAAAGAAGTAGATACATTATTGAACAAAAAACATACTCATAGTAGAACTTATGCGTGGCTGAAAGTCCATAACAAGAAAGGTGTGAACAGTGCCAGGCAATGCCTGGCTGGCAGGGCCGGACTGAGAATTAAAATAGGCCCTGGCATTTCAGGTACACAGAGGCCCAATCAGCCCCCACCAGCCCACTAAATACTGACTTTCTATAACACCTTATAGCAGCCCCTCTGGCATTTGCCAGACCCCACAGATTGCCAGGCCTGCTGGCTGGTGGGCAACCCAGCTAGACACTTCGCGCCCGACCCCATGTGGAAACAAGGACGAGGTGAGGTGTCCCTAAGTGAATGTTATCCCTGGGGTATATTTGTCAAAACAGTGAAGTTAGATATCACCATAGTCCCCCAGAGTGAAATACCACTGCTCTCCATTCATTTCCATGGGATTTTTAAAGACTTAAGCTGGCAATAGATGCAAGGATCCTTCTATGGCCAGCTTCATTTATCAAAAGGTGAAGGTGAAAGTTCACCATTTGATAAATAAGGCTTTAAAAACCCCATAGAAATGAATGGAGCCAGGTGGTATATCATGCTAGCAGATCTCTAACTTCATTCTTTGATAAATACACCCTTTGTGTTTCACAAGAACCATACCTCTTTTCAGAAACCTAATCCACTACCTTGGGGAACTTATTAAAGCAACGCTGCAACTGCGTTGTCATCTTCTCTGTTCAGGGCATCCCCTTATAAATTTAGGAAGGTGGGCAGAGTAGAATTTTCGGATTTGACACTAGGGTTGCCACCTGTCCGGTTTTGACCCGGACTGCCTGGTATTTTGAAGGGCTGCCCAGGTCAAAACTTCCTGCCCGGTTTTCCTTATTTGGAAAGCTGGATTCCCATGATTGAAACGGCGATTGGCCAATCGTTGCATCATAGCCCTGCCCCTTGATGTCATGGTCCCATCCCCTTGATGTCACAGCCCAGCCCCCTGCTCAGTCTCCACCGGGGGAAAAGGTGCTAACCCTATTTGACACTATAGCACGCACACACAAGTCTAAAGTCTAAATTCTTCAGAAGGGGCACCTGAGAAACACTGGTGCTGCTTAATAGGATGATTCACCTTTAAGTTAACTATTAGTATGTTATAGAATGGCCAATTCTAAGCAACTTTTCCTTTGGTCTTCATTATTTCTTTTTATATTTTTTAAATTATTTGCCTTCTGACTCTTTCCAGCTTTCAAATAGGGGTCACTGACTGCATCTAAAAATATACTCTGTAAAGCTACAAATGTATTGTTATTGTTATTTTCTATCACTCATATTTCGATTCAGGCCTCTGCTATTCATATTCCAGTCTTCTATTCTCATCAATGCATGGTTGCTAGTGTAATGTGGACCCTAGCAACTAGAGCGCTATTGAATAAAAAGCTAAATAACTCGCAAATAATAAAAAATGAAACCCAATTGCAAATTGTCTCTGAATATCATTCTCTATATCATACTAAAAGTTTATTTAAAGGTGAACACCCCCTTTAAGAAAGATCCCTGACCTGGTGCATTCTTTTCCAAAAATTAGCATTGGTCTTGAAAAAAGTGATTTAATTCACATGGGGACCTAACATTTCTGCACCCCCCCTGCACACAAAACAAGAGATTTAAAACTAACCAACTGCAGAAAAGTATATGACTGTTCATGTAATCAGAAAGCAATGCTCAGTGTTTTTTTTACTTCGAATATGAATCTGATCATGCCTTTTGTGTTCTTCATGAAAGTCCATGGAATGGCCACACATACTGGGATCTATGGATGCAAATTGGCAAGGGTGGCAGTGCCCTCTAATACCTTGTCCAGAACCGCTCAACTGCTGGCCCGTGAGTGTACCTATGCAGGACCTGCTGTATACATTGATAATAGTACTTTATTGTTGTTTATTAGATATAGATGAGGATCGCTTATCAGACATTTTTCAAAAATGCATACAAGTAGCATTATATGACTGGAATGAACTAGCATGGGAAATTATTAAGTTATATAGCATTAAAAATAAATGCTTTCTTAAAACAACTGTAGGTATGGTTTGAACCATTTTAAAATACATGATAATCTATATCTCTTGCTCATTTCAGACATTGTGCCTTATTGCAATGCAAAGATGGATAGATAAATATTTATATTTTAATTGTATGTATAGGATCAGACAGTATTTTGACACCCAGAAAGATAGCAGTATCCTGAAACTGAGGATTGCCTGATGCTTATTGGGAATATGTGTTTACATCTTTGAGGATGCTGCAGTGACGCAGCAAGCAGTATCTGATGCAGTGTCAGCGAAAAATGAAAGCTGCATTTGCAACCACTGTACTCTCTCTAATGTTTTAAATAACAGCCACATGAAGCAAAGGGCTAGGCCAGGGGTCAGCAACCTTTACTATCAAAAGAGCCATTTTGCCCCCTCTTCCACTAAAGAAAAATAGTCTGGAGCCGCAAAACATAACACAGTTTATAAACTTTTAAAAGTTTTAATCTTTTTTTAATTTTAACTGTTACAACAACAGAATACAACAAACAGAAGTGCAGTGTGTATGTGTAGGCCTTATTTGAAATAAATGAAACACTGAATAGCCCTATTACGGTAAATGCTAGTGTTCTCATCTGTTTAATGTGACTTCTGTTTCTGAAGCTCCATGCTGATCTTCCTTCTCTTGTCTTGAGTGTGTGACCGCGGTAAGGACCATAAGGAATCATCTTGCTGTGGCTAGGTCTTGCCTGTCACTCCTGGGATGTCTACACAGACCTCGCACCTGCTGGTGGCTACTTGAGTGTGCGACCGTGGTAAGCTAACCATTAGCTTACTGCAGTCGCACACTCAAGAAGCCACCAGCTGTTGCGAGGGCTGTATGGACATCCCAGGAGTGACAGGCAAGACCAAGCCGCAACAAGCAGGATGAAGAGCCGCATGAGGCTCCGGAGCCGCGGGTTGCCTACCCCTGGGCTAGGCAGACTACTTGCTCAATGCATGTGTTATCTGGCACTGAATAGGGTAAACAAATAGCAGCCATTACTTAAGATGCAGAAGTATAAATGGTTTGTTGGGGGAGTGTAGCATGTCAATGTATTTATGTTGCATATGATATGTAATTACAATACAAATTAACAAACAATATATAAATATATATATATAATACTGTTTTATATAGTTTAAACTGTGCTGTTATAATACGTTTTCTTTACTTGTTACAAGGTATTTGTGCAATGCAAGGGGGGAGGCAAAAATTAGTAAATAGATTTAGTAACAAGTCAGTAAATAGTAGGGATGCAACAAATCCAGTATGCGGTTCGGGATTCGACTAGGATTCTGCCTTTTTCAGCATGATTCGGGCGAATCCTTCTGCATGGCTGAACCGAATCCAAATCATAATTTGCATATGTAAATTAGGTGTGGGAGGGGAAATCACATTAATTTTTGTCACAAAACAAGGAAGTAAAAAACTTTTTACCCCCCTTGCATATGCAAATTAGGATTTGGACTTGATTCTTTCACGATGGATTCAGGGATTCGGACAAATCCCAAACAGTGGATTCAGGGCATCCCTAGTAAATAGGTTTGAAATATATCCATTCAGGTGGAGAAAAGCTGATACACTCCTTCTTATACATGAACTGGCAGGCACACACACAAGATTCTGGAAATATTTTATTGAAAAAGAACAAGTTTCCAAGATATTCAAACATAAACACATGTCAACTGTACAATAAAAACAAAAATACATACTATAGCATCAGTAAGAAAAATGATGATACATAAAACAAAACAAACACCTCTTTTACGGGTGAATAGCAAAATTATACATAACCATTCTTGGTATGAAACAAAGGCATACATAAGAAAAAACATTTAGAACAACCCAAATTTTGTTCAAAAGGATCAATGGATTAAAATTCCAAAGAGAAGCGAAAGAAATAGCAATGAATACATCACTCACAATATATATGCATTTAAGGCATAAAACATCAAAATACATTTCATGCACATAACTGGGCAAACCAATAAATCACCATTTTTACAGGTGAAATAACAGATACTTGACTGCTTTTACGAGCCAGCGAAAAAACAATAAACAAAAACTCCTAGATAGAAGGATAAGGAAACCGGGTTACTCACTCTAATTCAGTATGAGCCCAGTCATAAAAATAGACACACATCAAAATCTAAGGGAGTGACAAAGAGGAAGAAAAAGGGATAGATTTACCTTACAGTATATCCGAAAAACATCAGTGAAGGCAAGATGAATCAGGGAGGATCAAAACAGAGACCCCTCCATTTAGACCTCCAAGTTGCCTCCTCCATCCTCTGTTTCTCAAAAGATCTAAGCTTCCCGAGCTCACCCAAAATCATGCCGATCACCACCTGAGGAGGGGAAACCTCGCGCCTAAGAGAAACCTGACACCCTGCGTTCCAGGTGAAAAAGAGGACAACAGAGCTAACTAGAAAGAGTGTATGTAAATCATAATCCCCCTGCCTCCTGAATGCCCCGTAAGACCACTCCTGGTAATTCCAACCAGAGAGACAAGGGATCCCCAGCGCCAACTAAACCTGTTTGTATACATCTACATTAAAGATGCAATGAAGCAGGAAGTGATCCATTGTTTCCAATGTGCCACCACATTCCTCCCGCGGGCAACCACGGTCATCAGAACGCCTGTATTTCCCATTAACGTAGAGCTTCCCATGGAAGGACCGCCAAACGATATCCCTGATCTTGTTGGGGACCCTCTGGGAGTTAACTAACGAAAGCTCTGATCTCAAAACCTTGTTTGGGCAATCCTTTAAGGCAAGCGACGCGTGAAAATAAGTGGTCAGGATCCTCCTGTCCAACTCCCTCCGAGGAGCAATCCTGATTAATCCCACCGTCACAAGCCACTTCCTAATAACTTTCAGACCCAGCACAACATAAGATGGGAGAGCGCCATGAGGTGCCTGCACACTCTTTGCCAAGCCTCCATCTAACCAATCTTTTAGGTAAGGAGAGACCCAAACCCTAAAGATCTCTACCCACAATGGAGGCTTCTCCAAAAGGAGGTTGGAAAAATTGTACTTAACAAAGGCATTCATGAAGAACACCACAGGGTTTATCATGTCTAAACCCCATCCTTCCTTTGTAGGTAGGTGACATTTCTCTTGATAAGGTTAGTTCTGTTTCCCCATAAGAGCTGAAAAAACAAGTCATTGACCCGACCATAGAAGGACTCTGGCAAAAGACACACATAGCTGACATAAAGGAAAATTGGAACCAAGTAAGATTTGATTAGGTCAACCCTTTCCCCTAAGCAGTACTTAAAACCCTTCCACCGACTGACCAGAGCAGTTGCGGACTTCAGCTTTTCCTCCCAATTTAGAGTGGCATAATCGCCCTGAAAAAAGATGATCCCCAAGATTTTAATTTGAGTTTGGGCCTTTGGGAAGACATCCGGGAGACCATAGGCTGGAACTCCCTTACTCATCCAGAAAGTTTCACACTTCCTCCTGTTAATCAAGGACCCTGAGGCCCTTGAATAGTCCTCCAACAGACGGGCCACAGCCTCAGCCTCCAAGTCACTGGAGACAACTGTCGTGACATCGTCTGCATAGGCAGTAACCTTCAAAGCTCTTCCAGGAGACCCCCACCAACACTCCACCATCCAACCTCCGTATAAGAGGATCGATGGCAAAAGTATATAGCAGAGGACTTAAAGGACACCCCTGCCGCACTCCAGAAGAGACCTCAAAGGGCTTACCAGACCAACCATTCACAAGTAGGAAACTCTCCGCCCCACGATACAAAGTTTGAAGCCAATGGATAAATTTGCCAGGAAGTCCGTACTTACTCAGAATCAACCAGAGGTACTCGTGGTTAACCCTATCAAAGGCCTTAGATTGTCTGCACACAGGCTCATGTCAGTGGACTTGTAGGATAGAGCAAATGGTAGGGCATCGCATCAGCCTGCATAGAAAACGCAGACGGAGAAAAGGAGGTAATCAATCCTGTGTGCAGGGCAGCCATCGGGGGGGGGGACAGGGGGGAGAGTTGTAGGGGGCCCCAAGGTAAGGGGGGCCCCGCAAAGCCACACTTACTTGATTAGCCGGGCCCCCCATCTTTCTGAGAGCTGCTGACTTCGGAAAGGCATGGACGTTTAAGGGGCCCCGGCCACCAATTTTCTAATAATGGGGGGGCCTGGCCACCAATTTTCTAATAATGGGGGGGCCTGGCCACCAATTTTTTTTTCTCATGTGCCTTGGCCACAAATGTTTTTATATGGGGGGCCCTGACCAACAATATCTTTTTATTTTTTATTAACATGTGGAAACCCTAGCCACCAATATTTTTTTTGTTTTTGTACTGTGTAGTGGGGGGCGGACCTGTGGCGCGGGGAGTGCGGACCTGTAGGTGGGGCTTGCGGTGGGCGCAGCCCAGGGGGCCCAGGAAATTTTGTCGTATGGGGCCCTGCGATTTCTGATGGCGGTCCTGCCTGTGTGCCACCAGCCTAATAGCACCAAACTACCTTCAGGTCAGTAAAAAGGCAATGGAAGATGGAGCACTTTTACGCCCTTGAGAAATATCTTGCCACAGGCAACAGAGTACCAGAAAGTACCTTTGAATTGCTGCCTAAGGGCTACATCATATGGGTTTGAATGTGGGATTTGCCTGAGTTGCCTCCCACTGATGTTGATGAAAACCAGTATAAATTTAAATTGCCCTGTTTGAATGTCATAGCTTTTGATAATATGAAATGTGCTATGGCTAATGTATAAGTAAAGGTGACAGGTGGAGGTCTGAATTTACTACTTCATGTTCATCAGTCAAGGTGTTTTTCCAGCAACGTAACTAGAGGGGGGCGGGCCCTGGCGTAGGACGAGCAGCCAGGCCCCCCCCTTCGTATGCCCGGAACTGCCCAGAATCAGCCCAGAATTCAAGGCGCGCAAGCTGCCGGGGGGCCCTGAGGGGGTGTGGGTCCTGGCCCAACCGCACCCCCTGCTCCCCCAGTAATTACGCCACTGTGTTTTTCATTTAACATTATCAGGAGTGGTACTGGGCCACTTTAGCTGCTCTGACTGCTGGTGGACAAAATGCACTGTGTAAAACAAACCTAATGGGGAGCATGATGGCTCAGTTGGTAGCACTGGGGTCCTGAGTTTCATTTTAGCCAGGGCAGTATCTGCAAAGAATTTGTATGTTCTCCCAGTGTCTGTGTGGGTTACTTCTAAAAAAAGAAAAAAACAGGTTAAAGGATAAGGAAAGGCAAAAAAATAAAATCCAATTTTTACTTTCTTTAATAAAAAAGAGTGAGTGGGATTATGCAGGAGTGAGCAGGATTATGCATGAGTGAGCGGGATTATGCACAAGTGAGCAGTATTATGGACGAGTGAGCAGGATTATGCATGAGTGAGTGGAAGTGAATGGGATTATGCACAATTGAGCGGGATTATGCATGAGTGTGTGGTATTATGCACGAGTGAGCAGGATTATGCACGAGTGAGCAGGATTATGCACGAGTGAGCGGGATTATGCACGATTGAGCGGGACCTTTTAACAACCAGAGTGGCAGTTATCTAAAGATTTCAAAGAGGCCGTTCACATGACATTTTTATGGGGGGGGTTTACATGTCCTTTAAACAATACAAAAACTATAAAATCCACATTAGATTACATGATAACACAGGACCCAGTGCAGTCTGTATATGCTGATTATTAATCAGTCTTGCTATATCAGCTTCTGGCAGATATTATTTGACTTGTGCTGTTTTGATAATTTATGACAATTCCTAAGCAGCAGAGACCACACTGAGCATGTGCACAGTCTTGATCTTGCAAAGATGTATAACAAAGTTACAAGATGTCCAGAGCAAATATATATGTATTCCCTGGGGAATATATATAAGGGGATCAGTGCCTGTGGCAACAGAAATTAGAAACAAATATAGCGTAATATGTTCAAAAGGGAATATCACCCTGTGCACATAGAAAAAAGGTGAATTCCCCCTTTTCTTTGAGCCGCTATTAGTTAAAGAAGGAGAAAGAAAATTGGATCCACGTGAATATGAGAACGAAAAGTGACCTACCTTAAAAGAATGCGATCCAATAGTGGAGCGCCTCCACACCATGTATAAAATGCCTACTTACAAACCACTACTGTGGCATCGTGCGTATCAAAATAATTCCTTTCTGATCCCTCCTCCAGCTCTCCGCTCCTGCCAGACTTCGGATTGGAAATAGGAACCGAGGATAGTGTAATATCGCTTTTAT
Source organism: Xenopus petersii (assembly GCA_038501925.1). NCBI lineage: Eukaryota > Metazoa > Chordata > Amphibia > Anura > Pipidae > Xenopus > Xenopus petersii. Next base: position 65,100,645 of record CM076679.1, read on the forward strand.
TAAAACATAATTAAAAACAAATAAAATGTACACTCACATTTACCCTCCTTGGGTAATACGCATTCAGTCCCAACAAAGTTTGAGTGTGCTCCCTCAGGGCGGTCCTGCCAATTCTTTTGGAATTGCCGAGGGAGCACACTCAAACTTTGTTGGGACTGAATTTTAAAGGGTATTACAAATTACCGGCAACTGCATTGCTCGTAAATTTGTAATACCGGCCCTGGCCTTGGCAGGTGTTTTACCGGCTAGGCCGGTAAAATACCGGCCAGGTGGCAACTTTAACCATGAGGAGGAGATGAAACTGTGTGCTTCCTCCACAGCATGGACTGTAAAATGGAATCCTAGCTCCCACAAGGCACTGTTTTTAGGTCAGATGTTAGGAGTATGGTAGCCTGATTAGTTCAAATGCAGTTCTGCTATAAGCCATGTGGAGGTGCACAACAAATACAGGAAGTAACCTTGCGCAATTACAGCAAGTGTCCAGCGGAGGGAGCTCCTAGCAAATGAATAGCGAAATATGATAGCATGCTAGAAGCTTATGCTGGAGACGTGACAATTATATTATTGTAAAAATGTATTTCCATGAGGCAGGTTTTAGGTTAATTTTCTCCAAGATTGATTTCTCTTAGGGTCTGTTTGCTCTGGTTCTCATTGTGCCTTCTGTATTTCTGTCTGTTAGTATGGTTTCTGATATGTACAACAAGCATGTTACTATAATTTCACCTAATCTTACCTCTTAATTCTGCAAATGAAAATCTCTTATATTTTGCCCATTCTCCTCTTATTTTAAATATGAATGTAGTTTAACAATGGCAAGTGTATACTCAACCCCTTGAGAACTGTGTTGCCTGCGGCCATGAATGTTCTCCCATTGCTATCGCCTCATTCTCATTTATTATAGGCTCTATATTTTTTACGGTTTGTATGATTGCAATGTATATAGTATCACCTGTAATATTGTGCTGCACTGTGTGAACTTTAATATTGATCCCAAATACAAAAGTATGTGCCAGATCGAGCAATCCATATCAGTCAACCTGATTGAACCTTTTTCAGGAAATTGATTTTTTTCAATTCCTTTTGACAGAGTCACAAGCGATGGAACTTGATCAGCTTTTACAAGAACAGATGCTAGATTCCACCAGTGTTGGTGCATTGTGCACAATTTTCATCTGATTCTTTAAGAATTCTATTGCTTCATTATACATTTTACAAAGGGACGAAGTTTTACCTGCAACTTACTAGCTGCTTTCAAAGTAAAACTCCCAAACTTGGAAAGGGAAAACATTTTTTACTTCCTAGCATATGCAAATTAGGATTCGGTTCAGACTTATTGGACTAAAATCAATGGAGCAGGGGCACTGAGCAGATCTGCTTCTCTCAGGCCGCAAAAATACTCAGTCTGACAACAGCCTTTGTCTAATGTCTAAATATTCTGGTCATTAGGGGTAAGTATTTGCTTGTGGAGTGTTTGGAGAGCTTTTTTATTTGGGGATGGGACAAGAAAGATACAGATAAGATAGATGAGAAACAGGTACAACTTTTATTATCCACAATGCTTTGGATATAGGATGTTTCTGTAATTTGGATAACTATGTGGTCTATGGCACAATCTCCACTTGCGCTGCAACTGCTGGTCATCAAGATGCTGCTAATTGCTGGATTTATTAGCTTTAAAAAAATGGGAAACAGTTTAAATCACTCTACACAGTTAATTTATTTGTTTTCAAAAAAGTCATTTGTCCCTTGAGAGCTTTTTTTATGGGTTTGACGTGCTAGCTTCCCAGCTGATCCTAGAGCACTCTTCTATCATATGTCCAGTCAGCTCTCTTCTCCTTGTTTATTTGTTTCCAAAAGCATCAACCATTTCATTTCCAGCACTAAACAGAGCAACAAGATGACTGACATATCACTAGAAGTAACATTTCTTCCTGAAGATTTGATTTTATTCTCCATGGAGAATTATCTGTAATAAAGTTTACAACACCTACTTGGCATAGCTAGGGGGTGCAAAAGTATTGGTTTTAGGGAATGTTTATATTGCCTTTAAACATTATTATTATTTAATTGTATTTATAACGGTCCAACATATTCTTCAGTGCTGTACAATAGAAGAATATATACACAAAACATACAAATTACATATAAATACTGACAAATATAGAAAGCAAAGGTCATGTTAGCTTACATTAAAGCAAAGCTGATAGCATAGTTATCCCATCAAACAGAAATTAGATGGAACTGGATAATATCTATTAGATGGCATTACTATATTACTGAAAACAGGGAATCTTAAAATTGAGTAATGACATGGGGTGCTGCTACCATAAGTCAAGATTAGAATCTAACCTCAGGCTGCAGCACCCTGCCGGTTATGGGGGGTGGTGGCAAAAAGCACCCTGGGTAACTATAACAGCTAAAATTCTGTGTTTTCATAATTTTGGTTCTTCTAGTACAGGGAGCACAATTGCGTCCAACATTATAGAGGGTTCACCATTATCCATTCCCTGTATAATAACTTTTGAATCTATTATTTATTGTCCCTATTTCTAAAGTTTCTAAGAGTACCTGCAGGCCAATTAAAATGAATATATTTTTGTGTTAGAAAATGTAAACACAAGGCACAGAATGGACGATCCCATTAAATAGAATTTCTTTTAGCGTTACTTTAACTTTATTATGCATTTGCAGGGGCATTTCAGGGGCTGCTTCTGCAGAGTTAAACAACACAGTCATTTGGTTATCTCTTGATGTAATAAGGGGAGACTATTTGCTGCTCCTGGTATAGTGCCTCCTGAGCCATGGTTTTCACTTTGCCTCCTGGGTGTGCAGGTGGCAGGTGCTTGGGGTATAAAGAGGTTGGGTTAAGGAGGCTTCCTTGGGCACTAAAAGCTTTTAATATAGTTCTGCGTGCAGTCCAGGTACAATTAATATGTATGGATCCTATAAAATATTTTTATTTTACTTTATTATTAATGATTTACAGGGTGTTTCAGGGGCTGCTGCATAGGAAAAAACACAGAAAATATTTTCTAAGACATGCAAAGAGAGCCCTACACAGATTTGTTTCCCCCTTTTAATAGCAACATAACAATCCCGTAAGCATATATGCCCTACTTTTGATTATTTAGCCCACCTGCTGGGGGGGGTCATAGGGGAAGGGAAAATAATTTATTATAGGGATCACAGCCCTATGCCGATAGGCAAACATGGAATTATTAGAATCCTCACCTTGAGGATGGTTGTGGAATAAGTATGGCAGTGGACATGTATGTATTTTTAATTGTTTCTAAAACCAGTGGTTAGGTGAGGGGGTGGCAAGGCTTTTGAAATCATGACCCCAGCTAATTATCCCTACATCCCTAGCCCCCCACAGATAAGCTGTTGAGGTACTCTCCAATACATGCCCTTTAAGGATTCCAGTCAAATACAAGTCTATGGCCAACAACAAGGGATGCGGTTGTAATTGCATATTTCACAGATATGAAAAGAAAAAAATACAATAAAAGGAATTGATTGCTAAACCGTGTTTTTTTTTCAAGCTTGGACAGTCAGAGTAATGGCCTCCAATTACCAAGTACCAAGTAGTATGCCGGATTCTGCTGGAAGTGTGCTATTAAATTATGCATTTTGTTTTAAAAAAGCATGTTTTTCCATGACAGAATCCCTTTAAATTGTTTTCAAAGTTATTTGTAAATGTAATTGCAACTGAAATTTTTATTTATCACTTTCTCTCCTCTTGTTCTAGCTCTTGAAACAAGGTAGCAGAAGTGAATTAACCCAGGTGTATTAACCAGTTTGATACAGTTTGATACAGTGTTTCAGACCAGTTTTGTCTAAGAGACAACACCAGCAGTGTCCATAATATAAACACAAAGCCAAATAACCCCAACTAAATCAATTTGGAGTCTCAATCTGCTTGCTAGCTAAGGCTACAGCCACACTGGGCTGCTGAGCAGAATCTGCCATGTCTGAAAACACCCTGAAAACAAAATGTGTTTGGAGGATGAACAACCCCTTAATATATGGACACCCTGGATCTCATCTTTAGCTACACCTACAACCTATTATAAATGACTAGCCAACCCTTTTTTCCTTCTTCTCTTTTCTATTGCTCCATCTATAACTCCCCCCCCCCCCAAAAAAAAAGACAACATAAGCGTTATATCGAATATAGTTTTAATGGGCTTTTTACACAAGACATTATGAATATCTAGGAATGCACAAGGAATTGAGCTGGAAGGTAAATCAGTCGTAACCATCATTATACGCTGGTTCTGATGGACAGCATTCAGAAGAACATTGCCTCCCGTTCTCAAACCAGAACTAGATTAAAGAAAGTTAAAAAAAACTACTCTTGATAAAATACACTTGAATTAAGCTTACAAACTCACCAGAATTAGAGAAGGCAATTAATGCAATTTTCATACCACTCAGTATCTGCAAAGATATGGTTGATCACAGGGATTTGTTAGAAATATAATAAACTCTTTGTGTAATCCTCTACCTAGACAAAATTAGTTTTTAACCTATTATATATGTCCTCTTTCTCACATCTGAACAGGACTGAAAGCTGCAGGCAAGGCAATGCTTTTGCAGCTTCCTATATAAAGTTATGATGTCATAACAAGGTCATGCAAAATGCTGCCCTTTAAAGGAGAAGGAAAGGTTACAACTAAGTAAGCCTTATCAGAAAGGTCCATCTAAATATACCAGTAAACCCCCAAAGTAGTGCTGCTCTGAGTCCCCTCTCAAAAGGAACACTGCATTTCTTTCCTTCTATTGTGTACACATGGGCTTATGTATCAGACTTCCTGCCTTCAGCTTAAACCTCATTGCCCTGGGCAAGAGCATGCTCAGTTTGCTCCTCTTCCCCCCTCCTTCTCTACTGTAATCTGAGCCCAGAGCAGGGAGAGACTCAGGCAGGAAGTGATGTCACACCACATTAATACTGCAGCTCCTATCCTAAACAAACAGAGAGTTTCTAGAGCTTTTTACTCAGGTATGGTAAAACATTCTACAGAATAAATATAGCATTTTAGCGTGCACTATTGCAGCTAATCTATTGCCAATAAAATGCCTCCGTAGCTTTCCTTCTCCTTTAAAAAGCATCATATAACTGTTATTGAGCTTGCCAACTTCCTGTCTTTCCTTAGGTGGCTGTACCCATATCTGTCCTGCTTTTTTTATATATAATCTGCCATCCTTTCCTTGCTTGTACCATTCCTATCTACAAATGTATTTTTTATGTCTGCTCTGCAGTATGTATTTTTATTCCAATCTGCAACTGCAAGTGCCTAAAGCCTTGATCCAGGAAAGTCCTGGGCAGCCGTTATTGATTTAAGGTCCTTCTGTTGCTGTTTTCCCTATAATTTCCCCTTGTCCTCCTATTTTAAACTAAGCTCCTGCTGAAAATAACAAAATGAATCACATCATCCAAAAGTAAGAACTGTTCAAAAGCTAAAAAATAGGTAATTCTGTATTCAGCTATACCTATGTCAGTCTAGTTGATGCTTTGCAATAAATATCCATCTTTAACTAATTTTACAGTGTGCTCGTAGCCCATCAAATCATTTAGCTGCTTTAAGTGATACTGCCACTAAAAAACTACTTTTGAATGCACATTAAAAATAGGTCATGTTGATTGTTTTTTTTCTGAGAGGTTTGTTTTTGTAAGAAATTGTTGGTGGATGTTCCTAAACCTGTTCTGTTTAGCCACCTCCCCACAATTTAACATTTAAAAAAACAATCTGAAATGCTGCTCATCCCCTTTTTTTTTACATTTTATATTGTGGGGAGATGGCTCTCTCTACTTAAATGCTTGCCCTCCCAACCCCCTACATAATAGTGTCTTTGGAAGAGATCATGCTAAATAAAGAGAGAAGCAGGTATGGTCTTTCTCCCTCCAAAGATAATACTTTTTTTTTCACTTAGGATAGGACTGATGCATGGACACTGCCTTGACGGGGCGCGTCATCTTATGCATACTTTGTACAAACTTTGTAACTAAAAGTGTCTTTTTTATGAAACGTTACAATTCAGTTGTGCAAAAATGTTTTCCCAGGAGGGCTATAGATTGGAGTGCTGGGGTTAACTTGTGTAGTATGTATATTAAGCCTTGCCCATGTGCACCCAATAAGAAAGGGGATGGGTAGCATTTCAACTTGTGTATGTGTGTATGTATATATATATATATATATATATATATATATATATATATATATATATATATATATATATATATTATTTTTTTTTTTCTTTACTTGTGTTTTCAGCATTTTAGTGTGAAGAACAAAAGAATATCAACATCTTCTTCAGATGAAGATGAAAAATGGGGTTAAATCATGTTTTCAAATCCTTTATAGACCTTTGCTATTTTTATCGTACCCAACCCCCTCAATGGAGATATCTGACATGCTATTACAGTAATAGTTGTACCGCTGATGATTTCCAGCACAGAAGATTATGGTGAATTAGCTTCAAGGATATATTTGGAGGCCTGCCACTGGGTTGCTGTGAGTCACTAAGTTGTCCAGTGAACTTCATTTACATTACTTCTTGCCGGAACAGTAAAACAATATAGTCCTATATAATTTGCAAGTTATAACAAAGTGGTTGCAATAGAAAAAGAGCAGGAAGACAGAGTTCGGTTTAAACTGTTGGAGAAACTATCTTTAGCTTTGGTCCTGCAACAGTGATATATATTACTAGCAAAGGTAGTGCCTGTAGGCAGGAATGGATTTTGTTTCTTTGTTAGTTTTAATATATAAAAATGCCACACTAATATGTTTCTCAGAATTAATAAAGTGTCATATATGCAAGAGCCCAAAAGAAGATTGCATACCTCTTGATGGCATTGATTTTAGGCCCTGAAAATACGCAGGGTTTTGTGCAATGAAGAAGTGTGCATCAGTGAAGGAATAAAGAGATCATAGTATAAAGAAGCCAATACCAGTGTTATTTACATAACTGGAATGATCTGCTGATCCTTATTAATTGTATTAGATCAATCAGTGCTGAGGTCTTACTAATGAACTGCATTTCTGATGAGGCATCAAATGTGTATAATTTACACAGTCTGGATGGTTTCCTTGCTGATCAATTCAAAATTTGAAGCAGTTTAAGACATACCCATCTTGGCAGTGTTTCCTAAATAATGTTAAGCACAGAACACAACCTTCCACTATTTTTTGGTTGATAAAATGATAATGAAAAAATATTCTAAACGTCACTGTATACTATCAAAGGGCTTCCTTAAGGACCACACAGGCTTGGACCCTAAAGCGTTTACATTAAATATGGTAATAAAATCCATGCTATGCATCTTGGTTTATATCAGAAATATGATCACCCTGTAAAGCAATACTTGCAGTTTATTGAAATACAGTGACTGTTGGGGAAAAATATTAATAAAGGTACATATTTACCTTAGTCAATTCCTCACAGAGCTTGGAATATAGCTGGAAACCCTCCTTACAAATATTTATTTCTTCCTTATTTTCCATTATGATAATTATATACTTTGCTAAGCTTATGATTTTTTTTTAGACATCTGTTTAAAATTAAATGTCAAATGTACTAGAATAAAGACACTATGCCGATGTCTTGACCCAATAAACCTGAGCTCATGCCATAGCAATGTTAAATAGAGCATAAATTGCAGTAGTGACTCACATGCAAGGCATCGCTTAAAGGCTTACTGTAACTGTACTGGGTAGTGGACTCTTTGATGATAAGCAACTGCCCACCCAGTCCCCAGTCCTAGAGATTACAATGAGCCTGAAGAAGCAGAGCCATCACAGGAAACTGAGAGCAGCAGGTAGGTACAAGGATTTTGAGCGCAGCGGTGGGGGGGGGGTTGGGTGCAAGCGGTGGGGGAATCTATTGGTGAAGCATCTTTAAATGGACATAATTAAAGCCCCTGCATCATGTCATGTACTCCAGTGTCAATGATGCACAGGGCATTGCTCTGCCGCAGCAATAGGTGCCAGGCACCCCATGATTAATGGTGGTGGCCCTGTGTCCAACAAATGGTAGTGCTGTTTTTTGCTAAATATGTAGGCCTTGAATACTGTTTTCTAATACCATTGTGTGAATCACTTGCTACTAGGCTTGATCACAGTCAAAATATTTTAATGTTACATAGGGTAGTGTAAAAACAAAAGGAAATGACTGTAGTTGGACATTGCTACAACATAAAGTAAAATGCACTTATTTTTATACTGTAGTGTGGTTCTTGGATTTTATGCCATATACTGGAGGTGCTATCCCACTACAGTCATTGGCAAAATATGGCTCCACAAGCCTGGATGCAAAACTTGCAGCCACACTCACACCTGTTATCCTCCTTACCTAAAAGATTGTGCTGCATAGGCAGACGGTTGACGGCAGTTACTGTAAGGAAAGGTTTCCCTGGTGGTCTAGTGGCGATGCTTACCCTGGTGGTCCAGTGACTTTCCCCTGGGCATGCGGGGCGCCCGCCATTCTTCGGATGGGGACTCCCGCTGCATGCGTCCTTCTCCTTTGGGGTTCTGTGTTCCTATGGCGCACGCACCGGCGTGCTTCCTGGCGCGAAATTCAAATAGTATAAAAGGGGAATTCAGTTATCAGTACACTGCCCGTTGTTAGGTTCTATTTAGAAAAGTTCCTGGGTGTTTATTCTTAGTGAATTCTATCTGATCTACTGTGTTTGACCTTGCCTGCCTTCTTCACTATTCTGATCCTCTCCAATCCTGACCCTTGCCTGCCTGTTAACTCCGAACTCTCCAATCCTGATCATTTGCCTGTCCACAGACTATTCTACACTCTCTAACCCTGAATCTAGCTTGTCTGGCTATTCTCTGCTTGTGCTGGCCCGGCCTGCCTGGTCCGGGTGGTGTTATTCATTCCAGTATCCTGGTGAGACTATCATGCCTCTTTGCTCGTCCAGAACCGTTAGCTTTGCTCCTCTCTCAAATAAGACCTGGCGGCATCCAATTAGCTGAGGGCTCCTCTCGAGGTGAAAGGGGGCGGTTAAAGGCAGAAGTGATAGCCGAGACCAGGGAGCCTAGCTTGGGTTCTGGATTTAGGGTGCCGAACATGACAGTACAAAGGTCCAATGAGACGGAAGAAAATGGAAAATTAGAACCGCTCACATTGTAGTCCCAGAATTGTAAGCATATAGCAATTCTCTTTACGATCAATGTCAAAATGGATCTTTGACGAGTGGTGTGTGTCAGTGCACGTTAGGCAGGCATCTACAATGCAGGTTTGAGTGCGGTTCTGCAAAGAAAATGCTTCCAATAGTGAAGTATCGCCGGAACTGCAGGGAAAGGCCCTGGGGGGCATTTGCACTTACCGAGCAGTGGTAGATAAGAGCAGTCAGAGCAGGTGTGGATCTTTTCTCCAGAATGCGCCGCTTGTCTGTTGTACCTGGAGTAGCAGAAGCTGGGTTTCGTTGTGAGTCCACAGCACATAGACGAGCTGGCTTCTGTCAAATCTGTTTAAGATTGTAGCAATGGCGGTGTCTCTGCAGGATAGTTTGTGGGTTATAGTTCCGCAACAGTTCAAAAACTGCTAGCTTGGCTCGGCGGTCTGGGAGTGATTTAGGTAGTTCAATAAGGCAGATAGGATTTTTTAGATCAGTTTATTTCAATAATTTAAACAAATATTCAAGGGGCTTGTATATTTGTTTAAATTACTGAAATAAACCGATCTAAGAAATCCTATCTGCCTTATTGAACTACTTAAATCACTCCTGGACCGCTGAGCCAATTCCGTGCTGTGGAATCACAACAAAACCCAGCTTCTTGCTACTCCAGGTACAAGATATTTAGGTTATCTCACCTGTTTCATGTTTCTGTGTTAAAACCAGCCATACAGGTCCACCAGCAATCATGTCCTTCAGTTTTAGTGAAAAGTCTGGTCAAATCTGATGCCAGGGTTGACCACCTTAGGAGACAGTCCCATCCCAGGTCTCCTGGTAAGCTTGAGTTTCCAATGGCTTCTCCTAGGGGGGGGTAATGTAAGGAAAGGTTTCCCTGGTGGTCTAGTGGCGGACGCTTACCCTGGTGGTACAGTGGCTGTCCCCTGTGCATGCGGGGGCGCCCGCCATGCTTCCGGCGGGGATTCCCGTCACATGCGTCCTTCTCCTTTGGGGTTCTGTGTTCCTATGGCTTGCACGCAATGTTGATAAATGCAAAAATAATATAAATGCAAGTTATACACTAAATGGCAGTGTGTTGGGAGTTTCCTTAAATGAGAAAGATCTTGGGGTTTTTGTATGTAAAACTGAGAGATCCGCTCGTTTGGCAATGTCGCCAAACGAGCGGATCTCCCTCCGATATGCCCACCTTGAGGTGGGCAATATCGGGCCGATCCGATCGTGGGCCCTAGGGCCCAACGATCGGATCCTAACGAGGCCTTAACGGGCGGTCGGATCGCGGGACCGCATCAACGAATAGATGCGGCCGCGATCCGACGGGATTTTCTGTCCCATCCGATCGAGATCTGGCCGACTTTCGGCCAGATCTCGATCGGTGAAGCCCGTCGGGGGGCCCCATACACGGGCCAATAAGCTGCCGACACGGTCTGTCGGCAGCTTTTATCGGCCCGTGTATGGCCACCTTAACACGTTGTCTTTTTCATGCATGCAAACACTCGCAGCGAGCCGGACTCAGCAGACCAGACTGGGGTAGGCAGCAGTGAAAGGTACGTGCCAAGCGCCCCCCAAGCATTGCGCCCTAGGCACGTGCCTACTCTGCCTACCCCTAGTTCCAGCCCTGCTGGTAAAGCCTCAATTGGAGTATGCGGTGCAGTTTTTGACTCCAGTCCAAAGAGGGATATAAATGAGTTGGAGAAAGTGCAGAGACGTGCAACTAAATACAAGAAACCAGAATGGGAAAAGAAGCAGTAACTAAATCTCTCCATAGCTGGGCAGGGTTCATAGTCTCCTTATGTCTTAACTGAGATGTAGGGGTAATTGCAACAGTCTGGGTTAGAAGATTTAGACACCAACAAAGTTCATGCTAAACACTTATGTGGAGGGAGAGCAATAATGTATTTATTCCTTCTTTCATCCTTCTTTCTTCTTTGTATTGTGTTGTGTTTCTGGCACACTCCAGCAAATAATAAATGTTTATGTAGAGCATCCCTTTTTGGGGAAAATATATACACTACCTGTTGGGCAAAAATATTGTCCCCAACCAAAGGTGCAAGCTAAGCTACCACATGCTCCAGTTGGTAACAGTAGTTTTTATTTTTTAAAAAACATTGCCCCCTGCCAGTGCTAGGATACTCACAGGGTTTTGAATTTTGCAAAACTGAAGTTCTATTTTATAGATATCTCTCGGGAGGAAAATGTACACAGGCAAAACTTTTCCTTATATTGTACCTACTTCAGGGGGATGGGGATGTCCATCCAAGTTTTTATTGCATAATGAAAGCAAAAATAAGTCTAAGCAACATCCTTACAGTATATCTTGATTAAAAATGTTGTTGTTTTATAAATGAGAACAGTTTGGTCCAGCGCTGTTGCACATAATGGCCTGTACATGGGCAAGATGGCTGTGTGTCTGTTAAATGGTTGATTACTTACAAGTTCATTTGACATTGGAGTTTAAAAATTGGCATTTGCAAGTGGATTATACAGTATTTAAGAGGATTTTCGAGAGGATCTTTATGTATCATCTATATTTTTGTTATAGTTCTTGTTATGTAACTGAATCTGTGATTGCCTTTTTCAGTGCTTCATAATGTAATATTAAGCCTCCCTTGCTTAAAATGCTAGTTTTTACTTCTTGTACGCAAAAATAATAACTGCTGCTGAAACCGCATACATTACTGTCATAATCCTGTCACAACCACCATTTTTTGTTAGGGTAGCAGAATGGAACTTTCACCAAAGGCTTACCGAGAGGGCTGACAAACTGTTTTCAGTGCCGATGCCAATGTGACGGACCTGCCTAAGATGGGAACTCATTATTTTGGATTTGGCTCTCAACTTTTCAACTTTGACAGTCCAGAAAATCCAGAGATTGCAAAGACAATATTTCAGGTAATTATTGCCTTGTGGTAATTGATTAAAGTTCATTTTTTTAGACTAAAATTATTTCCTTCCTCACATAGCACAGAATCTATCAAAGCAACATAAAATTACCCTTCAGTGGCTGAACTTTTAAGCTCAGAATACAGGCTTGGGGGGGGGGGTTCTGATCTCCTGGTGATTTTGTTTAAATAATGGGAATTCTTTTAGTTTAGACACCGGGGAATAAAATAAAAGTCGCAAAGAGCAAAACAATTCGCACCAATAAGAATAAAAATCCACATCTCGGAATGTAATATTGTTCCTTAAACTGTTATTGCATTGCGAATTTTAATTGTGCATTGCGAATTTTAATTGCGCACTCTTAAGAAGTGCTTGAAGGTGTTGTGATCTTTTGGAGCAAACATAACGACTTTTTTCAGTAAGAGGTTTTATTACATTTGCTGCGCATTGGTGCAAACTATAAAATTCGGTCTTCCACTGTCAGAAGTGGTCGGTAAACAGTTTCAGGGTTGGCAAAAGCTATATTAAATTCTCACAAAGCAAAACTTGTTCACCGAATGTTATTACATTCGGTAATTAACCCTCGATATTCGACCCTTAGTATTTGCAAAATTTATATTTATTGTATCTTCTAACAACAACAGTCTATCCAGTACTCAATGGGCAAGCACTGTTTCATTACATAATATATTGAATTTAAAAATGACCAGCCCTGGTTAATTTTCTCGTACTTTTTCTCCATAAGCAGAATCAGTTGTACTGAAAAGTACGTGTTTTTCAACATATTGCAGTCATGGAATGCCACATGGGCGATTAGTAAATTTTAGAAAATTAGAAAAAATAATTCTGATACAGCTGCCCCTTTCAGCAGTAAATAAGGTGGAGCTGTATAGGATCAACAATAATTCATCTGTAAAATGACAGGGCAACAAATTGCTCAACATCAGTATCTAACCTCACTAATGTTCTTGCAGCTGAATGGAAACAAACCCCTCATCTATATCCCAAAATCTAGAGGAAAGCCTTTCCTGAAGGCTTTTAAAGCAGCTAAAGAAGGCTAACTTTATATGACTATCCTTGGTTTCAGAATGAGATGTTGTACAGAGAGGTGCCTGGCAACTGTTGGTCACATAGCATATGTACCATTTCCAATTTTGGGATGTCAGAGGGGTTGCTTGGTGAACAAACCTTGGGTGTGGGTTGTTTGTTTAAATATTTTGAATTGTTTAAACTATGATTTTGTCTGGTTGTATTTAAGTGGGCAATATACTACTGCATATACTATTACTACTACTATTCAACATTAGTTCAATTAATAGGGCTTATGCTGAAAATACTTTCTGCATGGCGTATCTAGAGTGTGCTGGGCCACCCCTGCAAAAATATCTTCAGAGGGGCCCAGCCCACTCCGATCCCAATCTTCCCACCCAGACTCCACCCACTTCCCTCCCAGACTCCGCCCAGTGCCAATACGCTCTGCTTCCCTGCCGTAGCTAAGAGAGCGACTGGGGAAGGGGGGTTCTTGTCTATAGTTGAAGTAGACCCCCTGCTTCCTCTATAGTTACGCCACTGACTTTCTGCCTACTGTTTTAATTAGGGGATATGTGTGTTTTGTTATTTCTTGCACCTACACATGGCAAAACCTGAAATTGAAATTAGAGTGGTATTTTACTACTGACTTGACCAATTAATCAATGCCCTGTCTCATAAGTAATTCAGTATATACAGTATATGCAAGTGCATGTGTTTACAAAACAGGGTTTTTAAGTTACAAAGTTGTGATAATAAAGTTGATAAACCACCATACCACATCTGAAGAAGTGCCGAGTTGCGGCAAAAAATGTCCCAGACACTCACCTTTTCACATTGTATCATTAAAATGCGCATATTAAAGCTGAAGTCTTGAAAATAAATATGTAGTCCGTGTCCCAAGTGGATTTGCAGTACAGCGCCGAGAGAGCAGGATTTCTTATTCCTGGATAGACTGCATCAGCAAGGAGCTGCCGGCATCCTGCAAGAGGCAGCGTCTGCACGGACAAACATCGCTTGGTGAGCTCTGATGCGATTCGCATCTTTTCCTTACTTTAAGACACATCAAGGTAAACCCCACACGGTGGCCCCTAACTTGTCCTCTGGTCATAGTATAAAAAGTTTTGTACCTCTCTGTATAGTAGCAGTACTTGGAGTAAATGTCTCTTGAACCTTGGTTTTAGTCTGAGGGCTAGATCCTCCCCCGCCACTAGCTTTTGCAGCTTTTAAGAGAGAGAGATTGCTCAAACCAACGCCCATTTTTTAAAAATCAATGAAATAATGGAAAAACAATAGTAAAGGCAAAGTAAAGTTATGTGTGTAGGTGCAAATGTGGAAAGTGTGTATGCATGTGTGTGAGTATAGGTAAAGGTAAGGTTATAGGTGTGAGCAAAAATAAGTAAAAAAAGACAAGCTAAATTAAGGTGTGTAATAGGGGTAATCAGTGTAAATGGTGCAAAAGTGTTACCTGGTGGCTGGCGCAGCAGATATCACAGTTAAAAACATTGGACCACCATTAGTTAAAAGGGGTGGGTATGGGGTGCTACAAACCACATGAAGCTCAGCCACAGCATCCAGCTACATTTCAAATACAAAAAAGGGGGGTTGTGGGGGCACTCCTAAGTTAAAATGTGTTTAAGTACAATGGAAGTGCTACTGACTTGGCCAATTAATCAATGGCTTATCAACTTTATGATCATAACTTTGTAACTAAAAACCCCTGTTTTTGTAAACACATGACTTGCATATATACTGAATTACTTAGACAGGGGACCAGGGAATGTGCATTAATTATATGGCCAAGTCAGTAGCACTCACTCCTAAAAGCCTTAGGAGTGCACCCACAACCCCCCTTTTTTATATTTGAGCTTTACAATTATCAGATATTAGCTGAACACTCTTGCAACTATGGCTAAATGGCAAACACAGCAATATTTTCATAGGTCAGTAAGGGGCAAATTTACTTATGGTCGAACGTAAATCCTTCGACTTCGTTCGATTCGAAGGATTTTAATCCAACGATCGAACAATTTTTCTTTGACCTAAAAATTGTTAGGAAACCTTCCCCATAGGCTAACATTGCACCTCGGTAGGTTTTAGGTGGTGAAGTAGGGGGTCGAAGTTTTTCTTAAAGAGACAGTTCATTCTACTATCGAATGGTCGTATAGTCAAATGATTTTTAGTTCGAATCGTTCGATTCGAAGTCGTAGTTGCAGGTCGAATTAGCCAATTCGATGGTCAAATTATCCAAAAAAAACATTCAAAATTCAAAGTTTTTTTTATTCTATTCCTTCACTCAAACTAAGTAAATCGTTATCTACAGCCCATTAACTTACATGTATGTTTATGAAGTGTGGGTGGAAACTGAAGAACCCTGAAGGAAACCCACTAGTTTGATCATACAGTCCATTATTCATTTCCCAGGTTAAATTCCAGTTTAAGTTCTTGCTTGACTTAATTACAACATTAAGTCCATGACTGTCACCAGTTGTCATTCATTTTTGCATTGATGTCACTGGCCATTTACAGTGGGTGCATGCATACATACATTAATGCAGTCATGATGAGAGCTTCTTATTGTGCTGCCAGTGAGTTTTAGTTTGCATTTTCTTTGCTTGATTTTCCTTTCTCTCCTAATTCCTATTCCACCCAGTCATTCAGAATTTGTAGTGAGCCTATGGTTCTTTCACTGCCTATGACCATTTAGAAAAAAAAAACCCACTGTAGTGACGTAGTGTTTATGCATGTAGTCTAAAAATAGAAAATGAGCCCAAGTCAATTCAACAGACCATGAAAAGGCATCGCTGAAACAAGTGACCTAAATTCACTATTAGATTCTTGAGCGGGTTACCCCCATACACTACATTTCCTAGCACTCCCCTGCCATATTTCCCCATTTGCCCCATCATCAAACCTATTTTACTGTTTATATTTAATGAAATGGCACACTATTATTTCAATATATATCAGTTATGACTCAATAAACAATAAAAAAATAAAATTCACTCATTTAACCCCCTTGGTACTGCATTTAATACATGTACAAGTAGAATTCCATCCATTGAGTTAATGACAGGTGAGTATTTCACAAGTCATTGCAGGTATCACATGTGTTTGCAGCTGGGTTTCCATAACAGGTAAATGTTTCATAGACCAGGCCGATATCAAATATGGCCATACATTGAATCAAATGAATCTAAACTCATTTATCCACTATTGTTTATAATTATATTAAATAATCCTTGACACAAAGAGAAATCTAAGGCTACTTTCTTGTTTGCCACCAGTATATCTGTTGCTTAACTTTCACATAATATAACTATTCATATATGAATATTCTCAGCCACTGTTGTTTCTGCCATTGATAGCATTTGACCTGCATGCCTATACAGGTATGGGACCTGGGATTTTCTGTATTACAGATCTTTCCGTAATTTGGATATTTATACCTTAAGTCTACTAGAAAAGCTACTGTTTTATTATTACAGAGAAAAAGGAAATCATTTTTAAAAATTTTGATTATTTGATTATAATGGAGACTATGAGAGATATCCTTTCTGTAACTCTGAGCTTTCTGGATAATGGGTTTCCGGGTAACGGATCCCATACCTGTCATATGGCAAGCTAGAGGTGTAGCCTTTTTATGCAGTTTTGTACTGACATGTTCCTAGATCTGGTTTCTCAGGTTTCTAAAAGGCTTCCTCATGTACATGTGTTGCAGCATATTTCAAGTCCTTTGTTCTACAACTAAATAGCATTCTCATCTGCAGTCCATAACAAAGCAGAAAACTGAATGCTAATAATGCCAAACCATAACAAATGAAGTAAAGCTGTTTAGAGTCATTACACCGTCATATGCTTTCCTTTTCCCTTTACACCTTCCCCACCATACTTCCACAGAATTTAGCGCATTTCTTTCTTTACCCATGGAAGATTTATTTCTTCAGTTAATGCATTTAGAAACCAAATCACTCCAAGTAAACAACAGATTGAATTTCCCAGTTGCTCTGTAGAACTGAATGTCAGTACTTTATCTGTCCTGCTTGACATTGTGCAAACTTTATCTTTCATGACCTCAAAATATTTTTCTGTGAACTGGATAGTATTTCTGGATCACTTCAACAAGCATAAGAAACTCATTCTCGCAGCCAGTGCATCTGAGCACTTAGCACTTTACTTATCAACAAAACAACGGGCACAGTGCCAGGAACCTGTACTCTCTGCTGAAGCAGTTAGGTATACATTTCAAGTGTATCATTGAAACCACTAAGAAAATATATTGTGTCTTTTAATGGAAAGTTATAATTTGATAATACAGATTTTGCAAGTTTTAGAAAATGGAGCCATTTCTCTCCTTTGTTTTTGTGTGTATCCTGCTCCTTTCTCAGCCCACTCATTGGCATGAGAAACAGTGTACAGAGAGTGCAGAGATCCATTTAAATATTACATCAAGGCAGAGTCACGTTGCCCATTGTTTGAATGCGGTTCAAGTAAGTTTCCAGTATTACATGAATTACATTTTTTCAATGGTCTAAAAGTTACTTGTAAATCTACTTGCTATGAAAAGCAGTATCTGACTATTTACATTATCTGGTCTACTGGCTCTGACTCCAGAGACAGTTCTAGCAGAAGTAGCTGATTTAAAGACCTGGAGGAGAAGTGACTGCTGCTACAGAGAACAGAAGGGCTCAGATAATGCCCTTAGCTAAAATTATATTTACCAATAATTTTAATATTGAGGATCCTCTTTAAAGCACGGTGAAGCGTTGAAGATGAATATCTTGTTGGTCATTGTATTTTTTTTTTACCATTGTTCTAGTTTAATCTATTAAACTTTTTCTGATCTGGGAGCAAGCGAACATACACATAGAAAAATGTAAGTAAAAGAAGGAAATGGCTCGTAAAGAGGAGGTAATTAGGATACTCTCAGTGGCATAGGGCAGCTGGATGTGGGAATAGAACAGAGCTCATATATCCTAAGACTAATGAAGTGGGGTCACTGGACTGGACTTACTGATTCTTCCCATTATAATTTTCCAGTCCTTGTCAAGTGCTTAATAAATAAATATACAGTGTTCTGACCAGGCCATTTTAATCTATTTTTCCCCCAACGTCCCCCTTTGTTCTGTCCCTATATATATGTGTGTGTGTACTGTATATATATATATATATATATATATATATATATATATATATATATATATATATAGAACAGCAAAAAAAACACACTCATAGGACTTTAAATGCAAAGCAAAAAGTATTTAATTCGACATTTCGGCTCCAGAACGTGAGCTCCAGAACTTCCTGAGGACGGCTCACGTTCTGGAGCGGAAACGTTGAATTAAACACTTTTTTCTTTGCATTTAAAGTCCTATGAGTGCGCTTTTTTGCTGTTCTATACTAAGATTGAGTATTCCAGCACCTAGGCATATACCTGTGATCTGTGTGCACTGGCCCTACGTTTTACATTTATCTATATATATTGAGAAAGGTCCCCAGGAGGGACCGAAACGTCGGATTGTGATGTGAAAATAAAAACTATCACTTTGAAAATTAAAATGAGAGTGCGGATCCTCTATTACCTATATATATATATATATATATATATATATATATATATATATATATATATATATATATAAAGAGCATACGGAATGCACACCATAATCCTGTGAGGAACTGAAATGTTGGTCTAATAAACCCTCAAAATGTTTTTAATTTGATCTTGCTGTTGATATGTCCTTGGAGTGCCGTCTACCTTTCCAGATATATATATATATATATATATATATATATATATATACACACAATTCCAACGTTTATGATGCACTAATCCCAATGTATATCAGAGTCAAGGGTGCTGATCCCAATAGCAGTGAGAAATTCCGCTTCTTAGTTATATTGGTTCAACCAGATCGCACTCCATATTTAAAACATAGCTTTTATTAGCTTGTTAAAATGTATCACAAAGTGGCATTATTCACAACATAGTAGCAGCGTCATTTGTATCAAGACACTTATCTGTTAAAAGTCCAGCATAAACGCTATATCCATCCACACTCACGTGACGTTTTGGGACACATCCGTTCCCTTTCTCAAGCGTATGTATCGTGTAGTAGCGTGTAGGACTCCATTGCACACACCTTCTGCTTCCTCGTTAGGCGGGGCATACGTGGTAAGTAACTGTGATGATGCTTCCTCACCTGGAGGCCGGATCTGCACGTCAGTCACCACATATCTCCACCCTCCCGTTACTATACAGAGTCCATAGTTACCAAAGAAAAGAAATATATCAATAACAGCAAATTACATGGGCATTTTTCACTATATCTGATGATTGCAGTTGTTTGAGCAGATTATGCCAAAATAAAAAGAAAAAGTTAACAGATGTATGGCAAAAAAGAAAAAAAGAAAAATAAAAAAAATTTTTGAAAAAAAAATTTTTTTGAAAAAATACAAAAATACTTATAAAGCAAAAATTCAAAAAATATACACAAAATGGTATTAGTTGCCCAAAATATTACTACTCACCCTAGTTGAGTACTTTACAAGAATAAATGCAAGTCAAAATCACGATTTAGACCCCTTGGACTGAGAGTCCCTAGCCTGTCAATCCATTTAACTTCTGCTCTTTTTAATGCTAGAACACGATCTCCTCCTCTTTTCAGGGGTGGGACGTGTTGGATAACTCTGAATTTCAGCTCCTCTGATGTATGTCCTTGTTCTAAACAATGTCTAGAAACTGGCAATGATCTATTGCCCACATGTATAGTTGATCTATGTTGAGAAAACCTATCCTTCACCTTCTGGGTGGTGAGCAGAAGTTAAATGGATTGACAGGCTAGGGACTCTCAGTCCAAGGGGTCTAAATCGTGATTTTGACTTGCATTTATTCTTGTAAAGTACTCAACTAGGGTGAGTAGTAATATTTCGGGCAACTAATACCATTTTGTGTATATTTTTTGAATTTTTGCTTTATAAGTATTTTTGTATTTTTTCAAAAAAAAATTTTTTCCAAAAATTTTTTTTTAAATTTTTTTCTTTTTTGCCATACATCTGTTAACTTTTTCTTTTTATTTTGGCATAATCTGCTCAAACAAATGCAATCATCAGATATAGTGAAAAATGCCCATGTAATTTGCTGTTATTGATATATTTCTTTTCTTTGGTAACTATGGACTCTGTATAGTAACGGGAGGGTGGAGATATGTGGTGACTGACGTGCAGATCCGGCCTCCGGGTGAGGAAGCATCATCACAGTTACTTACCACGTATGCCCCGCCTAACGAGGAAGCAGAAGGTGTGTGCAATGGAGTCCTACACGCTACTACACGATACATACGCTTGAGAAAGGGAACGGATGTGTCCCGAAACGTCGCGTGAGTGTGGATGGATATAGCGTTTATGCTGGACTTTTAACAGATAAGTGTCTTGATACAAATGACGCTGCTACTATGTTGTGAGTAATGCCACTTTGTGATACATTTTAACAAGCTAATAAAAGCTATGTTTTAAATATGGAGTGCGATCTGGTTGGACCAATATAACTAAGAAGCGGAATTACTCACTGCTATTGGGATCAGCACCCTTGACTCTGATATACATTGGGATTAGTGCATCATAAAGGTTGGAATTGTATTTATTTGAGTAGTGATAGCACAATCCACTAAAATGGAAACTGGTGACAGCATGCATGGGACTTTTTCATATTCTGATAATGATATGGCCAGAATATTTGGCATTTTTGGTGGTTCAAGGGAATTCTTGGCTACACCATCAGCCACCGTGTGCTGGCGCAAATTTGAATCTCTGAGTAAAAAACAGGTGGAGTTGCAATTACACGGACTCACCCTTACAGAGTACTTGCATGTCCAACGTATTCCCAGAGGCCTACGGGTTAATTTACAACTGACACTCTTCGCACAAAATGAGGAGTTTAAACAGAAATTTGCTGGGATAATTAATAAATGTTCACGCGATTTAATGGCACTTAACATTGAATTCATTGAACGTGAACTTACGAATGTTAAGCAAGAACTTGCTGAATTCAGGACACCATCTCTGATGTCATGAGTACAGATGAACTATCCGAGCTTAGATTGAAAATGGACACCTTAATAGAAAAGTACAAGTCTGAAGTGATTACACGCAAAAAGCAGAAATTCGATAGAGATACGCTTGACTATGAAAAAGGTCATGTGTATAATTGGACACAATCTAATCGAGGACGAGATGGAAGTAGAAATGCTTTCCAACAATTAAGAGAGGGGCAATCACGTTCCACTGAACGCGCCAGAGAGAGAGAATTTAATTTTTTATCCACAGGAAACGAAAGACCAGACGAGGTGGAAAAAGGAGGAAACAGAAATATGAGGACACAGAAGGAACGAAAAATACAACCAAGGAGAGAAGCACGCAACAAATAGTATACAACCTTTCATCTGTGGAGCTGACACCAATACAGATGAAAGTTCTATCATATGGACTTAATTACTGCCCAACATCTAAACTTGACTCTTTTCAATTACAGGTTGACCTATATCGTTTTTTTCGTTTGCTTAGACTAAAAGTACATTTTTCACAGAATCAGGAAACAATAAATGTAAACCCAGTCCCTGTTACAGGGTTTGATACTAACAGACTGGGTTTACGTAATAAAAGTAAATTTGTTCCCCCAACATCTTATTCTACTGTGGAAACATATATAAACAAAGTGAAAACTGATGTAGAATCATTTTAAAAATTGCAACTCAGCTTGAGTAATTACAATATGAGTCATGATGAAATAGATGCTTTATCACAACTGTCCTCTATGTCACACATAACAATTAAACCTTCTGATAAAGGAGGGGCAATTGTTGTGTTGGACACAGATAAATATATATCCGAAATCAATAGACAACTTTCAGACAAAACAGTGTATATTGAATTAAAGGGTGACCCTACCACCTCCTTTAAAAAAGTACTGGATGGGGCTTTACATAATGCCACTCAGCTGGGGATAATTACAGAGAAATCTAGGACATATATGATGGTGGACTATCCTATTATTCCACTCATATATGTCTTACCAAAAATCCATAAGGATCCAATAAATCCGCCAGGCAGGCCAATAGTGGCAGGCATAGGTTCCTTGACGAGTAATGTAGCCGAGACTTTGGATAAAATATTGGGTCCCCTGGTACAAACAACTAGATCTTATGTAAGGGACACTAACGATTTCTTAGAAAAACTTTCCCAAATACCTATGATAGAGGGGGTGTGTTGGCTTGCCACCTTTGATGTGGCAAGTCTATATACATCGATTCCTCATATGGATGGCTTAAAGGCAACCAAAATTCTGTTGAATCGATCAGGTTTGTACAGTGATGCAGAAATAGAATTCTTCATGGAGATGTTGAGCTTCATATTACATAGAAACTATTTTCAATTTCGGGACAAATATTATTTGCAAGTGCGGGGGACGGCCATGGGGTCCAGGGTCGCCCCGTCATATGCCAACTCCTTTATGAGTTGGTTTGAGGAGGAGCATGTCTATCAAAATGTACTCTTCACTAGGCATTGTTGTGCCTGGTGGAGGTACATCGATGACGTGTTCCTCCTATGGCGGGGTGACCTGGACTCCTTGGCCACCTTCCGTGAGGCAATTAATGAGGCCCATAATGATATTAAATTCACGATGACAGCTGATCTCCAAGTAGTTACTTTCTTAGACGTATTGGTTACACGAACCGAGATAGGGTTTGATACTCGTATCTATACAAAACCCACGGATCGAAATCAATTTCTTTCTTATGACAGCTTCCATCCCCCCTCAGTTAAGAGATCGATTCCTATCAGCCTATTTACCAGAGTGAGTAGAATTACAAATAATCCAGTGGTCCTGGAACAAGACTTAGAAATAATGTCTAGGAAACTTACAGATAGGGGATACCCGAATCAGTTAATACAAAAAAATCAACAGGCTGCTAAGGAAGGGACTCTTGGATGTACATCAAGAGATCGGCGTACCACAGGTAACAGATTAGCCTATGTATCTCAGTATAATTCTGCCAGTTCCAAATTTAAATGCATATTAGATAAACATTGGTACTTATGCATATCCTTCAATTCCAGAGTTTCAACAAGGCCCTAAGATGTCCTATCGCAGAGGAGCAACCATAGGGAGTAGATTAGTGAATGCAGACATACGGAAACCACCTAAAAAGGCAATGTTTTGGGGTCCTAAGAAAGAGGGCATGTATAGATGTAAGGGTTGTGCCCAGTGTCGATTTGTATTGGTAGGTCCTGATTTTGACCATCCACATAGGGATCAGAAGTATCAAATTAGGGGTTATAATACGTGTGATACCAATTTTGTTGTATACATGCTGGTGTGCCCGTGTGGGTTGGTCTATGTTGGAGAAACCACCCAGAAGGTGAAGGATAGGTTTTCTCAACATAGATCAACTATACATGTGGGCAATAGATCATTGCCAGTTTCTAGACATTGTTTAGAACAAGGACATACATCAGAGGAGCTGAAATTCAGAGTTATCCAACACGTCCCACCCCTGAAAAGAGGAGGAGATCGTGTTCTAGCATTAAAAAGAGCAGAAGTTAAATGGATTGACAGGCTAGGGACTCTCAGTCCAAGGGGTCTAAATCGTGATTTTGACTTGCATTTATTCTTGTAAAGTACTCAACTAGGGTGAGTAGTAATATTTCGGGCAACTAATACCATTTTGTGTATATTTTTTGAATTTTTGCTTTATAAGTATTTTTGTATTTTTTCAAAAAAATCTTTTTTTCAAAAAAATTTTTTTTTTCTTTTTTGCCATACATCTGTTAACTTTTTCTTTTTATTTTGGCATAATCTGCTCAAACAACTGCAATCATCAGATATAGTGAAAAATGCCCATGTAATTTGCTGTTATTGATATATTTTTTTTCTTTGGTAACTATGGACTCTGTATAGTAACGGGAGGGTGGAGATATGTGGTGACTGACGTGCAGATCCGGCCTCCAGGTGAGGAAGCATCATCACAGTTACTTACCACGTATGCCCCGCCTAACGAGGAAGCAGAAGGTGTGTGCAATGGAGTCCTACACGCTACTACACGATACATACGCTTGAGAAAGGGAACGGATGTGTCTTGAAACGTCGCGTGAGTGTGGATGGATATAGCGTTTATGCTGGACTTTTAACAGATAAGTGTCTTGATACAAATGACGCTGCTACTATGTTGTGAATGATGCCACTTTGTGATACATTTTAACAAGCTAATAAAAGCTATGTTTTAAATATGGAGTGCGATCTGGTTGGACCAATATATATATATATATATATATATATATGACAAAGGAGAGCAGACCTATACAAACCAAATACCTGGATGCTGGTTAATAATTGTATACAAATTAACAAAGTATACCACACTTTATTTTTCACAGAGAAAGAAAACGGTTTGGCACAACTTGGAACTTTGCAATTAAGCAATAAATTAATAAACAGTGGTTGTTATCCAGAGTCTTCAATACTGATATTTACTTGTGCCAAATCATTTTCTGTCTGTGTTTTGATTTTCAGCCCTTAATATGTTCTGTATTATTTATGTGTGTTTGTGTAATATATATTTTTTCCATTAACAACAAACCTCTATGACGGAGCAATTACCCCACTGTTCTATTTTCCTTATCATTGAGTAAATAAGCTCTGGCACTACAGTTCAGCATTCTCTAGTATTTTAAGACTGTAACACTTCACACACACACAGACCCGTGATGACAGCTCCTATGCAGTATCCCCAAGAGTGAGAGGAGCAATGGATTTGGTACAGTTCCACAATTAGCTTCATGGTGTGCAGTGATTCATTGTGTTGCTGACAGTGGAAGCTAGATTTTATGAGGGGATAACGCGGGAGAGATTACTAGGCTTTCGATTGGGGGGTTGTGGTCCTAACCATACTATCTATGATAAACCTGCAATAATAAAATTTGTTGAAGCAAAAGCAAGGAGAAATGTCATGAACATGATCTTCACCTTCACATGGATGACATTTTAAGACAAACCTTTTATTGAACTGACTACACATTGAACTGTGTAATAATGAAAAACAGAGCAAAAATAGGCAGCTGACTTAGTATAGGCCACTATACTGGAAGACAAACATTGAAAAAAAGAAACAGTAGTGAGATGATGCACTTTCACAGGTATAAGGTGGTGGTATAAAGATGCTGTGGTAGCAGTATGGTAAAGGTCACATTTCTTTCTTTGTGTCTGTGAACCATTTATTTTGCCTAGTTCAGAGATACAAACACAGCTAAGTGCTTTGCCGTGGAAGACCAGAATAAAGAGGGGAAGGTAAGCAAAGCTGCACAGAACTGCTGGCTATGACAAAATGCACAGTTGTTCAGTGCTATAAGGGAAATTAAAATAACCAAACGAAATTAGTTGCATTATAAATACAAATATATATCATTGAAAAGTTTTATAAATCACTAGTTGAAACCTTGCCTTTTACCATTTTAAGTGGACATTTTTTCCACAAGGCTGCAAGAAAAAGTGATAGAATATGATGCTTATTACAATATCTTCAGAAGTAATTAAAGTATTTACAAGGAAGGAGTCACTCCTAGGCCCAATGTCAGCAGCATAAACTCTGTGACTTATAACATCAAGAGCGATCCTTGCACTTCATTCTGCTGCCCCCTACCCCTTCATTGTCACCTTTTTCAGTGATGGAGGTCCACGTCACTAGTGCAGACAGCACAATTGCACTCTCCTAAAGTTACCCGGAGCGGCTTTTTGCCCCCTCCCCCTGTAACTTGTGGGACGCTTCCATCTGAGACAAGTTTCTCAACTGGCCTCATTAACACATCACCCCTGTAAAACATCACTAAATACTTGACCGATATCTTAGGGGTATATTTATCAAAGAGTGAAGTTAGAGATCTCTACATTCGGCAGAGTGAAATACCGCCTCTCTCTATTCATTTCTATGGGATTTTAAAGGTGTATTTATCAAATGGTGAACTTTCACTTTCACCCTTTTATATATAAGCCTTTAAAAACCCCATAGAAATGAATGGAGAGAGGTTGTTTTTCACTCTGCCGACTGTGGAGATCTCTAACTTTAGTCTTTGATAAATATACCCCTATGTGTCTTTTGTTGGTAACACAGATAGATAGGGTTGCCACCTTTTTTGGAAAAAAACACCAGCCTTCCAATATATTTAGATTTTTTCCCTATTAATAATATTGGGATCAAGTATCATTTTTACCGGTCAGGCCAGTAAAATACTGGCCAGGTGGCAACCCTAAACACAGAACACAACATTCATAATTCCATGGACTGTGTTATGTTAGCTAAGTTTTTGAGTTAAAACTAGAGTCTGAAGAGACAATTGTGTCCTATAATATCACATTTCTTTTCACATGTTTACCCAACACAGAGCAAATTAAACTATGACAAATTAACTAAAACAAGAACTCATCCTCGGTAGCAGAACAAAGCCCAATTCAGACTAAGTTTGTGTAACGTAAGGTATCCTAAACCCAGAACTAACTCCAAGGACCCGATCTAGGCCCAATCTTCTGCCTATAGCAGCCGCCTTTGGGTTCGGGAGGAGCCCTCAGCTACTCCGTTGACCAAGCAGAGAGTTCTCAGCAGGCTAGGGAACCGAAAATATAGTAGAATAACAGAGAACCGGAAGCGTAGTCAATAGTCAGGCTGGGTCAGAACCAATTGGGCAATACAGTACAAGATCGGTAAGCAGAGGCTTAGTCGGGGTCACAGACCAGGTCAATACACCAATATAACAGTACAGGAACCGTTTCCGAGAGAGTAGTCAGTATATGGGCAAAGGTCAAGAAAGGCAGCAAACTAGACAAGGTCAGGGACAGGCAGGGTCAAGAACAGATCAAAAACACTAGAAATTGCACCTAGGTACTATTGAAAAAAGGCCTACATTGGGCAGTGACTGTTTGGTTGAGGCCCCTTTAATTAATCGAATCTTGTGCCAAACCGGGATGACATTACAGGGTGAGCTGAAGTAAAAGGACGCACGCACATAGATGCGCTCGTCAAAACCAGGAAGCTGTACGCATTGGCGTGCAGAAGAATCAGTTCTGCGGGCATCTCCACTGGCCCACTGGACCACCAGGTATTCTTACAGTGTGTTCTTTGTTGGACCTCTGTCTTAACACCACTTCACTCTAAGCATAAGAATGTTTATATAGACAATGCTGTGCCATGGTTTCACCTGTGTCTACTATTGTAGCTAACCCTTACACGGAAGACGTGAAAAACAGGGAAGAGCACCAAGTCATTGGTTCAGATATATAGATGATACCTGGGTCAAAATGAAAGCACACAAGGCTTCAGATTCACTGAACACATACAGTACATTCAGTCTACAAAAACATCAAGTTCACAAGATGTGAAAAACAACAAACAAGCATTTTTTAACTATGTGATATACATCAAAGAGAGGGAAAACCTGAATACTAAAGTAAACTGGGTTTTTTTTTAAAACTGCATTGGCCATGTAAAAACACCAAATAAAGGGGAGGGCATAGCAGGTAAAACATCAATCATCAATGTGATCTGTGCTGCCCAGTGTAGAAAATGATGTATCCATGGCTGATTAGGAACAGACTGACAATGAAGAAAGCAGGGTTATAAGGAAATATCATAAACTAATATTCTTACAGATTAATGGGTGATCCACACAAAGGGTTTTGTAGTCCTATTTTTATAATCATAGAAAAAAATGCAAGGTTCTAAGCATACTCATACTCTGAACTGGAAGAAGAAAAATGTAGTGATTAAGTGCCTTCTAGCTTGGGATGATTAAGAGTGCTCTTGGAATGTTCTTTTAATAAATATTTCATTGGCGTGGTGTAGGGATTTTGTAAGGCCTACAAATGATTTGTCATTTAATAGTTCTTATGTTGGCTTTAGTTATGTGTATTTTTGTTTTCCAAGCATCTGTCCTTTTGTTCTAAGAAGCATACAGCAGGCTCCATGTGACGCAAACAGCTCATTACTTGAATAAAAGTCTTGGCCTCCTCCTCATTAGAGATAAAAAGAAGGGATGGGCGAATTTGTTCTGTTTTGCCGAAAAATTCATGAGTTTACAGCGAAATTCGCAAAAAAATTTGCGAAACACATTGAAGTCAATGGGCGTCAAAATTCTTTTGACACACATGAATTTTGACGCCCACGACAATTTTTATATGCCTCATATTTTGTCCAAATGCATTAAAGTCATAAGTATAATTTTGACGAGCAACAATTTTTAAGTGCGGGACTATTCTAATGCGCGCGACTATTCTGATGCGCAACAATTTTTTTTTTTGCTGCAGCAGATATTTTGGCGGCGAATATTTACCGCAGTTTCGCAAATTTATTTGCCAGACGGAAAAACTTGGAAATTCGCAGACAGCGAAACACAGAAATTCGACGCAAATTTGCACCTGCCTAATTCATTCGCATATAACTAATAAAAAGTAGTGAAATGTAGAATTTTAAATCCATAGACAGAAAACAGAGGATAGAGGAATAATTTATATTATTATATACAGTATTCTGTAATTATATATTATCTGAATTGCAAAGCAAGGGATATTTAGCAGGAAATGGTTAACCTGCATATGGGGACAATAATATGTTTATTATAAAACTTGTTAATGCACAGAGATGAGAATTTTAGAAGTGTCTCAGTGTATCCATTCTAGTTTTGCAAGGTAGAGATGTGAACAGATGGTAGGGAGGAAGCCCTCTGTGTGTTGTAAGAAGAGTTACTGATAGGAAAAAGGAGGAGGCAGAGGGAAATAAAGCCAAAGGAGAAACTAAAATCTACAGAAACAGATGCTAGAGACTATACAAAAATATAAAATAATATAGAGTTGTTCCACAGAATAGAACAAAGGATCCTCTTTAGTGAATGGCAAATCTGTGCGAAACTGTGTGAAAAATTCGCAAAATGCTTTGAAGTCAATGGGTGATGCGAGTGACAATTTTTATGCGCATGCCAATTTTTTTTCCGCACCGGATTGTTCACCAGTGAATTGTTGACACAGTTTTGTGAATTAATTCGCTTGCCGCGAAACTCAGAAATTTGCAGCGAATTCGTGTCTGGTGAATTTATTACTAATTTATCATTAAACCTCCTAAAAATATTCTGTGATTTAATTGGAAAGGCTTACAAGGTATAAATAAGTATAAATAAGGAAGTACATAGATATAGTTTAATAAATATTGAGGCAGAATATACTGTATGGATAAAATATGGAATATTCTCTGTCGAGAGCGTAAACTCTCCATTTCTGAATAACGGGTCCCTGCATAATGGATCCCATACTTGTATGAGTTTCAGCATGTGCCTACTCACATTGGATCATAACATCTACGCTCACTTTTTGAACTTTTGTTATTTATAAACCAATACAGGTATGGCAGACATTATCCGGAAACCTATTACCGGGTATCTAGAAATTACAGAAAGGCCATCTCCCATAGAATCCATTTTATCCAAATAATCCAGATTTTAGATGATTTTCTTTTTCTCTAATAATAAAACAGTACCTTGTACTTGATCCCAACTAAGATATGATTACTACTCATTAGAAGCAAAACCAGCCTATTGGTTTTATTTAATATTTACATAATTTTCTATAAGATTTAAGATATGAATATCCCAATTATGGAAAGATCTGTTATCCGGAAAACCCCAGGTCCCGCGCATTCTGGATAACAGGTCCCATACCTGTATTATAACATTTCTATTTGTTTTATTTAATAGCAAAATGTTTTTAGAGGCATTACTACCTGGTGCAGCCCCCCCCCCCCGCAAAAAAATCAGTTGATTATTTTATCATTACATTTCCAATGGTACCCTTTTGGTGTATTCAAAGGAACAGTATAACTGAAAAATGAATGAGTTTTAAAATAATGAAAATATAATGTTATGTTGCCCTGAACTGGTACAACTAGTGTGCTTGCATCAGAAACTGTACAATAGTTTATATAAACAAGCTGCTGTGTATCTATTATCTACTGTGTAGCGTGTGCTTGAATGGCTGCCCCTATTGCTACACAGTAGTTTGTTTATAGAAAATATAAAAAAAATTCAAAAATACTGTATATAGAGTCAGCGCTATAAAGCTCCGGAGGTTGTGTACGTAGCGTATAAAGTGGTAAATAGAGGGAAAAAACAATACTATATAGTGTAAGTTTATGGGAACCACACACACTCTCCAACCTTATTTCCCTTTATTTCAATTGTGCACAATATAATTCACCCTTTCATATCTTCACCACGTGTCAGTTGTAGGTGGGTACTTACAATATGTACATTTATTTCTGCTCGTAATAAATATCTCTCAAAGGTGTCTTGTCTGTGACTGTTCTCACTGTTTGTAAAATATGGAGCATAGAAATAGTGTAGATCCCTTTATTTATTTAAAAAATATTTAAAACTACACTCAAAATTGTGTGTTTAAAATAAGTGTGTCAGTCCTCCTTTATTAACGCCGGCATAGGGATGACCCAGGATTGATAATTCCTGACTCGGACCAGCGTTGTCACCAAACCACATGTACCAGCTCGGCTCTAAGGGATGACAATGAACGCCTTGCTTTACGCGTTTCGTCAATTACGACTTCTTCAGGCGCCAAAGATCACAGGTTTTTTTGGTGTTACTGTTCCTTTTAGAGAACTCATTTCTCTTTTAGGATACAGCAGAAAATCCAGAATCACTTTCTCAATAGATCCTTGTTAATATAACCGAGAATCTCCTCCAATTTGCTGTAATTACCACTGAAAGGCAAAGGCACCATATTAAGATTGACAAAACATTTCATTATCATGATGCCAACCATTACATAGTTACATAGTTACATAGTTAAATTGGGTTGAAAAAAGACAAAGTCCATCAAGTTCAACCCCTCCAAATGAAAACCCAGCATCTATACATACACCCCTCTCTACTTTTAATTAAATTCTATATACCCATACCTATACTAACTATAGAGCTTAGTATCACAATCGCCTTTGATATTATGTCTGTCCAAAAAATCATCCATGCCATTAACTGAATCAGCCATCACAACATCACCCGGCAGTGCATTCCACAACCTCACTGTCCTGACTGTGAAGAACCCCCTACGTTGCTTCAAATGAAAGTTCTTTTCTTCTAGTCTAAAGGGGTGGCCTCTGGTACGGTGATCCACTTTATGGGTAAAAAGGTCCCCTGCTATATGTCTATAATGTCCTCTAATGTACTTGTAAAGTGTAATCATGTCCCCTCGCAAGCGCCTTTTTTCCAGAGAAAACAACCCCAACCTTGACATTCTACCCTCATAATTTAAGTCTTCCATCCCTCTAACCAATTTAGTTGCACGTCTCTGCACTCTCTCCAGCTCATTTATATCCCTCTTAAGGACTGGAGTCCAAAACTGCACTGCATACTCCAGATGAGGCCTTACCAGGGACCTATAAAGAGGCATAATTATGTTTTCATCCCTTGAGTTAATGCCCTTTTTTATGCAAGACAGAACTTTATTTGCTTTAGTAGCCACAGAATGACACTGCCCAGAATTAGACAACGTGTTATCTACAAAGACCCCTAGATCCTTCTCATTTAAGGAAACTCCCAACACACTGCCATTTAGTGTATAACTTGCATTTATATTATTTTTGACAAAGTGCATAACCTTGCATTTATCAACATTGAACCTCATTTTCCAGTTTGCTGCCCAGTTTTCCAATTTAGACAAATCACTCTGCAAAGTGGCAGCATCCTGCATGGAACCTATAGTTCTGCACAATTTAGTATCATCTGCAAAAATAGAAACAGTACTTTCAATGCCCACCTCCAGGTCATTAATAAACAAGTTGAAAAGCAAGGGACCAAGTACAGAGCCCATTGAATTAGGTATGCTATCTGCCCCAATGTTTCCCTTCTTATTAATGCATATGATGAATGTGTATGCTTTTGATGTTACTAGGTACTGTATATACAATTTTCATATTATAACACTGTAACTGAGCTGTTTTCTTTCCTTTGCTAAGCCTTCTTATTTCTTCCACTCAGTGGTATCCAAAATCTATAAATTACACACATTCTGCCTGTTTTAAAAAAAAACAAAAAAAACAACAGATTTCACAGTTGTATAACTATGCCCCATAATGGTTTGAAGTATATCCCAGTATTGTACTTTGTATAACATTACATAGTTTCATACAAACTGTTCTTTGTGATACCACATCCATTACAGCATCTGCTAAGTATAAGATTACATTGTTATTTTTGACCATATACAGCAAATTCCATAATCCCAGTACAATGCAAATGAAAAGTTGCCAAGCATCCCTTTGTATTCCTTCGCTTCAAACTTTTGGAAAAAATATTTCCCATGGACATTTTGCTTTTGGGCCAGTGTATGACAAAGAACTTGCACTAAACATTTGTAGTGTAATGAACCCACTGAACTGTCAGAAGGGCAGAGCTTTCTATTAGACTTTGCTTTCTAATAATGTCTTAGAGCTGGTCAGTTTTAAAAATGTGGGATATTTCCATGGATAACATTACGGATTTTCATTTCCGTGGACAACAATTTGTTGAGCCAAAAGGGCATAAACGAATGCTGAAATGCAACCTCTGTGCTGCTTTTATATATGTATATGTTGTCTTGTAAGTCATAGAACATACAACATGCAGAAAAAACACAAATAGAAAAAATGCAAAGAAGGCAAAGAACTTGGTGGCTTCACTTGTTATTGTGCCATCAAGATTGCTAATGCTGCAAATAATATTTTATTCAAATGTGAAATTAAAGGTTACTCTGATGTCCACTTCTTTTGATGCCCTTGATGGTTTACCGCCAGGATTTCCAAGCTGGTTACATACTCAACCCAGAGGAAGTTCAAGATGATCTTCTTTATGTCGTTGCAGTTATTGTTCTGCATTGTGTCATCTGGAAAGGACTCCCTTGAGACTCCTCCCTCCTTTTCCTTCCATATATCCTTTGTGTTTACCCAGATGGACTCATCATCTATGCTTGAGATTCATTTACATGAATTTTATATGATTGAAGAGAATGGGTAATATATATAGAGCAGGGATGGCGAGGTAGGTTTTTTTTTCTGGGGCTAGTAGTTTAACAACAGCTGGAGTGATGTAGGCTACAAATCCCTACTATATGGTATTTTCTATGTCTAGCATTCATCATCTGGAGCTAAGTCTTCATAATATATATATATATATATATATATATATATATATATATATATATATATATATATATATATATATATATATATATATATATTTATCTGCTGTCAGATTGTGTTGGCTGCACTCTCTGGCACTATTCCCCTGTTTTCAACCTCCCTCCTCCCCTATATTTTGCTATTTCACTCCCCTATCTTTCCTATTCTCTGCCAATGCTTTACTGAAGAGACCCCTGTTTCTTTCATCCCTGCACATAATCCTGATATTTTGTACTGCTCCATCTCTTACACTATTCATTGTCTATATATTGCCAATACAAAGAGAAGGCTTGCTCCATCTCAGAAGCCAACCACTCCTCTACCCCCTCCCCACTGACGCAGCACAGCTTCGCCCAGTGCATTTCTCTCACTTTATCCACTTGCCCTCCTCCTATTCCACAAACCCACATCTCTGTATATATTCATATTCCCCCACAGGATCCCATAACCTGTTTTATTCTATAAGCGGGTGCTAAGAAGAGGCACAAACTGGGGATCCAAGACCAGATGTGGGGACACTCGCTCACTCATCCATTAGCGTTTGCCCCTCCCTCTATTTTCCACCCGTGCCACTGAGCAGAATAGAAACAGCTCAACACGTGGAAAAGCAGCCAGGCTTCATCTGGGAAGGAAGAGGAGTATCTGAGGGGAGAGGTAATTGGAAATACCTGCCAGAGGGGTTAACATGTCTTTGGTGGCAGGGAGGGGGTTCAGTAGACGTTGAAGTGGGACAGTCAGACAGAGAGACATTTAAAATGGTGACTGTCTGACAGCCATGAGATGGCATATAGAAAATTGTCTGCCATTCCTATGTACTTTGTCAGCGTTTTATTTGATGCTTTATTTATTTTTTTTGTATTTCACATTGGGGAAAGAGCATAAAAATGGCATCTTAGTGTTTTTTGCCAGATTACATTGATTTATAGGATTGTGGGTGTTCTTCTAGCATGACCAAGTTTAAAGACTGCTGACAGCCCAGTCACTTGTTGGCTTTGATTGTTATTGTACCAAAGATTTTTGCCAACCTTTGATTGATTTACTTACAGATGAATTCTGGTTCTAGGTGGAAATGAAAGGCTTACTATCAAGTCTTTTTTTTTGTGACACTTCAACATTTTCTGGTTGGTATATAGCGACATTGTCACAGGTATAACCCATTCCACAGCCCTCAATTAGCTTCATATACTTGCACTTATTGTTCTGCATTGTGTCATTTGGACAGAAAGTCACAGAGTTCCCTTTTCCCACCATATATATTTTGTTTTTTTCTCAGATGTACTCATAATCTGTGCATGAGATTCATTTAGATGAATGTGTTTGCTTTAAGAGAATGCATTCTGTATGGTAAGGATGACAGAACTGCTGCTGCTGCCAGTATCTGCTGGGGCTAAGGGGAGTTAATGAAACAACATATAGGCAGCTGTTTTTCTGCCTGCCACCTATGCAGTACAAGCATTGTTTTCATTGTTGGGGGCAAGCCCCTTATACTGTCTAACATATTTGCATTGAGCTGTCACAGAGATTGTGCTGGCTGGTAGATTGTCCCTGGCACTATTCCCCTCTCCCCAGCCTCCCACCTCCGCTCTCCGTTTGCTCAGTCACTCCCCTATCTCTTGCATTCTCTCTCAATCTCAAAGCTTTACTGAAGAGGCTACTCTTTGTTCCTTTCTGTCGTTCCTGCGCACGCTCCTGTATTGTTCCACCTCTTGCTCACTTTATTTTCTATCATTGCCTTTATAAAGCATTTTTTTGCAGTTTGCTTCTCATCCTCTGTTTTTATTGTTCTCCCCTATCTGCCTGTGTAAGACTATCTAAAGCTTGCTGTCTCCCTGGCTTGGCTGGACAGCTCCCTGCCTCTCTTCATTCTACCTACCTGCTTCTCCCTTTCAGACAGATACATCAGGAGGTCTCTCATTCTGCCTGAAGCAGTTCTTTGCTGTGTTGTCTGCAGAAATAATGAAGCTGCTGGGGCATAAGATAGAGCTCTGGGCAGGTAATAGTCTATGGGTTTGTGACTGACTTGCTGCATATTTAACTATCTAAGAGTCACCTTGTATGCATGTCCCTGAGAACTGTGCTGGTGCAGTAATTGTGTTAGAGAGTTGGCTGTGCATATTGGATAGCATTGTAGGGCTGGGTGTGTTCTTTTGCAGTAAGAAAAATCTTATGAGATGGTCTTCCAAACCTCATAGCATTCTATAAAGAACATTAGGGTGAAACTTGGAATGAACGGCGTGCGAAAAAGCTTTGGACAAATTCTTTTTATTTATTCATTTAAAGGTTATTTCAGTAGGGGATGATTTTCTATGCCTGTAAAATGTTAGCATCTTTTTAAAAAATAACACCCTTCTTTGTATAAGCATAAGCTTAAATGAGATTTGTATATGCTTTCTGTACCTATATCAGATCTCTAAACACAGTAAGAGTTTTTAAGTCTATGGCCTTTGGGATATTTCTAATGTGTGTCTCTGTACATTTCTGTAAGAGTTATAGTACATTCATTTCTCTTAAAGGTTGGTGCTATTCCCCTGCTGGTTAACAGTTCCCTATAAAAGAGATTCCTGTGATTTTCATACCATGTACTGGCCTTTACAAAGTGTTTAAGCCTGTACTCAGATTAAGCAAAGCAATATGAATTGAGCAAGGGATATATGAACAGTATTTTGCGTAGAATATTCTCTGAGAACTTGATAATGGACATACACGTGTGCTTCAAATTTGGAAGAGGATTTACTTAAAATCTCACTTAGAATTTGGTTGATGAAAATTTAGTAACAGGCATGTTTATAGTTTGCTATCAGATGTATATACTGCCAAACTGTTTTTTTTAACTAGGTGGTGTGGTGAACGACATGTGTGATGAGAATCTGGCAACTGAATGCGATGTGCTGAGAAACTGGTACTTTCCATGGCAAGAATGTGGTTATAAGATATGTGCTGAGAAATGGGCGAGCAATGTGCCAAGAATGTAGAGAGGGCCATGTATGCTAAATATTGCGACAAGTGACAAGCCAAGAATGTGGTAAGGGGCACACGAAATAAGATTTTGGTCAGGCAGATATGTGCTGGCAATTGGGAAAAACACCTGTCCTGATTTGTTTAAAGACATATTGATGCTTCACTTTATTACATTTTCTCTAAAATGTCTGATCTATATTGAAGCAATAATGACTATTATATAGCAAATGCAATTTTTGTTAGAAATGTAATTTTGTTAGAAATAGAATCTAGGATTCAAGGGGCAAACAGTAATAATGAGGAGTTTTGTTTAGAGATAGTCAAATGTTTGAAAGACAATTCTACATGACTATTTCTCAATAAGAGCTATTGTAGCAGGGGACAATACAGAGGTAATTTAGATTTCTCTGGGGTCCATGCACTAGAGCCCTTTTCCTTAACATTGGGTCACCAGATGTTTCCAGAATAAACTCCCATTATTATCCCAGGTTATGATAGATGCCACTGATGTTATATATTGGAAATTGCTAACTAATTGTTTTATAATTTCTCAAATACATATCAAAATGTGTCATAGAATGTTGTTAAGCTGTGCCGTAGCTGATACATTTCAACTGTAGGTCCAGCACTGAGAACACCTTCTCTTCTTAAACTGAAAGAATAAACTAAAGCATGTAACTTACATGTCCCACAAGTTTTTCAGAATAATTCTATTGAGTGCCCCTGTAGCAGGTTAAAGTCTTTGGTGTTTATCAGAATGTAATAATGGTCTGTCACCGGGATCTCCTTGTGAATGTTACTGAATTTGATGTTCAAAGTTTCATTGGGGAAGTATGAAAAACAGCAGTGACACCCTAAGGATAATGTGGGTTGGGGAATTGGTAAATTGGGGATGCCTGTTGGAGGATGGATTTGAGAAACACACAAATCTGTGGGAGGAGGCTAAGAGTGTACATGCCCATGATTTCTGTTTGGAAGGTGGAGCTCTTGATGTCTCTGCATGCTTTGGGCAGAAGATGTTTTCAACCCTGATATCTCTGTGGCATGGGGAAGAGAGAGGTATGTGTACAGGCTGAGACTCTCAGATCGTGGGGAAAGAAACCTTATACAGTATGCCCATTGTTCATGGTGTTTCCAGAAGATTTCATCGCTAAACCCACCATCTGTGTGCAAGTCGTGTTGTCATTTGATTGTTGAATCTCTTTGTTTAAACTGTAGGGTAGTATGAGATCTCAAGTAAGAAAGTAAGTAATGCAATATCTGTTCATTTTCTTTTATTCAACAAGAATTAAAATGCAATGATGGGGTGGGAGAAACAGGGTGGTGGAGCTGGAAGGTGATAGAATTTGTCTTAAATTAGTATGAAAATCAGCAGGATGGAAGTTCACAGCTTCCTTACAGTGTTCTGCGTAGCTCGCACCTCTCAATGTGACTTAGAGAATGAGTCAGCAGATGGGACCAGCCATCTTTCTGTCTGTCTGTCTGCCAAGCAACTTATTGATTTCTCTCTGATTCTATGTACAGTTCATCCCTTCTCTAGCCTTTCTGTTTATGCATTTCAAAAATCAGATCTTTAATTTTAGCTAAATATTTCTCTACACTACCACTCTTTTGATATGTTTTATATTGCTGATAAGCATGTTATAATACCTTTAAGTTTATTACTGAAAGAGTACTTAAATGAAGTGAAAGAAGCATTGCAGCCAAAGAGTTAGTTTGTAGCATGCACAAATATTATCTTGCATTCTGCTATGCATTGTTTTTAATCTGCAATATGACAAGTTAGATTGGCTATTTTGGTGCTCCTACTTTCCTGTGCCATGTTCCTTACATTTAAGGTACAGAGTTATAATTGTTTTCAGTCTTGCCTTTGTCTAATAACATTTCATTGGAGGTGATGGCTGTTGGTGGAACACATGACAATACATAATGTTCTATATAAATTTGGATGCAGGATTTTTCTATAAATCACACATACACACTTTCATAGAGTACTTCAACTAATATACATTTTATAAGTGCGTGGTCATCATCTAGCATGGAATAGTAGCTGCCCCATCAAAATGTTCATGTAATGATAATAATATTGTAGTTACATGTATGTATGAATGTGTACACTTACAGTATGTATGCAACACTGTACAGCAGAACAATAAACTCATAGAAAAAATATAAATAATTAATAGGAAATTACAATAATAAATACAATGATTAAAAGCTAATTTTCAAAGAAACAAAAAGATGGAAGCCCCTGCCCTGGAGAGCTTACAATTAATGTTCACTAATATGAAATTGAAGATGAATCTAATGCAAGGAATATTTCATGAAATCAATATTCTGAACTGCAAGAAATATGTCACAGTTGCCTTTCAGATGGATTAGTATTAGTACTATTATGGATTAAACTTTGATTTGGAACTGAATTTACCAATAACCACACAACCAAACATTTGCAATTTGCTAGTTACCTATACAGTAGATCATGTGATAACATATATCCAATTATCCATTATCCAAGTAATATTGGAAGACTGACCTAGACATAAGACTATGGTAACAAAACCATAATACATATATTCCATTTTTAGATTTCTATGTTCAGACAATTGCAAGTAAGGAGGAAAAGGTGAGATGGCATTGTATGTTGTTAAACAAACACGGGAATGAGCCAAACCAACAATAAACTTAAGCAGTAAAATATGAAATTTAGGACTAAAATAACATTCCTACTATGTGTGTAATACTCTTATGCATGCAGACACTGTTGCTCCCAGCAGAGCATGCATTACATCCAAATCTTTAAGGTGACCCTTAGAGCACTCTAAAGTATTCTAAAGGAGGCAATATATGTTATAATTGCAATCTTTCCTGCAACCAATGGTCTCAGGAAAGATAGTTAATTTCCAATACTCGTTAGAGCTTAATTGTCAGATATACAGGTAAAAACAACATAATTCTACCTGCATCTGATGATTCAGCAATACCAGTGGCCAATGTTCAGGTGCCTCTTCTATGACCACCTTTAGGGCCATTCGTGTAGTGTTGGGGTAAGTATTTAAACACACTATGTTAGTTAGGGGTTTTTAAAAAACAGTTCAGTGTTTTATTGTTGCACATCTCTTAAAAGGCCACAACAGATTGTTCTCACAGGCAGTAAACATTTAATAGTTAATGAAATCTCACAGCTATAGGTTTATTACTCGGCTTTGCTCAGCTTCAGGGTGGCAGTGGAGGCTGAAACACCCCTGCCAGAAGTTCTTAAACCGGCAACATGGTTTATTGTCAAACACTCCACTATCATGTTGAGATAGATGGATGACAGTCATAAATCATACACAGAGCAAGGCAATGGCACCACTGAGAAGACAGTCTGGCAGGTTACAATATGCACCTTTAAGGTTACCAGCTAGTATCTTGATATCTTCCAGTAGAAATGTTCAGGGAATAGAATACTAGCCTGAATGCCCTTTCTCGCTGTAGTTCCTTCCCTTTAAGGCCAGTTATGCCTCGGGTAAAACTACTTCCAGCTATAACACTTTGAAGCACAAGACTGCTCTTGCTTGTTAAACTGTCTAACTTACATTCTAAGAACATCTATGACGGGTGCTTTCATTTTCCTGTCTAAATCTTTTACACAAGATCACTGCTCCTTGAAAAAACAACCAGATCCCTGCTGCTTGACAAACAGTCAAGTGTTGGTTGCCTTAGGGCAGAACTCTTTACAGGGGCCTTGTTGTCCCATTCTGCCCAGCAGACAACTAACTTGTAAGGCAGGAAGAGGGCAAAGAGGAAGATACCTGGGCTTTCAGTCAGCTGTAACAGGAAATGGTCATAGGTTTTCTAGAACAATGCAGAATACTATCCGACCCAAGTACCAGGACTGAGGAAAAGAGAGAAGTATTACGTAGTGAATTCTAAAGCAGAAGGAGAAATTAAACCTATGGCTCCCTACACTAAAATTTATTTCTATATCCTAATACACAAATAGTGTAATGTATTCAGGTTTATGCCAGTGACCAGAGCTTACTATCTTACTACTTCCTTCTCATTTGAAGAAAAAAATTTGAGGGTAACACCAACAACCCCAGTAAAACATTAATGACTTGTGCATAACGTTTTATCAACTTATAAGTGCATCATTTGAAAAGCAGATTGAAACATGATGCATATTGCATACACTATATACAATACTGCCTTTGAAAAGTTGTTCTCAAAATGGGGACTTGCCCTCTGGGGTGTCTCAGAGCATTGGTTGGGGGCCAGCAAGAAGGATATCTTGGGTCCGGATTAGGAAGAATGTCTATTTGCTCTCCTAGACACTCCCCGAGGATCATTTTAGAAGTCAGTTAAAATAAGATGTGGGGTGATGTCCTAGATGTTTTTGGAACTATGGGTGACTCATCAATGTGTTTGGACAGGGGGCCCTAGTCCAAAATGTTGGTCTCAAAAGAGGGGGATTCAACTACTGCTTTAGAATATGGAAATTTGTGTAAAATAGTATTAGTCACCTGTGGGTGACTATAATGATGTTGATCCTCAAAGGTTTTACTCAAAAATGATTTTCTTATTTGTATTTTCCCTAAAAATGAACCATCGCTTCAGGCAACTACCTAACTAACCTCTATATATGATAAAATGCACTAAGTTTGCCCAGGAGCAGTAACCCATAGCAACGAATAAGATGTTTGCTTTTAAACAGGTGGCCAGTAAAGGATGCCTACTGATTGGTTGCTGTGGTTTACTGCACCTGGGCAAATTTAGGGCCTTTTTTACATAACCCCATATATGCCTAAAGTCCACAATATGTATGTTAGTACTTACCACCTGATCAAAAAAATATTAAATAAATGCTTCCAGTACCTTTTTCCCATAAAAATGCTTAATTTCATCACATTGGCAAAGGCATTGTGAAAGCTATGTTTGCTATAGTGTTAGACAGCTCTAATCCATATCATTAATTCCAATAAATGGAGATGGGGAGCACCACTGTGTAGTATGTGTGTAGGGACAGCACAGTTACATTAGTGCATCAGCAGCCCCTTTACCAGACTCCTGTCTCTACTTATCTTTTTCTTCATTAGGCAAGTGACTTTGTAGTGCAGAAGCTACAATGTATCAAGCTGTACTTTTCTGCTTTATATCATGTGCTGTGTGGTAAGAGACACAGTGGAAAGGAGATCCCTGCCCCATACTAGCATATAGGCACAAATTGAAAGGGAAAAAGTGCACAAGTTAAGGCGGTGTCCAATAGGTGCCAGGACTAGACTATTGTTCTAGTGCAACAATAGGTTCTTTCCTGTAGAGATTGACAGAGCCCTCATTCAGGGATGGAATTTCAGAGGTAAGGATCAGCAGATAGAAAGGTTTAAGGTGAGAGGTGGCAGTGGATAGTGTGAAAAGAAGGTGACTTTGAAAGGAGCCGAGAAGAAGGCCAGGAAGAAGAAGAAGGCCAGTGAAGAAAACTAGTGAGGAGCAGAGGACAGAAGGGCTTTGAATATTAACAGAAGGATTGTATATGCTATCCTTTGTTTAACAGACAGTCATGCTAGAGATTTTAATTGGGAATGAACAGCTTCACTCTTAGGAGAGAGAGCAGGAGGATTTTGGTAGCGGAATTTAATATTTATTGGGCGGGAGAGAGTTGAAAGTCAGGAAGACAAGTTAGTAGGAGATTAGTGGGCATGAATTAGTGTTTTGGCTGTTGTTTGTGATAGAAAGAGGAGTATCTTGGCTATAAAAAAAGAGGAAAAAAGTGGCAGGTTTTGGCAGTAGTATTAATATGATTAGAGAAAGACTGGTCAAAGATGACCCCCAAGGTGCATGCTGAATTAACATTGTTAATGGTAATGCCATCAATAGTAATGGTGGTAGGAGAAGGTTTGAGAATGTTTGAGTGGAAAGACCATATACTGTATCTAGATGTCATTGGCATAGAGGTTATATTTAAGGCCTAATGAAGATGTAATGTCTCCTAAAGAAAGAACAACAAA
The DNA here is from genome assembly GCA_038501925.1 of Xenopus petersii. Classification (NCBI taxonomy): domain Eukaryota; kingdom Metazoa; phylum Chordata; class Amphibia; order Anura; family Pipidae; genus Xenopus; species Xenopus petersii. The sequence goes on from CM076679.1 coordinate 65,142,905, forward strand.
GGACCAAGTACAGAACTCTAAAGGTGGCCATACACAGGCATACTGTTATTGTTCTGCGATGACTGATCGTATCATTAAACGATCGTCTGACGATTACTTTACCATATGATATGCCACCCACGGAGAACGATTATATGAACAGATATAACCATATCGTTTGCTTCGTGTACGGACGAATGCTGTTAACAAATGAGGAGTGGTGCTAGCATTGTGTCACTGTCTGTAGTATATAGTCAGTTTCTTCTTCCCTGCTCCATGCAGACATATGGATTTATGCTATGGCATAATAAACTTCTTTCACATATGAGGTGATATTCCTGCAGTCAGCACTAATTTATTTCTTTACATAGTTCATATGGTTACAAATGAAGTTTTTAGCAAAGAACGTTCGGGTCCTTCCGTATATATGTTCGTACAATCCTGACATGCACAAAGAGGGATTTTATCCCTGAACGACCCAATCAATTTTGCAAACAATAATGTTGAGACGATCGTTTGTCCAATGATCATTTGTACATCAACCATCCGATAGGTTATCGATATTATCAGAACGTTCTGGAATCGGTCGTATGGAAGTAAAAAATTTGCCCATGTATGGCCACCTTAAGGCACCCCAACACTACAATGAATGGGGGGAGAAGATTTATTAGCAAAAGTAACAAGAGAAGGAACAATCAGAAAGGTAGGCGGAATGGAGAATTTGCATTAGAACAGAATACAATAGTCAATATTACCAAAAGCAGAAGATAAATCCAGGAGATTAGAGTAATAGAGAATAGCCTAATGTGCTTTGGCCACTGATGACCTGGAGATCATTTGCAACTCTACATAAGGCAGCCTCAGTGGAGCGTGCAGGTCGAAAGCAAGACTGTATAGGGTCAAGCAGATTATGGGTGCAGAGAACATTAGAAATATGAAAAAAGACAAGATGTTTAAGAAGTTTAGAGGCAAGCTGTAAGAGAGAGACAGGGTGGTAGTTAGACAAACAGGATGGGTCCGGTGTTGCCTTTTTCAGAATGGGCTTGACACAGGCCTGTTTGAATAATGAGGGAAAGTACCAAAAGTAAGCAAGGAATAGAATATATGAGTAAGTACTGGAGTAAGGACAGGGGCTCACTGTTTTAGACTGCAGGCTCAGTTATAAGATTAAAAGAGTTGAAAAGGGAAACAGTAGGTTTAGGAAGAGTGTCTAAAGGGCGGGGAAATTGTTTATGGATAGAATCAACTTTGTTTTTAAAAAAGTTAGCAAAGTCCTGGAGGGGGGGGAGGTTTATGTTCAAATGTTAATGTTTCATTTGTAGAGAGATGCAGTAGAGAATTGAATATGGAAAACAAGCGTTATAGGTTGGATTTATAATTATTTATGAGTGTACTATAGATGATAAACCACGCCTGCCCAGTGCCTCACATAGTCAGCCTGTAGCTTCTGATTTCCTTGTATAATTTACTATAGTCACAACGAATACAGTGCTACTTGTATTCATTATACTATATGGTGGGGGTACAGCTTCTTACTAGGAATGCGGTGAATCCACTATTCTGCCAACTCCAGAATCCAACCCCTAATTTGCATAACAAAATATGCTTCTGGATCCTTGGTTTCTTGCACTCTGCCTGATCAGGGCAGAATGGCTTTTTGTCAGACACTACATTTGCAAATAAAAGCCATGCTACTGCAAAGACATGAAAACCCAAAAAATAATAAGAAAACATTCTAAGCAACTTTGTAACATGCATTCTTTATAGATTTTCTATGGTTTTTAGGTTATTTGCATAAGTATTGCTATTGAAAGCAGTGTTTGTCCTTTTCTATTCTCTGCCCTGGTGGCTCTGGCTCTTTAAACAATGTAATATAAACCAGCTGAGTAACAGATCGGTCTTGCTGGAGGAGACTGGCTTTTGCAACATTGTAACAACCAGGCGTTAAGCAAATGTTGCTTTCAATAGCAAATACAATTACAAATAACTTTTAAAGCACTAACATTTTTTATTGGAAACTTGCTTATATTTTTCTTTTATTAGGCAAAACTATTTTTTGGGTTAACATGTGCGTTAATATTTTTTACATATAATAACTATTCTATAAATAACCTATGTATCATCTACTCATATGCATTTCTTTAATATATCCACATTTCTTTTCAAAACACCACTGATCTCCCCAGAAAATGCTGGACTATGTGAGGGTGGTTATTTAGTTTGTGTATTTTATACACAGAAGTCTATTATAAGGGGTTTTTGTATATGCTATAACGTATGCTGTTAATCCTGCGTCAGTGTAGAATTTTCTTTAGGCAGACATCACATGTACTTTACTGTAGATCTAAGAAAGGGAAAACCATAAAATATCAGATGTTCCTCTGGCGCCAGTATGGTGCACTGCAGAGTATGGGAAGGATTGTGGATGTTGCATTTATCTGGCAGAACTAGAAAGGATCAGCTTCTGTACTCATGTACAGAAAGCAGTGGTTATGTACAAGAAGAGAGAGAAGATGGGGTAAATATTGAAAGACCTACAAATCGAATGCCCAGAGGGCAATTTTGTGGTAGATTTATAGAAATGTTTTACTATGATAGTTTTAGTGCTAAATTGTGCGGCACCACATTTTTCTAAAAATATTAATGCTGGGTTTACTAACTGTTCTTTGATAATGGGCTCACTTTCAAATGCTAGGACAGGATAGTCTTAGCAAGACTATGTATTGGAGTCTCACATTTTTTCTGGTGCCAACTTGGATCACATGAGACTAATGAGCTGCCAGTGAACAAATAGCCTCCATGTCTAGTCTTATTTGGTATGTTACAGCACAAGCCATGTAGAAAAGAGAGGGAATGTCTAATCCATAATAAAGAATAGTTCTACTTCTAGCAACTGAAGCTGAATTTAGTAAAAAGAAACCCAAAGGTAAATCTCTATGAAATTAGACTTATATGTATTCAACTTTATTTGATATATACTCACTTCCAAATGTTTGTCTCTTCTGAACTAGGCTTGCTGCTGCCAGACGTCAGCATATCTGGGATGAGTGAGCTTCAATTTCCAGAGGAGAAACCTCTTCTCAGAGGCCAAGACACAGAGATGGTAAGTGTACTTATTTCCATTCCAGAGGAAGAAGGTGTTTCATAATTTATGCTTGTATGTCTATAGTTACTTATACTGACTAAAATTTGTATTCTGTGTTGACCATCAAGGATTCTATTGTGTTTCATATAAATACACAATTTATATAAATATGGAGTATGACCAAGGTCTATATTTACATGGACTTTGCACTAACCACCATCTTCTCTCAGTATTGTATTTTTACCTACAGTATGGCCCTATAGTATAGGGAAACCTCAATATTACTTCCCTTTGTTTTAAGTTTTCCCTCATTTTGCATTGTCCATTTGTGGTCCTTCCTGTATATTGTGCAATTTCCTGATTTTAGATTTCCCTGGATTTTTTTCACATCCCCCATTCTACTTTAACTAGCTATTCTAAGAAGCGGCAGGATTCTAGCACAATATTTATTTTCTGAAATTTCTGTGCATTTAAAACTTCATGCACTGTCCCAGTAATATTGACTACAAGAGTGATTTCCAAATCCAACTTACTGTAACAACCCTTAAACCACTGCTAATACAGTGCTTAGTGCTACTTGTGCCCATCTAGCATCTTTGTAAGGGACTTGGCCCTATAATGAATAAAGCTCAGTAACTGAGAACTAAAGAAGGCTCTGTGGCTGTTATAATTTGTAACTAATCTTGATGATAAATTCTCCAGAGAAAATGATAATAATTTAGCAACGAACATCTCAGATCCTCACATGTTACATAGTTACATAGTTACATAGTTAAATTGGGTTGAAAAAAGACAAAGTCCATCAAGTTCAACCCCTCCAAATGAAAACCCAGCATCCATACATACACCCCTCTCTACTTTTAATTAAATTCTATAAACCCATACTAACTATTGAGCTTAGTATCACAATAGCCTTTGATATTATGTCTGTCCAAAAAATCATCCAAGCCATTCTTAAAGGCATTAACTGAATCAGCCATCACAACATCACCCGGCAGTGCATTCCACAACCTCACTGTCCTGACTGTGAAGAACCCCCTATGTTGCTTCAAATGAAAGTTCTTTTCTTCTAGTCTAAAGGGGTGGCCTCTGGTACGGTGATCCACTTTATGAATATAAAGGTCCCCTGCTATTTGTCTATAATGTCCTCTAATGTACTTGTAAAGTGTAATCATGTCCCCTCGCAAGCGCCTTTTTTCCAGAGAAAACAACCCCAACCTTGACAGTCTACCCTCATAATTTAAGTCTTCCGTCCCTCTAACCAATTTAGTTGCACATCTCTGCACTCTCTCCAGCTCATTTATATCCCTCTTAAGGACTGGAGTCCAAAACTGCACTGCATACTCCAGATGAGGCCTTACCAGGGACCTATAAAGAGACATAATTATGTTTTCATCCCTTGAGTTAATGCCCTTTTTTATGCAAGACAGAACTTTATTTGCTTTAGTAGCCACAGAATGACACTGCCCAGAATTAGACAACGTGTTATCTACAAAGACCCCTAGATCCTTCTCATTTAAGGAAACTCCCAACACACTGCCATTTAGTGTATAACTTGCATTTATATTATTTTTGCCAAAGTGCATAACCTTGCATTTATCAACATTGAACCTCATTTTCCAGTTTTCTGCCCAGTTTTCCAGTTTAGACAAATCACTCTGCAAAGTGGCAGCATCCTGTATGGAACCTATAGTTCTGCACAATTTAGTATCATCTGCAAAAATAGAAACAGTACTTTCAATGCCCACCTCCAGGTCATTAATAAACAAGTTGAAAAGCAAGGGACCTAGTACAGAGCCCTGCGGTACTCCACTAACAACACTGGTCCAATTAGAAAATGTTCCATTTACCATCACTCTTTGTAGTCTATCTTTTAGCCAGTTCTCTATCCAGGTACAAATACTATGTTCCAGGCCAACATTCCTTAATTTAACCAGTAACCTTTTGTGTGGCACTGTATCAAATGCTTTAGCAAAATCTAAGTAAATCACATCCACTGCCATCCCAGAATCGAGGTGTCTACTTACATTCTCATAAAAAGAAATTAAGTTAGTCTGGCAAGATCTATTACGCATAAAACCATGCTGGCACAAACTCATAGTATTATGATTTGCTATGAAGTCCAGTATCTTATCCTTTATTAACCCTTCGAAAAGCTTTCCTACCACTGACGTCAGACTAACTGGCCTATAGTTTTGAGGCTGAGAACGGGATCATTTTTTGAATAGAGGCACCACATTAGCAATTCGCCAGTCTCTCGGCACTATGCCAGATCTCAATGAATCCTGAAAAATTAAGTAAAGAGGTTTGGCAATCACAGAGCTAAGCTCGCTAATTACCCTGGGATGAATACCATCTGGCCCTGGACCTTTGTTAATCTTAACATGTTCTAGTCTCTTTTGAATTTCATCATGTGTGAACCATGCATCATTAGTTGTATTACTAGAATTGGGACTGTTAAGAAGGAAACCTTCACTTACTGATTCCTCATTTGTGTAGACAGATGAAAAATATGAATTCAGAATCTGCGCTTTTCATTTGTTTTCATCAACCAGCTGACCCCCCTCTCATAGTAAGGGTCCCACCCCTTCCTGCTTCATTTTTTTACTATTAACATATTTAAAAAATAATTTTGGATTTTTTTTACTGCTTGCTGCAATATCCTTTTCTATAGCAATTTTAGCTTGCCTTATAGCTGCCTCCTTGTACCTTATAAATGATTCGGCTGTACCAGCTAACTTGAAAGTTTTAAAAGCACATCTTTTCTTACCCACCTCAACACCAACGCTTCTATTGAACCAAAAAGGTTTTGCTTTGCAACGACGTTCCTTGCTTACAAGTGGAATATACTGACAAGTATATTTACTAAGCAGCATTTTAAAGACTTCCCATTTTTGTTCTGTGTTTAACCCTGAAAAAAGCATTTCCCACTTAATATGTTGCAGAGATGCCCTTATACTGTCAAAGTTTGCACGTCTGAAATTTAGTGTTTTAGTTACTCCCTTATAGAATTGCTTCTGCAACAGAATCTCAAAGGAGACCATGTTATGATCACTATTCCCTAAATGCTCACCCACACAAATGTTAGAGATGAGTTCAGTATTGTTAGTTATTACAAGGTCCAAAAGAGAGTTATTCCTAGTAGGTTCTTGAACAAGCTGGAATAAAAAGTTGTCATTCAGCATATTTACAAACCTACTAGCAACCCCATTACCCCAGTCAATGTCTGGATAATTGAAGTCACCCATAGCAACAACTTGACCCAGCTGTGAAGCCGCTTGTATCTGCAAGAGTAGCTGGGCTTCATACTCGACACTTATACAAGGTGGTTTATAGCATACACCAATGATAATTCTTTTTGTTACCTTTTGCCCAATCAAAATCTCTACCCAGAGTGATTCTATACCCTCACCAGTGCCAGCTATTGTTATTTCTTTAGCGCATGGCTTTAATTCAGGCTTTACATACAAACACACTCCTCCACCCTTTTTAATCCCTCTGTCCCTCCTAAAAAGGGTGTAACCATTTAAATTCACAATCCAGTCACAAGTTTCATCCCACCAGGTCTCAGTGATACCAATTATATCATTAACAATGTTAACAATGAGAATGCCGAAAAAATCAGCAAAAAAATATACTGTGCCCAGATTCTACTTTGAACTTATCTGTAGCTTAATCTGATCATGTATAGTTTTACAGGGGGAATTGCATCATATCTGATGCTAAACAGATACCGTATATACTTGAGTATAAGCCGACCCGAGTATAAGCCGAGGTACCCAATTTTACCTACAAAAACTGGGAAAAGGTATTGACTCGAGTATAAGCCTAGGGTGAGAAATACATTTTAGGACATATTCAGCAGAAACCATGCTCCTGATCCCGACTGTGTGCAGTTTGTTCAAAAATGTCCCACCTATGTAATCATTCCAATGGACACCCAAGCAGTTGGCACCCAGTGGTCCTAACACTAATGGGATTGAAAATGCCATAGTGGAGCAGTGGAGGTTGTCGTGTAACACCACTACATATTCACTAGACATACCGTATTCGCGCTTCCAGGGGCTGCAGGAGGGGAGTGGCTGATCTTGTGCCTGTAGGAACCTTATCACATTTGTCACTGTTTCCGGTCAGTGCTACTGTATATTGCACCCATTGCTAGGTGCTGCATAGTGATTGTCGAGATTGCAGCATACAGAGAGACGGTGACGGTGAGCAGAGTGTGTTGTTCGTTGATGGGCTGAGGTTTGGGAAGGAGTAGCTGCCGCTGGTGTCCGGGATCTGGATGCGCAACTGGAGCTCTCCGGGCTCGGGGTTCAGGCAGTGCATCTCCTTTACTGTGCGCCGGTATCTCTCCTCGAAGCTGTCATTTAGGAAGCGCTGGATCAGGGCAGTCTTGCTGACCCCATGGATGCGGGACTACAGAGGAGCTCCTGAAGTGAAGCCTTTCTGTATTACAGCCTTTCTTGTATTTGACTCGCGTATAAGCCGAGGTAGAGTTTTTGAGCAAATTTTGGGTGCTGAAAGACTCAGCTTATACTCAAGTATATACGGTAAGTAGCTGGAGAAATCATCAGATGCTGTGCATATGTCTATATACAGTACATGTTGCAGTAGAGGGAATGTGTAGCTCTGCAAAGAGAGTGCACTTGTGCTGGCAGGATTGACTCCAAATTCTTTCAAATATGTTGTAGAAGGCACATGAGGCTCTCCAGATAATTTATTGAAATGGGGATGAAAATAGTATTTTGATGTACCTAAAAAAAACAATGTTGGGAGAGAATGTTACAGTAGAGTTGTATGAATAATTTGCAGATATACTGTAATACGCAAGAAAGGGTTTAAGCATTGTATTGATAGGACTTTTTTTTAGGATATTTTTCTTTAGAAAATATGGGATATGCACATATATTGCAGGAGAATGTATGGTTTGACCTTCAGCTATATTGTCAAAAAAAAAGTACGATGTATATATGCTGCAAAAAAGGGTATGCCATTGCAGATATGTTATATGAGTGGGCACTTAAAGCTGTCAAACACATCTATGTAATGTTCTTTGTATACTGTATGTAATGTGTCTGGGAAAACACTAGTGGGAAAATACTGTACATATTTCCCAGAATGCTCTATTAGACCCAGCATATGAAGAGAATATTAGAGGCTGGGTGCAATTAGCATGTAATATAATACATGCAGGTGTGGTGAATGATGTCACCACCTCTCTGAAGGGAAGCACGAAATAGGAAGTATAGGACTATGAGGTACTTCTCTGAAGCAGAGAGATTGGAAATATTTTTGTACTAATCTGTTAGAAACGGAAGTATGGACTGTCTAAGTGGGGCTAAGTCAGCCAGTGGAACAAGCTGTACTGTCTAATGAACACGAACTGTCAATTACTGTTACTTTTGTTACACATTGTTATGTTACTTTTCTCATAAAAACTCCACTATGATTAAAACAGATGGGTTTCTGTTTAACGTTACCTAGTTGTTGCTGCATTTATACTTTGACAAGGTATTGCTAAGGCCAACATTTGAGTAAATTACCACAGTATATAATTATCTGACTATATGTTGCTTTGTATTACAGAAGATGGGATATGGTATGCTCTGCAGATTGGGAATGTGGTGGGAATACAGAATATAGAATAGATCATTTGCAGCTCAAGCACAGGACAGTAGAACACTGGTAACTTTGCTTGTGAGTGATCAGGGGGCGAGGGAGTCTAGCTTAGGTATATGTCTAAAATGTTTTCTGAAATTAATGATGTTCTATTTATCTGGCAAATGTATACAAATATTGTTTTGCTATTTCAGGAGTCTGCTGACACCTTTCTTTCTGCTGCGGACACAGACTGGAAAGTAAGTAAACATATTGCTTTATTTTTCTGTTATAGCAATGATGCAATAATGCACACACAGATATGAGTGAATGCCAAATTGTTTGTGCATTCCATAACTGGTTGTATATGTTGGTGACATAACTTGTGTTGCTTGTGTCGCACAGCCTTGAGCTGGTGGTGGCATGCTGACAGTTCCAGCCGGAGGGCTGGAAGTTGGCCATCCCTGATTAGGGTTGCCACCCAGCCAGTATTTTACCGGTAAAACAACTGCCAAGGCCAGGGCCGATATTACAAATGTACAGACAATGTAGTTGCCAGTAATTTGTAATACACTTAACAAAGCCCTTGGCCCTCCAGTGGAAACTTACAGTTTCTTCCTCTTGTGCGCATCGCATGATGTGGCAACGCCCCTTTTTGCATCATGGTCCACCCCTTTAGTACCTGCCCCCGCCACTGGCCAGTAACATTTTTTGGAAAATGTGGCAACCCTATCCCTGATGCACATACTAAATATATCTGCCACACAATATAATATGAAATGTGAGTTTTTAGCAACATATTTCCATCACTGGTCTCCTCAGTTGCTTGGGGAATCTGCCTTAAAATGGCCTTGCAAACCCATTGTTCAGAGGAGCCTGTTCATACTTACAGGTCTGAACTCAAGTTAATTGCTTTGACCTTTACTTTCTTCCACCCAGTCAATATCACCAGGCCAGTGAGGATGGCAGCTGTTCTGATTGATTTTGTATTGAAATGTGCTTTTGGCTATTTTTTCATGAACTTATATTTTTAAATGTTTTTTTAGGAAATGTTCTTTGCATAAAATAACAATAATAAAGCAAATTACACAGCTTTCAGATCAATAGGCCAGTATCAATACAGCAATTAAAAATGCAGTGTTCAATGTGCACAATAAAGTCCATTTGCAGCTGCATTTTGCACTTTGCACACTCCTTCCTTGCTGTAAATGACCTCTAATATGGCTGTGAAGGGTGGCCTCAGGGAGAAAAGGCCTGGCAGGGAGCCTACAACAACATGTATAGTATACAACAAAGTCAGATGGATACAAACAATTCTGCCAGACCCGTTTCCATGCAGCAAAATGTATTAGTAAGGAATTGGCTAGGAATAGTGGAACATTAACAGGGTGGCATTTGCGGGAAGATTAAAAAAAAAAGATTTTTTTTATTTTATGGCAGGCCTGAGGACTGTAAAGCTATTCTCACTTTACATCACTTTGCCCCATAATATTATTTAGGCTGCAGTGCTTCCACAGTAGGCATATCACAATATGTATTCTACTTAGAGGAAGCAGTGCCTAGTGTTGATTACAGGCAAGAGTGCCTACGAATAATTACCAGTGGGTATGAAACGTGTAAGGCGGAACACCAATTGGTCTATATGCCTATTCTTTTAAATCTATCTTAAATAAAGTTGATTTTTTAACTTAAAATAGAATGTTTTGGAATATATCTTTTGTATTTGATATATGTGCCCTTTGAATTGGGGGCTATATTCCAATAACCTTGACCCTTTGGACAGGCCTTATGGATTGCAGCATTTGAGTGCTACTATAATTGTTGATTACAGACAAGCCCGGCAGGCAGGCAATCATTGGTACTGTATATTAGTAAAGTGAGTATTTACACACAAAAGAGATGGGGCAACGAAGGTGACACGCATGGGAAGATTTTCTCTAAGGCTAAGCCAACCCAAACCTGGCTGATAAAGAATCAAGAGTAAGAACTAAAGATGTAAGTCCTGGTACAGCCTCAAGAAGATTGGCTAGGCTGGCGGAAGAAATTTGAAGCTTCATGCACCCTAACCAAATCCCGTAGTGGCAGGACTGGGACTTGCACTTTGAGGAAAAAAAGCTGAAATTTAGTCCCTGTCTGCTACTGTGATTAACTGTTCCTGGGTTATATGCGTCAGGGCCAGCACCCAGGTACCTTTTTTCTTTACTCTTGGGCTTTGTATTAATTCACTTCTGCCCCTTTCCACACCAGTTTGGAAACAGTAAAACATTCTAGAGCATGCATATCAGGTTAGGAAAAAAATGAAATCAAAGCAGAGAAATATGGGGGGAGGTACCAAAATGAAAGTTACTACAAAAATATGAAAAGGGGCCTGTAAAGTGCAAATCAAAAATTAAAAGAGTAATATACAGTATTGTAACTGCAGATGAGAAACTGGTAAGAGAGCAAAAGGATAAAAATAGGAGGGGACATCTAAGTGTGTATACTGTGCCTGGAGTGTCAGTACCCACAGACATTCACTGTTTAATATATGCTTGTGGTGCCTCAACCCACTGGCTCTAACTATATGATGTGCTTGGAGTGTCAGTTCCCACTCTATGCTTGGGGTGCCTATATGCAGTTCTTTTTTATTGAACAGTGTGCTACAGAAGCTGACTGATCTCACATTATTAAGTGGTAAGGATGATGTGCCTTTACCCAATACTCCCAGTGTGCACTAGATGCTACCCAAACCCTAAACTTCAGATACTTCCAGGGTTCATCCTGCAGCACCTTGCTGGTGTTGGACTACACCTCTCAATATCCTTAGAGAGAATAATAGAAGTTTAAAGGGGAAATTGAAGCTACTCCATGTCTGGTCCTGGCACTGAATATAATTAGATTCACAGTAACTCATTTGTTTTCACTATTCTTAAAGCAGCAGTTTATTACGCAATAGGAATAAGCACAGCAAATAACCATCTTGCCACTAGTGAGAGGCAAAGAAATGTCTTTGCATTTTGTTTATTTATTACTGGGGTACTAACAAATGGTCATTATTAAAACTAAAACAACTTCTTCTACTTACCTATCTGCAACATATAATACATTCTAAAGAGTTCGGTATCATAGGCTTAAAACAGCACAGCACACTAATTGCTCTTTCTTCTATGATCTGCCCTTTGTTTACAGGACATAATCAGAGAAGTAAAATCAAAACAAGGAATGGGTTAAGTAGCCTTCCCAAGCACAATAATCACCCTCCACCTATGGTGACACAAAGAATACGGATTACGGCAGTTTGTAAAATACTGAGGATTTAGTGCATTATATTTTTAATAAACAAGGCTTCACAAGATTATAAAATATAGGACAACTGCAACTGCAACCAAGGCAGGAGATATGTAGAGCATAAAAGCAGAAGGAATTGTACATCACAGCATACCACATAACTAACTGCATAAATAACTAATAATGTACATGGGCTGAACATTCACATGTCTATTTTTACTTCCCAGTAAAAACAAAAAAGCTGGGCAGCTACAAAACTCTTCAGATATCCTTTTTCATGTTTATTGCTGTGTCTTTATTTTAGGCACTAGCTGCAAGACTGTAGTTGCTATGGTGACCTAGCACCTGGTATTCTTGAGCCCATTGTTTAAGTGCAGAAAGTTTCACATGCCTAAATATCACATTCTGGAAAATCTCTGTTAAGCTGGCCATAGATGTTGAGATTTTTAAAAGATCAGATCCTGATCGTGAGACCACGATCTTCTCAGAACAATCGTACGATCGTACGAATTTACCATCAACTAAAAAGACCAATTTGCCAGGAAAACAAAGGGGAGCTGCCTGCTTGGCCCTGCAAACATAGATACATTGCACTGGGACCGACAAAGATTTTTTGACCTGGCCGATCAATTTCCCGACAGATGTCGGACGAAAAATCGCAAGATGTGCGATCGTTCGAATACCACTAACCGCACGATAATTTCGAAGGATTGGTCGGGCTTCCCTAAAATAGGTCGTTCGGCAAGAAGAATCGTCGCGTCTATGGGGAGCTTTAAACATGGCAGTTTCTGTAATCCCTGCGCATATTTATCAAACTATGTATATATCTGTTATCCAGAAACCCATTATCCAGAAAGCTCCAAATTATGGAAAGGTCTTCTCCCGTAGACTTCATTTCATCCAAATAATCCACATTTTTAAAACTATTTTGCTCTGTAATAATAAATCAGTACCTTGTTCATGATCCAGACTAAGATATAATCCATCCTTGTTGGAAGCAAAAATGTATTTAACATGTACATGATTTTCTAGTAGACTTAATGTATCAAGATCCAAATTATAGAAAGATCTGTTATCTGGTCCAATACCTTTATAATATTGTAAGCCTAAAGACCAGCATTTATACTTTTTCTGAGAATTACCAAGTAGTATCAAGCATATGAGGTATAAATATTATACATATTGCACCCATTCCAGCATGTTGTAACATCTTAAACAAGCATTTAACCATTTTCATACCTTGTTGTTTAATACGACTTAAAAGGCTTTACAGTCAAAATAAATGAGCAGTTTACTGAAAAGTCCTCTGTATAAACATAACCCTCTCCCAGTTGCAGCTTGTTAAAGGAACAGTAACATCAAAAAATGTTTTAAAGTAATGAAAATATAATGCAGTGTTGCCCTGCACTGGTAAACCTGGTGTGTTTGCTTAAAGGGATACTGTCATGGGGAAAAAAAAATTCAAAATGAATCAGTTAATAGTGCTGATCCAGCAGAATTCTGCATTGAAATCCATTTCTCAAAAGAGCAAACTGATTTTTTTATATTCAATTTTGAAATCTGACATGGGGTTAGACATATTGTCAATTTCCCAGCTGCCCCAAGTCATGTGACTTGTGCTCTGATAAACTTCAATCACTCTTTACTGCTGTACTGCAAGTTGGAGTGATATCACCCCCCCCCCAGCAGCCTAACAACAGAACAATAGGAAGGTAACCAGATAACAGCTCCCTAACACAAGATAACAGCTGCCTGGTAGATCTAAGAACAACACTCAATAGTAAAAACCCATGTCTCACTGAGACACATTCAGTTACATTGAGAAGTAAAAACAGCAGCCTGCCAGAATGCATTTCTCTCCTAAAGTGCAGGATGTCACATGATCAGGGGCAGCTGGGAAATTGACAAAATGTCTAGCCCCATGTCAGATTTCAAAACTGAATATAAAAAAATCTGTTTGCTCTTTTGAGAAATGGATTTCAGTGCAGAATTCTGCTGAAGTAGCACTATTAACTGGTGCGTTTTGAAAAAAAACATGTTTTCCAATGACAGGATCCCTTTAAGAAGCACTACTATTGTTTATATAAATAAGCTGCTGTGTAGCAATGGGGCAGCCATTCAATGGAGAAAAGGCTCAGGTTACACAGCAGATAGCAAATAAGCTCTGTCTGTCTAATGGGGTTATCTGTTATCCATTAGTTAACCTGTGCCATATAGCTGTTTTTCAATTTCCGCCATTGCTACACAGCAGCTTGCTTATATGAACTATAGTAGTGTTTCTGAAGCAAACACATCAGTTTTACCACGCAGGGCAACAGTACATGATATTTTCATTACTTTAAAATACTTAAATTTTTTGGTGTTACTGTTCCTTTAAGCTATGAGATAAAGCAGTTCAAAATAGTGAATAATAATGTTTTGATTGTACACGCACACACCACAACATGACTTTACTTTCAATTTCAAATGTTACCAATAGTGAAAGGAATAACAAAAACCTGTACGTACTGTATTTCCTTATTAACACAATAGACAAAACATATGATTATTACAACCCCTATTCAATGACTAATGTTGCAAAAGGAGATATACTGCCTACTAGTGAAAATATTAATAGAAATCAATCACCAATTAGTTATGGTCAGTCTCCCACAAGTTAGCAAAAATTAAAGCAAACACCTGGTTGGTTGGTATAGGTACGTGCATTGTAGTATGCAATTTATGCAACTTGGTATTAACATGAATTGTGCAGGCAGACTTATAAAACATGCTCTCCTTTATCTCATGTCTGTAGCGAGGAAACTAGTTGTTCAGGAGATTACTCCTCCACTGAGCACTGCCTCTTCCAGATCACCCCAGTACATCTGAGCTAGCCCCCCCCCCCAAGCACCCAAGCAAAAAAAAAATGTTGTCCCCTACACATACCAAACCTTTATGTGTATGTTTGTAAGTATACAGATTTGCTGAGTATGAGAGGAGCTGCACATTTACTTGCATGTTAATAACAAATATTTTCAAGCTTCCCACTCTGCTCCCTTAAACATATGGGCGTAGTAGTGATATTAACTTTGTGAGCATGTGTAAATATTTCCACTTTAGTAATGGCATGCATATGACAAAATGGTATGCCAAAACAAAAAATACATTTATTTAGAGCCCATTGCAAAACTGAAAAGAAATACAAAATGAACAACGACTTTCTTCTTAAGATGTTCAATATATGATTCTAAAGATACATTATACATGTGCAATGTATAGAATTGTACTGCACTGGACTGCAAATAAGTGGTACTATATAAATAACGATACACTTACATAACATCTAGCAAGAATTCTGCAATTTCTTATCATTACTTGGACAATAAAACACTAGGTAATTGGATTCTGAGGTTTATATTTTGTTTTAAAGTAGAAATATGTCATGGTCTCCTTTATTTAAATAGTTGGCAATGTCTGGAGAAAGCATGAGTATGGTGCTGCCTCTTAAAGGGGTGGTTCACCTTCAAACAACTAGTTGTTTTCAGAGAGATCACCAGACTTTTTTCAATGACTTTCTATTTTCTATGTGTGACTGTTTTTCTAATATTGAAGTGTCAAGTGTCTTTTTTCACCTTCTGAAGCAGCCCTGGGAGGGGGGTCGCCGACCCTGTAAACTGTTCTAAATGGATACATTTAGTTGATACATTTCTTATCTTTGTCCCTGCTGAGCAGAATCTCTGGGTTTTATTCCAGGCAGCTGTTAAAATTGATACAATAGTTGTTAATACTCCGGAGAGGCTGCTGAGAAATGTATCAACTAAATGTTGCAAACTTATAACAGTTTAGAGTCTGCACCTGAATAACTGAGCTGCCAGACTCAAACACCAGAGACACGAACATTCAACTTTAAACTTAGATTTTGAAAAAACAGTAAAAAATAAAAGATGGAAAGTAATTGAAAAAAGTCTTTATTTCTGGGGAACAATCTAAAAACAACTGAATCAAAATAAAGTGTTTGGAAGGTGAACAGCCCCTTTAATACGGACAAAAAAATGTCACCCTCTTTGTTGCACCACCCTCTTCATACTACCAGCTTTGATGTGTATTTTCAGACAGGCAGATCTGTAAATGGTCAGGAAAGAACTCCTTTTCCTTTTTAATAGACAAAACCCTTTAACAATATTCAGGGTCGGACTGGGGGGCCCAGGGCCCACCAGGGCTGGTGTCCAGGGCCCCCCTCTGGCCCCCGCTACCTACTTGATTGTCGTCTCGCCGCTCGACGCCCAGGCGGTGCTACGCGCATGGGCAAACGGAAACGGCGCTCGACGCGCATGCGCAAATGCAAACAGCGCTCGGCGCGCATGCGCAAACGGCGCTGCGATGCGCCAATTTTTTTTTTTTTAAAAACTGTTTGGGAGAGGGGGACTGGCCCGGCGGGGGCCCACTAGGGTCGGGGCCCACCGGGTATTTTCCCGGTATCCCGCCGGGCCAGTCCGACACTGACAATATTGCAGTAACTCTTGCTTTTCAAACTTGTGGAGATGGAACACAGGCCATGTGCCTGAAGCAATCTACGTGTGGACCTGGATGTAAATCAACGTTCTGTTAAGTGTAAGCACATGCTAAGTAATAGTAGCCTGGAAAACAGGCATTACAGCTTATTATATATGTTGTCAGCAATTTTATTTTCAGCAATTTTCTGGCTCTGTAGTAAATAAATAAATGTAGTAAATAAGCTGCTCATATAAATAGAGAGAGAGAGAGAGAGAGAGAGAGAGAGAGAGAGAGAGGGAGAGAAAGAGAGAGAGAGAGAAATGCTTTGGGTGTCCGCACTCGATCTTAGGTAGAGTAGAGGTGCACGATCAATATTCATAATATGCAAAAGTAATGGATCAGCACACTCATTGTAGAAGTGAATAAAGTGTTTTACTGGTAACACAGCATTATTATCCGACGTTTCGGTCCCCCCTGGGGAATTAGATTCAAATTTTCGGGTCGGCACTATTCAATCGAATATTAGACATTAATTTTTCATTTTTTTTTAGACATTCAAATTTTTCTTAAATAACCTCCCATTCGAATTGTGAGTATTTTCGAATTATTAGAGTATAAAAAATTTACATAAATTCTAAATTATATCTTTGATAAATCTGCTCATAAATGGGTGGAATCACTTTTTTTTATGCAATGTGTGTATGGCTTATATTTCTCTCTATTGCTAACTATCTAGAAGGGTATCTGTGCCACCATTTATCCATTGCATTCAGCGCCAGATTTGCTGGGCGGGCGCCCCTAGGCCGTGCGCTCCGCACGGTCCTAGCGCCCGCCCGCACTACAACACACTGGCGCAAAAGCGCCCGGGGTGCGAGCGCCGGAGCACAGGCTCCCCACAGAGCGACTGGGTGGCATGCCGCCCCCAAAAATGTGCCGCCCTAGGCCAGGGCCTATGTGGCCTCGCCACAAATCCGGGCCTGATTGTGTTCAGTATGAGGGAACCAGTCAAACAAATTTCTAGTAAATGTACTCATCCCTTATAAACTGCGCCTTAAATATGGTGAGATTATTATTATTAAAATCAGTCAATCTGACTTTGTATAACCAATGGGCTTTGGGGATGTTCAAGATCAGAAAATGTACTACGGCTACCTGTGACAGTTGTTCTTTCTCTCTCCTTTTGTGTTTTAGCAAGCATGTAGTTAGTGAGGCTGTAGAATCCACAGGATTGTTCTATCATCTGATACAGCTAATAATTATTGTTGACAGGGCCTGTAATTAAAGTAGAGTAAAGGGTAAGCGAACAAGGCTCCACTGCTTAGTTATACATTAAACAATGTTGCTGGGAAGATTCATGATTAAATACACCAAAAGGCAGTGTAGACTGTATAATGAGAGTCCCTGATATAGCATGTTTTGGTGGAATCATTACATACACACAATTTACAGATACATAAGCTGGTCAACTCCAGAATGTAGGTTAGTGAGTTCTGATAATATTGCACCTTGACAGCTCTACAGTGTAGGCTTTCTCTTTGTTTCATAAAATTAGTGATGCTCAGAAGT
This sequence comes from Xenopus petersii, assembly GCA_038501925.1. NCBI lineage: Eukaryota > Metazoa > Chordata > Amphibia > Anura > Pipidae > Xenopus > Xenopus petersii. The sequence goes on from CM076679.1 coordinate 65,160,876, forward strand.
GAAATTTTTACAGGTTTTTTACAACTAATCATTATTGGTGGCAGTGCCTGTCATTTATGTTTACAAGTATATTTAGCTGGCTAACAGCTTCAGAGTGATAGATAGAGATATGCTTTGCATAACAATAAACTGGAAAAATTAAACTGACAGTAGTCAAGGCACAGGAAGTGCATATCAAATCTGGTGATAAAGGTGGATTTATTTTAACAACTCAATAGTAAGGAATACCTTTCTTTTAAATAATAAAGTTTTTGCATGTTTCAGATGTGTTAAAGGGGAACTAAAGCTAACTAAAGAGGTAGGGCAGAAATGTACATTTTGTTTTTAGGCTTCTGTACCAGCCCAAGGTAACCTTTAGCAGTAGATACTTGTGCCTATGAAAATGCCCCAGTAGCCCCCATTTTCTTTTCTGATGATTCACTCCACATGCTCTGTGCTGCTATAACTTACTGAGCTTAGGGACTGACTCAAAATATACAGTACACATAGAATATAAATGTCACACTATAAGGCTGATTAGTAATTAATACTGATAATTACTAAATGGCAGCACAGAAAGCAGTGCAACTAGCATCAAAATTGAATATTTAGCCCTGTAGCATCAGCATCTATTACAGGCAAACCTCGTTTTCTGCTTGATGATTTGTGATGAACCTCTGAACAGCTGCTCAAACCCCACTGAGCATGTGCGTGTCACAGACACTCCTAACAAAATCCAAGATGGGAAACTCCTGTGACAACTTTAAGGCCTGCATCATTATTACTATAGAGATGCTGAACCTTTAGGCACTTTAAGTACAGTATATGAAATATGGCATGTTTAGCCATTTTCATTTTTAAAGTTTAGTTCTCATTTAAAAGGATAGAATTGTTTTCTACCATGTAATTACTTTGACTGTCTAAAGAACGGTTTGCCCTGGTTGACTATTGTCAATATAGTGGGTGTATATGGGTAAATAATATAACCACAGAAGAACCCTCAGAGAAAATTTGTTTAAGACAGGTAACAGTGCCCTGTCCTTTAAGTCAGTCCTAGCTGGAGCAAACCTTACTCTTGTCATATTATTACAACCCATCTATAGCAACCTCACTTAGAAACAGGAAGTCCCATGTGCTTGTTTAATTTCGTTTTGTTTTTGTACAAAAGCATATCTCCTAAATGTCCCATTTTTTGTGGGACAGTCCCAAATTTGACAGCTCAACCCTCAGTCCCGGATTGTCACTGAAAAGTCCCGACTTTCTCTTTGATCTCCTGCACTGAATAGCTAGAAAAAGATACAAAGTTTCTAAAACTTAATTAGCTTTTGGCAGAGAACACAGAAAACATGCCAGGCGCACTTAGATACTTTTGTAACAATTTAAGATATGCAAAAGAAACAATTGTAACAATTTAAGATAAGCAGGTATCTGTAAGGTGTCCTGGCCGTCCTCCACGTGTCCAAGATGGCAGCGCCCAGAAGAGGCCATGCGGCCGTCAGCGTATTAATGCTGTGCATTAACGCTGGCGCATCCTTTGGACGCTGGCGTCCAAAACGTGCTGACGCTGGCGCACATTCTGGCGCACGTCCTGTGACGTCAGAAGGTTCTCTCAGCGCCCGAGTATAGGTTCTTCTATCTAGAATTCCTGGGTGTCTTCTAAATATTGATTCTTGATTCTCGACCTTGCCTGAAACCTCGACCTTGATACTTCGCTGCCTGGACCAACCTTTGCCTGAAACCTCGACCACGATTCTTCTGCCTAATCCATTGTACTGCAAACTGTGTTTGCTTAATTGCTTCCTCCTTGGTCCGCACTCCAAATTGTGCCTTCAGGCCCTGACAGTATACTCGGGCCATGGACCCTTCTGAGGAAGCTCCACCTCCTCCGGATTTCAGAAGAGCATTCTGAGGAACCCATGCAGATCGGGGGAGCCCGCTTATCCGAAGAGGAAAAGTTACGCAGATGTACTGCCGGCTTATGTCTCTACTGCGATGGCAAGGCTCACTTAATTGTCCTATGAAGCAGGGAAACTTTCACGCCTAGGTAAGTTTGGGGAGACTCACCTGGGCGGAATTGATTCTTTCCCTCATCAACCTTCTCGTTGCTTTTTGCTTCCACTGCAGCTTCAAGTTTGGGCTAAGCAAATTTCGACGCAAGCATTTCTGGATTCTGGGGCTGCAGGAAACTTCCTGGACAAGGCGTTTGCTGCTCGGCACAACATTCCTCTACTTCCTTTGATGGCTCCTCTTCGAGTCCTGGCGATTGATGACAGACCATTATCTACAGCCTTCATTTCACATACCACACCCGAACTTTCCGTTATAATTGGGGCACTGCATGTGGAGAGACTTTCTTTTCTTATTATAAATTGCCCTTCTACACCTGTAGTCCTGGGCTTACCCTGGCTCCAACTCCACAATCCCCTCATTGATTGGTCTGCAAATCAGATCTCCCAGTGGAGTCCATATTGTTGACTAAAGTGTATGCCCCATAATGCAGTCTTGAAATTGTCTTGTTCTTCAATAAATCTTCATTCTTTACCTCAGGCATATCAGGACTTTGGTGATGTCTTTTGTAAAAAGTCGGCAGAAATCCTTCCCCTACACAGATCCTACGACTGCCCCATTGATCTTCTTCCCGGCACCATTCCTCCTCGAGGTAGAAATTACCCTCTTTCCCCTTCGGAGACTAAGGCCATGAAGGAATACGTACAAGAAAATCTCCAGCGTGGATTTATACGCCCTTCTTCTTCTCCGGTTTTTCTTCATAGAGAAAAAAGATGGTAGCCTTCGACCTAGTATCGACTACCGGGGCCTTAACAAGATTACCGCCAAGAACCGCTACCCTTTACCCCTCATATCAGAACTTTTTGACCAACTCAAAGGAGCTTGTATTTTTACCAAGTTGGATCTCAGAGAGGCATACAATTTGCTCCGAATCCGGGATGGCGACGAATGGAAGACTGCATTTAATACTCGGGATGGTCATTACGAGTACCTGGTCATGCCTTTTGGACTCTGCAACAAGCCCGCAGTCTTCCAGGAGTTCGTCAACGATATTTTCAGGTGGGGCTGTATGTAGTCGTCTACCTGGACGATATTCTTATTTTCTCGAAACATCTTGATGAGCATAGAATTCATGTCCGGGAGGTTCTTTCTCGCCTAAGGAAGAATGCCTTGTTTGCCAAGCTGGAAAAATGTTCTTTTTAGACTCCTAAAATTCAATTTTTGGGCTATATAATTTCTTCTGAAGGCTATGAGATGGACCCAGCCAAGATTTCTGCTAATCAAGAATGGCCTTTACCCACTAGTATCAAGGCTATACAGAGATTCATTGGCTTTGCCAATTATTATAGGCAATTCATTAAAGGATTTTCGTCTAGGATCTCTCCAATTTTGGCTCTCATCGTAAAGGTGGAAGACCTGATGTATGGACTTCTCAATCTAAAGAAGCTTTTGAATCCCTGAAAAGTTCCTTCTCCTCGGCCTCTGTCCTACGACATCAAGACCCCCTTCTACCTTTCTTCATAGAAGTCGATGCCTCTGACATAGGTGCTGGAGCCATACTCTCTCAAAGACAACTCTGTGATGGGAAACTTCATCCGTGTGCTTTCTTTTCTAAAAAAATTTCTCCTCCAGAAAGCAATTATGACGTTGGCAATCGTGAACTACTGGCAGTCAAGTTAGCATTAGAAGAATGGAGGCATCTTCTTGAAGGTTCAGCAGATCCTGTGACCATTTTTACAGACCATAAGAACTTGGACTACATTCAAACCCTCAAACGTCTGAACCCCAGACAGGCTCGTTGCTCCTTGTTCTTTTCACGTTTTAATTTTGTCATTACTTTCCGACCTGGTTCTTGAGTTAATTCCCAGTATTTTATTTGCTTTAGTGGCCACAGAATGACACTGCCCAGAATTAGACAACTTGTTATCTACAAAAACCCCAAGATCCTTCTCATTGAAGGAAACTCCCAACACACTGCCATTTAGTGTATAACTTGCATTTTTATTATTTTTGCCAAAGTGCATAACTTCCATTTATCAACATTGAACCTCATTATCCATTTTGCTGCCCAGTTTCCCAACTTAGACAAATCACTCTGCAAAGTGTCAGCATCCTGCATGGACCCTATAGTTCTGCACAATTTAGTATCAGCTGCAAATCCTCTGTCCCTCTTTCTATTTCCAAAATGTTGGGAGGTATGCAAAAACACTATTTTGGCTTTCTGTGTACTCATTACAATCTAATAGGGATCAAAATGTGCTCATTAATATACTTTCATGTATACATTAATACCCAACTATCCCTGCTGGGCAGTATCCATGTGATAACTGTCAGGTTATTTATAGACACATATAGCAAATCATTGTCTTCAAGTATAAATGCATACTGTCCTGTTTACTACAACAGTATTTATACCCATAATGGAAAAAAAAGCTACAATAGGAACACTTATGATACTTTATTATACTGTGATATGAGTGGGCACATGTTACTAGAATTTCATACTAGTAATACACTTATAAAACACAATATATACAGTTAGCTTGATATACAGGGAATGTAATATCTGTGCTGTACGAGTAAATGCACTGTGCTTTGTAATGATATAGACTGGGCTTGTGTGAAAAAGGAGGCTAAGACTAATTAGGATGCTAAGCTAATAATGAGTGAGGTCCAGCTACTGTGTTAAAGCTAAATACCTGCCTGCATGACTGTCTTTATACCCAGGAAAAAATGTAAGTATGGATATATATTTGTCCTCAACAGAGTTTAACATACTCTAGGATCTTGAATGTATAATTTGGCTAATTCAATTAACAGCATAGTTCTACCTATAGCTACAGTCTGATCAGCCAGATGCAACATAAAAAAAATAAGCAAACGAGTACAGGGTCGAGTTTGAGTGAGAGAAAGAAAGCAGCTGACACATAAGAGGGTATAACATTTAAAGTTTATCGAAAGGTAAATTTGGCAGCCAAAAATATTGTCAGAAACAATTGTAATAAAGGTTTAAAGTCTGAAGAAGAAATGATTGAGAAATGAGATTTATCGAATAGCTTAGTAACACATACCACCCATTTAGAAGCCTCATGTGACTACACACAACATTCTGTGACTACCTCTGTGCTGGTTAGTAGTTGGTGCAGTAGTGCTGCTGTTTGCTTTGGTTACAATCCTCTTTGTGCTCATTACCCTCTTTGCACTCTTCTGCACGACTCAATGCTGTATAAGAAATGCTGGTAAAAGAGAAAGACACATATTAAATGAAAAAAATAATCATAATAAAGCAGATGTTGCCCTTGAGACGATATTTCTGGTATTGATGATCTGGGGGAATTTATATGGTGTATAGATATGCAGGGTGTTCATAGGCAATGGGTGGGGAATCAAACCATATGGGAATGGCTGAGTGCTATTGATTTTACTTGAGAAAATCTTAAGATGTGCACATTTTATGGGGAGTGCAAGCCAAAGAGTAGGGCAACACAGTGTTCACCCAATTGCACAGCTGCAGTCTCTGCAGTAAAAGGAAGGAGGGGGGAGACAAGAGGCGGGGTGGGTTTGCTTTATAAAGCCTGTGGCTCTGCACAGCAAAACTGAATGTCTCTCTTCCCATCACTCCATCCTTCTACTTGTGCCTGAGTGTTCCTGCCTGCCATAGAGCCTGAGTCATTGTGATTTAGGACATAACTTGCCACATATTTGTACCTGCGATGCCGGAGTGCTGGGATGGGGTGAGTGATAGATTAAGGCCTGGGTTCCTTTACAGTATCAGTGGAACAAAACCTATGTATTCTAAATCTGTTGGGATAGTACATTTGTGTGAAATACCTCCTGTGTGCCTGTATTAGCTAATAATAGCATGGTACACAAAATATCAGATGTCAGTTATTGAAGCCAGGGCTTTAAGAGGTTTGATTGTGACTGGAATTTGTTAGAACTGCTTTTCTCCTGCCACATTAGAGGCACAAAGTAGTAATGTTAATATGGGAAATGGGAATGGTGGCGAAAATTCCTCTAATCTATACACAGGAATGTTAATCCCACCGTAACTCTCCACCTTTTAGTGGCTGCATTGTGTTGTGGCTAGCGGTATTTTAGGGGCATGGAGATTGTTCCCAACATACAGAGTCCCAAGGTCATAGAACATTCACAATGTCACTGCTGGGAAAGAGAGGAGATGTGCAGCTGTATGGAATAATGTGTGTGGATAATGGTATCACATGCCTGTGTGACAAATGCTTTCACTCTAAAAACATATCTTTATCTAGACATAATAAAGTGTAAGTTTGGGGGGCCTTAGGCATGAAAGTGTTTTAGCCTAGTTCATTGCACATCAGAAGCAAAAAATAAAAGTGTGACAGTGATGTACCACTATTGATATTGTTAAGCAGCATCTGTTTTTATGAGGAGTTAAAGAGAGTTTTTCAGAATTCAGCCAAGGGAGGGAAGAATTAAATATTGTTCAATGCTACCTGTCACAGCAGATATAATGAATGTTCTGCATTATCTGGTCACAGCAGGGTTAATGAATGCACCACAGCATCCTGTCACAGCAGGGTTAAGAAAAGCTCTGAAGGTTACCAACCCATATAGTTCTGGAAAGCTCTGCAGGGCTGTCTCTAGGGAAGGAATACGCCTGTGCTATGAAGGCTTTGTCATATGGTTGATATTGAGCATATTGTTGTTATAGGGGAAATTCCTGAATGCCATTGTGTATTAGATTTTTTTACCAAAATCACTGTATGGTTTTGCAAGGAGAAGGCACTGGGTGTCCATTTTTTTTAAATAAAAAATAAACTGAAGAAGCTTCTTGGCCAACAAAATGTAAACTCTAGGAGGTCATTTAGCCAAGCTTTAGCAATATGCCTGTGGGACATTGTGTTGGACAGTGAGTATTAGATTATTGCAAATGTTAAAGTTATCTGGCACTGTGACCTTCATCTATCAGTCTGGTGTATTTGATCATTCATTTCGAAGTACCTTTCCTGGTCTCATTGTTATCATCCATAGCAAAGTAGTGAGGATGGGTTTGATGAGAGATAGCTATATATTGCTAAAGCTAAACTGCAAAAATGCATTATCTCTATGTAAACAGTCATGGACTGTAGCATAGGGGCTAAATAGTAGCTTGCAAAAGAATGGAAATTTGCACTGTCCCAATAATCAAGGACAGGGTTGTGACCAGGGGTGTAACTACAGAAGAAGCAGATCTGCGGTTGCAGAGGGGCCCAGAAAGTACAAGGGCCCCATGAGGCCCAAATAATTAGCAATTTCAACATCTGTTGATAAAACTAGCCATCCTCTGCATATGTTTGCGTAACTACACAGGAAGCAGACCTTGCAGCTGCAGGGGGGCCCAGAAAGTACAAGGGCCCAATGAAGCCCAAATAATTAGCATCTGTTGATCAAAATAGACAACCTCTGGATATGTTTGGGACCCTAAAATTAATTTGCTGTAGGGCCCAGTAACATGTAGTTATGCCACTGGCTGTGACTTTCATGCATTTAATCCTAAAACTGAATGACACTTTTTATAGCACATACGTAACAGATAAGCAATGCAGATCCCTATAGATCAGGGGTGTCCAAACTGCGGCCCAAGGGCCACATGCGGCCCAGGATGCATATGAATGCGGCCCAGCTTGGTTCCCGAGGAAACGTCATGTTGCATAGGATTTAGGAGATGGGGGGACTCTGCCCATTGCCCAGTTAGTAATAATAATATAATAAGTCTTATTTAATATCCAGGTGTCCCATATTCCAGTGTATAGCTCCATCTGGTTATCCAACTGGCATTGTAGTTCTTTTCGGTGCATTTCCTTTACTTTTACAAATCAAATGTGTTTTTTGTGTGGCCCCAGACAAATTTTTATTTTTCCAATGTGGCCCTGCGAGCCAAAAGTTTGGACACCCCTGCTATAGATATATTTAAAATATAACATATATAAGGAGTGCTGTAGTGATGTGCAGGTATAGACGATATATACGGGTCAGGTGGGTTCAGGTTACAAAGAAGAGTTGCAGTTGCGGGTTTAATATTATCTATCTATCTATCTATCTATCTATCTATCATCAATCTACTACACACATATACAATACATCATTGGACTGGCCTACAAGGGCACCAGGAGAAAACCCACTGGGTCCCGGCATTGACAGGCAAAGGTGGAGCCCTTGGGGGGCTGGAACGTATCGACAATAATCATTGGTGGTAATTTTCTGTTCTGATTACAGCAATAAACAAAGCACGCTGGTGAGCCAGTGCAGTGGGCCCTTAGTTGGGGAGAGGGGGAACGGTGTGACAAGAGTGATGAGCTTTTTGCTTGGTGTGGTGGGCCCAGTCTCCCCTAGTCTCATACTGAAGCAATACATATATATATATATATATATATATATATATATATATATATATATATATATATATATATATATATATATATAGATATATATATATATAATTATAAATGTGTATCTGGGGAATTATTTCTGATACATTGTTACTGATGTAACTGTGGATATCTGGATATACAGATCTATTATACAGAATGCTTAGGTTTCTCTGAAATTTGGATCAACCTAGCTTAATTCTACTAAAAAGTATTTAAACATTAAATAAACCCAGTAGGACTATATTGCCACCAGTATTAATCTATGCTTTCTTAGTTAAAGGGGTTGTTAACCTTTTTTTTTTTTTATTTGTGGTTTAAATATTTAGCTTTTTGTTAAGCGGCTCCCAAGTTTGGAGTTTGAGCAACTATTTGGTTGCTAGGGTCCAAATTACCCTAGCAGTCATGCAGTGGTTTGACCGAAAGACAGGGATATTATTTGGATTTGGCCATAATACAAAGATAAGTAACAACGCTAAAATTGTAGCCTCACAGAGTAATAGCTATTTTGGCTGCTGGGGTCAATGACCTATTTTTTAAAACTGGAAAAAGTCAGAAGGCTAGTATAAAACTATATAAAAAATAAAGACCATTGGAAAAGTGACTAAGAATTGGCCATTCTATAACATACTAACATTATCATGAAAGTGAAAGTGAGCTACTCCTTTAAAATCAAGTACATTATACTGTTTTATTATTATAGAGAAGTGTAAAGAGATGCTAGTTTGCTGATCCCAGTGTAAGATCAATCATCGACTTGGAGAGGCAGACTGGCCTTATAGCTTGCAGGGTTACAAAGTAATGCTCAAATGAGTAGACAAATCACTGGTGCACTGCTGATGCACTGCTGGAAAAAAATTAAATGAATGACCTCATGTGTCGAACATTAACATTACACTGTTCTGTCCAGGATGTCTTAGGTATCACTCACCATACAGATGAGTGAGGTTTTAATGCTTGGCTTGGAATATCAGAAAAAAACATCCAAACACATCAGTTGTGTCTGTGTTTCCCCCCTGTCTGTGTCAGAAACCTTGAGAAGGGCATCAAGCGAGCCTGACAGTTGGGGAACCAAGATACGTGCTCAGAATCTGCTTCCTACAATGCAGGTTTATCATCTTAGCAATAAAGGCAAGAAAGAAGATGGCATTATAGATACATACATTTCTACATTATACAAGGATGAAGGAAGGGGGTATATGAACAATTCATCTCTCTCTGCGGAATTGTTTAATCACAATATATGACCCAGAAGTAAATAAGAAAACTAAACTAGGCAGACTATGTTCTGTAGGGAAAGGGAGAGAACATGGTTGTGAAAATATGTTGCGATCAAACAATAAGAGAAAAAAAAGTGACACACCATTGCATGTTCACGGGACTGCAATAATTTTGCCAAATATGTGACGATTTTCAACAGTTAATAACATTCCATATCACTTATCAGAAAAGCATGATAAAATGCTGAAATGGAATAGACAGTTACACTCAGGGTCTCAGTGCTTTGTCTGTTTTCTTCGCTTGAACAACAATTACAAGATGGTGGATAAGATTTTCACTGTACAACAGCCCCCATCCTAGTTATACTCCCACTCAGCTATTTCTGTAATGACATACCAGTTCAGAACTCACATCCCTAAGAGTTTAAACACAAGTCTTGTTAGTGTGTGAAATATGTTCTACAATTTGCACAGCATTGAAAATCCAACACAAGGAGCAGAGTGCAGTGTTTCTGGACCTTTTTACCTGGGGACACATTTATTAAAGGTTAATTTTTTCTGTTTGGGCATTTTGTCGCAAAAAATCTGAAAAACTAACTTTTTGGGATTTATTATGCAACAAAACTTCGACAATTCTGAATCCAAAAATACTCTAATGAAAACCTGTCAAAGTCATGTAGAAGTCAATGGCAGATGTCCCTTTTACAATTAGAAGATGTTTCTTGCCTACATGATCTTCGAGGGTCTTGAGCATTTTGACGCTGGTCTGTGTGCGACAATCTGAAAAAGTTGTGGTTTCTGACAAATTCAAAAAAGGTCACAAAATAACAATTTTGTTGCGACTTTTCTCGCACATGCTTTTTTTTTGTTCTAATATTTTAGTAAATTAATGACATTCGTGGTTGGAAATTTGGTCACATTTTTTCTTTAATAAAAATGAGAAAACATAAGTTTTAATATATATCTCCCCCTGCTCCTATTAACCATTAGATATACAATTCCAGAATGCCTTTCATCACCTGGTCTTTGGATTATTGCCCGAAATCCACGATTTTTTCAGATTATCATACGAAACCCATCTTTCCAAAGTAAAAAAGGACATCAACCATTGACTTCTACATGACCTCAGCAGGTTTGAGAAGGAGTATTTTTTTTATTCAGACTTTTAGCATCCGCTGGGCTCATAGGCTCACAATGATAGCATAGTGGCTTCTCAGAAAGCTATAGACTACTGGGCAGTGGTCTTCTTATACTGTAAATATATGCAGTTCTACATTTACAAACCCTTCTTTACCACTACTGCACATCCTCACTTCTTTCAACTCTTTATGTTTCTTAGGAACATGACATTGAAACCCCATATGGAATGCTACACGTGGTTATTCGAGGGACTCCAAAAGGCAATCGGCCTGCCATTCTTACCTACCATGACGTGGGGTTGAACCGTAAGTGGAAGGACTACTTTTAACTATTCCAAACGCATTTTGTTCATTTATATGTTTCAAAATTGGCAAAAGGGGCATTTGCGCAGGACCTGCCAGGACAAGGGGTCCCTTCATCACATCTTTTCATGTTCAATAACTTTTAAATGATACATCTCCCTGAAACAGCAGTCCCCAGCAGGAACTTTCTGTTGGGAGAATCTATAAAGGATTTTTCTAATAAAAATTACTAGTTTGCGACTTGCTTCAAGAACATGTTAGAAGGTCTAGGAATTGAACAACATTTTTGGGGATGGGATACATGGATACAGTAGTATACAATAGTATCACCCTGATGTAATAGTACTTGATACTCTCTGAAGATGCCCAACAGCTTTCACAGTATTCTGTACAGAGATTCAGCAAATCCAGTTAAGATTCATAAAATTACTTTTAATTAAGCTGTTCTTAAATATCAGTTAAAAACATTTCGAGTGTCCTATATTTACTGAATCTTTGCTTTAAGGATATAGCTTAGTACTTAAAATACTATTAACAGCATCCAAGCATAAAGACATTTGGTTCAATAAAAAGATTAGGGGATTTACCATCTGTTGTATTTTACCAGATTTACCATCTGTTGTATTTTTGAATGAGTGGTAACAACAATTATCTTTTCAGAAAAAAAATTGATAGATTCAGAAATAATTTTCTGCATTACCAAAATTCTGAATGATTTGTATTGATTTAGTAAGTCCTCCATAGAGGGGCAAACAATTAAAATTAACTCAGTTTCTTTTTCAGCACTGCATCTGAGATAGATGGATAGATAAAGAGAAACATATAGATACTGTAGATAAAATGCGGATGTATTATATAAACAGAAATGATAGAGAAATCTAAAGGTGGCCATACACGATAAGATCTTTTCCCGATATGCCCACCAACTGCAGGGCGATATCGGGTTAATCCGAACAATCGGCCCTAGGGCCGAACGATCAGATTACAACAAAGAGAATGGACGATGACTGGTTGTATGACCACATCAACTAGCCAACACGGTACTCAATCACCAGAATCAAACCTCCCAATCGATATCTTGGTCGGATCTCGATTGGGGAGACCCGTCGGAAGCCCCCATACACTGGCAGATAAGCGATCCAAAGGACCAATATCGGCAGCTTTAATCTGCCCGTGTATGGCCACCTTTAGTCTTCCAAAAGAGTTCTCACATACTGTTTATTGCAGGATACTTTGTATATTATTTATATTATGATATCACAAACTCAGGGCCAGCAGATATAATTAGTATACTATTCACCAATGGAAAGAAATGCTTGTTATATCTTATAGGATATATTTTGTATACTGTTCACTGCTGAAACCAAGATGTGCTGCGTATTATTGAACACAGCCAACAGTGCAGGCCAGGAAAGATATTTGTTATACAATATACCACAAATACCAGAGAAACTTATGGTTCAATTGCTGCCAAATAGATTCAAATATTTAACCCTTATTCTGGGTCATTACATCTGCATGTTTTACAGTGGCCTTTACCTGAAATTGTTTATCCAGAAACAAATCTCCTTAGAGACCCAAACCCTGATCTGTTTTACAGTCCTTACTCCTATATTATTTCATGGCCCACACTGAGCAAGGCATATTCCCAGTACTCCCAGCAGCTGCAGCTGACCCGCTTTTTCCATTGTTACACCCCCATTGCCCTTTACATTTGTGGTCTCAGTTAAATTGTACTCATTCTCTTTCCTTCCAGACAAGCTTTGTTTCAACACCTTCTTTAACTATGAGGATATGCAGGAGATAACTAAGCACTTTGTGGTGTGCCATGTGGATGCCCCAGGGCAGCAGGTGGGGGCATCACAGTTTCCTCAGGGGTATGTAAAAAAAAATAATAACTTGTATTATTGTATTAAATTCAGTTCTCTGCCAATAGCTATCTGCTTTTTTTCTAGGTATCAATATCCCACAATGGATCAACTGGCAGCCATGCTACCCAGTGTCATGCAGCACTTTGGGTAAGTCAAATATATGGAATGGAATCCAGATGCTGCTAAACATAGCTTCAACTTCCCTTTTTAGCTAAAGAAATAATACCATTAGCTAACGAAATAACAATAAAATAGATTTCCTGATGAAAACAATCGGCATACATTACTCCAGTGTTGCAATCAACAGCAACAAACCAAATGCCAGTGTTTATCAGCATAGATATAAAGAATTTAAAAGTGAATGTCTTGTTAGTTTCTTTGGGTTACCACAGTAACAAATAAGCATTAAGTTAATAAATCACCCAATAAAGTCCTCACAGTAAACTATATCCAAATACTTTGCTGTATAAAGTATAAAGTGTTTTTTTAGAACATATATTTACCTAGATATGGTTTGGAAGTAGAATGTGGAACTGAAGCATACAGCTTAGCATTCATTTTTGCTAAAGTAATAACGTTAAAAAAATGCTACATTCATTTTTTCGTGTTATGTTAAAGTCCCTTTCTACTTACCTTTTCTCTGCCTTCTTGCAGGTTTCAAAGTATAATTGCAATTGGTGTTGGAGCAGGAGCCTATGTCCTTGCAAAATTTGCTGTAAGTCTGTGTATGCTTTAATATAAAAAAACACAAACATATTAAAAACTATCCTCTTTGCTGGTAAATCTGTAATGTTTGCTTAGTAACTTCTGATATTTTGGGGGTGGGGGTGGGATGGCTATGGTTGCTAAATCAAATTCTAATAATTTAAAATTAGAAATGTTTATTTATTACTACTTTTTGTGTATTCTGACTTATTTCGATGCGTTTAACATCTCCCTTTAATTGGCCAACAGCTAATTTTCCCAGAGTTAGTGGAAGGCATGGTTCTGATTAACATTGACCCCAATGGAAAAGGGTGGATTGATTGGGCAGCCTCCAAGGTAAGATGGCTCATTTGTAAGATAGGACATTGTATATAAAAGAGAAATATGGTACAGACTACAGTAAGGAAACACTAGGAATATAGCCTAACAATACCCACAAGGAGCAGATTGTATAAGCGCATGGTAATACACAGCTGACATTTGAATCAATATGTGAAGGGGCATCGTTCGCAGACATGTGTAGAAGGAATTATGTTCTTTTGAGCTTGGCCCCACTTTGAGGTCCAACAATTTCTCAGGGCCTCTTTTAACTCATAGGTTACAGAGACAGGGAATATCTTGTATGGACATTTAAGTTTACATAAGGATATAAGGTTACAGATAAAGGGTATATGTTGTATGGACATTTAACTATAGGGGAAGAATATTTAGGAAAATACAGATTCTCTAGTTGTTTAAGAAGGTAGTATGTATAGGCAATTTTGGAGTGTTGTGTTTTAGACACAAATATTATATATAATTGGTGCTGTAAGTGATTAAGATAAATATTCTATTAGCATGCCAACATCTTCTGTTTCTGTCTTTATGCAGATTTCTGGGCTTGCCAGCTCCCTACCAGAAACTGTGCTGTCTCACCTATTCAGCCAGGTATCTTATCCACCTTTGTATAACTATAGAAATCCTGCTGGAAATGTGATTCATGACGGTGCTTAAGATGTGTGCCAACCTTCACTTGTCTCATCACTGTGCAGAGCACACTGACCCCTATTTCCTAAGCACATGTAGGTCCACAGATCACTCAGGACAGGTTTCACATTCCGTAACTAGCTGGTCTTGCTTATTCCAGATTTTTTATAGAAGAAATCTTTATAGAAGAAATCTTTATAGGAGCTGAAGTTCTTACCCATTACCCATGAGTCCAAACCCATTCCTACATATATTTATTATATAACATTCCTCCCCATAAATTAGCACAGGTGCTAATCACTTGATATGGAGCTTACATGTGACAAGTTAATAGTTGGGAAGCAAAGCAAGCCTTAGTATTTTAAAAGTTTCCGCTTCAAAGGTGGAACCAGTTTTTAATATTTATATAATATATAATATATATTTATTTGCCATAAGTAGAATTAGATTGACTAGCAGAGATGCAAAGAAACAGCTGATAAGCATTTTGCAGTTCCTGCTGATCTTATATGTATTCTAAAATGTTACAGCCTATGTCCATGTGCAGAAGGGAAGTGGCTGGCTAAAACAATTATAGATATTAAACAAAATGAAATTGATAATTATACTGTATTTTACACTGAGCCCCACTTTAACATAATAATTAATTAACAGAAATATATCCATAGGACTCCTACTGCCAGGGGGACTTAATCAGGAATGAATGAGCTCTAACAAATTAGAAATGCATCCTTAGCCAAGTAATTAGTAATACTCCCTATACTAATGATACTGTCTATTAACATTATTAGCTATTAGCTGTTATAATGCTGATGTGCTTTAATAAATATACTTCTTGTCCCAAAATCCAGGAGGAGTTGATGAATAATACAGAGCTTGTGCAAAACTACCGGCAGCAGATCAGCAACTGTGTGAACCAGAGCAATTTGCAACTATTCTGGAACATGTACAACAGGTAACCCCAGCTCAGACCCCTCATAATTTATCCCTGATTAGTGCCAACTAGACGGCCATTAACAACAACCACTGACTGCACTGAAAACTATATTACTTTCAGTCAAGATAAATTACGGACTACTCTAATAACTTCTGTCCAACTGCTCCATATCAGAATATGGAAATGGAACAGCTCACCCCTTTACTACCTGTACTTTATTATTCTATTCATAAAATCACTAGTCTGATCATTTCTACTTTACATCTCTGACGGTTGCTATTGGATTGCGACACTGAAACCACCAAAACTTATAATCACTCATATTCATCACTGCTCCATTTGGCTTTTTATATTTGGCCACTCATAATCTATATGTATGGGTCTGTTACACATCCTTTATATCTCCTTTTGTTTCAGTCGGAGAGATCTAGAAATGAGTCGTCCTGGAACTGCTCCAAATGCTAAGACTTTGAGGTGAGAACACTTGTTGTTGCACATGGGGCTTACAGATTAGGATTTTTACCTGTCCGGTTTTGACTCGGACAGCTCGGTTTTCAGAAGAGCTGTCTGGTCAAAACTACCTGGTTTTCCTAATTTGGAAAACCGGGCAGGATTCTCCTTGATTGATTGCCATGGCATAGTCCCGCCCATGATGTCACACTCCTCTGTCTAGACACCACATGCAGGAAGATGGCAACCCTATTGTAGACTTATTATTTATTGTAGACTTATATAGACTTAAAGGGATACTGTCATGGGAAAACATGCATCAGTTAATAGTGCTGTTCCAGCAGACTTCTGCACTGAAATCCAATTCACAAAAGAGCAAATTTTGAAATCTGACATGGGGCTAGAGATATTGTCAGTTTCCCTGCTGCCCCAGTCATATGACTTGAGCCTGCACTTTAGAACAGAACTACTTTCTGGCAGGCTGTTATTTTGCCTACTTAATGTAACTGAATCAGTCTCAGTGCGACTTGGCTTTTTCTATTGAGTGATGTTTTTAGATCTACCTGGGAACTGTTATCTTGTGTTAGGGAGCTACTATCTCGTTACCTTCCCATTGTTCTGTTGTTAGGCTGCTGGGGGTGGGGAGGGTGATATCACTCCAACTTGCAGTACAGCAGTAAAGCGTGACTAAAGTTTATGTCACATGACTTGCAGCTGGGAAACTGACGATATGTCTAGGACCATGTCAGATTTCAAAATTGAACCTTTTGAGAATTGGATTTCAGTGAAGAATTCTGCTCAAGCAGCACTTTTAACTGATGTGTTTTGGAAAAAAAAAAAACAAGTTTTCCCATGACAGTATACCTTTAAGTACATACTTATTAAAGAATGAAATAAGATCTTGTCACAGTCTGCAAAAGTGAAATTCCACCACTGTATATTCATTTTTGTTGGATTTTTTAAGACCCATTCATCACCCTAAATATGCAGTTAGAAACCCCAAAGAAATGAATAGTGAGGGGCAGACTATCACTTTGGATGTCTAGTTTCACTGATAAATATGCTCCTAGTTTTACATCCATTGTTAAGAAATCCAGATAAACAGAAGAATACCCAAAAATAGGATCTCTGCATAAAAATTAAAAACACACTTTATTTAATTATTTCTCATTATAAAACATATAAACAAAAAAAATAAAGTTTTTAATACAAGGTCTGCATCATGGGAAGTATGTAAAAAGTCTCAAAACGAAAATACACAATTCTGCTTTATTTTTACTAATTTCCAGCATATTCTGTAAGCTTTAAAATGTGTATCCTTTTTAATTAATTTGGAGTAGTTTCCAGCAAAGCTGTTGGGTACATACATTTTCTCTAGATAAATGGTGTAACTATATAATGTGCATAATAATGAACACAATTCCTGAAAAATATGAAACTGCTGATGTGCTGTTTAAATTTTGAAGTAGCGTAAAAGGAAGTTAATGTGTCCCACAGCAAAAAAATATTTTAATACATAATAGGTTAGGTTACAATTAATTTTCACTTAAATTCCTTAAGTTTGGAAATAAGTAATTTTTCATAAACATACTTTGGAATTGCTTATAAATCTGGGTCCCACTGGGCCCTCTCTAGATGTTTTATGCATATTTATGCTGGAAATTTTTGGTCTCTCTGGTTAGAAACCTGAATAATCTGTCCACTTACTTTTAGGGGCAGATTTTTCAAGAGTCGAATAGTTAATTCAAAACTCACAAATTCTAATTAGGAATTATTAAAACCTGATTTTTGACATTTGAAATTTATCAAACCTTTACCCTGGGAATAATTCGAATTTGACTATTCGCCACTTGCTGACTTCATGTATAAGTCAATGGGAGAGGTAAATTTAAATTTTTGAATAGTTTTTTTGGTCAAAACTCACAAATTCGAATTGGGAATTATCCAAACCTGATTCGAATTTGAAATACGAAATTTATCAAACCTTTACCCTGGGAATATTTCGAATTTGACTACTCGCCGAAAATTTTGAGAAAAAACTCGATAATAGAATTCGATTCGAGTTATAAAAGTTGGTAATATTCTTTCACGTTTTAGACGTTCAATTCTTTTCTTAAGTAAACTCCCAATATATATTTGAATTTATTAGAGTAAAAATTTCACCATTTGGGCCTCTCCATGTGCAGAGTTACTCTTGTTGCATCAGGCAGTATTGTGAAGCCGGTTACAGGCCATGGAGTGACTATTTTAATAAGAAAGTTGAAACAGGACTTTTTCTCCCCTCTATGCTTTTTTAAAGAAGTTGAAATGATTTTTTGTAGAACCAGTTAAGCCAAATATAATAAATGATCCTGGGCATGCATCAGAACAAATTTTTATTCTATTTGGATTTTATGGGTTAATGGCCAAAAGCAAAGTTTGGTCATTCCACTTTATCAGAGTTAGTCAACACCTTTATTTACACTTTCTTTTATTCTCAAATTCTCATGCATTTCTAACTTTTCATTCATTCATGCTTTTAGGGCACCAGTGATGTTGGTGGTTGGCGATAATGCTCCAGCTGAAGAAAGTGTGGTCAGTGTTCTATTTAAGAATGGTGTAATGGCGTGTACTGTACTTATACTGTGTGTGCATTCAGCTCTCATAGTTCAGGGCAGAGTGGGTGCAGTCCCTGTAAGGTCCAGTGCATGTGTGAAAGAAAACATCCTAAATCGGATTACACTTTACTGACGAAACTCAGTAGCGCTAGAGAATTTTAACAATAAAGGAAAGGTGGTGGGGTCACATTCTTCCAGTCATTAATGTAATACCCAAGTCCCCTTCATGTTATACATTTATACAAAAGTTTGGCAAAAAATAAATACATTTAACTTTAAGACTATAACAAAAGCTTGTTGGGTTATGTTTAACTCTTTCTGTGCAATAATCCTGACATTTTCCATCCCTTTTTTTAATCTTACCATCTGGGATTGTATACGAATATATATATATATATATATATATATATATATATATATATATATAGTCACATCAAGTATCGGCACTCACCAAATCGAACGCCAAATCCCGCGTGCATCTCCCAAACTTTTTACAAACAATTCAAAATATCGGAGGGACTCACAGACTTCATCACAAGTGGATTTATTGCCTTTTCACATATTGCCCCACATCAACGCGTTTCCGTTCACTTTGAACTCTTTGAACCATTGTCAAGATATATATATATATATACATAAGCCAGTTGGGTTTTGTATCTTGCTAAGACAGCCACTTGATTTGACTGCATATGAAGTATAAATAATAAAACATATCCTATTTATTTCATAGGTTGAATGTAACTCAAAGTTGGACCCAACAAACACAACATTCCTAAAGGTATCTTGTATGTGTTGCTGAACTGAACAATTTTCACCCAAGTATTCTAAGATATTGCACCCACTTCTATGTGATCTTGCAATTTATCCTAAATTATTTTCTTCTTAAACAGCTAAGTTACCCTAAATATTTTCAACCCAATCAAGACCTAACTGGGATTCAAAGGTCTAACCCCCAGAAAAGCAAAGTCTGTTTATGGCACAGTATTTGGCAGAATCTGCAGTGCAGGCTGTCCTGAGCGACCAATTTACTCCATATGTTATGTCTTTAGTATTTTTTTTAGCCAACAACACGACTATTCAACAACTCCAGATACTTGTGGAAGTATGCTGGAGTTTGTCATTTTTAAATATGTACAGGTTTCAGATTTGAGGGAGACAAAATATGCTGCTAAACTCACTTTCTTGTATTCACCTTGCTGGTATCTGTTTTTCCTGTTGCTGTTTTTTGCTGATCCTTGCATCTACTCATCATGCTATCTTTAATCCCAAGGCAAGCAATTGTAACTGTCTCCTATTTTGCAGATGGCTGATTCTGGTGGCCTTCCACAAGTGACACAGGTAATTTCCAATATGTATACAGTTGCTTTATATGTTAAGAAATCTCATTTTTGTCTGAAACCTATCACTTCTATGGTCAGTACCATTTGGGGGTAGGGGATTTAAAACTTTCAATACTTTGGTTTGTGCTACTGCCACAATAAGAGTATCTATAGTACCACTTTACAAAAATAAATATTAAATCAATAAAGATACAAAAATGTATAATGAAAGAAATAATGAGGAAAACACTCACAGTTCACCTCAGTCCCAAGGTGCAGAAACCAAAAACATTGTATCCAAAAAGTGTGAGGGTCTCCAAAAATAAAGAAACAGATGTAAAAAGTAGAAAATGTATTAGGACATGAAGACCTAATACGTTTCGTGCCTATAGGGGCACTTACTCATACTTACTATGAGTAAGTGCCCCTATAGGCACGAAACGCGTTAGGTCTTCATGTCCTAATAAATTTTCTACTTTTTACATCTGTTTCTTTATTTTTGGAGACCCTCACACTTTTTGGTTACAATATAAAACTTTCAACCAACATTTTTTTTATAATTCTACCTTTCTCATTTTTATTATTTATAATTGACTATATTTTCAAATTTCTTGTGCATAGAGATACTTATTTGGATAACTTATTTATTTACATTTTATAACAATCATATTATTATAAAAATGTAACCTATAGATTACATGGTCATCTAATAGTGAAATAGTGAAAATAGTGAAATTTTGACTTCAAATGTGTTTGATTGTTATTTGCTTGTAAAAATCAATAAAAAAATGTAACATAATAATTCAGACCACATTTCCTCTATTCCATTAATTGGAAAGTAATGGAAGTAAAGTGTGTTATGTTTACAGTCAGAATTTATCATTGAGGCTTATACATACATATAATTAAAGTATTAATTTTATACGTTTTGTGTAATCTTGTCTAATGAACAGCCTGGAAAACTGACAGAAGCATTTAAATATTTCCTACAAGGAATGGGATACAGTAAGTGTAGTTCATTTCTGTTGGAGTGGATTTGGCTTGAACATTGTTGGTTATTTGTATAAGGCACGTCAGATTTGTGTGACACTGTGGGGCCTATTTATTAAACCCAAATTTTTATGGTTGAGTTTTCAAAGGGGAAAAATGTCAATCTTTAGAGTGGAAAAAAATTTAATTTTTCAAGATTTATTGTGTTTAGAAGCTCCAAAAATTTGAATCCAAAAATACTCCAACTAAAACCTGTAGGCATCATGTCAATGGCAGATGGTCCCTTAAACTATTGGAACATGTTTTTTACGAGGATTCTCAATAGTTTCAGGGTGATTTTGCTGGTTTTTGATAATGCGGTAAATTCCATTTTTTTCGGGTGACTATTCAAGCGTCAAAACAAAAAAGACCATGATTCTAGTTGTTGCACGATTTGTCACAACTTTTTCTCACAATGATTTTTTCGACAATAATTAGAGGATTCGGGTTTGGGAGTTTGGTCGATTTTTTTTTAATATAGCGAGAAAAAGTTGAGTTTTAGTAAATGGCCTATGTGTGCATGAGGTGTGGGTGCTGACTTTGTATGTTTCAAGTGTGTCATATGCTAGTTGCTTTTGTGCAATCTTCAATGATGGAGTGTAAACAAATTGATTCTTAATAGGACCAAGATATTAAGCCAAATCAGTATAGAATTCCCAATCTCTTGTACATGGATCAAATTTAGAGTTTGTTTCTGTGGTCCAGTGCCACATTATTTAGGTGAATTTAATTAAAATTAATTTTATGAAGTCCCTTCATTCCTAGTGAATAATATATATTGATTTGTGTTGTGTGGAACTTATTTGGCACAATGTTTATGTAGCAAAGATTGGTATGCCTGTTTATACTTGAGTGTATAAAACTGTCTAACAAGCAGAAGAGATATCTGGTAAATGCAGGTAAATACTTGGCTCAAGTACGACAATCTACAAGTATAGTGGAGGAGTATTTCAGGCCCCTTTCCCTTTATATGTATGTATAATAAGTGTCTCCATTCTGCATCCTGTGTCCATAATTATTTCTGCTCTTTTTGTATGTTTGTCTATAAAGATGTTCTTTATAGTGGTATTTGATGACTAAAATGTTAGCTGTGTATTTTGAGAGAAAAACAACATTCTCTTTTTTTTCTGTCCACATCTGCCGCTGTCTATAACTTCATTCTTGACATATGTGCTATTGTGCATCTACCCTCTGTCTCTTCCCTTCTTCTTCTTTCCTCTCCCTGTTGTTTTACTTGAATTATTATGTTACCTCACCCTCTTATGTCCCTCATTGATTCTCATTTTTCTATAAATGTTTTCTTCTTTGTATTCTCTATTCTCCTTGTCCCTTACCTTTTTCTTAATTTTGTTCTCTTGTGTCACTGTTCTAGCACTTGCCCTTCTTTCTCTGTCCCTCTCTTTCGGCTGGCACATGAATTTTTTACTTTCTCTCTCCTTCTCTCTGCTTCGGTGGTGTTCTATCATGTCTTGAACCTGTTTTCATGGTCCTGATACTCTATTTTATTCACATTTTGCCCCTATTAAATCACTCTTACTCTTTTTATACCGCTTACCGTATTCTCTTGCCTTTTTGCCATTTTTTTCTGTATGTGTGTTATTGCTCCCTTGCGTATCTTACTCTTCTTTCATTCGTGCCCTGTCGGTTCCTTAACTGATCTGTGTGCTGCTTACTTATGTTTCTGTACATAACTACATGCTCTCTTTTCATCCTTGGTTTGTAAGCTATGTTTTTGTGTAGCGTTACTGAGTTTTGTCTCTAAATTTTTGTCCTCTGGTTTAATTTTTTTTCATGCGTTTTTCTATTCTCTTCATAAATATGTGTAATAGTGTTAACATGGCTTACATTTTCACTATTACATACCCATTTTTCTGCCATCCTGGTTTAAACAACGTATTCTTCCTCTATTCCAACACTAATTTCTACAAAATTATTCTCCTCTTGCTATCACTTCTCTTTGCCATATATGTGTTCCTTTTCTCACACTCGATTTGTTTTCCTGTCTTTGTCTACGGTCTCCCTTTCTGTTTCTTTCCTCTACTCCTCTCTCCCTAGTTGCTTCCTTGAAGGATCGGAGACAGAGTGCCAGTGCAGGAGCAGGTACCCTGATGCACTTTTCCCTCGTTCCCCTGCTCTGCTGTTTGTTGAATGCTCTCTGTGTTCCTTTCCACTGAACATTGCATGTCCTCCTCTGTCCTCTTGTACACCACTCTTAATGCTGAGCCTTGGCTGCTGGACCCTTTGCTTTCTATGTTCTTCAAGGAAAATATTAAAATATTTCAGCTTCTGCTTTCTAGCCGAAACAGAAAGAACCAACCTTAGTGCTTTGTGCTGAGTATCTCTATTTCTTGCAAACAGGTCCAACCAGGTCAAGTTTATAGGTAGTTGCAATAATTTGATAGATAATTGATTTCCTTTCATTTTCTATACTATTCTTATACCACAGACAAATTTCGTACCAAGTAAGCCATAACAAACCTTTCTATAAACAGAAATTATAACCTAAGGTAGATGCAAAGAGAAACCTTCTGAAATCAGAAGGTATTTGTCTCATGCCATACACATAACACCTAGCACTGCCTAAATACCAAAAATAAGAGTTTTTTTAATTCTCCCATAAGGCATCATGGGCGGAGACATGAAAATCACTCCATTATGTCCCTTTGGCCAACTATGCATCCAGAACCACAGGCTTTATAGCACAGATACAGCCAGTGGCGGAACTACCGGGGAGCAGGGGGTGCGAGCGGGCCAGGGCCCGCACCCCCTCAGGGCCCCCCGGCAGTGCCGCACGCCACTAAAATCCACTAAAAATTTGGCCATATGGAGGGGGCGGGGCCTGGCTGCGTGTCACGCACCAGGGCCCGCCCCCCTCTAAGAACGCTACTGGATACAGCCTAGTGGTTCAGAGCCATATATCCAACAGACAGTCTGTTTCGATCTCGTTAGATCTCATCAGTGCAACATGGCTTCTGAGGGGGTAGGACTTTGAGAAGGTAGAATCCTGCACAGAACCAATTTATGAGACCCAGACCCAACCCAAACTTGTGAACTCAACCGCAACCCACATATTTCCCACTTGGATCTGCTACCTGGCCCCGGTACGCAACTGCCTTATCCACAACCCAATATGCAACCTGTTGACCACCATTAAGCAGGAAGTACTGTTGCTGCAAACTGGAATGTGATATCACCAAAAGTGAGCGGAGACAGAAAAAAGTTTTGTCAGATTTAATAAAACATAGATTATGGATAATAAAACATAATTTAGTAAAACATAGATAATATAAGAAATATAGATGAGACCCACATCTATACCCGCACCCAAAAATCCTCATCCTGCTGGGTAACTGCTTTTAACCCGTGGGGTACCCGACCCACTGCAGGACTCTAACCTAATTATCAGAGCACAAGTCACATGACCAGGGGCAGCTGGGAAATTAACCAAATGTCTAGCCCCATGTCAGATTTCAAAATTGAATATAAAAAAATCTGTTTGCTCTTTTGTGAATTGGATTCAGTGCAGAAGCCTGCTGGAGTAGCACTATTAACTGGTGCGTTTTGAAAAAAAACATCTTTTCCGATGACAGGATCCCTTCAAGGGCTCTAATACAAAAAGTTGTATTTAGAGGTAAATTTTATTGTACTCCAGATTCATATCTTTTGGGAAGTGGGGCTATGAGAGTTCTCCAATATGCAGCATAAAATTTCTAACATCCTCCAAGGCCAAAGGCTGCTGAAAGCTGTAGTGCAAAAAAAGATGCATATTTGCAGGCTGCATTGTATAATTATGAAATAATATTAACCCACAAAGGGTATCGTGCTTAGGACCTCTCCACCACCATGGCCCTACTGAGCATATCATTACAAAACAGTCCAATTGCAATCCTTTTTCCACACACACATCACATTCTAGATACAATGACAGAATATGCATGTGCCCCACAAAAATATTAGTGAAGCCATTATACCACTATTCAGTTTCTGAAAGGCCTAGTTATCAAAACTCGAATTTGTGTAGTGTTAGAGTTTTTCTATGTTGAATAACCTTTAATAACAAGTCAAATTGAGAAAAACATCTTGTATATGTACTCTTATTTTCAATGGATCAAAAATCTAAAAAACTGCATTGAAAAAGAGCTTTTTTTTGCCATACACAGCTCACATTAAGTTTTAGAAAGCATAATTTGAATTCAGGAGTTTTATTGCAAAACAATTGATTTGCAACAGAAATTTAAACTTTGATAAGTCAACACCTTAGTGTATCAAAATAATTCCAGTGCACTTAAATATATTTGAAAAATGTTTGCTTCAGTTTACCAGCTTCTTCTCTACTTGACACATATACTGCATTAAGAATAAATTCTGTAGTCCATTAAGCATAGTGTATGAAATATACAGCAGATGTTGTATCCCTTTGCCATGACTGGAATTATCCATCTCACTTATAATAAATGTAAACATGTGGGCATCAGTTATAACCACAGTTTACAGTGAAATCCACAATATGTACAACTACTACTACTAAGACTGGCGGGTAATGGTGAGGGTAGCTTGTAGTAGTATTGTGGGATCAGATAAGGTGTGGGCCAACCAGTGGACAACTTTGTAGGTTTCTACAATGCAATCCAAGATGTATGAAAAGGTGCTCACCTCTGAGTCTCTGCATGCTCTGTCCTGACACAGAGTTGAATTTTTTTTAATATCGCAATCTAAAAGGAGTATAATTAAAGTATTTTGGTACAAAAAGTGTTTAAAAATATATCACAAGAATTTGTTCTTTAGCAAAATTTTAAGAAAATAACCCAGCCTTTAATTCCTAAAAGGGAAAATATAACCTGTATTTTAATATGAGTTCATTCAGCTGGGCTTATGTAGAAAAGGCACATTAACACAATCTGAACTCTCTGAAATAAATATAAATTTATATTTTTCTACAAATTTACAGATTAAAATAAAATAACGCTTAATAAAAAAAAATAACTTTCCCAACATACACCAGTGAATCTCTGGAAAGCAGAGACAAGTCCCAGAATCCATCACTTCACAATGGAACAGATAAGGATGGGGCTGCATAACATTGTATGCCTAAGGGATGTGGGGAAAATGCTTGTACAATTTATCATGGTTTTCTTTCAAAATGTGAAATGAGGTATGTTTAGTCCAGCTGCTTATGTACCCTTACATGAGCTCATCTGAATAAGCTTATGTCAAATTGGGGGAGATATTTTCTTTTTAAAGTAAAATATAATTGTACAATATATACATTTTGAAACCTAGTGAAAATGTATTATATAGCATGTAATTGGTGCCATAGATTGCCAGTGATTTTCTCGTGATCTTCTCATTTCAAAATAACACTATTGCTTTTCTTTGTAGTACAGTTTTAGAAATGCCAAGCCACAAGTCATTAACATTATTTATTCACTAAGAATTAAATTATTTTTGAATTACAGTATTTTGAATGTGTTTATTTGTGGATATGAAGCATGATGAGAGGCAAGTCTTATACTGTTTCTTTATTCAGAAATCTATAGAGAAGCCACATTGGTCACACACTGCTGTCAGAGCCCTGATTCCTGATTACCTGCAGCAGACTGCACAGTAGAGTTCATTTATTGCATACAAACTGGTATAGAGTGGGGGCGAACTAAGCACAGCACAGGTGAATAGGACTTTAAGGGGCAGATTCATTAAGGGTTGAATTGAAAATTCGAATTCAATTTTTGAATTTTTTTATGGTCAAAAATCTCTTGAATATTTGATTAAAGTTTTAATTTGAATTTCAGGATTTATCACACTCTGGCCTTTTTAGAATTCAAATTTGACTATTCGCCACCTAAAACCTGTTGGATTCATGTATAAGTCAATGGGAGAGGTCCAGGGATCAATCTGGACATGTTAGTAGCCTTCCTGACATCCTGATCAAGTTTAGTCAAATTCAATTCGAGTTTTCGAGTCGGTAAAATTCGTTTTAGATATTTGATTTTTTTTTTTATAAATAACCCCCCAGTCGAATTTCGAGTATGTTCGAATTAATAGAGTTTTAAAAAAACTCACATGAATTAGAAATTCAACCTTTAATAAATGTGCCTCTAAATGTCTTTAAATTTTGGGTTAATGACCTGGATTGGTTTTGTTTGGATAATTTGATACCGCTCTTATGTATTCAAGTAGTACAATAAAAATGTACTATTTTTATCTGTCTCCAGTGCCCTCAGCAAGTATGACCCGGCTGGCCCGCTCCCGCACAGCTTCTCTTACCAGTGCCAGCTCTGTGGATGGATCCCGTCCTCGACCCTGCACCCAGTCTGAAAGCAGTGATGGCATTGGCCAAATCAATCACACGATGGAGGTTTCCTGCTGAACTCCTGAGTACCAATGCCCCTTTACCCTCTGATCTATCCTTTATGCCATTCATTATTCTTCTTTACTGGTTTTGCTTCCTGTTCCCCCTTTAAACAGCGTCTGGCGTTTCTTGGGGATCTTATAATCAGAATGACAGCAAATCATCTTGCATCTGGTCCAGTGCTTTTAGGGCTTATTCCTGCGATTGGATGTAAGAAGCATCCCAAAATGAAGAAGGGGGAAAAGAGGAGGTAGAAATATGGTTAAATATCAGACAGACATCTAATACTAATTATTAACTAATAAAAAAAATTCACTAGGAGTCTGATACAGTGGGATTTCTTTGGTGCTCTGCAAAATGTTGGTAAGCGTTAAGAGTCGCTCCCAGCACAAAAAGTCACAAGCTGGGTGACCTATGTGCTTTGATCTAAGAAATGGCAAAGAGTTGCATACAATTTGATGATGCATGGAAGTGCTGATCTGTTGGACTCTAAAGATAAGATTGACCATGTGAAAATCTGGGGAGGTGCAGGTCACTATTTAAGTCACTAAAATATTGTAATCAAGGCCTTTACAACAATTGTTAATTAGATAATACCTTTAAGGAGAAAGACAAGGTCTTCTCAAGAAATTGATACAGTGATTTTTTGCCTTTTGGTGTGACAGTGCAGAGCAGAAATTCAATCCAGTCCTCAGGGAAATCCTGCAGGGAGGGATTTTAGGAAAAACTTTTTGTATAAAGCAATGGCAAGATAACAGTTGAGGCACTAACAGATTTTGGTTTCCGACAACTTATTTTGAGAAAAGTTATCTAAAAGTTTTTATTGTTTTCCATCAGCACAGGTTTGAAACCATTAGCTTGGGGTGCAAAGTGGCATGTCTTGAGGAATTGAAAATATGCATATTATCAAATGTGGTAAAGAGATTGTATGCATTATGGGCCAGAGTTAACATGTAGCTTACACATTAGCGCCTAAAAGCCTTGAGCTGCACACAGTACCTGAGTGAGAAAGGTACATAAAGGTGGATGTGGAATATATCTAACATCTGCTTTCCTATAGTAGGTTAACATTTTTTTTTCTAGCTGATTGCAAATTGTCTGTGACATGCAATTCATTATCCCAAACACAATAAACCCAACTTCATTTCCATTTTAATGGCTGAATGTGTAAAGTTCTATACAGATTACATAACAGGATTGAAAATAAAGCATACTGTATGTTTTGGTAATTTTATAAACAGGAACCTATGTGTGGGTCATCTAACAGGCTAATCTGTTAGACGTTTGCTTCACTCCATTATGTGCAATTATGGTGCGTTTTGGCTGCTACATTATCTGTGGGTATGCAGATTTCCAGGAGGCTGAATAAAGTAATGGCCTCCCTCAAGAATGGATTACTGGTTATTTGCTGGAATATTATGGATATTGGAAGGGTGATGTGGATTTTCAGGACTCAGCTCGTAGTAGTGGCCTTCCTATAGTATAGAATATAGGACAGAATAAGATCTACATGTCTGTATGTAGGATAGATGTCTGTAACTGGAAATGGTAAGAAACGACTGCAGCAAAATATTCTGTTTAGTAGCGATGTAATAAAGACAAGCTCCAGCACACAAGTGAGCAGTGACACCAGTAGAGGATTGCCCATGCTTTTAGCAATGCTCTGCACAGGCTGTGATGCTATGAGATTCCTATAGCAGACTAGTTATTTATATACGCAAAGCACTTCTTGTCTCCAGCATGCAAAGGATTAAGCAATGCTAGACAGGTCTGTGGCAAGGGGTTACCTTTTTTTACACCATTTGAATATATTTTAAAGCCATGTCTTGTCTCCCCTGCATCTTCATCTTAGTGTCTCTCCCTCTTCCTCTTTCCAAATCCCTACTTGTCATATGCGTGTTCTGCCAAACTCTCAATATATTTCTATAAATACCTATACATAATACATTTAGGAATCTTCGATAACCCATGTTTAACTGTGGTCCCCATTTAATGTGTTCTGCAACTTTTTTTAAGGTGGAATTTAATGGATTCTGGTTAATATTTATCCTGTCTCTGTGCACAGTGATTCTGTTATACATATACAATATATAGGAATATTCTTTGGTGTGTACATTGTGATGGTTGATGCTTCTAGTTGCATTAAAGCCATCATTACAAATACTCCTACTTGATCTGATGAGAGATACAATTACATTCATTTGTTGGGAAATCTAAATAAAACACTTAAACCTGCTTTTTGTGTTACATTGTATTTCTTATATGCAAATTGAACCAATTTGTTTGGGAGAATGGAGTTGGACATGTACATATATAATACTGTATATATATATATATATATATATATATATATATATATATATATATATATATCCTATATAATAAAGTTGAAGTGTCTCTGCGTCCGTGGGATTGCGCTACTGCGCATGTGCCCCACGGGCCGTCTCTGGCGATATATATTTGTTATTTAATTTACCGGTAGCAATCAACTCGCTGAAAAAGGCTGGAAAAATCTACTAAGAAACTGTTGGATATATTCTATATTTGATATATTGATATTATGGGGTTATTTATTAAAACTCAATTGTTTTCTAGTTGAATTTTTTTAGTGGAAAAAACTAAAATTTTTAGAGAAAAACAATTATAATAAATAGAGATTTATTTTTCCACAAAGCAGCTAGAAGCCCGAATCCTAAAATACTCCATCTAAAACCTGTCGAATTCATGTAAAAGTCAATGGCAGCTGTTCCCTCTATTTGAAGATGTTCACGAATTTTGGGCATTTTGGGGTGTTTGACTCTAGCTTTTTGCTCGAAAACGTAAATAATTCAAGGTTTTCAGCGACAAACTTTTTTTCCACTTTATCTACCCGATTTATAAATGAGCTACATTTTTGGATGGGAGTTGGGTCGAGTTTGTTTTTTATTAAAAGACAGGAAAAAGGTTGCGTTTTAGTAAATAACCCCCTATATGTACTATATCTGTGGAATATTGAAATAGATTTGGACTCAATTTTACTAAGACCGATTTTATTAAGTATTTTCAAGAGACTTTCACAAAAAAAAAATGTAAAAGACAATTTTTAGGCTAAAATACCAATGGCATTAGCGTTGTTCTGCAGCTACAGCTACACATATCCTTCAGAAAATGATTTCCTTACAGGGAATTTGCTGTTAAAGCATGAAAATATTTAGGAGTCTCAACCTGAGATGGCTGAAAAAAAGAATTCTCTGTGTTATCAGGTAACGCTCATGATTCCATCACTTCACTATTCTTTGGAAGAATTTCCATAATTTCACAGCTCACAGAAGGCAAAAACTTTTGCTGCACCGGTATGGGACCTGTTATCCAGAATGCTCGGGACTATGGGTTTTCTGGATAACTGATCTTTCCGTTATTTGGATCTCCATACCTTACATCTAATAGAAAATCATGTAAAATCATGTAAACATTAAATAAATCCAATAGACTGTGTTTGCTTCCAATAAAGATTGGTTATATATTGGATTAAGTACAAGCTACTGTTTTATTATTACAGAGAAAAAGGAAAAAAATTGGAATATTTGGATAAAATAGAGTCTATGGGAGACGGCCTTCTAATAATTCAGAGCTTTCTGGATGATGGGATCCCATTCCTGTACCTGTACTTACCATTTCTCCGTTATTGCCATCTGCACTAGCCTCTGGTTAAAAGGTTTGATTAACCACAATAAACTATGATCAAACCTTTCTTTAGTGAGAAAACATTCAGTTCTAAATGAATAATGTAAAATAGACTGTGTGAATGTGGACCTTGTACTTTCCAAAGCATCTACACCATAATAGGAGCAATTCAAATGTCTAGTGATGGCTCATCTGTACTTCCCGTAAAACACGAGAATAAGAAAATACTCTCTGCTTTGTATCATAAATAAGTAATTCGATTTTTTTATGGTGTAAATACTAAGCCAA
Organism: Xenopus petersii; assembly: GCA_038501925.1. Lineage (NCBI taxonomy): Eukaryota > Metazoa > Chordata > Amphibia > Anura > Pipidae > Xenopus > Xenopus petersii. The sequence continues at coordinate 65,192,087 of CM076679.1, forward strand.
CAAAGTAAAAACATTTTATACAGATTAAAAGAACACCCAGTATTGAATGATTTCATTTAATTAAATGTAATACAGTTCATATCTATTTATATCATTATAGTGCTTCAAACATGAAATAATATATTAAAAGCAAATGCATTTACACTAGTGATGTGCGGCTTTTCCCGACCAGCAACTGCCCTAGCCCGACTTCTGGGTTCCTTTTATAGACCCGCACCTCACCGCCTCACCGATAACATCACAAAAGGGGCGGGGCAAGAGGCGCGCGTCTTTTAAAGTTCAACCCGGAAGTCGGAAGCCAGCATTTTGAAGGTCGCAACCCAGAAAGGCCGATGCAAGGTCGGCCCGAACTGGCCTAGCTGGCATAGGGCATAGGGCCAGCCCGCACATCACTAATTTACACATATGGCATGTATTATCCGGAATATTTGGAACCAGTGTTTTTCCAGATAAGGGATCTGTAATTTGGATCCCCGTACCTTAAGTCTGCTAATAATAATTTAAAAATGAAACAAACCCAACAGGATTGTTTTGCCATCAATATGCATTCATACAGCTTAATTACCAGCAGGACTGTGGAGTCAGTATATAAATGCTTTAGGGCACATTTACTAAAGGGCGAAGTGACTAACGCTAGCGAAAGAGATAGACTTTTGCTCTGGTGAATGGACGTAACTCCGCAAATTCACTAAGATTCGGATTTTACTGAACGTTACCGCTTTCACCAGACCAGGCAAAGTGCAATGGAGTGCATATTACTTGCTCAATTTTTAGTGGAAAAATGTTAAGTTTTTTGGGCAACCGGGTTCCCCCATACATTTTCTAACATATGGAACATAAACTATACACTGGGCACAAGTGTAGGGCATTATAACAACTCTATTTACTTTATTAAGGTTCCCTGGACTTGTGTAATCTAATGTATTTGCTGCAACATATATGTCAATTCAACTTTATAATTTCCCACCGTATGCAAATTAACCTGAGCGAAGACCTCTAACGAAGTTGCGGCAGACATAATTGAACGGTAGCGCATCTACTCTTTGATTGTCGACGTAACGCTAGCGAAAATTCGCCAGCGTTCGGCTCCCTGGAGGCAACTTCGCATTTTAGTAAATAACGATGTCTGACCAGATTTTTGCCTGGCGAAGTGTAGCGATGGATGCAAAGCCGTCGCTGGCGAATTTTTGCAGGTTAGTAAATTTCCCCTATATGAAGCTATATGAAGATGGCGTCTGTTTTTGGGAACAAACTAAAGAACTACTACAAGAGGATGCACTACGCTACTCGCCATACAAGCATGTTCCAACGTAGATGAAGATACTGTTCAAGTTTGGGGCTAAATCCAAGTTTATGCCATTGTGGCTTTTTATTTAATTAGCTACAAACTTTCCTCAGCTGAACTTCACAACTACTACTATTATCTGTGAAATAGGACTATTCGACATATTGTATTTTTTTTCATTACAACTTAAATTTACAATTTAAATGTATTAGGAGTCAGAGTTTAAGTTGTTAAATTTTTGACGATTGCTTCTGACTCCACAGGAACTGGTTGCCAGTAAGTACATGGAACTGTTTTAATATTACAGAGAAAAAGGAAATTATTTTATAAAAACACAATTATATGCTTAGAATTGACTATAGAGGATGGCCTTCCCATACTTTTAACATTCTGAATAATGGATTTCCATATAAGGGATCCTATACCACTACTACATTTTATTATGAAATAATACATGCATTGCATAGCGGCCTGATACAGGTATGGGACCTGTTATCCAGAATGCTTGCAGCAGGGTTTTTTTCAGATAACAGATCTTTCCATAATTTGGATTTTCATACTAAAAAATTATTTAAACATTAAATAAAACCAATAGGCATGTTTTGACTCCAATTAGGATTGATTATATATTAGTTGGGATCAAATACAAGGCACTGCTTTATTCTTACAGAGAAAAAGGAAATAATTTAAAAAAATTAAAATTACTCGGATAAAAAGGAGTCTATGGGAGATGGCCATCCCGTAATTTGGAGCTTTCTGGATAGATACCGTAACTGTATTATCATTACGTATGTAGAAACTAAAAACATTCATTACCTGAAAACATTAATATTACATTGTACAAGACCAATTTTAAAATTCTTCTTATGATTTTAATTATATTTCAGTGCAAAGGTTGAGAAATTAAACCCAAACAGAATAAATAACATGATAAAATCTATCAACTATACATGTCAGAAACTGAAACTGATTTATCAACCTTTGAAAAATTTCATATATTGCTATTAGCATGCCCCATGTAATTATTCACATTTTTGAAAATGATTTCCTTTTTCTGTATAATAATAAAACAGTACCTTGTACTTGATCCAAACTAAGATATTGTTAATCTTTATTGGAGGCAAAACAATCCTATTGGGTTCAATTAATGTTTAAAATATATTTTAGTAGACTTAAGGCATAGATATCCAAATTACAGAAAGATTCCTTTTTCTGGAAAGCCCCAGGACCCAAGCTGGGTAACAGGTCCCATACCTGTACAGGTATTGGACCTTTTATCCGGAATCATCGGGACCTGGGGCTTTCCGGATAACGGGTCTTTCCGTAATTTGGTTCTTCACACCTTAAGTCTACTAGAAAATCATGTAAACATTAAATAAACCCAATAGGCTGTTTTTTTCTTCCAATAAGGATTAATTATATCTTAGTTGGGATCAAGTACAATGTACTGTTTTCTTACTACAAAGAAAAAGGAAATCATTTTTAAAATTTTGGATTATTTGATTATAATGGAGTCTATGGGAGACAGCCTTTCCGTAATTCGGAACTTTCTGGATAACAGGTTTCCGGATAACGGATACCATACCTGTACTAGCAAAGATACCATACCTGTACTAGACATTTCCCAAAAAGTGAGATTTTGGGCAAGGGATTATTGCCTATCTTTATATTCCGAGAGCTATGGCTGATGCAGCATAATTTTCATATATCTGAAACGTTGTTATAAGGTAAGGGGACCCTGAACAAATGTCAGATCCAATCACTGAGATGGTGCAAGAAAATTATCCAAAGCAAAAATAAAAATACCATGTTTTACAGAAATAATGTAGTAATGAAGGCCAAGTGAACATTTTGTATGAATCATGAGGAGCTATTTCAGTCCATTTTATGACCCATTTGTATTTCCCTTATACAAATCAATAATAACATATTCTGCTTTGTATCGCTCTGTCACCTTTGTATCACGCTTGCACCACTTTGTCAATTGTACATTACAGGTATGGGATCCATTATAAGGAAACCTGTTATCCAGAAATCTCCGAATTACGGCATGGCTGTCTCCCATAGACTACATTTTATCCAAATAATCCAAATTTTTTTAAAACTATTTCCCTTTTCTCTGTAATAATAAAACAGTACCTTGTATTTGATCCAAACGTAGATATAATTAATCCTTTTTGGAAGCAAAACCAGATGATTGGATTTATTTAAAGGAATAGTTCAGTGTAAAAATAAAAACTGTGTAAATAGATAGGCTGTGCAAAATAAAAAATGTTTCTAATATAGTTAGTTAGCCAAAAATGTTTAATATTGAAGTGTCAAGTGTCTTTTTTCACCTTCTGAAGCAGCTCTGGGAGGGGGGTCGTCGACCCTGTAAACTGTTCTAAATGGATACATTTAGTTGATACATTTCTTATCTTTGTCCCTGCTGAGCAGAATCTCTGGGTTTCATTACAGGCAGCTGTTAGAATTGATACAATCGTTGCTAATACTCCAGAGATGCTGCTGAGAATAGCATATTCACCTCCCCCTAAGTTGCTAGTAGTAGTATTATTTTTGTAATTTTATATATCAATTAGTGCTAAATATCCTGTTAATCCTTCCTTATACACCCTGACGATATTAGTCTGTTAAAAATGTTGTGCAATTCTTCTATCTACTGTGTTTTAATTCTCTGGTTTCATTATTTACTATTTACAAGAAGCAGTTTAGCCAACCCAACTAACATGGCATCTTTCACATAGAAATACAAACATACAGAAATGTACACTCACTACCAGCTATACCCCTGATATTGTCAATAGAACTGAAATATTGTAATTTGGATCTTCATACCTTAAGTCTACTAGTAAACATTAAATAAACCCAATAGGCTGGTTTTGCTTCCAATACAAATTAATTATATCTTAGTGGGGATCAAGTATAAGCTACTGTTTTGTTATTACAGAGAAAAATTGAATCATTTTTAAAAAATATGGATTATTTGGATAAAATGGAGTCTATGGAAGACAGCCTTTCCGAAATTCAGAATTTCTGGATGAAGGGTTTCCGGATCATGGATTTCATACCTGCATCTGTAACATTTCTTAGAGGAGAAGTATAAGAGCTCACTTGTGTGTGCAGAATAAAAATGTTGTACATATTGTGTCCCTTTCAAGTCAATAGGTGACAATGGTTAAATAATGATTTAAATTATTCGTATCTGTATTGCTATTGAAAGCAGTGGTTGTCTCTTTCTATTTTCTGCCCTGGTTGGCTCTTGCTTTTGAAACAATGTAACATAAACCAAAGGATTAACAGACCTGTCTTGCTGGAGGAGACTGACTTTTGCAATATTGTTTAAAAAGCAACAACCAGGCATTAAGCAAATACTGCTTTAAATAGCAATTACATTTACACATAACTTTAAAGCACTAACAATTTTTAATAAATTCATATTATAAAGTTGTTTAGAATTGTGTTTTCTTATATTAGGCAATTTTTTTTTTTTTTAAGTTGACATTGTTTAAAAAGGAAAATATTTTTTATACAGGAACAGTGACCAGCTGCATGTGGTAGTTCCCAACATTCCCAAAGTACATTAACTCTGTTTATGGGTAACAATTGGTGGCAGCTGGTGACAACCGGTGTGGTCAAACTCCTCCTTGAAATGGGGGAAACCCCTTTTGGAGCCCCAGAACTTTCAGTAGTGGAACCGACTTGCACACGTACGATATAGGACCAGAGGAAACCAAGAGCAAATAATTGATTTTGGTAAATTTTTTCCATTGTCTTTTCCTAAATTAGACCCTTGTTCTGTCCAAGGATTGTGACAAATCTGCTCATTATTTGCAAAACAAATTATGTGACCTCAAAATACCAAAAATGACAATATTTAAAGGAAAACTATAACCCCAAAATGAATACTTAAGCAACAGATAGTTTATATCAAATTGAATGACATATTAAAGAATCTTACCCAACTGGAATATATATTTACATAAATATTGCCCTTTTACATCTCTTGCCTTGAACCACCATTTCGTGACTCTATCTGTGCTGCCTCAGAGATCACCTGACATACTACAACACTAACTGTAACAGGAAGAAGTGAGGAAGCAAAAGGCAGAACTCTGTCTGTTAATTGGCTCATGTGACCTTACATGTGGTTTGTATGTGTGCACAGTGAATCTTAAGATCTCAGGGGGCGGCCCTTATTTTTTAAAATGGCAATTTTCTATTTATGATTACCCAATGGCACATACTACTAAAAAAGTATATTATTATGATAATGGTTCATTTACATGAAGCAGGGTTTTACACATGAGCTGTTTTACTCATTATCTTTTAATAGAGACCTACATTGTTTGGGGGGTATCGTTTTCCTTTAAGGGGTTGTTTACCTTCCAACACTTTTTTCAGTTCAGTTGGTTTCAGATAGATCACCAGAAATAAAGCCTTTTTCCAATTATTTTCTATGTTTGACCGTTCCTCTAATATTGAAGTGTACAGTGTAATTTTCACCTTCTAAAGCAGCTCTGGGAGGGGGGTCGCCAACCCTCTGAACTGTTGCAAATGGATACATTTAGTTGATACGTTTCTTATCATTATTCCTGCTGAGCTGAATCCCTGAGTTTCATAAAAGGCAGCTGTTAGAATTGATACAATAATTGCTAATACTCCAGAGATGCTGCTGGAAAATCTTTCAACTAAATGTTGCAGAATTGTAAAATCTGCACCTGAATTACTGAGCTGTCAGACTGAAACGCCAGAGAGAGGGACATTCAATTTTAAACTTAAGATTTTGGAAAAACAGTAAAAAATAAGAGGGAAAGTTATTGAAAAAAGTCTATTTCTGGGGAACAATCTGAAAACAATTGCACTGAAAGTGTTAGGAAGGTGAACAACCCCTTTAATGTCACCTGACCTTAATTTCCACTCCTTTTTGGTCTAATTGGGAGAAGTACTGGGAGGCAACCAGGAAAAATGTCTGGGAACCTCCAACACCACTGTAAAAAAAAATGAGCTTAAAAACTAAAGATTACTGTTGGTACCATTAGATTCTCCTAAATTAGTACATACATTGTCCATAAATTGTGATGAATATTGTCTTAGTCTCCACATACAACACTGAATGCCCTTTTTGGGACTTAATTTCCCTTTTTGGGAACTTTCTCCGCAGAACAGACAGGGAACCAACGCACTTCGGGGCATATTTATCAAAGAGTTAAGTCTGCGATCGACACAGTCTCGCTAGAGTGAAATACTGCCTCTCTCCATTTATTGTTAAGGGATTTTTAAAATAATATTAATAAATGGGTGAAATTGAAGGCTCACCCTTTGATAAACACAAAGGGGTGCTCCACCAATGAGGCCTCAGATGGCAGCACTCTCCTGGTAACTAAGAGCTGAATTTCCGTTTTCAACCCAGAAATTCAACTCTTCTATTGCAGAGAGTGCAATTGTGCAATCTCTGCCCTAACGACTGGACCGCCCCCGACACCCTCTGACGTGATGTGGTCCTCCCCCGACCCCCTTTGAGCTGAAAGGTGAGTGCCGTGGGGAGCGGCAAAATGGACAGGATCTCCTCTGTAAATACACATTTAAAAATGGCATAGAAATTAATGGATAGAGGCGTTATTTCTCTCTAGCGGACTGTGGTGATTTCTAACTTCACTCTTTAATAAATATACACATTTGGCTTTAGGACCAGAGGAAATAAAATGGGAAAAATTACTTTTAGTCATTTTCACCCATTGTGTTTTCCTACATTAGCTCTTGTAAAAAATAACTGCATACCTCCCAACATTTTGGAAGTAAAAAGAGGGACGAAAAAAATTGTTCCGCACGTAGCGCAGCAATTTTTTGACCACACCCCTTTCTGTGGCCACACCCCCTAATTACCATGTTCGCTTTACAAAATTTGGCAGGTTATGAAAGTTTGAAAATATTTCTTCTTATCTAAACTGTGTTTTTGTGCCTCAAAATTGTTACAAAGTATCTTATTTACACCTGTTAGGTGTTCTGGGCTCTCTGCTAAAAGGCAATTAAGTGAGAAACTTTGTTTCTTTTTCTGGCTGTTCAGTGCAGTACAAATGAGGGACTGCGGGTTGAGCTGTCAAAAGAGGGACTGTCCCTCCGAAAAAGGGACAGTTGGGAGGTATGTAACTGGGACCCTCTGATGTCACCAAAAAAACAAAACAAGAAAAAACAAACCCCTCAGGACGACTTTTGCTGACATTTCACACATTTCCTTCTACTAAATTAGCCATTGTGAGGAAATTCTGGCCTCTGTTTAAAATGTTACCTGGAAAAACAAAGTACAAAAGACACTAAAAGTAAAAAAAAAAAAAGCCTTAATTTCTACTTTGCTCTAGATTCACAAAAACTCTTTTATCGTTTTAAGAGAAGAATCTCTTGTTTTGTTCTTTAACATAAGTAGGAGGTACGAGCAGAGGAGACCAGACCTGCGCCCTCCTGCTAGCTGTTACTTCTATCTAACTAGCTTTGAAAACGGAGTTTGCCGTCTTGGCTCGCCACTCCCACAAGGCCGGTACGTGACGCGTCACTTTGCTTACGTGTTGTCGTGCGCAACAGTCTCGCGTGATGAGACTTGAGGCGTCGGTATTTTCCGTAAAACCGGAGGCAGAAGAGCTTGACATTAACCTGCTTTGTGGGACGTGTAAGAAGGCACGCGGGACATGTAAGTGACCATCGGGAGTGTCCCGCGAGAAGCGGGAGTGTTGGGCAATATGCTGCTTGTGCCTCAGACGTGCTATTCTGGCAGCCTTGGAGTCCTGCCATGACAAGTCCTACATGGTGAGTATGAACACAGACTTTATATTTTAGAAGGGGTGGGGGGATCTGACTGAAAAGTAAAAGTGATATAGGGGCGTGGATGTACAACCTCATTATCTCTTTGTCTCCATCTTCTTTCTCTACATTTAACATTATGATTTATTTCAAGGTCCCTGTCTTTCTGGTATCCCTTTGGTCATTGCCAGTGCGTGTACAATATAGAGCATTCCCTGCATGATGTCTTTCTTTTCCTGCTGTTAGTGGATCTACACTCTACTCAACATTCTCCTCTGTGCATTTGTACCCATGTTACAGCCTTGCAACTACCTGGGTTTATTATTCTAGTTCTCCATAAACAGCATATTGGGTACCACACACACAGGATTCTTGGAAAACATATCAGTCACACAAGTCATTACATGGATACTGTCATGGGAATTTTTATAAAAACGCATCATTTAATAGCGCTGCTCCAGCAGAATTCTGCACTGAAATCCATTTCTCAAAAGAGAAAACAGATTTTTCATTTAGAAATCTGACATGGGGCTAGACATATTGTCAGTTTCCCAGCTGCCCCAAATCATGTGACTTGTCTCTGATAAACTTCAATCACTCTTTACTGCTGCACTGCAAGTTGGAGTGATATCACCCCTTTCCCCCCCAGCAGCCCATCAGCAAAACAATGGGAAGATAACTAGATAACAGCTGCCTTGTAGATATAAGAACTAGGGATGCACCGAATCCACTATTTTGGACTCGACCAAACCCCTGAATCCTTCGTAAAAGATTCTTCCGAATATCGAACACAATCCAAATCCTAATTTGCATATGCAAATTATGGGTGGGAAGGGTAAAACATTTTTTTATTTCCTTTGTTTTGTGACAAAAAGTCACACAATTTCCCTCAACTCCCCTAATTTGCATATGCAGGATTCAGCCTTTTTCAGCAGGATACAGATTCAGCCGAATCCTTCTGCCAGACCGAATCCTACTGAAAAAGGCCGAATCCTGGCCGAATCTCGAACCAAATCCTGTATTCGGTGCATCCCTAATAGGAATAGCGCTCAATAGTAAAAGCCAGGTCCCACTGTATCACATTCAGTTACATTGAGTAGGAGAAACAATAGCCTGCCAGAAAGCAGTTCCGTCCTAAAGTGCTGGCTCTTTCTGAAAGCACATGACCAGGCAAAATGACCTGAGATGGTTGCCTACACACCAATATTACAATTAAAAAAAAAATACACTTGCTGGTTCAGGAATGTAATTTGATATTGTTGAGTGGATTATTTGCAATGTAAACAGTGTAATTTAGAAATACAAACTAAATAATAAAAATCATGACAGAATTCCTTTAACAAAAGGAGCAAGGAAAAATTTGATAGTTCCAGTCTTCTACTGTAAACATGTTTTTCGTTATTTAGGTAATTATATATGACTGTCTTCTGCATCTTCTAATCATTAATATTCTATGCAGATATCAGTCAGACAAAATGTATTATAAAACCAGCGTATACAAAAAAAACTGTTCTGGTGACTGGGTGTAAAAAGGCTGTGGTGCCTAAAATGTAATGTAGCACATGTGTAATGCTTTTTGGAGAGTGCTGGGAAGCAGAACTATGTTGCAATTTACTGTGCAGTGCTGTGAGTGAGCATAATGGGATCAATGTTTGAGCCACATTTATGGCTCAAACATTATATTTATATGATAGCACCTTTGTTATATGCCTGGTTTGGAGTCCCAGAAGGTATTAGAGGCTATGTAGAGCAATATTTTTTTTTTTTTTTTTTTAAAAAAACATTTCCCCAACATTTACCAGCCCCTAAAGTGATTTTTCTGTGAGACCTCATAACAATAGTTTTACCACTGCCTAAAATATGTTAATTTGCTATGTGTTAAGGAAGCAGCAATGGCACCCGCAAAAAGTCTTACATGGAGGTCACTAGGGACAGTGTTTTAACTTGTAGTGGCTGGTTTTAGGTATTTTATTCTGCCTGCCAAAACTAATTATATGTGCCATAGACCTTAGAGGTATGTTTAAAAAGCTGTGTAAAAAAAGCTGCACTGAAATACACCAACATTCTATATTAAATCCACTGTGTTAAATACAATGTACAGGTATGGGATCTGTTATCTGAAAGCCCGTTATCCAGAAATTTTAGCATTACGGAATGTCCATCTCTTATATACTCCATTATAATGAAATAAATAATTTTTTTTAAAAAAAAAATGTATTTCCTTTTCTCTGTAATAATAAAACAGTACCTAGTACATGGTCCAAACTAAGATATAATTAATCCTTATTGGAAGCAGAACCGGCTTTTTGGGTGTATTTAATGATTTTCTAGCAAACTTTTCTAGTAAAAACACTATATCCAAAAGGAAAATATTTAGCTCTTGATTATTGGAGATCCTCACATTTTTCCTTTTGGATATAGTGACCCCCCCCCCCCATTTGAAAGCTGGAAAAAGTTAGAAGAGGAACGCAAATAATTAAAGTATACAAAATGAAGGCCAGTTGAAAAGTTGCCTAGAATTAGTCATTCTATAACATACTAGTTAACTGAAAGGGGAGCCAAACCTTTAAATTAAATTGCCATTCACAAGAATTTTTTTTTTTTTTTTGTATTAAGATTTTGATGTCCCAAAAGGATTATGGTGAGCATATAAAAGGGCCAGATGTGTTATACATTTGGCATACAACTGGTTTGTTTTGGTTTGCTGCATATGAACTTGTGACCAGGTTCTACTAAATCAATTTGGATAATTATATTTATTGTTAGACAGCAGTAGGTAATTCTTTCTGTACGTATGAGCAAATGTCTGACTTGTAATTAAGCACATTTTTCCCCTCCAGGTATGACCACAGGGCACTGTAGCTTCATATTGTGCATCTTTCCTTGAAAAGTATATTCTGTATAATCAGAAAAGCTGCTGCAGTCTTTGAAGAGGGCACACATTGGTAATGTTTCTTTCCTCTAAAATTATTTCACACAGGCTTTCAGCTCTCTAGAACATTGTTGTGCACAGACATATTTCCATCTAAACTGAGTATCACTATTTTATTTGTGTTTTTCTTATTAATTTAAAAATTGCCTTCTGTCTTGTTTTCTACAATATTTAACAGTTCAGAAACGTGTCATTTGTCAAAAAATAACAAGTTACTTGGGGTCATTTCCTGTTTACTCGAGTGGCGAGCTCTGGGAGTAGCCTAGGTTTTCACACAACCTGGCTATTTGTTATACACAGCAATTTCCAGAGATTTTTCTTTTCTTTTAGTCTATGTGCTAAAACTTTTAGGGTAGGGGCACACTGGCCGATTCATATAGATTTAGTCGCCTGGCGACTAATCGCCTTGTCTTTGCGGCGACCTATCTCCCTGAACGCCTTCCCTCTCTCTTGCGCTGGCTAAAATGAAAAATCAACTCCGCTAAAGCACACACGGCGATCCGTTTTCCGAAGTTGCCTCACGAGGAAGCTTCGGGCGACTTTGGAAAACGAATCGCCGCGTGTGCTTTAGCACAGGCAATTTTTAATTTTAGCCAGCGTAAGAGAGAGGGAAGGCATTCGGGGAGATTGGTCGCCGCAATGACGAGTTGATTAGTCGCCAGGCGACTCCCCAAATCGACCAGTGTGCCCCTACCCATAAAGAAATACTACCAGGCAGCCATCCATGAATTTGTTAACACTCCTCTTTTAGCCCACTGCAGGCATAAAGATTAACTGCAGATGTAACATTGTGATGGCAGTTGCAGATGTTAAAGACACATCTCAGAACTGCAAGTAGACATTAATGCTTATTCTTGGACCTGTTTCACTTCATTGTAAAGCAGATTTTATTCTTATTGCCCTTATGCTTTTGTCACTTTCATATGGTTGAATCACTAATATGAGCTGCAAATTCAAGGTTGCAGAATGTATCTATTTGTCCCCATCATTAAACGGAGACATTTGTCACAGTCTAAGAAATCTGGTTTTGGAGCAATAGGGAAAGAACAAGTATCACCTTTTAAGCATGTAGAAATAAACATTTCACCAAATAAAATAAATCCTCTAAAGGTTGACCTACTTTCTGGAGGTCTGCGTTCAATAATATAAATACAATTTATATACATTTTATTCCACCATGTAAATAATCCGCTGAAACTGCTGTCATGAGTAACTGTAATTTATATTGAGGTTGTGTCTAATGCCACTCGTTTTCTTCCTTCTAGTTGTATGTCCTGTGACCCGAACTAGTCCAAGGCAAATGTGGGTATCTGTGCCATCACCCCAGAGTCTCATAACACCACCACCCTTTTTGTAAGAGTTTGGACACAGACCAGGTGACACAGGAAAAGTGAGGAGATACAAGGAGCAAGTCTAGTAATGAGCCACTTGATCAGTGTACAACAATAAATGTATTTTCTGGGTCTGTGCCTCATTCCCTTTTCCAAAAACAGCTGCCCCCTAAGCTGGTTCCTCTGCTGCCCACCCAATAGTTCAGGCCCACTCTGTGACTCATTTCTGCATTAACTAGTCTGCTATGATAACACTGGCATTTCTGCATAAGGACTGTGTTTATTGACTTTCAAAACTGTTCATTATTGGCACTACACACAAAACTAATAGAAACTCTAAACATTTTGGATCCCATTTCCTTCACCCAAGTATGTCAGAGGGCTGGCCTCAAGCACAGGTTGCCCCTCCCACCGTGCAGCCCTTACAGCAACAACCTTCACAACATCCTGGAGCAGTTGCATTGGCAGAACACCCTATTCCCACTCCAGCCTCTGCAGAGAGTTCTCTGGCCTGTGCTGTTTATGGAATTCTACTGCAACCAGACTTGGGCATTCATCACCATCCCTTGCCACCCAGTGAACCCCTACAAAAATGTGGTCTGTGTGGGCATGACCTGTCACACTTGCCGAATCCACAAGAGCATCAGTGTATGCCCTCTGCAAGTCATGACCGCTCATTCCAGTGTACACAATGTTTGAAAATCTTTCACCAGGCCACACAACTCTTGGAGCACCATTGTTCACAGGTGGAACAGAAACCCTTTGTATGTGGTGTATGCAAGATGGGTTTCTCACTCCTCACTTCACTAGCTCAGCATCATAGTGTGCATAACGGTGGCTCTTTAAAGTGTTCTATCTGTGAAAAAACCTACAAAGCCAATGACGCAGAGCGGGTCTGCATACCCACTGTCCCACCTGCTCCAGCTCCTCCTGCCCAGTCAACACAGGAATCCCATGACAGACCCTTTTGTTGCACATTGTGCCAAAAACCTTTTAAGCATCTCTCTGAGTTGTCTCGGCATGAGCGCGTGCACACAGGAGAGAAACCATATAAGTGTACATTGTGTGACAAAAGTTTCAGCCAGTCCTCACATCTGGTACACCATAAGAGAACACACAGTTCAGAAAGGCCCTACAAGTGCACAGTTTGTGAAAAAAGCTTCAAACATAGATCACATCTGTTGCGCCATATGTATGCACATGCGGGCGAGCAGCTGTTTCAGTGTCAGACCTGCCAGTTACGTTTCAAAGAATCTTCGCAGCTACTCCAACACCCATGCACACCAGCAGGAGAGAGGCCTTTTCGCTGCAGTGCTTGCCAGAAAACCTTCCGGCGGCCATCTGACCTGAGACAACATGAGCGTACACATAGTGAAGAAAGGCCATTTCACTGTGACCTTTGTCAAATGAGTTTCAAGCAGCAGTATGCACTAATGAGGCATAGAAGGACACACAAAGTAGAGGATCCTTCCAAATGCAACTTATGTGAAAAGGATATGGTACAGCCATCACCGCTTTTGTTTCACCAGCATGGGGCTGAAAGCATTTTCAAGTGCAATGCTTGCCAGCGTGGTTTTAGTCAGTCCCAGGAATTACTGCAGCATAAATGTGGGCAAAGCAATGCTGACCGACCTTTCCAGTGCAGTGTATGCCACAAAGCATACAAGAGATCTTCTGCCTTACAAAAACACCAGACTACACACTGTGCAGAAAAGCCTTTACGGTGCACCGGCTGTGAGCGAAGGTTCTTTTCCTCTTCTGAGTTTGTACAGCATCGCTGTGACCCAACACGAGAGAAACCATTGAAGTGTTCAGACTGTGACAAGCGGTTCAAATATGCTTCAGACCTTCAGAGGCATAGACGGGTACATACAGGTGAAAAACCATACAAATGCTTGTCTTGTGACAAGAGTTTCAAGCAACGGGAACATCTCAATAAGCATCAAAGTGTGCACAATAGAGAGCAGCAGTACAAATGCTTATGGTGTGGAGAGCGATTTCATGAACTGGGACAGTTACAGGAGCATAGTGCTCAACACACTGCAGATGGCACGTATCAGGTGGCAGCCTGTCTGCCTTGAAAATATTCTCCCTTTTACTACTTTATTACTAAAACATCACCTGTTTTACATCTTAAAACAAGAACATGTGCCATTTTCCTTCTACCAAGCCTGTGTTAATAGCTAGTAGTATCATGTGATGAAACATTCTTCAATGTATAAGCATCTTGTAGAAATTAAACTAGGTGGGCAGAAATACAGCACTGCAGTCATCCAAAGATTTATCCGGTTGTTTTTTTGTTTTTTTTTTAAATAAAATTGGACCTAAAGTCTTCCTGGTGGTTTTTATAGCCATAATCTTCAGATAGGATTATTAAAGCATTGTGTCAAGTTGCAAAAAGCAGTTCCTCAAATCTTAGCTAGTTTTAGACAAGTTCTACCATGAGAACACTAATCATAAATGGAAAGAATATGTTTTACACACTCATATGTTATTAATACAGGTATGGGACCTGTTATCCAGAATGCTCTGGACCTGGAGTTTTCCAGATAAGGGCTCTTTCTGTAATTTGGATCTGCATATTTTGTCTACTAAAAAAGAATTCGAGAATTAAATCCAATAGGATTGCTTTGCCTCCAGTAAGGCTTTATTATATCTTAATTATATATTAGGATCAAGTACAATTTACCCTTTTGTTATTATAAAAAAAGGAAGTATATTTTAAAATTTTGAATTATTTGATTATAATGGAGTCTACAGACGATGGCCTTCCTCTAATTATGAAATGGGTTTTTGGATAACCGATCCCACACATGTACTTTAGATAAATGATATTGTATATACAGTACTGTATTCGACAAGGCACTTTGTATCAGCTGTCCATGGAGGCTTTGTCCAAAACAGGAAGTGAGCTAAAGGTGGCCATAGGCATTAAAGGAAAACTATACCCCAAAATGAATACTTGAGCAACAGTTTATATCATATTAAGTGGCATATTAAAGAATCTCACCAAACTGGAATATATATTCAAGTAAATATTGCCCTTTTACATCTCTTGCCTTGAACCCCCATTTTGTGATGGTCTGTGTGCTGCCTCAGAGATTACCTGACCAGAAATACTACAACTCGAACTGTAACAGGAAGAAGTGTTAAAGGAAAACTATACCCCCAAAATGAATACTTAAGCAACAGATAGTTTATATCAAATTGAATGACATATTAAAGAATCTTACCAAACTGGAATATATATTTACATAAATATTGCCCTTTTACATCTCTTGCCTTGAACCACCATTTTGTGACTCTATCTGTGCTGCCTCAGAGATCACCTGACCAGAAATACTACAACACTAACTGTAACAGGAAGAAGTGAGGAAGCAAAAGGCAGAACTCTGTCTGTTAATTGGCTCATGTGACCTTAATGTGGTTTGTATGTGTGCACAGTGAATCTTACGATCTCAGGGGGCGGCCCTTATTTTTTAAAATGGCAATTTTCTATTTATGATTACCCAATGGCACATACTCCTAAAAAAGTATATTATTATGATAATGGTTCATTTACATGATGCAGGGTTTTACACATGGGCTGTTTTACTCAGTATCTTTTAATAAAGACCTACATTGTTTGGGGGGTATAGTTTTCCTTTAAGCAAAAGACACAATTATGTCTGTTAATTGGCTCATGTGACCTAAGAAGTAATTTGTTTGTGTGCACAGTTAATCGTATGATCCCAGGGGGCGGCCCTTATTTTTTTAGATTGGCAATTTTCTATTTATGATTACCCAATGGCACATACCACTAGAAAAGTATAGTATTCTTAAAATGTTTTATTTACATGAAGCAGGGTTTTACATATGAGCTTTTTTTATGCAATATCTTTTTATAGAGACCTACATTGTTTGGGGGCGGGGGTATAGTTTTCCTTTAAGATTTTCTCTCTAATGATCGATTTTAGTGTGAGCCGACAAATCCGTCAAATTATCATGAGGCTAGTGGGCATTGAACGATCATGCCTCTTACTTTTTTTCCTCAGACATTAGTCAGAAAATCGATCTGTCTGGTTAGAAGATTTTCATTGTTCACAGTGAAATCTATTCATTGTCCAATTGTTTGCAGGGCCAAGCAGGCAGCTACCCACAGTTTTTGACAATATCGCTTGAAATAGTTGTTTTTGTTGATGGACTAAACATATATTTAAACAATTGTTTCAAGTTAAGTTTGGTCCTACAATAACGAAAAGATCTTTAGAATTGGATTTACAGTTTAAAATAAGAAGTTGTATATTGTAAAGTTTAATGTATAACTGCATTTACATGTAAACCTCATAACATACGTTTTTTGTAATGGAGTAAGTACATTGGTGTTTTCAGTCAAGTACATAAATGTTTATCTTCAATAATAGATGTTGATTGATGCTCCGCTGTCATACAGGCCAGCTGGGTTATTTATTTTTTTGCAGGATTGTGCATTGTGAAACGGCCTTCACTAAAACATGTAACCACATGAAATTTGAGTTATAATAAGATATCTGTCTGATTCATTCCCTCTTAGCAACTCTCAGTCCCTGTTCATATTCTAAACATAGACATATATACATAGTAACATAGTAAGTTCTTTTGAAAACCCTATTCATATAGATAACGTGTCTTACTGCTAGTTAATCCAGAGGAAGGCAAAACAAAAAAAATCTGCATCTGATTTGCATCAGAGGGGAAAAAAACTCTTTGACTCCTGTATTCCCTCCCTTGCTAAAAAGCCATCCACCCCCGTCGTAAAGCTATCTAATGTATCAGCCTATACATAGATTTGTGTCATCTGCAAACACTGATACATTACTTGCAATATCCTCCCCTAAGTCATTAATGAACAAGTTAAATGAACAAGTTAAATAAAAGTGGACCCAATACAGAGCCCTGAGGGACCCCACAAAGAACCATACTCCAAGTAGTCCATGTACCATAAACCACCCTCTGTACCCAATCCTCTAGCCAGTTTCCTATCCATTTGCAAATTACTTAATTAAGCCCAACAGACCTTAGTTTAGAAAGCAGTCGTTTGTGGGACACTGTATCAAACAGTTTAGCAAAATCCAAATCTACTGCTCCCCCTCTGTCCAGCATCTTACTAACATCGTCATAAAAAGCATGCTGATTGCTGCTTATAATGCCATTCACTAGGATAATTTGCCCACCACAGATGTCAAATTTACTGGCCTATAATTGCCATGCTGAGATCATAATTAATTGTTAAATATTGGAAGGACATCAACTTTCCTTCCATATGCAGGTACCCTACCAGATGAAGGCGAATCTGAGATAATCAGAAATAGAGGCTGGTCTAAAACTGAACTAAGCTCTCTTATAACATGGGGGATGTATGCCCTCTGGCCCTGGTGCCTTGTTCACATTAATTATTATTAAAGCCTTATGAACCATGTACTAAGTAAGCCACTGACTAGATTGAGCTGAGACTCTATTGTATACACTGAAGAAAATAACTAATTTAGCACATTTACCTTTTATGTATCTGTCATAACCATACTGGTACCATTATTCAAGGAGCAACACTCTCCACCCCCATCTTTTTACTATTAATATACTTAAAAACTTTTTGGGTTTAGTCTTAGCTTCTGGGGCAGTGCACTCCTCATTTCCTATCTTTGCCTTCCGCATTGAGGTTTTACAACATACTGAATATTATAGTGTATATATTTATTAAATGCAGCTTCTGTCCCCGCTTGTAGTTTTTAAATTCCTTTCTCTTCTTTCCTATATTTACTTCTATATTAAGCCACAAAGGGTGGTTCTTGGTGCTTCTACATTTACTTCTTAAGTGAATAAATTGAGAACAGTAGCAATTTAATATGATTTTAAAAGAAAACCATTGCTGTGTTTTTAGCAGAAAACATAATGCTCCAATCAGTGTTCTGAGGTGCAGCCCTTAAAGGAGAATTCAACCCTGTAGAAAAAAACCCCGTACCCCCCACCCCATATAGACCCCCCATCCCTCCTCCCCACTCCCCCCAGCCTAACTGCCCCCGGGGAAATGCCCCATACGTTATACTTACCCCTCGTTGCAGATTCTGGCATCGGACTTCACGGCATCTATCTTCCGGGTCCTCGGTAAGCTGAATGGGAGATCTGTATGTCAGTGCATGAGCGGTTGGAGATGTTTGCCGGTTTGGACAACTTCGCATGCACCAAATTGCCAAAGCACCAGAAGAAGACCCGGAACATGGCTGCGGTGAAGTCCGATGCCAGAATCGGTGACGAGGGGTAAGGATAAATTATGGGGCATTTCCCCGGGGGCAGTTAGGCTGGCGGGAGGGTTGAATTCTCCTTTAAGACACTAAAAATAGCTTTTTTGATATTCAGGTTGTTTTGATGCCCTAGTGAATATTTGTTTTTTCCACCAAACATTAAATTATATCACATTATGGTCACTATTACCCAGGGATTCAATTACTTGCACATTTGCTATACATTCTGGGTCATTAGAGATACTAGATCCAGAATATTTTTTTCTGGTTGGCTTCTCAACAACTTCTGCCTTAAAATTATCATGCAACAAGTTTTTAAACTTGTTCCCATTAACTGCCCTGGCTGTACTGTTGCTCCAGTAAATACCTTCATATACATATTTAAACCTAACCATAGCCCTGTTTTTTTTTTTTTTTTTTTTATTTGCCTTCTCAGAACAACATAAAACCCCCTCTAAAGGCTGTTGCATGCACAGAAACAGAAAGATACTGGTGGAAAAAATGACTAATGCCCTCCATGCCCAGTCATTAATGCATCTGTTACCCCTTGAGAAAGATGTTTTTGACCCTAGAAACACTTAACTATGCATTTTCAAGCTGGGGGTGATTCTCAGTGAAGTAGCCACTAGTGGTTTTTAACTTACAAAATGCTGTGTATACATTAGCCTAAAGGCATTAGTGGATTTGACAGGGATGCCTAGGAAGCCCACTGCTCTCTTGGTTAAAGGGATACTGTCATGGAAAAACATGTTTTTTCCAAAACACATCAGTTAATAGTGCTGCTCCAGCAGAATTCTGCACTAAAATCCATTTATATTCAATTATGAAATCTGACATGGGGCTAGACATTTTGTCAGTTTCCCAGCTGCCCAAGTCATGTGGCTTGTGCCTGAACAAGGATGGAATTACTTTATGGCAGGCTGTTGTTTCTCCTACTTAATGTAACTGAATGTGTCTCAGTGGGACTTGGCTTTTACTATTAAGTGCTGTTCTTAGATCTTCCAGGATGCTGTTATCTTGTGTTAGGGAGCTGCTATCTTGTTCCTTCCCATTGATCTGTTGTTAGGCTGATGGGGGGGGGGAAGGGAGGGGTGATATCACTCCAACTTGCAGTACAGCAGTAAAGAGCGATTGAAGTTTATCAGAGCACAAGTCATATGACTGGAGGCAGCTGAGAAATTGACAATATGTCTAGCCCCATGTCAGATTTCAAAATTGAACATAAAATCTGTTTGCTCTTTTGAGAAATGGATTTCAGTGCAGAATTCTGCTGGAGCAGCACTATTAACTGATGCGTTTTGGAAAAAAACATGTTTTTCCATGACAGAATCCCTTTAATAATCATTTGTGCTGCTTTTACACTTTTCATCTTGTCCTTTGCTCATAATAGTGTAAGGAAATATGTCCTGTTATTTAACCCTTGTGCCTCCTCTTCAAAGAAAATAAACCCGACTTTGTGTCTAAATGTCCCATTACCATGTGCCAGTTTATTTATGCATACTTGCACTTGCTCAGGCTTATTAAAACAATATTAAAGTCCCAAAGGAACTTTTCTTCAGCAAACC
Organism: Xenopus petersii; assembly: GCA_038501925.1. Classification (NCBI taxonomy): domain Eukaryota; kingdom Metazoa; phylum Chordata; class Amphibia; order Anura; family Pipidae; genus Xenopus; species Xenopus petersii. The sequence goes on from CM076679.1 coordinate 65,212,252, forward strand.
ATCTTCTCGACATACAGTATGGTAGTGTGCTTCTTCCCTTCATAAAGCTTATTATAAGGATACGCACATCAGAAATTAAATCCGAAATTATTTTTTTAATCTATCGTAACATTGTCTTTGCAGGCTATTTAAAATTTTGCATACGTATTTGCCTGATGCTTTTTCATTGCCTGCCTGATTCCCCCCCCCCCATGTTCCTTTATAAGGGTTGTGCTATAGTCGATTTGCTTCAGAAATTGAACAGGTTGAGAAGGTTTAGGAACTTCAAGTGAGATTTACTTACAAAAGCAGCCCTATCACCAAAAAAATTATCAACATAACCTACATGTACATAATCGAAATACATAGTATTCTGAAGAAGTTTTTAGTGTTCATATTACTTTAATATTCTTCCTTTGGATTAAACAATCTGTAGTGCACTGAGCAGAGGCAAAACTATGCTTTCTTCCCATGATTCAAGATAAGCCAGAGTTGCAAAATCTGTCATTTACAATAAAGGCTAACTTCTTTGTTAAGAAGACCCCCCAAAAACCATGGTATTTCGTGTATAATTAATATTTGCATACTACAAGTGTCACCAGTGTGGGACTGGGACACCAGGGGCCCACCCAAAAACCTTGGACCAGAGGCCCACATACTCTCAGTGCTATTCTTCCTCTCCTCACTCCTCAACATCTATTCTCCTAGTCTCTTTTCTTTACATACTTTAATCTATTATTCCATCTATTTAGTCTCTTTGTTCTCATAGAAATAGTGAATGTCCATGAAATATGCCAAATGTTTAGAAGCATGAGGGCCCACTGACACCTGGGCCCATTGGGAGTTTTCCCGGTATCCCTGTGGGCCAGTCCGACACTGAGCATCACCATTCATCAGCAATCACATAGATTTACGATTCAAGGTCAGGGTACTTTATGATTAATTGAATAAAGCAATTGACCAAAACCAGGCCTTTGAGGTACTCCAGTGACACAAGATCTTTTATTCATTCAGTTTTCTATTCAAATATATGTATAGCAGGTAAGCAAATATTCCTGAACTAATTCAAAAGCCTTCTTTGTATCAAATGCTTTAGGATCTTTAGCAACTTCAAGGTCCAGGCATCTGTTGTAGGTGGAAACATCATGGAGAAGCAAGCAGGCTCTCAGAACTACAGACTTTATTTTAGACAAATAAAGGACATAACATAGGCTAAAGTGTTTCATGCACTGGTGGCCTAGTGGGGGTGCGACGGGGACACTGGTCACACCCGTATGCATCTCGGTTAGTGACGTCTTCTTGAATGCGCATTCTTACAAGTTTGCGCCAATCGGTTTCCAGATATATCCAGAAAAGTGCGCGAAATTCAAATATTTAAAGGGCTCTCTGTGTCGTTTTCTTTGCCCAAAGTAAATTTCTTTTCTTAAAGTTCCTGGATGTGTTTCATCTGTGTATTCCTGTTGTTAATGATCCTGCCTGTCCTGATTATTGCCTTTTTGACAACTCTTTTGGATTCTGATTATGTATTGCGATTCTGGTGTGTTTGACCTGGCCTGTGACCCCGACTATTCCCAAGACTCCTGCATTGTACTGTATTGACTGTCTGTTACCAACACGGCCTAGCTTTTGACTATGTTCCTTTTTTCCCATTCTACAATATGGGAAAATTGCTCACTCAGAAGTCTCTCCTTGGCTCTCCCACAATAAAACCTAGCGGCATCTGCGTAGAGGAGGGCTCCACCTGACGCCAAAGGCGGCTGCTGCAGGTGGGACAGTGGGCCGAGACCGAAATCCTGGGTATGTTCTGGGTTTGGGATACCTTGCGTTACAGTGTTTTAAACTGACCATAGATGTGCAAATTTTACCCTACGTCCGACGAACAATCGTTTGTTGCAATCTCCCAGCCTACAACTAAACAATTCAATTAAATAAAGTTTGAAAAATAACAAATCAGACAATATTATGACCATGAAATGACAGACAGCAATCATATGAAAGTTATGTCCGACCAATAGCAGTGACATCAGAGCAGAGATATTTATGCAGAGATATCGTTAGCCGACAGAAATCATATATATATATATATATATATATATATTACACACAACTGCTTTGGCCCATATAAAGGGAGGATGCAGCTTTTCAATAGGATGGGTTGGATGAGAGGGGAACAGGGGAGTTGTGAAATATTTACAGGCATCCTTATTTTAGGAAAACTATAATTTTGACCAGGTGAATCAGCCCTTGCAAATTAAGGAGAAGATCTGGCCTGTTCCCATACCTAACAACAGTATCTCTACAAAAAGATTCCGGTTCAGTTCCTTGCATCTACTGACATCCTCATGGACCCAGACCCATATATTTTAAACAACCCCACCAAACTGAACTGCCCACCACTAGCAAGTATTAAAAATGAACGTCAGACTTCTCCAGATACATTTTGGCCAAAAGTTCAGAGATGATCATAATCCCTAATATTATTGATACAGGGATTTAATATTTTAAATGTTACAACTATATCTTTTCAATTTTTGGAAGAGGAAAACCATAGGAAAAAGGGAGACGTTAATCATGTGCAGGCTTATGGCTCTATCAATTTCTGAATTTATACTTCTGTATCAGGGCCATAAATTCTATTAAATGTGTAACTTAAGGTTTAATTATGTGTCTGGGACAGGTTTTTATGCTAGTTATATAATCTGACACATTTGGCCATTTATATAATTCTTTAACATTTGTATATTCCCTTTTTTCATCTAAACTACATATATTTAACTTTGAGTTAGTCAGCGACTTGAGGGGGGGGTCACATGGGACACATTAGCTCAAGAAGACAAAAAGACGGCACTCCGGTTAAAAGAAGGTGGTTTATTCCAACAGGTCACTGACCAACAACACCGGACGCGTTTCGGGAGTAACTTCCTTAATCATAGGCATAGGACATAACTGTTCAGCGAGTTTGCATTTGATCCTCAGCATTCAGCTCAGATTCAAAATAAAACAGTTATGACCCCTATGCCCCCAATAGGGATGTAGCGAACGTCGGAAAAAAAGTTCGCCAACATATTCGCGAACTTGCGTCAAAAATGCGAAAGGTTCGCGAACGTCGCGAACCCCATAGACTTCAATGGGAAGGCGAATTTTAAAAGCTAGAAAAGACATTTCTGGCCAGAAAAATGATTTTAAAGTTGTTTAAAGGGTGCAACGAGCTGGACAGTGCCATGCCAGAGGGGGATCAAGGGCAAAAATGTTTCTAAAAAATCCATTGTTGACACAGCGCTGCGTTTTGTGCTGTAAAGGGCAGAAATCACACTACATTTCTAAACCTGTGTAATAAAATGCTTTAAAACGTCCGGCGTCTACATGCCAATCAAGTCGTGTAAAGGTTACAGCCTGTTCACACGCAAAGACGAAACGCGGTGCTTACTGCAACGCAAAAAGACGCAAAGAGCTTTAATGAATGATACCGTCAAGTGAGCAAATAATAGTTTTTAATTACTAGTTGAGCTTGTCACCTCCAGGATGTTCGTCCTGTTGGTGGCAATATTTCTGTAGTGGTGTGTTTAGCAGTCACCGTGCTTGTGCGCACGTGCACGGTCAGGCAGAGGTAATTCAATGTACAGTGAAGTGAACCAAAAAACACTGATTCTGCAGTGTGGGCCCAGTTTTGGTCTACTTTATTGATCACCTGCGGTGACCATAAAAGATGCGATTTTGCCACTGTCTTTGCTGCCTGAAAAACGTCACTCGGGTGGTGTTTCTAGAGACGGTATTATTATTGATATTTAGACAGAATGTGAACAAGCTCACACAGCTAGATGGTTGTTGTTTGAAAATGAAGAACACACTGAGCAAATAATGCCTACAAGGTTAACGTATACACTACTACAGCAGTGGATACGGAATATATTATTGCTGCCTGAAAAACGTCACTCGGGTGGTGTTTCTAGAGACGGTATTATTATTGATATTTAGACAGAATGTGAACAAGCTCACACAGCTAGATGGTTGTTGTTTGAAAATGAAGAACACACTGAGCAAATAATGCCTGCAAGTGCACTACTATTGGTGCACTACTATGAAGAACAGCAACAGCACTGTACACGTTAAAGAACAGTAAGATAAGTAAAAGAAAAAAAAAATATATGTATATTAAAAAAAATATTTTTCTCGGGTTGGTGCTGCTGAACTACTAGGAGCAGCACAGTAGCACACCAGTCCCACTCCCCAACACTGCTAGACTAATAGCACTGGGCTTATAGTAGCAACTAGCAAAGTAAAAAAACAAAAAAGAAAATAAAAGCAGTCCTTACAAGGACTATTGGGTTATTACAGCAGTCAGCAGATGAGATCAGAAGAGATCAGTGCCCACAGCAGGCAGCTACATACAGAGCACTGCAGTAGAAGGTAGATTACTAGCCAGCAAAGCTACCCTAAAATGTCCCTCAAATCCCTGCAGACTTCTGTCCCTCCAATACAGAGCAGTATCAAGTAGATTACTAGCCAGCAAACTTACTATCAACTGTCCCTCAAAGAAATCAGTGAAATCAGTAACAGCTCTCTCCCTACACTAGCTCTTGCAAGCACACACAGGCAGAATGAAAAAACGCTGCAGGGCTTCAGTTTATATATGGAAGGGGAGTGGTCCAGGGGGTGTGGGGGTGGTCCAGGAGGGAGAGCTTCCTGATTGGCTGCCATGTATCTGCTGGTCTGGGGTGAGAGGTCAAAAAAAAGCGCCAGGTAAGGCGAACCCAAAATGGCGAACGTCGCGCGATGTTCGCGAACTTGCGGCGGAACAGCCGATGTTCGCGCGAACAAGTTCGCCGGCGAACAGTCCGCGACATCCCTAGCCCCCAACAAGTCACTGATTGGTTAGTGCCTGATAACCAGTGGAAAACAAGTAGTGTTCTGGCTATTATGTTAGACACAGTAACTTCAGTTTTGGCAAACAAACTATATTTGCAAAATGTTTTTTTATTGCACAGCCTATATATTTACCTAGTTTTTATTTGTATACTGAACGATTCCTTTAAACTTATGTATTATAATTATATGAGGATATTAGAAGTCACCTTGGAGCCCCATGGACTTTATATGGTCATGGAATGCCTCTGTGAATAAAATTCATTATAATAAATACCATACAAATAATATACACAAATACATTACAAATAAATATAAGGAAAATAAAAAGATGGTCATATTTGCCATTTAGTAAATATAGTTAAATCCTTTCTGATAAGATTTAACATGTAAATATTTCCCCAGTGATTGAAAAAAAAAAAAAGACAAAATTCTAGTTTATTCTGATTCTTTATTGTTTTTTTTTACATTGGCACTGAATTCTGCTCTTCTTCATGTTCTTTGCCTATTCTTTACCGCCATGGATGAATGGAAGAATTCCAGCTAAGGTTAGAAAAGGTAAAACATTTTGCCATTTATATTTTAAAAAGCTTGAGACCTCAGCTAAAAATCTTAAGAGCATAGTTTGTAAGATTGTCTACCATAGTATGACATTATCAAATGATATTAAATACATAAATAGCTTAAATGACTAGAGCTAGCAATTTCATTTGAGTTAAAGAAGGTGAGTGTTTGGCATGAAAGGCAACATCTGGCTACATAAAAAAAATCAAATTTAAGTACATTTAGAGATTGGAAACAGTAAAATTTCACAAAAGAGTGGAGACTAGTAAACTTTCAGGGAGGTTTAGGCTCCTCAAAAAGTTCCATGTATAAGTAAATAGTTTTAAAGGGATACTGTCATGATTTTTATGGTGTAGTTTTTATTTCTAAATTACCGTTTACACTGCAAATAATTCATTCTACCATGTAGTGAATTGTACTAGTTGTATTATTGGAGTGTAGGCAGCCATCTCATGTCATTTTGCCTGGTCATGTGGTTTCAGAAAGAGCCAGCACTTCTAGATGGAACTGCTTTCTGGCCGGTTGTTGTTTCTCCTACTCAATGTAACTGAAGGTGTCTCAGTGGGACATGGATTTTTATTGAGTGCTGTTCTGAGATCTACCAGGGAGCTGTTATCTTGTTACCTTCCCATTGTTCTGCTTATGGGCTGCTGGTGGGTGGGGGTGATATCACTCCAACTTGCAGTGCAGCAGTAAAGAGTGCCTGGAATGTATCAGAGTCACTGGGGGCACCTGGAAAACTGACCATATGTCTAGCCCCATATCTACTTCCAGGTAACAATCTGCAAAATGGCAATCCTCCTAAAAAATGGGTAATTTAGGGGCACATTTACTTAGCTCGAGTGAAGGAATAGAATAAAAAATACTTCGAATTTCGAATGTTTTTTTAGGCTACTTCGACCATCGAATTGGCTACTTCGACATTCGACTACGACTTCGAATCGAACGATTCAAACTAAAAATCGTTCGACTATTTGACCATTCGATAGTCGAAGTATTGTCTCTTTAAAAAAAACTTCGACCAAATCCTTCGCCACCTAAAACCTACCGAGCATCAATTTTAGCCTATGGGGAAGGTCCCCAAAGGCTTTCTAACAAATTTCTGATCGAAGTAAAATCGTTCGATCGATGGATTAAAATCCTTGGAATCGTTCGATTCGAAGGATTTAATCGAAGGATTTTTCCTACGATCGCTCGAACGAATGAATAGCGGTAAATCCTTTGACGTCGATATTTGAAGTTGAAGGATTTTACTTCGACGGTCGAATATCGAGGGTTAATTAACCCTTGTTATTCGACCCATAGTAAATGTGCCACTTAGTCTTAAAGCAGAGCTGTCACCTACACACAAAAAGATGTATAACAAAAGTCCTCTGCAAATTAAACATGAAACCCAAATCATTATTTTCATTAAAATAACCATACCTGTTATAAAGGTGTTAAAATATCTATCAATCATATATTGCCTTCCCCCACCTTTATGCTTGAGGCATAGGGGTGGAGAAGTCAATTGTCCTAATAACAGTGTCCTCAAATTGGAGCCTGCCTGCATGCTGTGTAATTCCATCACTGAAGGAAACAATATTTAAATAATATATAAACTGTCAGTAAAATTTATTTTGCTTAACCATCAAGATAGAAAAGGATTTGGAATTATTTCTTAGGGTGACCGATCCCCTTTAAGCATCTATGTAAATGTGTGCTGCCCCTTGACTGCTTTGTAGGGACCAATATTTAGGCATCATTGATGTACTTGGAATTTCGTCACTTACTACATATGTAAACATGTGGATGGATACCTGTATAGATTCCCAGCTGACCGGAATGTGTTCCTGAAAGAAAAGAGTAAGGTGCCTTTTAGTATATAGCTGAATGAGTTGGAGTTCAGTGACAATAATAAATACTCACAGTGTTTCCACAGGCACAGGGGATGGGCCATATTTGTCTAGTGATGATTCTTGCTGCAGACAGTACTAGAACAAGATGGTGTATATGAACTTAAAGGAAATATACTTACATCTACATATTATAGAACATCAACATGGGAAGCAACTTCTGCACGGCAAATTAAAGGGGATGTTCACCCCAAAAAATTGGATATAGGGGTACAATATTTTTGCATAATGATAAATACTGTATTTCCAAGCAACTTTTCAATTAAAAATGCTCAATGATTTTAAAGTTATATGTAAATATAACTGTATTTGTCAGTCTTAACAATTCCCTCCTATATCTTTTACTATTCATTCCACAGAAATGTTGCATCATCCCTCCTGCAGTGGAAAACAGTGCAAGTGGCACTTTTTCAGTGGTCACGTACATTGAATGTAGAGAAAATATTTTGCCAGTTATATTCCAGTCTAGTAAGTGTTAGTTCCTAAAATTAATAAGGTGGCAAACATCATACAAACATCATAACTGAGCCTTCTCTTACCTTCCATGAACGGGTGCCATCAGTGGGCAGGAAGCGCACTGTATATCCTCTGTAACTAGGGTTGCCACCCGGCCGGTATTCTCCCCGGCCTAGCCGGTAAAACACCTACCAGGGCCGGTATTACAAATTTACCGGCAATGTAGCTGCCCGTAATTTGTAATACCTTTTACAAAAGCCCTTGCCCTCCAGCGGCCCTTTTGCGGTGCTACCCTGTGGCTCCGCCCCTTTTTAACATCGCTGCTCGCCGGCTCCACCCCTTTTGCGTCACAGCCTGTCCCTTTATTATCTGCCCCCACCACTGGCCGGTATTTTTTTTTTTAAAAAGGTGGCAACCCTATCTGTAACCTAAAACTGCAGGCAAAGAACAGTGTGTACAACTTTGCAAACTGGTTATTGCATTGCAGTTTAAAGACTCTAAAGGTTATTAGCACTACGAGAAGGAATAATATTCTCTTAAAGGCAGCATTTTTTATATTTCTCTTCATTCTCTTTGATGAATGCTCTAAGCATGTATCATGGCACTGGCAAGATAAAAACAACAGGGCTCTGCAAGTGCAGTTGCAGTCTCTGCAATTTCCCTGCAGTCACTTGAAGACCACTTTCATTACACACATACCACAAACATTATACATCGTATACAAAGCAGATTTATTCATTTTTATATTCAAGCTCAGAATCCGAAAAAATAGGGATGCACCGAATCCACTACTTTGTGAAAGACTTGGCTGGGATGATTACCGAACTGAATCCAACCCCTAATTTACATATGCAAATTAGGAAAAAGAGCAAGAAAAAGATGATAAAAGTTTTTAACTTCCTTGTTTGTGTGACTAAAAGTCACGTGACTTATTTGGATTTGGTTCAGCCATGCACTTGGATTCACCGGAATCCTGCTGAAAAAGACAGAATCCCAAACTGGATTCAGTGCATCCCTAGAAAAAACGGATTGTGTTCATTTGTGGGGAAAAACTATGACTATAACTATGAATATCACATTGTTACACTGATATTTATTTACAATTACATTTTTTTTTATCTCCACTTTGCAAATGATAAATATAAAAAAATTTGGATAAATGCTAATCACAACTTTTCCCATGAGTTGTTTCTGTGACATAAGTGTTTTTTTCATATGCTCAAAATCTAGGCAGGGGTGGGTATTGTTATTTTTTTCTGTAATTGCGATGTTAAGCACAAACACATTTAAGATCAATTTTCCCACAGTAGCAGAAAAAACATACAGTCTCAAATTTTGCATTTAAAATCATAACAGTAAAGAAATAGTGGCTTCTAATGCAATCATGCATTTTTCTGTCAAGCACTATACAACTTCTGCAGCAAGTGTTGAGAAAGGGCCAGGTGCCCGAAACATGTTGTGTGGTAATGGAATAAAAGCCTAATTGCAGTTAAGCTGCATTTGTGAGTGTTTCCAAAACTCCACTACAGATATAATTTAACACTGCTTTGCTTGTGGCGCGGGAGGGAGACTACCATACAACAGACCTGCAAATCGAGGCCTGCAATTCAGCACCTGTTACTATCCCCAAGAAAATGAGTTATCTCTTCTCTCTATTTAAAATACTGTAACTCTCCTGATTTCAGTTAGTGAGAGAGGGAAGTTGAGGTAGAAAGGGTAAAAAAACAATTAGCTGTTAGTACATTAATGGGCCAGTTATCCAAAATGCTTGGTACCTGGGGATCTCTATACCTTAAGTTTGCTGAAAAAAATATTTCAAACATTAATATAACCCAATAGGATTGTTTTGCCTTCAGTAAGGAGGGATACAGTACAAGTTACTGTTCAATTACTACAGAGGAAATGGAAAGCATTTAATAAAAATTGATACATGTATTTCTAGTATCCTGCCGGTATATGCAACAGTTTGCTCTACAAATGCATACAATGTGCTGAGACTATAGTCTGATTTATAGCATGTAATCCAGGCAGTTTATGTGGGGATTTGGAATAAAGTATTATCCAGGGCTTCAGAGTTGCATTGGAAGTAAAAGCTCCAGGGACTAGCATGTCCTACAGGTCAACACTATAAAGTGTCCCTCTAAATAATACAATATTTATTGTGGCAGTTGTTTCAATCTTCATAATACGTGATAAATTATATGAAACATTACTGCGTCCTGGAATCCTGTTTTACTGTAATGGGATAATAAGTAGCAAGGAGTCTCTTGCATTGCTCCTGTAAAATGGTTGCATGCAATGTCTGCTAAAGAAGTCTTGTCTGACTTAAATGCATCCGTTTATGACTATAAATTGATTAGATGTGCTAATTCTCATTGCACCCTGTGTGTTAGGGCTGATCTCCATGGGCGTTTTTAGTTGGATCGGCGGGCAGTGACGTAACGCAGGCAGCAAGTAAGATGCAATCTCAGACTTCAAAATCTAATTGGACTGAACGAAAAGTCACAAGTTAAAAACTACATCGTTAGACTGTCAGACGAAGATGCTGCTTTCTGCGTTCACATCCAACAGCCATGTCGTGTCAGATTGGCCAGTGTGACATTGGCCAGTGTGAAAATAATTTTTATACAAACTTTATATATGGAGAATAATTTAGTTTGATCACCAACCCCTTGGCTGTTGCCCCTAAGTGGCCTTAAAGCAGGTGCTTATTTTGGAATTCCTGGTTTGGAAGTTTTGGTTGCACAAAAACAAGTGTACTTCCAAACAGAGCCTCCTGTAGGCTGCCAGTTCACATAAGTGCTACCAAATAGCCAATCACAGCCCATATTGTAATTGCCACACCTGGAACTGTTTGCATGTTTCAATGTTCTCCAACTTTTTTTTGCATTTGAATGTGGCTCATGGGCAAAAAAGTTTGGGTATCCCTGGATTAGAGCCACCGGTTATTGTTAAAACATGTATCCAAAAACTCAATTGGTTTACTTTTAAGGAACATTGTTGCCATAAAGTGCATCGCTGTTGAATATGAGCAGTTTCTAGCTCCCACAGAGTGAGAATTGTCCCCTGAGAACATATTCACTTACTACTTGTGCCCATGCACGAGTAGTGCAATGTGGAGTATCATCTATCATCTATCTATCTATCTATCTATCTATCTATCTATCTATCTATCTATCTATCTATCTATCTATCTATCTATCTATCTATCTATCTATCTATCTATCTCTGTTAAATAAAAAACCTGTGCAAACACAAGAGTCCTGTAGGCTTGCACACAAGAAATAATAAGGGTGTCTCATTTTTGCTCCAATTCTAGAAATCCATAACATACTTTAATCCATTTTGCTGCAGAACTGCTGCAATTTTAAGTTGATAAATGTGGCCCCAACCTGAAAAGCAGGTTCACACGTCCCAGAAATAATCTTGTTTGGAAAGGGTTAATGCAGGCAGTTATTAGGGACACTGGGAAATCCATTTAACTGTGTGTCAATTAACAGGATCAGGATGTAATCTTCTGCCTCAGCACAAGAAGGATTTTGTCAAGGACGCTCATTTCTTGCTGGTGGACTGCTTGCCTGAGCGGGCTCTGGATCTCAAGCAGAAGTAACTCACTTGTTAAAACATCAGGTAAAACAATGTAATAGATAGAAAAGGATTTGGAGGTGGGAATTATGGGGAAAATAAAAGGGTATCTGGATGAGAATGAAAATTGTCGCACTTTAGATTTTAACTATGAGCAGAGAGGGAAAACACATACTGCATTGTTATTGTAGCATGAGTTATTATCCACAGGCCTTGTTTTTCCCTTTTGACCTCAGCTTCATACTGCAGCTCTAGTGCTCATCACACTTCTTGCGGTAAGGGTGGACAGGCAGTAAAACTGTAGGACTGGGGCCCTGAAAATAACTATTTAGTTCTGCATCATATGCATTCAATATTGTTTTCAATATGCATGTGACATGGTAATGAAGGAATGTTTGTGTTATCCCCAAAAACACAGTTTCGCTATTGATAACTCATGGTATATTCTGAATCAGTAATTTGAAATGCTTAAATGCCTGTATTGGTTGTGACACCAGGTGATCTCTTTCTTTGTAGGAGCCGCAATGTTTAGCTGGATTGAGAAAGTCATCCCACAGCCTCCTGACACACCAAGAAAAACATCTGCTGAGGCCCAGGGCTGCCATGCTGCTGAAAGTGGCCAAAAGAAGAGTGATGAGGTGGGAGTAGCCACTGTTCTTAATTAGGATATAATATATATATATATATATATATATATATATATATATATATATATATATATAGGGATACACCGAACCCACTATTTTGGATTCGGCCGAACCCCCGAATCCTTCGCAAAAGATTCGGCCGAATATCGAACCGAATCCGAACCCTAATTTGCATATGCAGATTAGTGTTGGGAAGATGAAAACTGTTTTTACTTCCTTGTTTTGTGACAAAAAGTCACGCAATTTCCATCCCCGTCCCTAATTTGCATATGCAAATTAGGATTTGGTTCGGCCAGGCAGAAGGATTCGTCCGAATCCTGCCGAAAAAGACCGAATCCTGGTCAAATCCCGAACCGAATCCTGGATTCGGTGCATCCCATATTCCATTTGTCACTGTAGGGGTTACAGTTATTATTAGGGAATAATTAGAGAATTAATATTTCCCATTAGGAAATTATACTTAACAAATATTTTGTATGTTTTCTAATTGTTGAGTGGTGCCCATATAAAACTTTTCTACTTTACCTAGTACCATTTAATCTAAGGCCATCCAATATATATATATATATATATATATATATATATATATATATATATATATATATATATATATATATATATATATATATATATATATATATATATAAATACAATTTAAAAAAAAAATATTTTAAATATATATATATGTATACAGATTCAAAGTTCTAGCGCACACCATCCATGAGTGACTTCAAAAATTAGACCCCTTGAAAAAGGTCTTAGAAAAAGACTGAAACGTTGGCCGGTTCCTGTTTTAAACTTATTTAATAAATATGGAGTTTTACACCGAAAAATCCTGGTGTGCACCTTTTTCAGTGTAATTTAGATAGATATATATATATATATATATATATATATATAAACAACGCTTGGTCAGTGCACCCAGAGCACAAAAATTAAGCCTAGGTGCTGGAACTGCAACATCAATATCGATAAAGCAACAAAGAGAGTCCGCACACACAGGTCTTATGTGAAAAAAAATAAATAAAAATAAACGACCACTTTTTTTCTTCACATAAGACCTGTGTGTGCGGACTCTCTTTGTTGCTTTATATATATATATATATATATATATATATATATATATATATCTATATATGTATATATATTTATATATATATACCACACGCTGTCTGGTAATCGATTTTTGTGCTGTGCTGCAGTTGAACAATGCACAGGAACAGAGAGTAGCACGCACACCGAATCTTCTTTTTTCCAAAAGATTTATTAGTATACAAAAGCGTTACATTGGTATTACATCGACATTTTGGTTGTGCTCTGCAACCTTTATCAAGATGTGTCACTTAATCAATGATATATATATGTGTGTGTGTGTCATATTGTTTTAGCACTGGTGCACCACCGCCTCAGCAAAAGCAGTAAATATAGCACTTAGCTATACTACATAAGCTAGAAATTATACAAATTAGAATTCCAGTGACCATAGAATAGGCTTTATAAAACTTGCATGTGGTTAAATCCAAAATGCTGCTGTTCATTTCTGATTTGTATTATTCTTAACTTACACAGTACAGCTAAGTGACACATAAATTACAATGACTTTCAGGCATGCAACATTTACTTTGACACTAGATTTTTATTTATATTAACAGCTGTATGCATTTATAGTCACAACATGTGCAGTGACTTTATATAGTATATACAAATAATTCAAGTAGGGGCTGGTATAGCTGGCCTATGGGACCAGGGTACAGATATTGCCACTTTATTAAAAACATAAATACATGTTTCTGTCTGGGCTCTCCTAGATCTAAAATTCAAAGGGCTTCCAACAGCAGCCCTTGTTGTCTTCTTAAAGGCACAGTGTTTCTTAATAAAAGCAATCCATTGTGGATGGCTGATGGTTGAGAGGTATTGTAACCAGCTAAGATGAAAGAAGCTGCCAGTTCCACTATGGATACAAACTGTATATATATTAACCAGACCTGCCATTTGGATGCAAGAATTCCAAAGTAACAAGTATAACAAGAATGCAGTACCTGAATGCGTATAGAAGTAATAAATACAATAATAAGATCAATAAGTCTAGGCTCCCTAACAATCTTCTTTCTGGCTGCCAACAACCAGATATTTAAGTTTTATAATTCTAGGATGAAGATGTACTCCTACTTTATACAGAAAATATACCCCCAATTGTAGAATATGACAATATTACATTTTGCTAAGGAGGAGGCTATAGTGAATGCTTTATAACTTCATAATTCTTTGCAATTACTTCTAATCTGCTCATATTTTAAAGTACATCAATTTATAATACACAAGTTTGAACGAGTCATCATTAAAGGAACAGTAACACCACAAAATGAAAGGAATTTAAAAGAATGACAATATAATGCAGTGCTGCCCTCCACTGGTAAAACTGGTGTGTTTGCTTCAGAAACACAACTATAGTTTATATAAACCAGTTGCTGTGTAGCCATGGGGTTAGTCATTCAAACACGGCACACAAATGTTCTGAAGAATCCCACTATATACTACAGAGCTTATCTGTTATCTACTATGTATCCTGTGCCTTTTCTCCTTTTCGGCTTTGAATGGCTGCTCACATATCTACACAGCAGATTGTTTATATAAACTATTGTAGAGTTTCTTCAGCAAACACACCAGTTGTACCAGTGCAGGGCAACAGTACATTATATTTTTATTGCTTTTTAAACACTTTCATTTTTTGGTGTTACATTTCCTTAAGCACTGATTAATACTGATGACATAGCTAACCACTGTTTGTGGGCATATAAAAGCATGAGATGTGGGCATTCTCAAGTGTACTTATACTACTGTCTCATTGACCTTAGCTAGAGGTTGCAGGTAGGAAAATGGTAATCTATAGTTAGAGTACTATTTTCTGTGATTCTAGATTTTGAAGTGGATAAACTCCTCCCTCTTCCATTTTATTTCAGAAGGAGATATGTGTGATGAATGAGGCTGACAACCCTCCAGGTAACCAATATTATATTGCAACATAATGCTTGGTAGATTCTATAGCCAAAACATATGTAATTGAGTCAGTCTCCTACATATCATATGGCATATTTGTTTCCATTTATGAGAAATCAAATCTAGGGTTTTTTTCTTTGTAACTTTTTTCAATTATAGGGATTTCTTCTCATAGGTAAAAAAAAAAAGTTAAAAATACAGTAGGAAGTGATTTGTTTTGGTGAAAAAAAATACATTGAAATTTGTTTTCAGTGGTAGTAATTTTAGCCCAATCTTGTGTTTTATGTGAAACTAAAACTGAAAATCTCTTTGTAGCAGTAGTAAAGACTCAAGAGGAGGAACAAGAGTCTGACAAAGGGTAAGAATACCTGTGAAATGAAAGTAAGAATATTTATATAGGCTGCGGGAAATAAAACTTCATCACCATTCATAGTGTAGTTAATGTTGATACCTTTGATATGATAAACAACTCTTTATCTATTATATAATTTATCACTATGAAGAGGATTTCAAGTATGTTGCAATCAACTAAATGTCATGAATTAGATTTTACTAAACATTGTGCTGAATTGATAAGAGTCAGATTAAAGTATTGGATCACATCTGATCAGTGTGATTAAAAATATTTAAAGGGATAGTCCATGTTTAAATTAACTTTTACTAAGTGCCTGTTCCTAGTAACCTTTTAACTGGTCTAAATTGTAGATTAAAAAATATTGTTCTGTGAGGATACAGTTTCATTGCTATTGTTCCTTTTTATTACTTATACTTTTATTCAGGCCCTCTCCTATTAATCTTGTAGTCTCTTCAAATTGCTGCCTGGTTGCTAAGGTAAATTGTGCCTCGGCAACCAGATAACTGCTTATTTCCAGCTCTTGAGAAAAGGCCATATAAAAATACAAAAAATTAAAAAATGAAGGGAGTTGCAAATTACCTCAGATTATAGCTGTATACATCTTGCTAAAAATCAATGCAAGTGCAGTATGCAAAATGCATACAGTATAAAATACATTTTAAGTTTTATAGCCACAGTGCAGCATAATTTCCCAGAATTCTAGCATAATGCTGTATGTGCTGCCAGTGCCAGTCTGAGGTACCCAAGGCTCAACAGGACCACTTTCAACAGTACCAACAAAAGTACCCCTGCAGGCGACTTGCGCTGAACCATTCTGCACCACAGTAGATCACATTCCCAGACACCCGCTATTTTCTGCCCAACATCAATCCACACCTTCAATGAAAAATTAAAGATGACCACAGTGGAATGCATGATCATGTTTTATTCTGTTTGACTATTTCCAAATGCAAGTTGTGCATGGGTGACTAGCTTGTGGGCAGAGGGCATGGCCCCAAAGGATTGGGTCCACCAGCATATTTCCTGGTACCCTGGTGGGCTAGTTTGACCCCGTGTGCTGATGCTAATTTGCATCTGTAGTGATACTCATGCAAGCTGAATTTATGTTTTTCATGTTTCACTGGAGGTGTAATTTGTGTTGTATTGTGTTTGTATGGAATTTGTTAAGCGCTAGTCAGTTGAGTGTTACTAGCATTTGCCCTGTTTTTTGAGCCATGTACCTAATACAGCAAAGAAAAGTGTAAATATAAAGTTATTGGCACAGACACTTTGTTAAGAACATTTGAATAGATGCAATTTAGTCTTCATTAGCAAACATTGGAATGGCATGCACCTGATCGCAGGTCTGGACTGAGCATTAAAATAGGCCCTGGCATTTCAGGTATACAGAGGCCCAATCAGCCCACACAGAGGCCCAAACAGCCCCTACCAGCCCACTAAATACTGACTTTCTATGTCATCTTACAGCAGCCCTCTGGCATTTGCCAGAACCCACAGATTGACAGTCTGGGTCTGCCTGATCGCCCCATAAGGTTCTTTTATTATATATACAGCTCCTGTGTTGTACACAGACCCTCTGTTAGGGAAGTTGTTCAGTATATTAGTAACTTATATAGTCAAACATAGGAGAAGAGACCTCTACCAGACACACCAGCAGTGAGCAGGTTATTTCCAACATGTAAAACAAGGGGTAGGCAAAAGGAATTAATTTACAGTTGAAATGTGCTTGTTTTATTTTATGTTTCTAATGTTATTCCCTCAGAATGTGATTTTATGGGTGGAAGTTTAACATTAAAGAGTTAAACCATCTTAAAATGTATTTTTAGTATGATGTAAGTAGCTATTTTTATTGGTGATATCAGCCTGGATAAAGCTTAACCAAAGTAGTTGGTTAGAATTGTTGTACATTATGTTTTTGGCTTCTGTACCAGCCCGAGGCAACCATAGCCCTTTAGCATTAAAGATCTGTGTCGCCAAAGATGCCCCAGTAGCTCCCTGTCTTCTTTTCTGCTGATTCACTGCACATACTCTGTGCTGTTGTCACTTACTGAGCTTACTCATAATATACAGTACACATAGAATATAAATGTCACAATAGTGATTAGTAATTAATACAGATAATTACTACATGGCAGCACATAAACCAGTACTATTGGCATCAGAATTTAATAATCAGCCTTGTAGCATCAACTTTTTTTACAGGCCAACCTCATTTTCTGCTTGATAATTGCTTCTTAACAGATGTTTAGAGCCCACTGAGCATGTGAGTGTCACAGACACTTTCCAAGATGGTGACCCTATTGTGACAAGTGTGAAGCCCTGGATCATTGCTGCTATTGAGAAGCTGAAATTTTAGGCTGGGGCAAAAAGTTCAGTATATAAAATATGGCATTTTTAGCCACATTCATGTTTAGGATTTAGTTCTCCTTTAAAGGGGACCTGTCACCCAGGCATAAACATCTGTACAGGTATGGGACCTGTTATCCAGAATGCTTGGGACTTTGCGGATAATGGATCTTTCTGTAATTTAGATCTTCATACCTTAAGTCTACTAGAAAATCATTTAAACATTAAGGGGCACATTTAATAAGGGTTGAATTTCGAAGTGGTAAAACTTCGAAATTCGACCATCGAATTGTAAAAAAAAATTTTTTTCCAGAAAAAAACTTTCTGGATAATGAGTTTCTGGATAACGGATCCCATACCTGTATAATAAAACTACTCTTCAGATTTTGCATGAAACCCTAATTATTTTTTTCATTAAAACATCCATACCTGTTATTAAGGAATTTAAAAATTAAAATAATTAAAAAATCCAGTTGTCATTGAAGAACCAGTAATATCAAAAAAAATGTTTAAAAAATGTGTTAGTATACATTGAAAAAAAATCACCAAGACAAATTAAACTTTAAAATTGCAAAGCGTTTATTAAGAAATAACTTGCAGAAACTCTGCTATTACAATTAATAGGGATGCACCAAATCTGAATCCAAATCATGTTTTGGATTGTATGATTGTATTGATAATTTTACACAGAGAACTCAGGGTTGCAGACCAATGTAGGTATGTGGCAGACTGTCTGTAATCCACATTTGAGAGATATTGAAGCTATAGCCTTTATCTAAGAATAGAAAAAGACTTTTGGTTGTGAAAAATATATTACTGTCTATATAATCATATGGAATAAAGGAATATTCTTTAATGCCCCACCTCTGTGGTGGTGCAAGCAGAAAGTTT
The DNA here is from genome assembly GCA_038501925.1 of Xenopus petersii. Lineage (NCBI taxonomy): Eukaryota > Metazoa > Chordata > Amphibia > Anura > Pipidae > Xenopus > Xenopus petersii. The sequence goes on from CM076679.1 coordinate 65,230,830, forward strand.
GGGGTTGGAATCAATGATGGACAAAGCCAGTCTGGAGAGGATATAAGGATGGCTTAAGATGTTCAAGGATGACAAGTGATAGGATTTAGAGAACCATGCCTATTGAACAGATAATACATTGTTACATTTGGTTACTTATTTTCACTTCTTTCTTTGTACAGGGCTGCAGGAGTACTAACCTGGCTGTCCCAGGGTTTAGGAAGAGTAATCCCTCAACCTGTTGAGAGCCCAACACTTACACGTGCAAATAATGAGAGTACAGTGCCAGCAGTAGTGGAGCAGGTATTGAAAAGTTAAAAAATACGGCACTAGCTTTGGAAAACAAGTAATATTTTAGAAGACATATACTATGACTACCATCACAATGTTTTGAATATTCGATGATGAATGTTTGAAAAGTAAACATAATTTCAAGCAACTTTGCAATATACATCAGTTAAAAAATATGCAGACTTTTCATTATTTTTAATGGTTTCTGACAGCCTAAGCCTAGCCCCCAGCTCTCCGGCTGATCTTTCTGACTACTTTTCTGAGCTGGCTCACTACTGTTACATGTATCAACAGCCATCTGTCCTTAGACTGCATCCTCCAAACCCCACAATTCCCTGCACACGTGATTTCAATAAGGAATGGAACATCACAGTGCAATGCTTTGTGGGTTATGTAGTTCCTGCATGCTGTCTGTAAGCTGTGGAGAAGTTGTTACAATTTGTAACATCAGTGTTTTAGTCCCTCCTTCCCTGCCAGGATTTCAAATGATGCAGAAAGAGAACTGTTAACCAGCTAGATTGCAGCATAGAAAATTTAAATATATTCATAATTTTTGTAAAAACAGGTAACTGTGATTGATATATTAAGGATTTCTGTGTTATGTGGGCCTCTTTATCAAATTTTGGTTTGGAAGACCGATTTCCCCTTTAATTGGGAATACCAATTTCTCAGTTACTAGAAACTTAACCCTTCACAGTGTGACCCTGCCTGTGAAATATATATAAAGAGGGTGCACTGGGGTGTACACAGGGGTTTAGTAATTCAGGCAGTTAAATAGTTCCATACCACCTGAGGTGTGAGCTAGAGGTGAAAGTGTGCTACGGCAGTGCATGCTCACTTTTGCTAGTAGTGAAACTGATATTGTTTTTGGGGGCATGATTGATGATGTGTATTATGGTACCTTGATTTGAAACAATAACTTTTCTATTTTGATTTTTTCAGAAAGAGGTACAATTAAGTGAGACAGGTAAGGAATCATATATTTCACAAGTAAAATGTATGCAGCTTGGTCCAATGCATTAATTAGCAACACAGTAGGGATGTAGCGAACGTCGGAAAAAAAGTTCGCGAACATATTCGCGAACTTGCGCAAAAATGCGAGCGGTTCGCGAACGGTTCGCGAACCCCATAGACTTCAATGGGAAGGCGAACTTTAACATCTAAAAAAGACATTTCTGGCCAGAAAAATGATTTTAAAGTTGTTTAAAGGGTGCAACGACCTGGACAGTGGCATGCCAGAGGGGGATCAAGGGCAAAAATGTATCTGAAAAATCTGCCTGTGTGTGCTTGGAAGAGATAGTGTAGGGGGAGAGCTGTTAGTGATTTCAGGGACAGATGATAGTAAGTTTGCTGGCTAGTAATCTGCTTGATACTGCTCTGTATTGGAACAAAAAAATAAATAAAAGCAGTCCTTACAAGGACTACTGTTATTGCAGCAGTCAGCAGATGAGATCAGAAGCAGGACAGCTGCCCACTGCAGCTACATACAGAGCACTGCAGTAGAAGGTAGATTACTAGCCAGCAAAGCTACCTAAGCTTAAATGTCCCTCAAACCCCTGCAGACTTCTGTCCCTCCAATAACAGAGCAGTATCAAAACGATTACTAGCCAGCAAACTTTCAACTGTCCCTGAAATCACTAACAGGCAGCAGCTCTCTCCCTACACTATCTCTTCAGCACACACAGGCAGAGTGAAAAAAAGCTGCAGGGCTTCGGTTTTTATAGGGAAGGGGAGTGGTCCAGGGGAGAGCTTCCTGATTGGCTGCCATGTACCTGCTGGTCTGGGGTGAGAGGGCAAAAAAAAGCGCCAACAATGGCGAACCCAAAATGGCGAACGTCGCGCGACGTTCGCGAACTTCCGGCGAGCGCAAACACCCGATGTTCGCGCGAACAAGTTCGCCGGCGAACAGTTCGCGCCATCTCTACAACACAGTAGTCTAATTACAGATGAATGCAACAGCCTCTAAAATAAGAGCCTTTGGCTAAGACTTTAATGTAAAGATGTGTAACACAGTGGCAGAATGAAATATCTGTTTTGTAAAACAAAAACAAGTGAACAAGCAGCTATAATGTACATAACATTTTCTGTAGTACTAAGGATTCACTGAAAGACAGTTCACAGAGTTCTGAACACCCATAGAAAAGAATTAAATGTGCCTGTTTAAAGAAGTTGATTTAATTTTGACAAAACAGACAATGAATGAATCTTTGCCCATTTTTGTAAGAGTCAGGATATGTGAGATATGTAACAAAATGAGAATCCTACAGGAACCCCCAGTTCAAATTTCAATAATTCTGCCCCTTGGGGTTTGAAGTAAAAGACAAATGGTTGAACAAGTAGCTCTGAAGTTTAGGCAGCTGGAATACTATAGCCATTTGGTAGTTCCAATGCCATTTACAGATAACCAGCACTAAACTGCTGCAAGCACTGCATCCGTGGCATTATTCTCTACAAGCCTAAACAGCTAAGAGGGTAATTAAATAAAGGCTGATAGCCAGAATGGGGCAGGACTTGGAGGGTCCAGGAATGGTCAGACTTCAGCATCCCTCACAGCAACCCAGAATGTAATAAAAGGAACAAAGTTTGCACCGAATTCTGAAAGTTGTTTGTAGTAGAAGATGTGAGAACATTGATAAATTTGCACAATTTCCAAACCCGCAGCTCTGAATATTTTTCAAGCAATTTTGCAAAAGACAAAATGTCTCCAACGATGGCAAATACAGAAATGAAATACAAGGAGAACATGGTTGTGGTTTTTCTTTTGATAAATATTGTGAATGTCATGTAAAGCACAGATAAGAATTACAGTGGGCACTTGCAGCACCAAATATTATCTCAGAACTAGAACATTGTTTGTATGTCTGACTGATAACAATATATCAACATATCAAATAAATGGTGAGTAGTTAGATTATTGAAAATTATAAATATGTGTGAATATCTATTAACATACACACATTATATTATGAGATCATTTTAGAGAATTGCAAATGAATGTCTTTTGTGCAAGCATCATGCAGAGGCAACTTCCTTGTTTTACTATGAAAAAAAATTCATGCGTTCCTCAAAATGTCCCTCACTAAAGATTGTGTCACTATATAGTTTCTAGATAACAAGCAGTGAACTATATTCTTTCTTGTATGTAGTAATTATTGTTGTGTCTTCTCTCATAGTGGAAAAGCAGACTGAGATCAAACTTACAGACCACACAGCTAGGTATGTACCCACAGCTCTGTTGCCCCTTGAGAAACCACTAGAGCCTTGATCTGATTGGTTGTTATTAGTAACTGTGTTAATACATCTCTTTATAGTTTTTCCTGCCAAAGTTAACATATGCCATACTCTAGGCTACAGACAGACTAATCTACCCACTTGTTACAGATATGACTACATGACTAGGGCATTTTTCTCTCATCACACTTTCAACTGTCTCCCATTTCTACCAGTGTTCCCACAGGGGTCCTTTCCTGGTTGTCTCAGGGCTTGGAAAAAGTGGTTCCTCAACCCTCATTGGCACCAAAGTCAGGGATCAGTGGAGGAATGGAGGGTGGTGCAGTAATTGTAGAACCGGTAAGCAGTTGCTCAAAAAGAATTGAGCTAGCAGTGAATTGTAATATCTTATATAAAAGAAACAGAAAAAATAAGGTAAGATGGGAAAAGTATAAAAAAAAATAATCAATCTTTTTTTCTCTGTCAGGCACCACTACGGGAAGAAAAAAACATAGTTGTAGAAGGTCAGTACATAATTTCCCTACACAGATTTAAAATATGTCACACAATAAAAATGAAGAATTTGGGCACTCTAAGGATTAGAAGCAGATAGAGACAGGGTAAGTGAAAAACACAAATAGGGATAAGCAAGTGTTAACAATTGCAAATGTTATAATGGTATATATATGGTAAATGGTATAAGTAGAGAACAGACAATGATGGGGTGCAGCATAGAGGAACTGGCAGTGATGGGTCAAACAGGAATAAAAGATATGGTGAAGAGAGAGAAAAGAGTAATCAATGATTGAGTGGTTAGCAGAAGTAGCAGACACTTATAAAACAATGGGAAATAAGTGGATAACAATATAATTGAATGGGTGATGGGAATTGATGTGGACAAAGCAGTAATGGGTCAGTTGATAAATAAATGTACCCCTTGAGACTGATATTGGCATAAGAATTTACAATGATGGGTTTAGTTGTGTCCCACTCTCACCCACAATTTACATTTAATGTTTCAGAGGTAAAGGTTTCTCCTCCAACACCAGTACATACTCCTGCCCCAGCTCCAGTACCAGAGTCCCAACCAATCATTATTGAGGTGCAGCCAGTAACCAGCTCAGAACCAGAGGTCTCATCAACAGACAAAGGGTATGATAACAATTCCTTTTACATGCTACATTTTAGTACGAGTAAAGTTGTGAAGGATGCCAAACAATTAAGTTACTTTCAAATCAAGTTTCATGTTCCCAGCGATTGTGTTGCCTTGTGTTGACATACTGTACAGTCAAGCCTTGTTTGTACATGCATTTTACGTATTATGGCACTTTGCACTATTTTTCAAAGTCCCTCCAATTTTAATGGATTCCAGTGGGAGCTTTTTCTTATTTTATACCATGTTATTGTGCCAGGTTGTCCAACTGGCTTTCACAGTAGCCTTGCAAAGGCTGTCCTTTACTTTATTAACATTAATGCTGTGCTGCTTAAACCTTGTCATTAACACATCAAAGTATTGTACGTCAAAGAAAAATAGAGTCCTGTTCTTATATTCTTCAGATACTCATTTCCTTGATGTTCCATTTTTCCAGATTTTGCATTGTTTTTCTGGTCCTCTAAAGGCTTTATACTGTACAGTTATTCAGTACTTGTGAAATATTTTTTAGGAGCCAAGTGTAAAATTTTTTAGTGTGTGGGCTTATCTACTGGGGAGATACAGCTGGTTTGTTCTGCTCTCTATACAAACTGACTATAGCCTTACCAACTGATATCTGACTGATTTTCAGTATGGTAGTCTGTCGATTCTAACATCTAATATACTAGTAATATGTATATTGATTGGTTTAGGAATCAGGTATATTGGATAATCTTAGCTGCCAATGCACCATATTTGCCGTTAGGCTGTGGGACCTACAGGGCCCATGTATGGCTGCCTTTAAACAAGGGGCTGCATCAGACTGGGTGTAGTCAATGGCTGATGGGTCTACATGGGCCTCATCTTTAGAGGGGCTGTTTTAAGATGCCACTGGCAGTGACTATTTATTGGGCCTGTGGGGACATTTTGGGAAGCTGTGTAACTAAAATGCCAGAGCCTAATTTAAATCTCAGTTTGGACTTGGGACCATGAGATCTGATCATTGGCCTGGGAGTCTAATTATTAAATAAGCACAATTTAGCCCCTCGTAGACATCTAGTCATTTTGTGACCAGATAAGTCTAGCCTGCTTAAAACAGATGTTAATACTGGAGAAACTATAGATGTCTCTGTTGTACATCACTCTATGATGCAGTACATTTTAACATTTTGTAGCATTGTCATTGTCCTGTGATTCTTTTATAATGTTTCCTTATATTGTTCACCAGATCCCAGACTGACAAAGCCATGAGTATTACTTAAAAACCCTGACACAATAAAAACTTGCCAGGGCCCTAGTTTGCTTTCTGGATATTAACTTCATATTATAGGACAACGAATGATATAAAATGAAACGATAAGGCTGAATATAAAATACATAATTCAGAGTTTAAACCTGACTTAGAGCAAGCAGTGCTGTGGATGTTTTTAACATGATGTAGTTCTGTATATTTATTACCATTTAACTATATGAAAAAGTCTCTATGTATAAAAAGCTAGACAATGCAGAAAAAACTGCACACTTTTTGGCATCACTTTCTTTAATTCTGAATAGAAATACATTTACATTTTCTCTTCCTTGTCCATAAACATCGCATTTTTAGTGACAGTTTTGTTCATTGTATTTTCTCAAAGAGCTCCTGATATGTATTCCTGTTTTGTGCTGAAAATAATCCTGTTGTTATTTATACCAGCAGGTCAGGAGCTGGAGTCATGGGATGGCTCATGCAGGGCCTGGGGAAAGTAGTACCACAGCCAGAGCATGTTGCTCCACCAGCTACTAAAGTAGAGGTAGGTTTTGTGCCTGTCTTGCTACAAGTTCCCTTGGCAGACTTATCACAAACTAAATGTCTAACTGAGCACTTCCCCCAGCAGACTTATCAAATATAGGGGTGGAAATAAAACACACACACATTGATCATCATTAGAGAAGAATAATATATTGTAAGAAAAGTAATACAATACCGATTGAAGACAACGCAACGTCTAGCCGAGCTTCCCTTGGCAGACTTCTGAGAGGAACATCAGCTGGGGGACCCCGGGCCCAAATCAAATACAGCGACTCCCAGAGCACATCAATCGGCCAATGGTCCTTACAAGACCAATTATTCTACACAACACGTCTGCTTGTAGATGAAGTCCCAAAGCCCCCCCAGCTGAGCTCCTTTTTATATTGGTACAATAACAAAGTAATAGATCATTACACATAGACATATAAAATAATAATAATGGCTACATGCCCAGTACATGGCCATGAGAATGACCATGAAAATGGAAATAACCATGTGAATGAAAATAATTGCTGTGTGATTATAACTATGTGAATAAGATATGAGAGTCTATCACCTTAACTCCTACTATTCCCTGTTCTCCTGCTAATATCAGTACATCCATTTTACAACTAAGGAGCCATATTGAATGCACTTGATCACACTCACATTCATACATGGCCTGCCATGTCACATTTGTATCACAGTGCCCAGGATGCAGACAAAGGTTAAAGCAAACGCAGAAAGACACTACTTGTAGCTAGCTTTAAATCATATAAACTTGTAACCTAAGAAAATATTTATCGATCAACTTTTACTTTGGGAAAACAACTTGACTATAAATTACCTACTGCAAAACAGAATATCCATTGTTTATTATTTCGTATTATAATCAGCCCGGCTTGTTCAAAGGTAATTTTTCCTGGCCACAGTAAATGATGAGGATGATTATGATTTATGTTTATACTATATTATTATTAGACAGGGATGTTTTCATCCAAACTGTCCATGTCTGCTCCCTTATTGACCTGTTTTTTTAACTGGAATATGGTATGTATATGGTCATTGGTTGTATTGCAATTCGATGTACTAGCAAAGTAGTAATTGTGCTTATTTTATAGGAAGAGAAGCCAGAGGAAGAAGAAAAGCCTGCACAATGTAAGTATATATGTACTGTATCATCAGTTTTCACACTGGGGTTTAACCAAATATTTCCCTTAAATGTCAGGTGACCTTCAAGCACTGGACAATTGAACAGGACAATTCAAAATAGTTTTTGCAGATGGTTTCTATTGATTGCACATATAGATTAATATGCAAATTAGTATTTGGATTCAGTTTGCCATTTGGCTGAATCTTTTGAAGATCACTTGCTATTCAGTTATATCTAAAAAATTATAGGCAAGTTCATTCCTGATATGCATAAAGGGAATATTGTACCCACTAAACTGTAAGCAAATAATAAGTCACTGAGGAGTTCCTAGTGTTACTACAGTATGTATTTATTAGCATATAACAAAATGGATATGGTTGGGGATTATTAACTTTGAAGCAGATAAAGGATGGCTTACAGACTTTTATTTTTTCTTAGTGCCCCAGAAAGACACCAAAAGAAGGTAAGTGATTGCTCTGAACAATGACTCAAAATAATATTTGAGAATTAATAGGATCTTTATCTATAAAGCCCAAGGCCCCAAGCATTCCTGATAGTTTATCTCCTACCTGCATTGTACATCATATCCCCAAGCTCTGCAATCATACTTATTATTTAGTCAAGGTACCTTTAATCAAAATCTTGAATAGGGCATTTGAGACTCATTTACCATTAGCAGCAGAGACATATTTACTGTATAGGCACTTAAGGGCCCGTGCCTAGGACATCAGCTTTAAGCGGTAGGCTTTTGGATGTCTATATGGTAAAAAAAAAAAACGTATGAAAAAAAAATCCCTGCTGCCAGATACTTTTCAATCAGATCTGGCAGCAGAGGTGGGGGGTCCCTGTAGCGAAACCCGGTAGAAGTGACATCATGCACATATGCGGTGCACTGTGATGTCACATCCACCGAAGTCATGCAGATGGCTGCTCACAGGTCAAGTACCTAGGGCAGCACAGGACCTGAATACACTATTGATTAGCAGCACTGAGATTATGCAACCTGCAGTTTTAATTCCATAAAATTGCCTCTACAACATAAACTTTACAATTTTCATAACTATATTTTCTTTTCTTTTTTGATATATAATCACTGCAGCAGTGACACAGGGTAAGTAACAATATGTTAATTGTAACATAGCAATACATGTTTTTTTTACAGTATTATCTTACTTACATAATCAATACTATCAGTAAGAGATACAATGCTGCAATAAAGGTCAGTGCCGCAGGTGGGAATATTTATCAAAATTTGAATTTGTGAATTCTTGAGCTTTTTATTTGAAAAAAACTCGAAAACCCACAAAACTCAAATGCAAAATTTGAATCTCGACAACTCTAACTAGTCTAATTCAAGTTCATGATTTTAAGCCTCAAAGAGCTACTATCCACAACCACTTATTTAAATTTTAAAGTGTCAGGTTGCAGTGTCAACATGATACTTAGAGCTGTTTTCTTTTTACACCTGAGGTTAAAGTGCAGTTGCATAGCCAATCACACTGTGTGACACTACCCTTAGATCTGGCTTTAAGCAGTTTATTTCTTCATTACGGAGCAAACTACAGGACCTATAAAGGGCAGTCCCCAATATCAAATAATGAAAGCTATTTTTACTATCTAAATGTAGTCTGTGATGCATTTTACCAAAGAGTCCATCTAGAAGATTTCTAGTTGAAAAAAGTACAAACTAGAGGGAATAATTGCATGCATTTCCACTTTATTGCTAATTCATTGAAAGTAAGAAATTGGAATTTAAAATTGTATGTAGATGTCCTTATTTTTGTTTCTATACCTCTAAATATAAATGAGAGATGGCATATGGCTTTCTTTTGCAAGAAAAAAAATACATTTCCCCATAGACTTCAGTGAATATTGCCCTTGGTGCAGACATATTTTGAAAAATGGCAGAATTAATCAGAAAACATTTGTCAAATATAAGTACATTTGTTTGAGGGCAGTGTTACACATTACATTTTCTCCCATCTTACTCTCATCATTATTCCTATAGGCTGTAGGTTATAAACATACTTTGTCACCATGGCCTGACTTGGTAAAACTTGTTCATGCATATAAGCATGCGTGATACTGAAGCATGGCATTATGGGAATTGGAGGTTTGGCTGAGAGCTACATTATGCAACATTGTTTCTGTAGTCAGACAAACAGTCAGCCAAATACTGCTTCCACTAATAATTACTTTTACAAATAATTTTAAAATCAATGAAATTATGTAATAACGTTTCATGTTAATAAATACGCTTTGAGTTGTTTTTAATTATATTTTCTTACATGAAAAAAAAATCATTATTTGGGTGACATTCCTTTAAAGCAGCAGGGCTACTTGATTTTGGGTCCCTGACACTTAGGGGCAGATTTACTAAATGGGCGAAATGACTAACACTGGCAACAATTCGCCAGCATTAACGCTTTCAGGTAACCTCGCTAGAGAAAGAGACAGACGCTAGCGGTCACTCGCCCTCTATCACCAGGTGAATTTTCACTCTGGCGAATGGATGTTACTCCGCAAATTCACTAAGATGCGGATTTTACTGAACGTTTCCTCTTTCGCCAGACTTGCCTTCACCAGCTCAGACCAGGTGAAATGCATTGGACAGCATATATCTTTCTTAATCTTCTGTTACTTACATCATATATTTAGTGGAAAAAGTTTCTAAGACCCAAAAAACGGTGGCGTCTTTTCCTTTTTTCAGAGTGATAGCCTGCAAAAGTCCTTAAAATTATTTTTGGGTAATCGGGTTCCCCCATACATTTTCTATCATGGAACATTAACTATACAGTGGGATCATGTGTAGGGCATTATAACAACTCTATTTTCTTTATTAAGGTTCCATGGACTTGTGTAATGTAATGTATTTTCTGCAATATATACGCCCATTCAACTTTATAATTTCCCGCCGTATGCAAATTAGCCTGAGCGAAGACCATCTTCGCTTTGATTGCCGAAGTAACGATAGCGAAAATTCACCAGCGTTTGGTGTACTGGACGCAACTTCACATTTTAGTAAATTAGCGTGGTCTGAGCGAATTTTCACCTGGTGGAGTGTTGCGATGGCTGCAAAGCCGTAGCTGGCGAATTTTCACCACTTACTAAATGTACCCCTATAAAGGAAAGTTTTCCACAAAAAATATTCGTCTTTTGAATGTCTCTTTAACACTGTTCTCTTTGTGAACTATTGTATCTGCAGGGTTTTCAGATGGATTACACAAGGTATAGAGAAGGTTATTCCCCAGCCATCTGTCATAGCAAAGCAGGTAAATACCATTCCTTGGGGGTTAAAAATACTTCTTACTTTAGTAGAAACATCATATTGGTTGTAACACATACCTGCTAGCAATAATATACAGTATAATACAGTATACGCACAAGGGCTGTCATCAAGAATTACGGGGTCCCATACAACATAATTATCTGGGGCCTCCAATATTTATATACAGTATATATAAATATATATATATATATACAGTGTATATGTGTATATATATATATATATATATATATAATCAGGCCAAGGAACCATATATATACTGTAGCTTAAAAAAGCACAGATAGGATGATTAAAATATGTTCAAACAATGCTAACTAGCCCTAAGGCAATTTTATTTATATTAAACAACAAATCAAATAACTATATATTAAAATTTCTTTCCCTTGTAGAATCAGTGACAAGATAAACTTTCCAGTCAGCACCTGCATGTGTGCAGTAACATTGCCGGTGCTTTTTGAGTGTTATGGGGCCCAATAGCTGTACTCACTTTCTGGCACTGGCAGCAGTGCCGGGCCAGGCAACCCAGCTGGCCGTAAGCAACTTTGATCCCCGCTGCAGCTGTGCGCAACGGCGCGCAACCGAGGATGCGCATGCGTAATTGTGCATAACCGTGCACAACCGAGGACGCACGTGCGTGGTCGTGTGCAAAGCACTTCGACTTCACAGAGCGCACCCACTTTTCAATGTGGTAACATTTGCTGGACTAGGGGTAGGCTGCATATAAGATAAGTGCCTAGTGCCCCCCAAGCTTTGCCCCCTAGGCACATGCCTCTTGTGCCTACCCCTAGTTCCGGCCCTGACTGACAACCCGCCTGTGATTAGCATTCTTGCCAACGGGAAGGCATTTGGGGAGATTAATCACCCGCAGCAGAGAAGATTTGTTGCTTGCCGACTATTCTCCCTTTGTTCCACCACCCTTAGAGCACCTTGCCTTAGAGCACAGCTTGCTCAGTTCCACAGTAACTGCTTGAATTTCAGCACCTGCCAGCTTCTCAGCATGAACATCTTGGTCTGCGGGACACAAAGTATATAGCACATTTTAGGTAGTCTTACATGAGTATAATTCACATTCACAGCTTTCACTTACTTAGACCTAGGGAAGAAGTGAAAAGAATTAAGTAAAGAGTCCTATTGTGGTCTGTGTCCATCACCACTCCCTAGCTTGCACCACTGTATGATGTACAATAGTGATGTGCGGGCCGACCCGATACCCGCGGGACCAGTGGGTTTACCTGCGGGTCGGGCGGGTTCAGGTCCACCTCGCAGTGCTGCTCGTGGGTGGCGGGTGCGGGTTAAGCTCTTCTCCTGCTCTCCCCACTCACCACTTTCAAATGCCGGCATCCGACTTCCGGGTTCCGGTTTTATAGTGTCGCGTCTGCTCGCCCCGGGGTGGCGCAGGTCTATAAAAGGACCCCCGGAACTGGGTGCAGGCGGGTGCGGTTATAAGCAGGGCGGGTTAGAGTTGGGTGCGGGTCAGGGAAACCCTTACCCGCACATCACTTATGTACAAGTTAGGAGATCGGTAGTTGGTGGAAGTGGGCACATCTGTGTGCGACCCTACCTCATGAATGCAGCAGTCCCTAACAGTGCCTCTGCTGCTTCTGGCTAAGCTAAATCCATTCCATTAGGGTCTGGGCAGGCAGGAGAAACCACTGTCAAAATCTCATGTCCAGTACCCTGTAAAGATGCGGCCAGAGAGTGGCATGCTGCCCCCCAATCTTTGCTCCCCTACGCTTGGGCCTTTGTGGCCTGCCCACGAATATAGGCATGTGTAAATGGCCCCACTTATCTCCCATTGCATTTGAATGTGCGCAATTGTATATAGTGTATATCAATGTACTGACAGGTTGTTGTCTTTCTGGCAGGATTCTCAGACCATCACCCTATGCCCAGTGGATGAAAGTAAGTGGTTGTTCTAACCTCTCATATGTACGATATGTGTTACTTGTGAACAGGTGCCGCATTGTGGGGGGAATGGATGTTGTTATGTAGCAGAGGTCAGAATGAGGATTTGGCTCTGTGTTTTCCAGGTTCTAAGCACCTGTAATTTTGTGTTATTTGTGTGCTTCACTATTGGTATCAGTCAAAGTATATTTATATATATATATATATATATATATATATATACACACACAGGACAATTGCCCAAGGCCCCAATATCATAAGGCCAAGGGCAATGCCCATGGTCCAACAGATTGGATGATACAAGCAAGAGCAGATGAACCTTTTTATGTTAAGGTTTGCCAATGCTATCACCTTACACAAAAATAAGAGGCATCAACAGGTGATATTTTCATTCCTGACAGATGGATTGAGATTGAATGGAATCATATGATTGCAGATACACACAAAGCTATGTTCGGGAAATTCACTGTAAAGAATTCCGGACCATAATGCTCAATGTTGGGGAGAATATAGACACAGACACTTGTACGGATCATACTGTACATTATAGATGCAATACTTATATCAGACCAAGTGATATTGTGATATTCATTGCATTAAACAAAGCCCCTTTTTGGCAGCCCCGCTCTTTTCATGGCAGTCTGGCCCCCTCAAAGGACTTCCACCAATTATTTCCCCTTTCCCTTTGATGGCAGTCCTGAGTTCATCAGATCTTCTAAGAAACACAAGTTGCTGATTGCAATCTAATTGCAATGAAATGAGATGAAATCATTACAGTGCTTACTTGATGGATTTCAATCAGTTAATGAATTAGTCAATTTGAGTGTGTGTGTATATATATATATATATATATATATATATATACAGTATGTGTCTTTATGTTCAGAGACCATGATCCATAGCTCTTGCTCCCTGGCTCACACAATTGAGTGACCACTGATAAAGTAAAGTCCGTTTAAAGGAGAAGGAAAGGTTAAAACTAAGTAAGCCTTATCAGAAAGGTCCATCTAAATATACCAGTAAACCCCCAAAGTAATGTTGCTCTGAGTCCCCTGTCAAAAGAAATACTGCATTTCTTTCCTTCTATTGTGTACTCATGGGCTTCTGTATCAGACTTCCTGCCTTCAGCTTAAACCTCATTGCCCTGGGCAAGAGCATGCTCAGTTTGCTCCTCTCCCCCCACCCCTCCCTTCTCTACTGTAATCTGAGCCCAGAGCAGGGAGAGACTCAGGCAGGAAGTGATGTCACACCACATTAATACTGCAGCTCCTATCCTAAACAATCAGAGAGTTTCTAGAGCTTTTTACTCAGGTATGGTAAAACATTCTACAGAATAAATATAGCATTCTAGCTTGCACTATTGCAGCTAATCTATTAGCAATAAAATGCCTCCGTAGCTTTCCTTCTCCTTTAAGCCATTTTTGGCTGCCAGTGAAAACTTTCAGTTGATATGGCCATCATAGAGTCAGATGATTTTTATTAAGGACTGAAGGGAAGGGGGTCACATAGCTCTGGAGTTTCTATTAATTGTCTTCTTTTCTCCTTTGTTTCAGAGGGGAGTGGGGTTTAAAGATACCCCTGAAACAAATGGAAAAGAAGACACTGGAAACACTTCCCTCCTATTGCCCAGCTTGGATAGAGACACAATAAGGAGCATTATGCCCAGACAGATGACAGTTGATGTAGAGAATATTTGTAGTACTGACTGTACAATTTGAAATTAAATGAAGACTAAACAATATGCTCTTCTGTCCATGACAGAATTCATAGCCCAAAGCCCATTGCTCACATTTCAGTTAATGATGTGGTAGCTGTTATAATCAAAATAATTAAAACTTTGTTAACTTTGTTAATTTTGCAATATTGGGGGAATGCTTGAATTTAGGGGATTTGATTAGCATCGTTACGCCATTGTGCTTAAGTTACAAGTAGTGATTATTTCTTTAAAACATCAAAATGCATCAAACAATGTTGCCTCTAAGAAGGATTCTCAGAATACATGTTAGTCTGGAAAGATTAAATATTTTGTAAATATGTTTCTAGTCACTGTAATAACATATTTTACTCATACCAAACAATTTCATGTTGTACTTTGATTCACCTTTTCATTATTTTCAACCTGCTAATACGTTTAGCTTGTTCAGAAACTCCTCTGAATATAATTTACTGTCATTGGAGAAGACTATACATTTACCTTGCATAGATACAATCTATTATGTCACATACACAATGCTTACTCAAAATATTTTCAACCTAATTGTCTGATCAAAAGTTCTGTTTTGTTACCACTTAGAATGTAGTTTTCCAGAGGAATCACAATAAGTAATTTCAGGAAGCTCACCTAATCTTCTGATGCTTCTCATTGCTGTGTGTGGGTGGAAATTGGTTCCCACAAGTGGAGGGGTCTTTCCCATCCTTTGTCATATGATCATTTGCTCATACCTGTATTTCAAAAAAATTAATCAGTATAAATTGGCCAGCTGAGGTTGAAAAAGACACAAATGCATAAAAAATATAAACTTTTGCTTAATTAATTCCTACTTGGTTTCCAGCTGAAATGTAGCTTTTCTCTTTTGTTTGGACAAATGGACAGACACATGTTATTTAATTATTAATTAATGATGGGCGAATCTCTCCCGTTTCGCTTCGACAAAAAATTTCCCGCAAAATTCACGAAAAGGTGAAAAATTCACGAAAATTGTGAAATCGGAAAGTTCACGAAAAAATCATGAAATTCTACCTTTTTCACGAAAAAATAGAGCAATTTGAACCTTTTCACTATAAAATCGAGCAATTCGAACCTTTTCATGAAAAAATTGTGAAAATCGGAAATTGACGCCAGACGAATTTTTACCAAATTCATACCAGGCTCATTTATTCACCCATCACTATTATGAATTAATACAGTACTTATAATTTAAAACAGTATAATATTAATATGGCTAGTTCTATTAAAGAGAGAGATTTCTATTATTTCTATTAAAGAGAGAGATTTCTTTTACAAACAGCACAATTGTGATGTATTACACAAATAATAACTTTTTCAGCAGGTTTATATATTTGATTTTGTTTTTTCCCTAAATTTAAGCTTTTAAAAATTTACCAGTAGCTGCTCTGTAAGCCTGGTCAGCAGTACTCTATAATACAGTGATTCAATTTGGTCCATTGATTGATACATTAATTGATGAAAGAAAATTAAGAAAAAGTAATTATTTGTGGTGTACTTTGGGAAAGAAAGTGGTCTACCTCTTTAGGCATATTGTACAGCAGGGTGGCCAGTACGGTGATGGGAGTTTAAGACCCTCAAGTCGACTCTCTGTTCTATAGGTTTGCACTTCCTTGCACTTTCTTGTTTTTGGTTATTTATTTTGCACAAATGTCTCCACTGAACCCTGGGTCTGCTGTATATAGAGAAAAAGGAGTCTGTACCTGTTAAATGCAAAAGTGGGATGTTTCAAGTATTTATTCAAGGTGCAGTCACATTCACATGTGGAACAAACATTTTGGAATTGGCAACCTCAAGTGACCTCAAGTCATTGCTTGAAGAAGTGCTGAACCTTTTATACACTGTATGCAAGAAGAGGCCGAGAAGTACCCAGGGGCGTAACTATAGAGGAAGCAGACCCTGTGGCTGCAGGGGGGGCCAGGAAGTATAGGGGCCCAATGAGGCCCTTATTAATGAGTAATTGTAATATATATTGGTAAAAAGAAAAACCTCTGGAGAGTTTGGGGACCCCTCAAATTATTTTGCTGTGGGGCTCATTAACATCTAGTTATGCCACTGGAAGAACCCTCTGTTTTAGTACATAAACCTTGGAATTACTGGCACTTCATAAGGTGGCGGTATCTCCAGGGTACCCACATGGGCCTGCATCAATTGACGTAGTGAATATGCGGCTAAAGAATTGGGTCACACATTATTTTATTATTATTCTACTGTGTGTAGTCAGCTGGCTATCTGCAAGTACTTTTATCTGCAATTACTTGTAGTGACATTACCAAATAAAATATAAATGTTGTAATTGAGTTGCAGTGAATATGTAGGGGGGCAGAGTCTTCTGTGTAGCAATGTGTCTGTCATTGATTTGTGTAAAAAAAAGTAGAACAAGCACATTAAAATACATGCTTTAGATGCTTAAGTGAGACAGTCTTGGTCTGGGAAAATTATTATATTTTGATATCATTTTTTTTTATTGCAATTTGTAATATTTTGACCTAACATTCTGTTAATAGTTAAAACCTAAGCCATGGGCAAGGGTTGCCCATCCTATGAGTGTGATTAGGGAAGCAGCACTACACCTTGACTCAGGCCTTTACTCACAGTAGAAACAAAAACAAAAGAAAGAAGAAGGCCTTCGGCCTCGTGTTTTTATATGGCCATGAAACTTCTCGATAACTTATAATATCCTTATATTTTACAAGAGGGGTACTTTATTCCCTATATAATTCACAAAAGCCATGAATATCTTGTCAATTATATCCTTATAAACGGTGAGTTCTGATGTCATTAGTTATAAACAGTGAGATCTGATGTCATTTCTGTCACATGACTCACTGAAACTTCTGTATTATAATAAATAAAGTACCCCCAGTTGCAAAATATGAGGATATTAGAAGTTACCTCGGAGTTCCATGACCTGTATAAAAACACTCGACCTTCGACCTCGTGTTTTTATATGGTCATGAAACTCCGAGGTAACTTATAATAGGGGTACTTTAATCAATATATATATATATATATATATATATATATATATATATATAGCAACAGAGAAAAAGGTAATAGAAAACAGGGAATGTGTGAAAGGAAAGAAATTATAAATATTAAATAAAATAAAGTGGTGGATAAGATTGTTAGGAAGAAACGTATACATGTTTGAGAAAGAAGTTCAGTTACAGAGAACAGTGCTAAGATATAGTGGTTTCATTAAGTAAGTAAGGGAAAAAGAAATAGTGGAAGAGGAAATAGTGATTAGTGGGCCCCTTGGTTCCCAGTTTGCTGCCAGTTCCTCTCTCCACCACTGGAGCTAATAGAAGCTCATTCCTGTATGCAGCTCACCACCCCATTATGAGGAAAGAATAGTAAGATTGCTAGAAAACGCAAAATGAATATTTTAAGTGCGGCAATGCAAATAAAGTCACAATGGGGCTCATTTATAAACAGTGGGCAACCATTGCACTTGAGCAGTAACCCATAGCAACCAATCAGTAATTAGCTTTTTTTCCGACAGCTGCAGCTTGACCACTGAAAGCAATCATCTGAATAGTTGCCATGGGTTACTGGCCAGATGCAAATTTGCCCACTGTTTATAAATGAGCCCCAGTGACTGCTTACTGCAGATACATTCTCTTTAGCTGCTATTACACGTTTTCACTGAATGTCACATTATATTGTACACGTGGAACTCTCTAGAGGGCCTGTGGGGCACTACATGTGTGTGTATATGAAGAATACGTTCACATCATAGTTTCTGCTTTGCTTGTTATATGTAAATAAATAAATATACATATGAGAGCAAAATGTGCAGTCCGGTTAAACCAATTTAATGCAGAGGAACCACAGAATGACACAATATCGGGTTTCATTAGTAAGTGAATTCAAAATGGTTAATTACATTGATTTGTGAGTGTTAAACCTTCTGATTTTACTGTTGGTGTTTATTTACAGGTATATCATGGTGCCCATTTAGCAGAGTAAGAGCTAGTTTGTGTTATATTGTATTTTGGTGCAGTTGTGTACATTATCCTTTTTGTGGTGTGACCAAAGTACTGTGCACACATTGTACTGTCTGTTGTTCACTATATTTCTGAAAGTTTAAAGCAAATTTAGGCTGTCTTTCTCCTGTGCAGTTTGTATCCTGCCTCCCAGCCCTGATGATAATCTGCTTGTGGAAGACTTAGAAGATGTGGATAGCCATGCAGATGAAACAGGACAGTGCACAGCTCCAGCACTAAAGGATACTGAAGAGGAAGGTAAGAGGGATGCTGCAGCAGGTGTTTACAAAAAAGAAGAAAAAAAAAAAAACCATGGCGCACTCAAAAATGTTTATCGATACAAAAAGGTTTTTTTTTAATTTGTCATTTAAAAAAGGTGTAATTTTTTGCAATAAATCAATACATTTTGAGTTTGCCCTGGTTTTTGTCTTCTTATATGTTTGAAGAACTGGGTTAACCCCTTTCTAGTGTTGCATTTCACAACATAATTTAGGCTGTGCTCCATATATACATTGTTTCAGCAGACAGCCACAAAATCTGAGGAAGTTGATATCCTCCTAGATGTCTGACTAAATCATCACAAACTATTGATTTATGCTAAGTGGTTAGTGTCAAACATCATCAATGACGGTACTCCAAGGTCTCCATCATTCACAGGGTCTACTTCTTATACTGTTCTATCCTTATCTTTCAATAAATAAATAAATAAATACAATGCTAATCATGCTACTATGTAATGCTAATTGATGCTAACCTGCTAATTAATAGAACCTGCAGCCAAATATAATTGTTTATATAATGTCCCAACATTGTACCCAATACTCTCCACATAGCATTCAGCATCATACATATTTCTTTAATTAACAATTTATGCTTTGTTCCTTGTTGTTTTGACAGAGGCCTGCCGTATATATATATATATATATATATATATATATATATATATATATATTGATTTTAAAGCTTAATTTTAGGTAATTTTAGATATTCACATAATATAATAGGAATATTTAAAAATTAAAATAATAACAGAAAACAGAAATAAATTCATAACTTGTCATTACTTTCTTTACATTTTCGTTACAAACAGGAGACAAGTCACGTTGCATTAAAGTTTCTTTTCCGGGAAAGAATAAGCTAGTATGTCAATGCAAATTGATAATTTTGCTTAGACAACAAACAGATCAAGATAGACAAGGTGATCTACATATAAACAAATGAGCAATATTGTTCATACATGTACATTTTATCCAAGATTTCACAGTTAAAACACAAATATAAAAAGAAAAAAATACAAATTATAGATTTATTTAATAAACTCCACACATTATGCAGATGTGTGTTCCTTATGTTTTGCAAAGATATTTTAATTACAGTTTCACTGTGACTTTTGACATGTGTACTGCAAGAGCAGCCCACAGCTTCATGGTCATAAAAGGTTTAGGTAAAAGTGGTAAAAAAAAATTATTGATTTGAATACAAATTTAATTCCTGTTGTAATAAAAAATCATAACGGTCTTTGTCATATTTTCTGGTACACTAGTAAGTTTTTGTGCCATTGCTTTTTTTGGGGAGGGGGGGGGTTTATTTTTTTTTAATATTTCTATGTGTGTAGTTTTCATCAGGAATATTGTGTGGTTCTCTAGGGAAATCTCATACTGACTAAGCAGTTGTTTATGGTTTCTGAGCAACATGGTAACCCCATGCCTTGCTGCTCCCTTTCAGGGAGAGCTCCAACCAATGCCCAGGAAGAAATGTGCAGAAGACCAGAGTGTGGAGAAAATGATTTGGAAACCGCAAGTAAGACCTTTAGTGAAGAAAGTCCAATTTACAAGGATTCCATGCAGACATGCATTGCAGATGATGCAAAAATGGAGCTATCAATTATGTCTGAAAAAATTGAACTTGAACCTTTTTATGATGAAAGCACTGTTCAGCTTTTAGAAGATGGGACAAATCTAAATGCCAGGTTACAAACAATAGAAGAAAATTTGCATATTACTGAAATAGCAATACAAAGTGGACAGAATGAGATACAAATGAGGGGAACAAACCAGGAACACATAGAAAAGGATATAAAAACTGGATCAAGCAGAGAATGTGAGCAAATTAAAGATGCAAAATCTGAGAAAAATGGACATCTTGGCAAAGGCCAATGTTTAAATAACAATTCAGATCAATGTGTAGAGGGATGGCAAATCCAAGATAAAGAAGATGAAATGAAGGGTGATGAAATAGGCAGCAATAATTCAAGAGTATTCAACACTGATAATGACATTGTCCAGTGCAAAGATAACTTTAATGGAAAAGTTGCTGATAATAGCCTGAGTCTGGAAGAACAAACACACCAAATTGTTACTGAAGGCCAATCTCTAGGACTGCTGCAGATACAACCACATAAAGAAGAACAAAATAAACCAGAGATGGTTGCAGATATGCCATATACAAAAAAGAAAATGCAAGAACATAAAAAGACAGAGTATTTGAACGAGCCTCAGCCTGAAGTGGAGACTGAGTCTGAGATGGCGTTGCATTTCCACTCAACAGAAGACATGACTTTTCAATCTTATGGGTGTGAACACAATCAACAAGCTATCTGGGAAGAACAAAATGAGCAAGAGACCATTAAAAAACAGAGTCTCTGTGAATTACAATCAGAAAAAGAGGTAAAGGAAACAGAAGCCCAATATGAAATAGAAAAAATGCCTACAGTTAGGGAAAACCTAAACAAGACTTCAGAAGAAACAGATCCAATGGAGGAAATAAAGGGGAAAATTATGGAAGATACAATAAGTGTGGTAAACATTGAATATAAACATACAGGATTTGATGAAAAAGAAGTTATTGAAAAGATAGACAAGGACATTCAACCCACAGAAAAGGGGCTAAACACATGCGTAAAAGCTGATACCCAACTTGATGAGGACAGACATGTTGAGACTGAGCAGCATCATACACAAATTAAAGATCCAGTCTATCAGAATGTGGAAGAGAGACAGCTATCTTTTGATGAGGATCAGCAGATACAAACCGAGGAAAGAGAGACCCAAACTGATGAAAGATTCAGTCCACCAGTACAAAAACTAAAGTCTGAGCATAATGAAATAATGTCTCAGCATGAAGAGCTGGTGTATCATAATAACGATAAAGACTTCCAACATGAAGAAAATGAGTCATGGGATGAAAGCTTAGAGAAAACGTATGAAGTGTCCCAGGATGATGTCATAGAGTCTAAACACGAAGCGTCAGAATTGCTGCATACAGAGCAACAACCTCAGGAAAGCGAGATCCAAAATGATAATAATGAGTCTCAACATGAAGGCGAGGATCAGGATTTAGAAAAAAAGGTACAGAATGAAAAGATAAAAAGTGAAATTGATGAGACAGGGAGCCAAAGTCACAAAAAAAAGTGGAAAACCAAGGAAGAGGAAAAAAACAATGAAGAAAGGAAGCATAATGAAGTATTTCTTGAACCAGGAGAGCATTCAATCACTGAACATTTATTTCAAACAGATATACAATCTGAAGAGAGAACTATTCAGCCCACAGTGGAAATACAAATCCGTGACTCAAAGAAAAGAGATTCTCTTGTGCAGCAAAAAAATCAAATTGAAGAGGAAATGAATGGAAGACTGAGAAAAGACAAAAATATGATTGTGGAGACTGATTAAAATCATGACAGAATTGATGCAAAAGAGATGCATTGATTCCTAAAGCCATATGTTTTAATCAAGGTGAGTCCATTCACACGCAAGTACAGTTGGAGCAAATAGCTGGTATGGAAGAATGAAAACATAGCAGTGCAATGTTGGTATGACATATGAACTGTGCTCATGCATTATCTTATGAACAAGCAAGATAAATCCCACAGATTCTTTTATATCATTTTTTTAATTCTCCTTATTGATTTTGCAGAGTTACACCATGTGATCTATAACTAAACTTATAATATTCAATAAAGTTTTTCAAAGCAGCAGACTGACTGTGTTTAGTGTTGGCGTTTTTCTTCCATGTCAGTTGGAAGAGAGACCACCATATGGGAAAAAAGTGAGATTCAGGTCCACATTTATTTAGCAAGCTGCTAACATGAGTAAAAAAAGTCTTCAAGCTAAATGAATTATTACTGTCAGAAAAAGTCCTTTTTCTTGCTTGTATGGGAAATGCATTTCCAAAAAGTTATTCAAATTTTTTCTCCATCAGAAAACTTCTATAACCTGCTGACTTAATTTTATAACTGTTCATGGGTTGGTGGATATATATATATATCATATGTTAATTTAGATTAAAGTGGTTGAATTAACTATCGCTATCATCGCAGCTGGCAGGGGGACCATGTCACCTTAAGTCTACTGCTGAAATAAACCTTTAGTATAGGATTGTAAGACCACCTAGATTGCTCAGTCTTTTTATAAAAAACTCTTGGCTGAAATTCTACCTCTCCCGGGGTCCTAAATATATATTAAGTAGGGGGTTAATCTTTATAATTGACAATAGGTTGTGTGAATCTCTGACTTCATTAATGTGTATAACAACTTCCACATCCGAGTCTGCAGATATCAAGGATCTCCAACAACCTTGTAATGGAAGATTTAAATATATGTTTATTGTATGCATTATATAATTATATACAGTATATTTTATATACAATACAGCTTACTGAGAGATATATACAAATATACTATACTAAATACATGTACTGAAAATTAAAATCTGATTGTGATGGCTGGTAAATAAGCAGGTAGGATGTCCCAAAAAATTAGAAGCTAATTCTAACTCAAAAATAATTAAATAGAGAGTTGGGAAATGTTACTGGCATACTGTAGCAAGCTTTATACTTTAAATCTTTGCACATGAGCAGGGGTGTGTGTGTGCAGGTTGAAGCTGTTGTTTGCCCCAGTCCCCCCTTGTTACACCACTGATATAAGGGTTTATTTACATTGAAAAAACAGACATAAAGCACCATAAAAACATATATACAGATGTTCTTATTAAAGTATCTAGTCCAGAACTGGCAATCTGCAGAGTCTGTCAAATACCAGAGGGGCTGCTGTAAAATGCCATAGACAGTCACTATTTATTGGGCCTGTGGGGCCATTTGGACCACTGTTTCCTTGAAATGCCAGGGCCTATTTTGAATCTCATTTTTCTTGAAAGTATACTTCATTAAAACATACCTCCCAACTGTCCCATTTTCTGCAGGACAGTCACGATTTTCACAGCTCAGCTCAGTACAGCTGCACATACATACATTTGTAACAATTTAAGATAATCAAAGATATAATTGTAACTAATAAGATAAGCCATTGTCTTGGGAGAACTGAGACTTGCTAAAACATGGCCACAAAATTCCCAGAAATATGTTCAAACTTTCATAACCTGCCAAATTTTGTAAAACGGACATGGTAATTAGAAGATGTGGCCATGAAATGGTGTGGTCAAAAACATTTTTCTATGTTATGCGCAGCAGATGTTTTTTCAAATGTTGGGAGGTATAATTAAAATACCTAATTGTCAGAAGATGAATCATTAGGTGTACCCTGATAAAAATCTATATGTGCTGGAATTAGCAATGAGTCTCCAATGGATGAAAAAATTGTTGCATGTCAAAAAAAATTGTTGCCCATAGACTTCAATGCATTTGACATATTTTTCTCCATTTTGCAAATTTTTGGCGAAGCAAAATGGGTCAGATTCGCCCATCACTGGCTTGGATTTGTCCACATGAACTAGTAACATGTGTAAATGCTACATTATAAAATCTGCCCTTTTCAGTGGTCCCCAATGACTGCAACATCATGTGTGCCTCACACTAAGGGGCCGATTCACTCAGCTCGAGTGAAGGGTTCGAATGAAAAATACTTCGAATTTCGAAGTATTTTTTGGGTACTTCGACCATCGAATGGGCTACTTCGACCTTCGACTACGACCTTCGACTTCGATTCGACCGATTCGAACTAAAAATCGTTCGATTATTCGACCATTCGATAGTCGAAGTACTTGCCCTTTAAAAAAAACTTCGACCCCCTACTTCGGCAGATAAAACCTACCGAAGTCAATGTTAGCCTATGGGGAAGGTCCCCATAGGCTTGCTAACCTTTTTTTGATCGAAGGATTTTCCTTCGATCGTTTGGTTAAAATCCTTCGAATCGTTCGATTCGAAGGATTTAATAGTTCGATCGAACGAAAAATCCTTCGATCGTACGATCGCAGGATTTGCGCTAAATCCTTCGACTTCGATATTCGAAGTCGAAGGATTTCAATTCGAGGGTCGAATTTCGAAGTATTTTTAACTTCGAAATTCGACCCTAAGTGAATCTGCCCCTAAAAGTTCATTCAAAGGTGAAGTACCCCTTTAAGCATGGGCTATTAGAAAATATTTAAAAAGCTATTAGAAGTATTATGGAATTCATTAGAAGGGGTACATGTTAAAGTTACCAGAGACACATGGCAATAGGGACACCATCAAGCTCCGGCTGGGAGAGATTCTTAACTTTTGGTCGGCAGCCTCTTACATTACCCTTTATTTAAGGTGCTGAACGAAAGGGGACCCGTGTCAGGGCTCTGAAGAGCAAGGGCACGGAAAGCCAAAAGGTGTCCTTCTCAGGAAACTGCCACATAAGTTAGGATTCCCCTCAAAAGCTCAGATATAAAACCATCTGCATTATTCTATGAAGTCACTCCTGGATGGCAGGCTTCATATATCACTGTAATTTAAAGGTACATTGTCTTGAAAATAACTTTTCCACTGTGTGTGTGTGATTGCGGATCAGGGAAGTTCTCAGGGAAGGGTATTACAGTGTAGTCTGTACCGACCCTGGGTGAAGGCACGCCAAATCATAGTATACCCCCGGTAGCGGAGACACAGGACTCCTGTAGTGCCACAAGGAAGATAATCAGTGATAGACTTCTTGCAGTAGCAGAAAAGGGCTACACAATGAAAGGCTTCCTGCAGTTTGACTTATTTATTACTTGCCTTCATTTTCCCTAAAATAGACCTTAATGAATCAACTAATTTGGATCTATGCTGGCTGTTACCATATCTATGCACACTTGTTCTCATTGGCTTTTAGGCTGTATGTATGTATCTTATAAATTAAGTATTGGCAAACACTGGACTCTAGTTTGATCAAGAATTAACTGAAATGTACATGTCAAACCCATACTCCATGTTTCAGTTGATTCAATTATCTTCAACCTTGGCAGTCTTGGAAACAAATTTGTGCAGGTAAAGTGAATTCTTGTCTCCCAAAACCTCAAAAGAACCTGAAAGAATGACTGATTAAGAAGATAATAGCGATATCAGCAACAAATATTAGAATACTGTGCATAATCGAAAAAAAAAAAGACGAAAACTACAACATTATGAAATGTTTTTAAATCTGAGCTACATTCTGGGGATGTGATAATACATAAAAACTGCAACTCAGCACAGGAAGGGGCTCTTACAAGACCCTGTAAAAATGTATGCAATTCCTTTTCTTTGGATGTAGTTATGGATAATTAAATCAAGTAAAGCATTCATGGAATTATTAGAGGGGTCTTTACTATTCGCAATATGATATATATAGGTAAAAAGTCATAAATACAGCATTATGCAGGTCTTGATAACAGCAAAAATATTATTTACCTAGTAGCCCAACATTTTGGTCACAGCCATTAAACTTTTCTAAGGGACAGAAAAGTCACTGGCTTTGTCCAAAACTTTGGGCTACTAGGTAAATAAAACATTTTGCCTTTGCAAGATCTGCCAAGTGCTCTACTTTGGATTTATATTGATGCGTATTAGCAATACCCAGTCTATTCACCTATATGTAGTGTATCTCTCTCTCTCTCTCTCTGCCTTACCCTTTAAACAAAACATGGATTGTTTGTCCATATATTGCAATATATTTAAGTCATCCCATATCTGGCCAGTCCTATGCTTAATTTTCATCTGATTCATTAAGAATTCTATTACTTCATTATACATTTTACAAAGGGACAAAGTTTTACCTGCAACTTACTTGCTGCTTTCAAAGTAAAACTCCCAAACTTGGCTGCCCTTTTATTAGACGCCACTGGGATCACCTGACTATAGCTGGGAAGGGTGGGAGCTTCAACATGGAGCTGGTCACTGCTCCTGTATAACTATAACAAACAAGGGAAAGTTGTGCTCACCACTAATTTTTAAAACCAATATATATATATATATATATATATATATATATATATATATATGTATATATATATATATATATATATATATATATATATATATATATATATATATATATATATATTGTTCATCAAGCTGGAGCACTCATGCAATATATAACAACTGCCTTGGTGCTGGTTAATGCAAAATGCTGGAAAAACCGCACTCATAGGACTTATAAGGTACAAAAATAGAAATAATAAACTTTTCTGTTCTTTTCTGCCTCTGTTCAGAGATGGTTTCTCTACCTTGACAGGAATCGCCTCTTTCATGCCTCGTTCAAACCAGTGGTCTTCTTTATCCAAGATTTGGAGACAAAAACTGGTACACCCAAAGGATCAAACACCAAAAGAAAAACAAAGCAATGTGGTATACGGAGTCCAGTGTAGAGAGGAATGCACAGATCTATACATTGAGGAGACAAAACAACTGCTCTCCAAGCGAATGGCTCAGCACAGGAGGGAGAACTCTACAGGGCAAAACTCAGCTGTCTTTCTACATTTAAAAGACTTTGAAGATAGCAAGGTCCAAATCTTGGATAAAGAAGGCCGCCGTTTGAACGAGGCGTGAAAGAGGCGATTCATGTCAAGGTGGAGAGACCATCTCTGAACAGAGGTGGGGGCCTTCGACACCACTTGTCTGCTACATACAATGCTGTTCTAACATCTGTACCCCGGCGGTTTCAGAACACTTCACACATCCATTCATGCAACTATCACAAGTAACACCTGTATCTAGGAGTTGCATGACACATTGGATAATCCTATCACAACTACACAGAATCAACACCTCTGTGAATTTCTTCAGATGTCACCTCTTTGAAGAGTTACAATGTGCCATTGTAAATGGATTAGTGGAAGAGTTTATATGACAAAAACTTCCCACACCAGTCAGATGAACTGAAGAAGCTGCTCGGATGAGTAGTGAAACGTCTTCACTGATTACTCAGCAAGTCCAGTTGTTTTTAGATTGACCTATACTAGATATACCATGACCTGGATGAATGAAAATCTTCATAGTCAACAATTCAGTAGGTATTCCAGCAGTCATATCAAGTTAAAACTAATATATCCTGCTTCAGAAATATCATGGCAGTGAAAGAAACCTGCTTTGTGAGACTGCTGCTTTATTAATGAGGAGAACTGAGAAGACTTAAAGCAGATTATATTAACCATAACATTGAGCAAGCAGCTGCCAGGTCAGCCTTCTATTAGCATACAGATACGTTGGAGATTTCTCTTTTTTTTAACATTAAAAAATTAGGGGATCAAACTAAAATACAAAAGCAGTCTCAGCAGTTTGATCGGTTCTAGAGAAAGTATAACAAACTCTACCAGCAATACTATATAAACCCCACAATTTGTATACAAACAGTAGATTATACAGTATATTTGCTGTATATATTTTTTCCAATTAAACACACTTTTATTTAGTAATAGGTGGTATTCTGTTTCCATGGGGTAAGATGCTAGTGCCATTTTGATTGGTGGTGGCAATACTTGTGGCATGACCCAAATCCTGTTTCATGAAAAGGATTGCAGTCCAGCGAGCATCTGCAATCTGTAGAAAGAGAGTCATATTACTTTATGTTCTGTTCAAGAAAGGGATCCAGGGCCAGTAGCTATGTCTTGTAAACTATATAGTAGCTTTCTGTAAAATGCCAACCACAATGTGCCACTTGATTGCTAATGGTTGAAAGAGAACAAGGGAAAAGATGAAGACTTAAACAAGTGGACAGTTCCCATTGCAAATCATTTTTGTGCAAAATTACAAACCGTATTATTTTACTGTGTCCCTTAACCCTCAATTCCAGGTGTCTTAGCTGATGCTGGCACAAAAGTGAACACACAAACACTGTATGTACTATGCTTTTGGATTCAACTATAATTTATGCTGCATTTAGAGCCAAGTGGTCTGCTGCCCCCTCTCCAAAACATTGCTAAGAATCTGATTCTGGAGAGATTGTGTCACAAATCTCTTGTTTGCTATATGATTGTTGCAGTGGAACCCCTCACAACTTACCACCCTAGACATGGCTTTTCTCAAATCTAGACCTGGCTGCTAGTGTTTACTGGCAACATGTGGTGTAGCAAGACCATAGAGGACTCTGGCATAGTAAGGGTTGAATATGAACATTTCGTTCATGCACCCACCCATATTTATTTTTATTTACAGTCAAGGAAGAATTAGAAAGCAAAGGTCTTGTCACAGAGGCGGAAGTGCCGCACATAGAAACAGGTGGTTCCCAGGAAGTGATGCAATATGAGGACCTGACATGTGACTCTGCCCTAACCAACCTCCCAAAATCTGAAGACCAAAAAGAGCCAAAAGGGTGAGAAAACTTTTCATTTACAGTGTAGTTAACTTGTGATGGAACTGTTCTAGTTTTTAGATTTACCCTAGAAACTCTGCCTTTTCCTGATTCCACTCGCTATGAACATTAAATATATTCCAGGGAATTATTGAAAACACAGCACTTTTGTATACATGTTTAAAAATGCCAAACTGACTAGCTGTATGAATTTAAATGTTCTTCTATATGGCACGACTTTCATAAACAGAAAGTGACCATATTTGTGCTGATTATCCCCTCAGCAATACCAAACTCAAATAACTATCTCCTGAGTCTGAATAACTTTATTTAATCTTTCATATAAATTAGCAGCAAAACCTAAAAACATGCATTATAAAATTAAAACTTTACCGTGCTTATTTTCTCCCCAGGGTAGAGAAGGAAGCAGTGGAATCTGAAAATGAGTAAGTAAATCAGATGAAAATATATTCTTTTCTTAGGATCTGCCATAGAGAGCTATGGTTATACAGTAGATATGCGTATGGGTATATATATATGCATCCAGAGTGTTGTACAGCTACTTGATAATAATAATGATTGACTAAGCTTTATTTCCCCCACAAGTGCTCCTCACGGTATTTATACATTAAGAAGGAAAAGCACGGTATTTCTATTTTAAAGCATGAGACATTTAATATAGGTGTTTTTATTACCAGGAGAGTGCTATTGTGACCAGTACTTTCCCAGGCTGTATTGGGAAACAACTTGCGTGTCATAAAATATATTAGCTTTTTGATAGACATGTATTTTTACTTTAGTACTTGCTATATACTGACTATCATTTAGTTACGCCTAATACATTATTACAAGGCCATTCCCAGTAAGAAAAGAGAGACCTGATGCTTGATGATTATTCAGATCCTAATAAACCTTTGAGCTGTTGCCTTTCATTCAGCTGCTTGTGTCCTTCAGGTGCCTCTCCTGGATCACAGAAGAAGATGAAGATGAGTCCGAGTATGTGTCAATCTTGGTGTGTTTTCAGCACAAATTCAGAACACCATTCGAACATTTCTAACTCTCTTTCTCCCCCCCCCTCTCTCTCTCTCTCTCTCCCCCCCCTTTCTCTCTCTCTCTCTCTCTCTCTCTCTCTCTCTCTCTCTCTCTCTCTCTCTCTCTCTCTCTCTCTCACTGCTGTTAGCTGTTACACCTGTTGTTATACCTGTGGGGCACTAGTTAATAAATGGGCACTTTTTATCGCTCAGAAATATATCACAGACAATTAAGAAGTTAGGAGAGTTAGAATCGGTTTGTATAAGTAAATGCTAATTAAAATGCCTTTCCTTTTCTGTTTATTTTCAGGCTGCAAGTATCATATTATCACAGTGAAAGTGAAGAAGAAATCAAGGTGTCACGGTAAGTTTCTGTTTTTTATTTCACTTAGGCTACCTCATCAGCAGGAGGAGAGTATAGCCTTTGCATGCTAAAAACCTAGTGCTGCACAGAAGAAAAAAAAGGCTGTGGTGATGCTGAGGCTCCTAGAAACTGCCCACTAGCTCTTAGCAATCCTTCTCTCTCTTAGTTACAATGCAGCTTCTCCTAGCAACAGCATCCTTTGTAAGTGCCCATACTCCGCTTCCATGGAAAGGAGCTCTCCTTCAGCCATAGGTGCTGGAAAGATCATAATGCACATTCACTCTGACTAACAAGATTGAAGATTTGCCACTAATCTGCTGCCTGCTGTCCCAATCCACTTTTAAAATTAAAATCCTTTTGAGATGAGTTTTTTAAATTAATTTGATGGATCATGAAGGTCTTGAACAGTCAGTCACCTGTGATGTACAGACCTTTTGGGATACAAGTAGGTGATTTTTACTTTTGCAGCCGTACTGCTTTGTGTATACATAAACAGTAAGTTGTAGAGGGCTTCTTTTCATTAGCTGACTGAAATCATTTTATTGTAATATTTTTGTTGTAGGGTCAATGTCCCTAATGTGCTGCCAGTGGGATGTTTTTGTGGAATCATACTAAGTTTCCCTAAATAAATCTTTTCAGTAACATGAAGATTTATTGGTGAATTGTGGAAAAATTTGAGAATGCTGTACTGTAGTCTGAAATAATACATAGTTGAGGGTGCCATATAGACAGAGGAGACAAACAGTTTGTTTAGCAATACAAGGAACCCTTCTGGATATAATTTATTGTTTTTCCCTAAGTCAAACTTTAAAAATAACTCAGTTGCAGACAATATATGACTAGGTACAATCAATATGAAATATGGACATAATTACAGTGTGTTTGGGTAAATTGGGTAAATCTAAAACAGACAATATAAAATAAAAGTTGAAATTGAGAAATCATTGAAATTTGTAGAATTTTTAATTTTTTAACTGAAGATATATGAGGGATATACTAAGGACCAATTGCAAGCCAATAACAAAGGCCAACCATACCATCTCACTTGGGTTCCAGTATTATGCTTTCTTATTATTTTGATTTCCCATGTTTAGTCATCACAAAGTAATATCAACTCCAACAGGTTTCATACCTGAGAGATGACTATATCTCTTGGTGAATGATGGAGACTAGTCTGTTGTATTAGAGAAAGGCTGAGAAAGAATGTGTGAATCTGAACACTACGCTGGGGAATTCTTATTAAATCATTATTTTCTCTCCGACATGTTTTATCAGCAAGGTGATTTTGGCCGATCCACCCGAATACCTGGACACTTCAGTTCTTGTAGCTACACAAGCTGGAGCGGAGGAGTGCAATTATTTAAAGCAGGTAATGTTTACATATGGCTATGGAAAGCACAATTTCTATATGGGTCTTAACTATAGTTTTATCTTTCAGACCAGTCGGCAGGAAGGGAGATTTGTACAGTTCAACCAGTAAACATAGAAAGGGTCATAACTGTTCCTTGTATACAACAAATGTTGGGCTGCTCTGTTTTGTTCTGATTGGAATTTGCCTTAAAATGCATAAATTTGTGTTTAGCACATACTAATACATTTTTAATTTTATTGATTCTATTCTGACTCCAATTGCTGTAATAATCCCCGTGAGACCTGCCTGCTGGGCCTGTATGGAGCTGTAACAACCACTGAGGACAATCTTTGCCAGACTGAACTCTTAGCTGAACTCACCAGACACTTGTAGTCCACAAAGCTGCTTCATTTGAGGTGGATAAACAATGTAGCAGTGGATGAATAAGTGCTGCAGGTCAAAAAGAATATTTCCTTCCTAACCTCTGAGCTGTAGCTCCTCACTCATGGAAGGCAGGAACACAAGAGGATGATGGGAAGAACTGACGTCACAAAAAAGGAAGGAATAGGAGGAGGGTTTACAAACAAGGAAATACAGAGCTTGCAATACAACCTTGGTCAGCAGGTGGCAGCATAACAATGGGTATGCATATAAACATAAGCAATTAAACATATATATATTCTAACCCTGATAACTTTAACTGCTGGGGCAGCACACTCCCCGTCTGGTATTTTTAGATACCACTATATTATAATAAACATAAATGCAATTATGAAAATGCAAAATAAACATTGAGCAGTTTTGCTTGAAGATCTTTCCTGAGATCTGAAAAACAGAGGAAAACAGGTATGCAATGCAATAAACATGGCATTGTAAAATAACCCAATGTCCTTAGTAGGTTCTCCTGTTAAAATCTGTGGGAGTCTCTGTTTTAAGAACTGATGAAGCAAATCAGAGTTCAATCCCCAAAGGGTAAGATTAGTACAAGTTAAGAAATGGGCCCATTGAAAGTCTTTGTGGCACCATCCTTAACAATTTTCGTGACAAGGGTGGAAACTTCAGGATGAATCTTAAAGTCTCTGTCTGGATCCAAGAGACCGAAGATTTCTGCAGAAGTTGTTGATTCTGAGTGATCCTTGAGGTAGACCACAACCGCTATGGCCTCAGTAGATGCATCTGAGAAAACATGGCTCTCTTTCTCCTGGTTGGCAGCAAGAGAATTTGAAGTATAGCCCCTAGGTATGTGAAGCTCTTCCAGGGCCTTTAAAGAATGCTTCCACGACTCCCATTCTGACTGCTTATCAATTGGTAAAGGAGTATCCCAGTCCTTAACAGTCTCTGATAGCTGTCTTAGCAAGGATTTACCTTGTATGTTGATGGGTGCTACAAACCCCAGTGGGTCATACAGGCTGTTCACTATTGATAAGACACCACGTCTGGTAAATGGCTTATCTGCCACGGTAACCTGGAAGCCAAATGTGTCATGCAATAAGTCCCATCTTAAGCCAAAGCTTCTCTGAATGGGTGGCTCATCTGTTCCCAAATTTAAGTCTTTAAATTCTGTGGCATGATCATCAGAATGGAAGGCTTTCATTACAGCTGTACTGTTTGAAGCAATCTTGTGGAGTCTGAGGTTAGCCTCAGAAAGCATACATTGTGTCCTTCTGAGTAAGTCAATAGCCTCTTCGTCTGTTGGTAAAGATTTAAGGCCGTCATCCACGTAGAAGTCTCTCTCCACAAAGTGTTGAGCATCTGCACCATACTCACATTTACCTTCACGAGCAGTCCTTCTTAGACCATATGTAGCAACAGCAGGTGATGGACTGTTACCGAAGACATGCACTTTCATGCGGTATTCCATTACTTCGCTGTTGATGTCATTGTTGCGGTGCCAGAGGAATCTGAGAAAGTTTCTGTGGTCCTCTTGTACGATAAAACAATGGAACATATGCTGGATATCGGCTGTGATTGCAACTGGCTCCCTTCTGAACCTCATAAGTACTCCTACAAGGTTGTTAGTTAGGTTGGGACCAGTGAGAAGAACATCATTGAGAGAAGTACCTTGATATTTGGCACTAGAGTCGAATACCACCCTGATTTGTTTTGGTTTGCGTGGGTGATACACGCCAAAGGAAGGTAGGTACCAGCATTCATCCTGTTCTTGTAGTGGTGGGGCTGGTTCAGCATGATCATTGTCAAATATTTTCTTCATAAAGGCAATAAAATGTTCTTTCATTTCAGGCTTGCTTTTAAGGGTTCTCTGCAGTGAGGCAAATCTGGACATGGCTTGCTCATGATTGTTTGGAAGTTTTGTTCTTGTAGAGCGGAATGGCAAGGGTGCAACCCAACTGTTAGAGTTGTCTTTAAAGAATTCAGTGTCCATAATTTTTATGAACTCCTTGTCCTCAATGGAAGGTGCAATTTTGTTATCATCACTTGTAGTATGAAACACTGTATCCCCAAAGTTGTCATCACAGAAGATGGGAGTGACACTGGATACTGGGATCATATACTTAGGATTCTCCTTTACCTCAAAATGATGTGGGCATGGTGTGAAGTGAGTTGCTTGTCCACTTTGCAATACATGAGTTTTAAAGGAGTCAACTTCAGATGGCCTGTGCATTTTGTCTAGACAAACATCGCCCACTATTACCCAGCATAGGTCAAGTCTTTGCGCATAGGGAGCATCATGAGGACCATTGCACTGTTGCCGTACCTTATGGACTCTAAGAATGTCTCTTCCAAAACAAGAGCAGAATTTCAGCATCCCTTTCAATGGCAGGAATCTGACTGGCAAGGTGCCTTAAGTGGGGTTGGTGGCATGCAGCTTCTGGTATGGGAATCTCTTCCCTGTTATTAGGTATCTCATCACATTCAATTAGTGTAGGTAAAGGCAGATGAATGTTACCTTTAATTGAGGAGATAATGTACCCATTAGCCCTCCTGCCCAGAGTCTCTATATGACCAGCACAGGTATTGAGTGTATAGGGTTCTGCATCTCCCTTGATGTTGAAAATCTCAAAGAACTGCGGTCTTGCCAAAGATCTGTTGCTTTGGTCATCAAGCATAGCATAAGTCTTTATTGCTTTCTCTGGTCGACCTTCAGGATATACCTGGACTAGGCATACCTTGGCACAGCATTTGGGACTATAGCCTTCTCCGCACATGAAGTTGAAATCTTTGTTGAAGCAGGAACACATCCTTGTTCCTCCCCGCCATGATTTGAGATGGGGTTTGGAGACTGTGGACTATCAGGAAGAGGTGTTGGATGCATTGCTGCAATATGCTTGTCACTGCTGCACTCAGTACACTTAATAACAGTCTTACAGTCCTTAGCAATATGGTCTGAGGAGGCACAGCACTTATAGCAGACCCCAAACATCTGGAGAAGCTCCTTGCGCTCCTGTAAAGGCTTTGCCCTGAACCCATGGCATTTCTTAAGTGGATGTGGTTTCTTGTGAATTGGACACTGACGGTTGGGATCCTCGGTTTTCCCAGCAGAAGTTTTGTCAGCTAAAGAATTTGTAGCGGGGGGGATGTCTGTCTTTCTAACAGACACAGTGCCACGCAAGTCTCTGTGTTTAGTGGCTGTGTTGTCATGCCATGCAGATGATGAGGCAGAAAGGTTGGGTTCACTAAAGCTGAAGCTTGGATAATTTTTGACCCAGGCATAGTCGCTGATGAATTTGCAAAAGTATGAGAATGGAGGGAAGGATACATTGTATTGTTTCTTGTACCTTGAACCCGCTGTGGCCCACTTCTCTTGCAGCCCATATGGTAGCTTCAATACTACTGGGTTCACCCCGTGAGCAGTATCCAAGTAGCTGAGTCCCGAGAGACGAGGGTCTGCCTTAGATAACTCCAGCTCCATCAGAAGGTCACTGAGTTCTTGCAGCTTGTGATTGTCTTTGTTGGTTATTTTTGGGAAAGATTGTAGTCTCTTAAACAAGGCACTTTCTATGGCTTCAGAGCTACCATAGGTTTGTTCAAGTCTTCCCCAAGCAGCAGCAAGACCTGCATCTGGGTAGTCAACATGCACAGCTCTTAGTCTCTTAACACGATCTGCAGACTCTGGACCTAGCCATTTGATCAGTAAATCAAGTTCCTCTTTGGCTGTGAGGTTGAGGTCAGCAATTGCAGCTTTAAACGTAGATCTCCAGGCTCTATAATTCTCAGGACAGCCATCAAAGCTTGAGAGACTAACGTTAATGAGCTCACGGCGTATCATATACCTGGCAAAGTCAGACAGGTCTGATCTCTCACTCTTTGGTGCCTGGGTAACTTGTGGAACCTGGGGGTTGTATAAGCTTCCCGGTGTATAAAGGTGAGATGAACCAGGATAAAATGAATTAGCATAAGCATTCAGCAGTGGTTTGGTTTCTAAGGCACTTACTGGCTCTAGTTTAAACTGAGGTTTGTCACTGGAATTCACCTGAGAGATGGTAGGGGGTATCATCTCATGCTGAGTGACTACGTCTGTGTGGTTGGTCTGTCGCTGTGTCAGTGGTGGCAGCTCCATGGTTTGGGCACTGTAAGGTACAGCAGTGTTAGTAGTAACAGGTAAAAGAGATTGACCTGTGTTATGAGTTGCAGGAGTTATCCTTGGATTTTGTAAGATTGGTTGGTTGTCATTACATGCATCCTGGTTTAGTACATATTTACTTGTGCGTTCAATAGGATCTTCAGACTCTGCTGGGATAGGGCAGTCTGGTTCATGCCATTCTCCCAGTGCTTGCTCAAAGACCTTTAACCTTGCAATAGCTGCTGCCTTTTCCCTTTCCATTTGAAGAATTTCTAATTCGGCTTCCATTTCTGCCCTTTTACATGCAGCTTCTGCTTGCTGCCTTGCAACTTCTGCTGCTGCCTCTGATTGCTGGCGGGCAACTCCTGCTTGCAGCTTCTGCTTGCATCTCTGCTTTAAGTTTGACCTCTCTTTTAGCATAGGAAATTTGCACCTTAACTGCTTCCGCATTAGCACGGGCCTCTATAAGCTTGTCACTTAGTGTGGATTTCCTAGAATGAGAGGTCTTCGAAGATCTTGATGTGAGCCGTGATGATGTGGATCTGTGAGACCTAGTCTCTTGCAGGTGTGTAATCTTGAGCTCTGCCTTATCCTTAGTGCTTTGCACCAAAAGGACTCTTGGTCTAAGGCTTCAGATCTGGTTAGCTCTGCTGAGGATTCCTCTATATTAGTGTCCTTTAAGAAGGTAGTATATTTAGCAGACAGCCGCTGATAACGTTCATAGTTAGCAGATAAGCGATTTATACAGTCTCTTAAATCGGCTGCATCTGTTAGAATGTGAAAGAACAGACATGCATTGCACAGTTCTATACCATAGTTCTGATAAATTGCTTGAAAACTCATCCCTTGTAATCTCATAATTTTCTCTGGACTTTTGAGATGGCTTTATTATGCACTTGGGCCTGACGCTTTGCTCTGCAGTATATATGGGGTTTTCTCCCTGGATGTCTGTGAGCTCTGGTGCATGGTGCACTTGCTTATCTTCAGTTGAAAATGAATGCACAGAGCCTTGCTGAGACATTTTGCATTTTTGCTGAAAATGGTTACTGTCTCTTTAAGAAAGTCACAGCAGTGGCAGGAGTGTGGGGCAAACTGCAGCAGTGTTATAGCAGGACCCTGAGAGCAGTGTATACATCAGCTTGAGCAGCACAATAACACAATCCAGTTGCATAAAACAGTCCTGAACATTCACAGGGAACAGTATGTGCTTGTAGAACCATGTGCTTGCAGGGAGTTGTTAGACTGCATTAAACTTGGCTGCAGATTGAATATAAGTGACTTGCCAGTGAGTGGAGACTTGATGGAATATACAGTGTGACAGCAGGTTATAGAATTTTATTCTTTTTGACTATTCTGACTCCAATTGCTGCAATAATGGCTGAATCCCCGTGAGACCTCCCTGCTGGGCCTGTATGGAGCTGTAACAACCACTGAGGACAATCTTTGCCAGATAGCTGAACTCACCAGACACTTGTAGTCCACAAAGCTGGGGCAGCACAGATTCACTGCTTGTTTTTTTGCTAAAAGGGTTTAACTAGGGTTTAAATATTTTTAGCACTTACGTAATGGGACAGATCTTGTTCACAAAACCTTCAGCATCTCTTTAAAACAGAACTGGCCTTGGCCCTGTCCCTTGAACATACAAGTCACAGCTTGACTGCAAATCTCCTTCTGGTGCCAAGTTCACTGGAGAGGATGTAATTGCCAGGAGAAGGAGATTTAGATTTTTTATCCTTGCTTTTGGGGAGAATACTCCATTCAAAATCCCTGTATAATGAAAGAACAGTATGAAACACATTTTCAGCATAATTCATATGTAATTGCTTTTTTGTTTATGTATAGATCTATGTGTCTATCTTTGTCTATCTTTGTAAGTGAGTTTCACAGACAGAGAATGGAGCATTCCTTAAATAAATTGGAAAAAAATTAAATCTACCCTGTTTCCTTCGTAGGTTTTGGAGCAGACTTTAAGCACCTTGTCATTGCCAGAACCTGGTAAGGTGGATGTGGGAAAAATGTTCTCTCTTTGCTGTGTTTAAATGTGTGGAATGTGTGTGCATAAAAATGCTGAAATAAAGAAACAGGCCATCAAGTGCAACCCTTCAAATTAAACCCAGTGCACATGTATCACACACATACATATAAATTAAGTATACCAGTGCCTAAACTAACTAACTGTAAACCTTAAGATCACAATATTGGAAATTAAGCTTCACAAGAAGTAATGCAAGTCACTCTTAAAAGTGTTTAAAGAATCTGCCTTCAGCACTTTAGTTTCACATCTCTGCACTCTTTTGGCTTACAAAGGCTCGACATTTGGGATATGTGAGGCTTTACTAGGAATCAATAAAGAGACAAAATTTACGTTTTCATCCCTTATTTAAATGCCTTTTTTATGCAAGACCATACTTTTATTTGCTTTAGTAGCCACTGAGTGACATTGCCTAGAGTTCTTTTAATCAGTAGTTTCCACTTTCCATGAAATGGAATCCTCATTATAGAATTTCTGTGAGTGTGTATATACTGTATGTGTAAGTAAGAGACCACATGGATGTACCTAGCAAAATCTGAAATGTGTATTCTCTGTACTAAGTTCCAGGTCTGGCTCCTGTTCAGCTCATTCTCCATAGGCTCTGCTGTTATGTCCCGTCACAGTGCAGGTGTAGAGTTGTCCCGTCTGGTGCCTGAAGGTGCCTGGGATCGATGCCATTCCCAATGCCTTAGATGACCTACCTAATGTACCCAGCTACCGAGCCCCACCTCTTTCTCTGACCTTCAAAAATGGAGTGCTGAATCCTTCCTTTTTGGGGGATAGTGGCTCCCCCCTCATGGCTTAGGTAGATCAATTCAAATTCCCAAAGCTTTCCAACAAA
Organism: Xenopus petersii; assembly: GCA_038501925.1. NCBI lineage: Eukaryota > Metazoa > Chordata > Amphibia > Anura > Pipidae > Xenopus > Xenopus petersii. Next base: position 65,269,915 of record CM076679.1, read on the forward strand.
CTACTTTTGCTATCTTTATAATGCTAGTAGAATACTTTGCTATTAGCTTCTTTTCAGATGCATGTATTGCTCAATTCCTTGAGGTATTAGTACAGGCATGGCGATTGGTATTTGCAATGCTTAGCATTTACAATTTTTTGCAAGAGGTGGTGTTTTCTTAATTTGGAGCACCATGTCAAATCTAATTTGCTGAAATCGTTTAAACATTAAAAAAGCTATTATTTTGCGTTACAGTGACATATTTGGGTTGTTTACATTAAACACAAGATATGATGGCAAATTTACATCCACAAGTACAGTTGCAATCTCTGCAATTTCCCAGCAGTCAGTTGCATGTAAAACCACTTTAATTTAAAGTTCTTGTGTTGAAATGCTCTCCTTGCACTTCTGAATAGTTGCCCTCGATTCTGCTCAGTCCTTCCTGCCTTCCCTTCAGAATTGACTACTGCTGCAGCTATTGACCCCGGGGAAACCTGGAGCTACCTTCAACTCCTGATTCCTTTTGTGCCCACTGTCAGTATGTGCAGCTCACAGGCGCAGACATCATTCACATGGCAAATATTGGAAAAGAAGCCAGCTTAACTTTTGCGCCTGCAGTAAATTTTGGCAAATCAGATGCAATTTCGCAGTGCAGCACAATTTTGTTAAACTCATAGCCGCCTTACAACCACAATGATGCTGTATTTCGGGGGAAAAACTGGGTGATTGTGTTTGAAATTGCACTTTACTCGCTGAACTTGCATATGTAAATGAGCCCTATGATCTATTAATTAATGGAAAGCAGTAAAAAATCTGTAAAAAATAATACATAAATAATACATTAATGCGTTTCTGGAAAACCAGTTTCATACCTGTATCTACATCTATCTATTTATCATCTATATATCCATCCATCGGTGAGCTGCTATGTTTCTTTTATATCAATTACCTACTAAGGTTAATAGATGATGGAGAGCCGCATCAGCTATGTACAATGTAAAACTTTTTTCTAGATGGAAGATTCTTTACACATCCAGCAGTCAGTATTGAAGATGTGGACTCTGGTAGTATAACGGATGCTCTGGAACATGAAGACCTTGTGAGGCCTCCAGTGTCACCATGCAGATATAGGACTCTTATAGTGCCTGTCACATCTTTGTCTGCTAAAAGGTAATTATAATACATACTTTAAGAGATTGCTAAAGCCCTGCTAGCTATACTGTAGGTGAAATATATTCTTCTCCTCCTCCTTCTTCTACTTTCCCTTTCTACCTCTCTCTGCTGCTGCAACTCATGCCTCTCTCAACCATTCTCTCTTTTTCTTCTAAAAATCTGTTTTCTTGTTAAATCTGTTTAAGCATGCTGACATATTTTCTGGGTCTTTGTCTGTTAATGTAGTACGAAGAGGACACAGTCCCAAGAAGACAAAATGGAGGGTATATCTGATGCTGCATCAGAGGATGAAGAGTAAGGACTATTCAAGAGTAACATATTTCTCTGTACAAATTCGAGGGCATTATTGATGTTACAATGTTAGTTAGATTTAATGTAATAAGTGCAAATAATCTCTTAGAAGATACATTATTTACTGTGAAAATCCACCTTTTTTTATTTTCAGGAATATTATTTACAAGTTTTGCCAATATGTGTCCCAGATTTCTTCTTACATAAAACAGGACGCTTGTTGTTAGAATCTTTATACCAGAAATGATCATTATTCTCTTATCTGAGCCTTGATAGGATTTACCACTATAAAGGGGCTGGGAAAAGTTGCAAGTTTGAATCACTGGTTTCACTAGAAGTTACTTGCCCTTACAGCAAAATCAAAGTGACAAAACTTTCTATATGCTTTGTGCTTGGAAATCCAGAGTAACCTTTTCTTGATCTAAGTAAGTTGGAAACACAGGGTTCACTTCTTTCTTCTTTATGTTCTCAGAGTTATGGAGAGATCTGCTTCAGCAATCAGTCACAGCAGCGCAATAATAACAGAGCGCCTGCAGGAACTGGTTCGCATGTTCAAGGACCGGACAGAACGCGTTAAGGAGAAACTGATTGACCCTGAACTATCCTCCGAAGATGAAAGTCCATCTGTCTGTTAGTTTACTCATCTTTTTTTTTTATCTTGGGGCATATAGTAACAGTTCAAAATATAGCATTTTTACTTCTGTCACTTAGATATTGGGACAGTGATCCTGCAGTGACACATTATTAAATACCCTTGTGGGGCATACATATATGTCAAGATATAATGTGGGGGTTTCCACTGCACAAAGCTAGAATTGGCACCCCTATCCATTATTTCTGTGATGCATGCTTTTCTGTATCAGGTACAGGTACAGTTTGAATGGACCAAGCATGTTTCCACAAACTCACCATAATAGCGCCTTCTATGGCCCTTAACAAGTATGAGTTCAGAAATGTCAGAAGATATAACCAGAGATAGCAATATTTTAAAGAACAAAGGCAGGGTTAAAAAAAATCTAACCTTTTTGTGTCTCCAAATTTGCCCTTATGACTTTTATTATAGTCTTTACTATGAACTTAAACTATACATTTTTGAGGTATCATCTTTTAGTTATGATTGATTCTAGTGTTATTCTGCAAAGTTGTTTTTCTCCTTTATTAAAATGCATTAAATCAACAAAAGATCATTTAACTTCTTGAAATTGAAGAATATGAGCACTGAAGGTTAAAGGGCACCTATCACAGCCAAAATCAAACACATATTAACAATCTGACCAGTACACGCTAAACACGTTTAATCAAACTGCATATATAGTTTTTTGAAAAAACTGCAGGTTTTAAAAAAATCCCTTACTTTGTCAAATGGGTTCTTTCACTGAGGGAGGCCATACTGTGTCTATAACAGAGACTCTAATATGCAAATTTCAGGAGCATGCTCAGATTGTAAAACTGCTTTGAGTATTCTACCCAGAATGCCTTGTTTAAGTAAACTCCTCCACTAGAAGTATCAGGAGATTTCCCTATCTTGTCCCCTACTGGTAAAGTCATTATGCAAATGAGGAGCACACACTAACTTCCAGCAGGTGGCAGCACTACTGAACAGCAGCTAACACACAGGTTTGGCTGATTTGAAAATAGCTTAGAAGGGTTGATAAGCAACAAGGAATTTCAACTGAGCATGTGCGAGATTTCAGAGCTACAGTTGGCTGGGAAGATATAGGTAGGAGGAGCCAGTGAAATCCAAGATGCCTGCCTCAGCTAGAACTGCAGTGGAGATAGGGGAGATCTTGCAGAAGGTATAGTGAGCTGATCATTTACATTATACAAACAATTCTAACTGTTTTAAAAATCGGATTTCTTGAACTTTCACATAGTGTATTTACTTAGTAAATGATTTTGGTCATGATTGGTGCCCTTTAAATGTATTAATCACGAAACTCAGCCAGAGCTGGGCTCCTGTAGCATTTCTTTGGGAGTTTAAAGGTGAAATAAAGCTTAACCAAGAAGTAGGCTAGAAATGCTACATTATGGTTTGTGGTTCTATACCAGTCCAAGGCACCCACAACCTTATAGTAGTGAAGATCTGTGCCTCTAAAGATGCCCCAGTAGCTCCCTACATACTTTTATGCAGGGTCACAGCACATTCTCTTTGCTGCTGTCAGTTTAGGGACTGACTCAAAATAAACTGTACATACAGAATACAATTGTCACAATACAAGGCTGATTTGTAATCAATTTAGATTCCTCGTTACATGATAGTTCTGAAACAAGGGCAATCAGTATCAGAATTTCAATCTGATCAGAAACAGAAGCAGCCATGTAATATCAGCTTAAGTAACAGGTGAACCTCATTTTCTTTTGAGATTTGAGATGACCCCTAAGATTAACTTCTCAGCCATTGCCCAGGCCACACTGAGTATGTGTGTATCACAGAAACTCCTGTGACAACTTTAAAAGCTTAAATCACTACTGTTATAGAAATGTAAGCATTTTGGGCAGATATTTCATGTGTAATACTAATAGTATACAGTGTGATGATATATATCTGTTTTAGCTCCCTCCAAAAAAAGTGCACCGTCCCCTCCTCCACCCCCTCCAGCTGAAGAGAAGAAAGATGATGTTGAAGCCCCAGCAGAAGAGGAGCATTATTGTGAAATGCTATGTTGCAAGTTTAAAACCAGGCCCTGGCGTGACCGTCTCCTGAAACTCAAATTTCCATCCAGCATCGACCCTCTGACTAGTAAGATGGATGGAAGGGGGTCCATGATTTATAAAAATTATAAGTCATTATTCCAGGATTTTATAGGAAGATAATAACCTAATTTTGAAAACGATTAGGACTTCAGAAGCAAGGTGGCAGTCCATGATCATATTAATGCAGTTAAATATATTTATCATTGCAGGCTAACAGGCCAACTTAATGTGGACATACACGACCAGATTTGGTTGGGTAGTTTGGCCAGTTTTATCCATAAAATCCTGCTGTTCCAGTTATTTCAATCAATCAGCCCAAATAAACAGAACAATATAAAAGTGGCCATACATCTATTATGGCACCTCGTAGGGCATTCATCTGTTTAGTCTATGGGTTGTTTGGAAATCATAAGGTACAGCTGATATATACTTAATAAGATAACAACATCCCTGCTGTCAAATAAAGCAGAAAGCAATATTGTACAAGCAGTCTAAGAAAGACCAACCATCATTTAGCCACATCTGAACTTTTATTTTCTGTTTCTAGATGTTATGTATGTGTTGTGGCTATTTTTTGTTGTATTGGCATGGAATTGGAACTGCTGGCTAATCCCTGTACGCTGGGCTTTCCCATACCAAACGTCCAGCAACATCCATTACTGGCTGCTCATGGATTACCTGTGCGACCTTATCTACCTGCTAGATATTACCCTGTTCCAGGCCAGGCTACAGTTTGTCCGAGGAGGAGACATCATTGTAAGTCCGCTTGCAGTCTTTGTCTATTCATAATGAAACAAATAATAAATAGTCAGTAGCCTCTGACAAATATTTATGTTTTGATCACATTACAGTATAACTATTCAAATCAATTCAATCAAAGATTTGCTTTCATTATTCAACCTGCAGTAGATTGACCAAAGTCAATTGCTAAAAGTGCAGTGCTGTCTGGTTCCTAGACATATGGCATCATCTCTGCTATAGTGCAAAGACAGAGACAACACCTGCAATTCGACTGGTCCTTACCCATTTTCTGCCAAGGATTTTTACATGGATCTACATTGGGGGGTTGGGAAGTGAGGATGATCCTTGTGGTATTACTGGCAAACATGCATCCTTATGGTATTACTTAAAAAATAAATGGAGTATGCTCCCCAGCTGAATTGCAAGGTTACAAATTACTGCCCTTGAGCACATTTTATCAGTGTAAGTATAGTAAATGAACTCCAGTTTTTACAGTAGATAATAGTTGCCATCTGATCTCTTTCTCTTTAGACAGATAAGAAAGAAATGCGAGAGCATTACTTCAAGACTGATCGGTTTAAGGTAATTGTATGCAATTTCATTTCTTCAGGGCCTGTCCCATCAAATGTAGGGTCCAATTGGGACCATTTTGGTGGGGCCCCCTTGACAAAGTGTTGCTGGCTACTGTCACACTAAAGTTTATAGGAAAATAGGGACATACAGGGCACAAAATAGATGGACAAAATAAGGTCACACAGTGCATGAAAGAGAGGGCAGAAATAGGGGCACACAGGACAAGAGAGAAAGAGGGGAAGGAAATACGGGCACACGGCACAAAAGAGATGGAGGAAATAGGGGCACACAGGGGAAGAGAGAGAGGGAAAAAACAGGGTAACACCGAAGAAGAAAAGAGAAGAAGGAGATAGGGGTACTCAGGGCAAAAAAAAAGAGGGAGGAAATAGGGGCATGCCAGGGAAGAGACGGAGGAAAGAGGGACACAAAGGGCAAGAGAGAGAGAGAGAGGGAGGAAATAGGGTCACATAGTGGACAAAAGAGAGGGATAAATTAGGGACACAGAGCATGAGAAAGGGAGGATGGAGGATGTACATGGACAGGAGAGAGAGAGAAAAATGGGGGCACAAAGTATACTGGGTCAGTCATGGTTGGGGCAGGACAAGCCGATTCAGGTTGTAGGCTGGCTTGATCTGGGTTGGGGCAGGCTGAGCCTTTCAGGGTTGTGGGGCAGGTTTGGGAGCTTAATATGCTGGAGAATGTCTTCTCAGTGCTGCTTCCTGGTGATGTGCATAAGGCCAGCCCTGCATATCTGTTAGAGCCATAGAATAATTCTGAAGAAGAATGTATTCCTTACCTTTCATCAAAGATAGGCTGTCCTAGGCCCAACTGTATCACATGCTGCAACAAAGCCCTGTTACAATAACATTTTACAACATGTTCCATGACATTACAGATTTATGAGGCTTTCAAATATACAATATATTAACCTTTATTATAGGGATCCTTTCATATTCATCAATGGGGATGGGGATTGCAAATTAACTGTGAACCAAAAATGATGTTGTGAAATGGTTAATTAGGGTAATATTATTTCCATTTAATCTGTTGAATCGATTGAATATATTTATATCTGTAAGTTCAGATAGAATTTATGCACCTTTTTTTGTACGCCTAACTGATAAAGCTTAATAAGCCATATTCTCATTAATTACCCTACTTTTCCTACTGTAATTAAGGCCCACTGGTAAGAAGGAAGTGAAAGCATATCCAGGTATTGCTTGGGACCTGGGAAATTCTAGATAAGGGATCTTTCCGTAATTTGCATCTCCATACTTTACATCTGCTAAATATATTATAAACAGTAACTAAACCCAATAGAATTGTTTTACCACCCATATGGATTTGTGTAGCTCCATAGAACTAAGTACTGTTTTTTTTAACAGAGAAAATGTAAATCATTTTTAGAAATTCGAATCAGTTTAACACGGACTCTATGGTAGAGTGTTTTCCTGTAATTCATAACTGTCTGGAGAATCGATTTCCATAAGGGACCTCATGCCAGTACTTCTAAATATTATCTGTTAATAGTTTGTAAAATTAAGCATTAGAAATATACAGGCACGATAAAGTGAAGCCAGTCTATGTTTATGCTATTCTCAGTTTCTGTTTGCTTATTGGTAGATGGATCTCATTTCTCTTCTCCCATTGGATCTTCTTTATTTGAAATTTGGCGTCAAGTCTTTATTGAGATTGCCACGTATTTTAAAGGTATGTTTCTATCCCTCCCAATAATAAGAATACCAGAACTGTTTGGAAAACACCCAAAAGAATTGTCATACTGTACTGCACTTTCATTACTTCTCCATAATTTTACAGAGAGGGGGAGAAATTATAATATTCCTGCTGCCTGAGGTTCAGAAAGTAATGGCCCAGTTACAGCAAAACAAAGTATATGCAAATGTAAGAATCACTAAATGAATGGGGCTTTTATCAGTGCTGTATGACTTTAAAGAAGTAGGCTAGAAATGTTGTACATTATGTTTTGGGTTTCTTTAACAGGCCAAGGCAACCACAGCAATAAAGATCTGTGCTTCCCAAGATGCCCCAGTAACTCTCCATCTTCTTTTCTGCTCATTCACTGTACATGCTCTGTATTGCTATCACTTACTGAGTTAAGGACCAACTCAAAATATATAGTACACATAGAATATACATTTTTATTATATAAGGCTGATTAGTAATTAATATAGATAATTACTACATGGCAGCACAACCAGCTAGCATCAGAATTGAATAGTCAGCCTTGTAGCACCAGATTATATTTTAGACCAACCTTATTTTCTTCTTAATTAATTAAGCTTAGCTTCTCAACAGCTGCTCAGAGCCCACTGAGCATGTGAGTGTCAGAGACACTTTCCAAGATGGTGACCTCCTGTGACAAGTTTGAAGTTCTGGATCATTGCTGCTGTTGAGAAACTGAAACTTTAGATTGGTGTGTTAAGTTTAGTATATAAATTATGGCATTTTCATCCATATTCATTCTTAGAGTTAACTTTGAACCTCACCTAATGCCACCCAGTCTATATTTTACCAGCCAGGCCAGTAAAATTATACTTGAATTCAATATTAATCATATAGAAAAATAAAGATATGAAGGCTGGTATTTTTTCCAAAAAGGCCCAAGGCTCTCAAGTCTTATGGCCCATCACTGCTTACTAGACACTCTCTAGGCTTCATTTTCAAACCTTATAATGTTTCCATCTCTTATGGAAAAGATAGTGGCTTTCATATTTTCATTTTCTTACTCCCCACCATTAGTAGCAGCAACAACCTCTCTGCCAGTGGCGGGAATGCGATCCCCTTTGAAATATCTCATTATTTTGTTACAAACAATACTAGGGGTAGAAGGACCCAAGCCCTTAGCAAGCCGTTTACTAAAGTGCTTTATGTTCATCTTTTGCAAATTTATACAAAAACAAGTTAACTTACCAAAATAATGGTTTAGTAAAAATTGGATCATTCCCATGATATTAAAAGTCTGCACTTACCTGATGTCAGAGTGAAGTGCAGATGCAGCAAGTGCAGTGTGTAGGATGATTTAGTGAGGACAGCTACAGCTTTATGTGCAGGTGGGCATGCGTAGGCTGCACTCATTTACTTGTATATCATCAATCTAATTGGCTGCTGGTCAATCATGTAAGAAGCACTGTCCTCTCTATTCAACCTGAAATTGGCTCATAATGTCTTACATATCTTCCATTTCCATTGCAAATACATGAAATATACTGTAAGTGCTTCCCATCAGATCCATTACATACAGCATTCTCTTTATTCAGTACATGGCTTTCTTTGAATTTAACAGTCGACTGGAAGCCATCCTGAGCAAGGCTTACATCTACAGGTAAGTGATGGTTTTTGAAACTTCCAAAGGGCATTATACAGATTATAGTTGAAACGTGAAAAAATATTATTGAGCTGTTTTTATGACTTTCTACTTCAACTTAATTTGGAACAGACTTGCAAGTTTATGATCAAATGGAAAGTGGGGGAAAAGCATTGAGTCAGATCATTAAATATTTCCTGCTTAAAAACTAAATAAAAAGTTTATACCTAGCCTGCAGATGCTGTGGCCCTTATAGAAATAAGGCAAGGGGGCCCAGGCCTTGAAACTTTTTTCTAAAAGAAAATTAAATGAAATACTGTATTGGTTATAAGCTAGAGCTCTTTCAGAAAGTAAGGGGTTATATAGATGTTTGATTCAAAGGGTATTGCAGATAAAATTGCTGATAGTGCCTCCCCCCATTATGGTATATCCTTGGCCAATGTACAATTTATGAAATTTATTTTCTGGGGTTTTGGCTGTGCAGTCCTCCTCAGACTGCACTGGGACACAGAATACCTTATGTGATTATACATTTACACCCTATTGTCCCCAAGGAATGCGCTACAAAGAGGGACTGCATCTTATGTCATAAAACAAAGTGAATCAATAAAGAACATGCAGACCAGTTCTCTTTTCAGCTTCAGTGCATATTTCTTTGAAAGTTACTCAATCTACATGTCAGAAAGGGAAAATCAATTCTTTCTATTTCTTTTTAATGTGCTAAATATGTTTTGGCCCTATATTTTAAGTTAGATGTCAGGTGCCCATGGATGAGCAAATATCTCCTGCCAACTTGTCTTTCTTGTAAGAGTTGACACCCTGCTGGGACATTTATAGGCCCAAAAAGAACACCATCCCAATCTATATCTGACTAGGACTCATTCAGATATGATTCAAGCCAAACCCTTTTAGACAAAGACCACATTGACCAAGGGTGTGCTGTGCAGCTAATATTTGGATGAGATGGTTAAAAAATGATGTATTTGGTCAGGTTGATGTTGTCCTCACACAGCAAGTCATTTAGGAGGTGATTTGTCAAGGCTTGTATGTTAGTTTGTGCCACAATTCAAAAAATGTTTGCACAAAAACTCATATATTTTCAAAAATGTTAATGTCAAAACAGTGAATGTAAAAAATCACCAGCTAAAATCAGGAGAGGTAATATAGAAGTCAATGGGAGCTGTTGGCAAAATTAAGTTTTTTTAGTTAGTAATCTCATATATTTGAGGTTTTTAAGCTTACAAATTTGAAAAATTCAAGATAATTGAGGTTTTTAAGCCTATAAACTAAAATTCAAGGCATTCAAGTTTTTTTTCACAATTGTATTCAATTACGTTTTTTTACACTTTTTATAAATAAGCAAACATAAATAAGCAAAAGTTTTTTTTAATTTATGAGTTTATTCGAAGTGCAAAAACCTTGCAAACCTCAAAAATTTGATTTTTAATAAATAAGACCATAAACCTCATGAAATAGTCAATAAAAGTCTGCCAAACATTTATGGTAATCTGATCAACTGATGAATGTATAGGACCCGTGTTAGTTACAAAACAAATGGATTTAACAACATAACCAGTTCGACTATTAATCCTATGCATATTCACACTGGAATATCAGGCCCAGTGCTAGTCCAATCTTGAATAATCCCAAATTAAGAATCTCTTGGCCTTGTGGTAGCCATATGTACCAGTTGTAAAGGAGTTCTAATAATACGCTGGCTTATTTGTTTGCAGGGTGATTCGAACCACTGCTTACCTTCTCTACTGCCTGCATATGAATGCCTGTCTATACTACTGGGCCTCTGACTATGAGGGTATAAAATCCACCCCATGGGTTTTTGATGGTGAAGGGAACAGGTATGCACAATCATTTGCACATACAATAAGCAAACAAAATGAGAAATGTTGGACCAAAGAAGTTACAGTGGACTCACATATTACTATGAATTCAGTGTAAGGAGAACAAATAAGAAAATGTTATGCCAACTCATTGTGGAATAAGTAGGGATGCACTGAATCCAGGATTCAGCCAAATCATTGTGCCTGGCCGAACCGAATCCGAATCCTAATTTGCATATGTAATTTAAGGATGGGTAGGGAAAGCACCTGACTTTTTGTCACAAAAGAAGAATTGTTTCCACTTTTTCCTTTCCTACCCCTAATTTACATATGCAAATTAGGTTTCGGATTCAATCTTTCACAAAGGATTCAGGGATTCGGCCGAATCCCAAATAGTGGATTCGGTGCATCCCTAGGAATAAGTAAGTGACTTAGCAGCCAGCACTATATAACTTTTGTAAGAGAAGTCCGATCCGGTGCCATAGGCAAAAGGACGGCACCCAGGATATCCACGAGGCACGTTCTGATGCAAATGCATTAAAACGTGCACAGCGTTGTGATGCCAGCATGTCAAAACGAGTGCAGCAACTTGACGCTAGCGCGTCAAAAGCGCAGCATCAACGTGCAGAATCAGTGTGTGACGAATGATCTCATCACGCTCGTTTGGCACCAAAATCTGCCTATAAAAAGACGCCAGAGCTTTGCAGACCTTGCCCAATTATAGGTTCAACTTATTGTGTTCCTGGGTGTGATATACTTCTTCTGGCCTTAATTCCTGTTATTGACTTCGGCCTGTTATATTGACTATTGACTAAGAACCTTGCTACCTGAACTGACCTTTGCTTGGATTTGACTACTCTTCCTATTTAGCCCCTTGGATACCGTGAACTGTGTTGGAACCTGGTGCTTCCTCCTTGGTCCGCAAATCCTAGCGGAACCTTCGGGCCCAAACATATATACTTTGCAAAACACCCATCATTTACCAGAAAACATTTCTGAATGTGATGAATAAATACCTAAGTTTCAGAGCCAGTATAAGTGTAGACAAACTCTTGCATCTGCAAGCTTACCATTCTATTTCTCATGTCTACTTACTTCTAATGCTTTGGGGCATGTACCATTCTAAAATAGATAAACAAAAACATTTATAATACAGGCATGGGATCTGTTATCTGGAAACCCATATCCGGAAAACTGGAATAGTGGGTAGGCCATCTCCAATGCACTCCATTTTAATCAAGTTTTAATTTTCCTACACACAATACCTTGTACTTAATTGTAAGTAAGATCTAGGAACCCAAACTGGTGGCAAAACAATTCTATGGGGTTTATTTAATGTTTAAATGTTGTTTTAGGATAAATCCAAATAATGAAAAGGCCCCTTATCTGGAAAGCCACAGGTTTCAAACATTCTGGACAACAGGTCCCAATGCTTGTAATAGACATTCCATACACATTGTGCAAAGGGCATTATGCAGAGGGCATGGGTTTCTTCCTATTCATATCAATTACACTTGGTTTCAAGTGGAAATGGCCTATACAGTGTGACTCATGGCTACTTCTGTCTAGTTTAGAATATCTATGATAATATAAATAACAATATGCAATAACGGGTTGCTAACATAAATGGTTCTTGTAGTTTCTTTCTATTAATTGTATAGTAATATCAGCCCTGTTGTTTTCAGTTATATCCGTTGTTACTACTGGGCTGTAAAGACTTTGATAACCATTGGAGGACTTCCTGACCCAGACACACTTTTTGAACTCTGGTTTCAGCTGCTAAATTACTTCATGGGTGTGTTTGCCTTTTCCGTCATGATTGGTCAGGTACGTACAGAATAAATAGATTCTAATGCACTTCTAATGCACTGCACATGTTACTAGAATTTAAGGGCAATCCAAACCCAGAAAAATAAACTTACAAATAGTGCTGCACTTCTGCTGTATTCTGTGATGTTCAGCGGTATTTTTACAGGGATATCTTCAAAATTGCTCAGTTAATAGTGCTGCTCCAGCACTAAACATTTTTTATGTTTAATTTTGAAATCTGACATGGGGCTAGACATATTGTCAGTTTCCCAGTTGCCCCAATCATGTGACTTGTGCTCTGATAAGATTCAGTCACGCTGCTGCACTGCAAGTTGGAGTGATATCACTCCTCCCTTCTCCCCCCCCAACAGCCTATTAGCATAACAATGGGAAGGTAACCAGATAACAGCTCCCTAGCTGATATAAGAACAGCACTCAATAGTAAAAATTCATGTTCCACTGCGACTCCTTCAGTTACATTGAGTATGAGAAACAACAGCCTGTCAGAAAGCAGTTCCATAGTGCAGCACTGGCTCTTTCTAAAAGCACATGACCAGGTAAAATTACCTGGGATAGCTACCAATTTTACAACTAAAAAAAAATACACTTGTTGGAATCAAATTTTACATGGTAGAGTGAATTATCTGTAATGTAAACAGTGTAATTTAGAAATGAAAACTACACCTTAAAAATCATGACAGAATCCCTTTAATGTAAATTGCAAAAGTTCTCAAAAATCACTGCGTAAGTTTACATTCATTATTATTGGGGCTATGATCCCCTTACTCTAAATCTCCCTTACTTGGTTCCTAAGGTTTTAGTTTGCACTGCATATTTACAGTAAAATAGTAAGTTAGGTTTAAAAAAATGAGACACTTCCATCTATCTCAACCTTTTATGTCTATATATTACCTGCCTAACTGCTAGTTAATCCAGAGAAAGTCAAGTGAGCTCTCTTACTAGCCAGGCCAAGATTGTAATCCCTTAAACTGTGCAAATAAAAATGTGTCTGTCTCATTGTAATATTCTTCATTAGGCTTTATTTGCATTGTGAATCTTAATTGTGCATTGCAAACCTTTCACACCTGCTCTGCAATTTTGTTAAATATTTAGTCACAAAAAATGGTTTGCAATTGCAAAAATGTATTAAATACACTGCGCTCTGTCACAAACTACAAAATTAACAATCACTATCTTACTGTCGTGTGAGGGGCAAAGTGTTTGCAAAGGCAACATTTTTCATTATGCAAACATTTATTCACATTGCGAAGGGATTGCAAACTATTTTTGCATTATCGATTCTTACTACATTCCCCCAATAGTCTGAGAAAATCAGAAATAGAGGCTGGTCTAAAACGGAACTAAGCTCTCTAAGTACCTGAGGGCGCATTCCATTTGGTCCTGGCACCTTGTTCACATTAATTTTGGGTAATTACACCTTTTTCACATTCATTTTGCATAGGATGCAAATAACCTTTAGATAAGACAGAACAGCCTATTTTGAATAGTGCCCAGGGTGGAAGCAAAGATAGAACCACAGCGTTGCAAGGCAGAAGAGCTAAGCATAGCACCACCATCATACTACTCCAGAGCTGTTAGTGCTGACTGCGTGTTTTGAACACATTGCACCATTATATGCCATAATTTTAAGACAATATTTTTTTTCTTCAGATGAGAGATGTGGTTGGGGCAGCGACAGCAGGACAGACATATTACCGCAGTTGTATGGACAGTACCATTAAATACATGAACTGCTACAAGATTCCTCGACCTGTACAAAACCGTGTCAAGATGTGGTATGAATACACATGGCAATCCCAGGGCATGCTTGGTAAGAACTCCTCCTCCCTACGCTACCCATATGTACTGCTGCCTTCCCTTTAAACTCACTTAAAGCTTAGTTACAGAAATCTTCAGTCCCTAGCCAAACACTGAAGTACACAAGCCACTCATGTTTCATGCAGCCACTCATGTTACATTACATGCATCACAAACTGGATGGGGCCAGAGTTGCAACTGTACGGTTGAATTTCACTCTGACTGCCTACAATCTAATGTACAGTTTGATAACAAGAGTTGAATTTCACTCTTCTTGAAAAACCTTATAGCAAAACTCACAGCGATTTTGAAGGTGACCTTTTCCTCAGTGGGTGGCAGCGGATTTAACATTTTGTACACTAATATAAACCCTTTTCAGTTATGACAAACACAGCTCATATTTGTCAATCTCTCCTATAACTAAATAGCAAACCTATATTTGGATGTTATCCACGGGTCTCCCAAGGGGATGGTAAATCATAGTAATAGTTAAAAGATGTCGGGAATCAAGCACCATTAGTGCCAGTTAGTTTTAGGAGAATCAAAAGCTTTGCTTTTATGCAAGTTTTATGGGTATTTTTGCACATTTAGACCCAGGACCAGATTTCTGTGGATTCTGGCAAATGCCAGAGGGGCTTCTGTAAGATGCCATAAACACTCATTATTTATTGAGCCTGTTGTGTGCTGTTTCAGCCCTGTGTAACTGAAATGCCAGTGTCTATTTTGGATCTCAGTTTTATCCAGTAAGGAGGAATTACATAAAATATCTAAGGCAAGCATTTCATTGAATTTGTATACTGCTCTATTCTCTAAACCCTCCTCCAGGGGGTTACTTTCCCTTTATATGCTTCTCTAGCTGGGATGGTCACTTTTTCAGTGCCCTAGACACTAATGCCCAGACAACAGTTGGTTTGCAATTGGCAATAATTTCTTCTTAAAGGAAAACTATACCCCCCCAAACAATGTAGGTCTCTATTAAAAGATACTGAGTAAAACAGCATCATGTGTAAAATCCTGCTTCAAGTAAATGAACCATTATCATAATTATATACTTTTCTAGTAGTATGTGCCATTGGGTAATCATAAATAGAAAATTGCCATTTTAAAAAATAAGGGCCGCCCCCTGAGATCGTAAGATTCACTGTGCACACATACAAACCACATGTAAGGTCACATGAGCCAATTAACAGACAGAGTTCTGCCTTTTGCTTCCTCACTTCTTCCTGTTACAGTTAGTGTTGTAGTATTTCTGGTCAGGTGATCTCTGAGGCAGCACAGATAGAGTCACAAAATGGTGGTTCAAGGCAAGAGATGTAAAAGGGCAATATTTATGTAAATATATATTCCAGTTTGGTAAGATTCTTTAATATGTCATTCAATTTGATATAAACTATCTGTTGCTTAAGTATTCATTTTGGGGGTATAGTTTTCCTTTAAGGTTGTCTCATTTTCCTGTCCAGTATGACTGCAGCTAATAGTCATACATGCCTAATAAAACCCGTCAAGAACCCTGCAAAAAAGGAACACATAGTACCCTCTGATACCCTCAGTCTCTGGGAGATGGAACAGGGTTCCACAAACAGTTTATTGAAACCTCACTAAGCCTGGCACTTTGGTTCAACTATTCCACAACAGCAGGACAGAACAATGGAGATAAAGGGCCAGAGTGAGCTTTATAGGGGAAAGGGTTAAAGTTTAATGGTCTTTATCTTTGCTACTTGGTAACAGGTTTTGGGAAGGCTGTCCTCGGTACTGCTGAGTAGCAAATCTTATTTTCTACTCTTACCCAGGAACAATGCATATAGACTTCTTACAAAGAACTAAAGTTTATAATGAGAAAACGAATGGGTTCTACACAAGCTATACTTTGCCTTCTTTTAAGATCGCAGCAGTGTTAGCAATGTCACAGTATAGCAGAAGCCTCACAACTCATTGGCTTCTGGTTAAAAGCACTGACATGTCATTGCCTCTGCGACTTTCAGAAATATCTTGATACGCTCATATCCAGTGTCGGACTGGCCCACGGGGATACAAGGAAAAGTCCCGGTGGGCCCAGGTGTCAGTGGACCCTCATGCTGCTAAACATTTGGCCTATTTCATGGCCATTCCCTATTTCTATGAGAACAAAGAGGCTAAATAGATGGAATAATAGATTATAGTATGTAAAGAAAAGAGACTAGGTGAATAAAGGTTGAGTGAGGAGAGGAAGAATAATAGTGCTGAGAGTGGGTCTAAGGTCTTTTGGTGGGCCCCTGGTCTAAGATTTTTAGGTGGGCCCCTGGTGTCCCAGTCCGACACTGCTCATATCCAATGTAATGTGCTCTTTATCTTTCCAGATGAATCAGAACTCATGGTTCAGCTTCCTGATAAGATGAGATTGGACCTCGCTATAGATGTCAATTACAGTATTGTGAGCAAAGTAGTTCTATTTCAGGTAAATTATCTTGCTTCTATTTGGGTAATTGCTGTGCATTCTCCAAAACAGCCATTAGGTGGGGATGTTGGTTCAGCCTCTAATTTGAATCAATTAGAAAGTACAGAAATCTCTATTGCGTTTTTTTTTTGTCTGGACATTTTGTATGGACAGCCAATGGAGCATATTGTGAATTGTCTGGATTTTCTCCTCATTTAAGTTTATCAAAGTTTACCTCAAATGTGGTGGAGGAATTTTCTTTTGGCGTAAATTCTCTGTGAAAATTTGCCACTCCATTTTCCCCATGCAATTGTAGGGGGGTAAAATTTTACCATAAAGAATTGACATATGTGGGAAGTTTAACTCGCAGGTGGTGACATAGATAATGAGATGTAAACGTGACTGCTCTTTCTTTTTAATGACAGTTCACCAGCCTGTGTATTGGCAAAAATCCATTCTTGTGATCTTAGTAAATGGCAGAAGGTTCACTGGAGAATTTTTGCCTAACAATAATAATTGTCACCAATGCAAAGATAAAGACCTAATTTGCAATGTAACAGGGGCTCACAGAGTTTTTACTTATTTTGGATAGGGATGCACTGAATCCAGGATTCGGCCTTTTTCAGCAGGATTCAGATTCGGCCGAATCCTTCTGCCTGGCCGAACCGAATCGGAATCCGAATTTGCATATGCAAATTATTGGCGGGGAGGGAAATTGTGTGACGTTTTGTCACAAATCAAGGAAGTAAAATTTTTTTTCTCCTTCCCATACCTAATTTGTATATGCAAATAAGGGATTAATTAATGGTTTGAATTAATTTAGAATGTACTGTTCTGTGTATAGATACAGATAGTACTGTCTGCCAGTTGTTCCTGCTCTACAAGTACGGGTATGGGACTTTTAGTCTAGAATGCTCGGGACCTGGGGCTTTCCGGATAACCGATCTTTCTGTAATTTGGATCTACATACCTTACTAGAAAATCATAAATAAACCCAATTGGCTGGTTTTGCTTCCAATAAGGATTAATTCTATCTTAGTTGGCATCAAGTACAAGGTACTGTTTTATTATTACAGAGAAATTGGAAACAATTTTGTAAAAATTGGAATTTTTGGATAAAATTGAGTCTATAGGAGACAACTTTTCCGTAATTCAGAGCTTTCTGGATAATGAGTTTCCGGATAATAGATCCCTTACCTGTATAGCCCTATAGTGCCAGAGCATAGTGCAGTTTATCATCCTCTCTGTCCTCATGTATTCAATAAAGCTGATGGTCACAGGAAGGGTATCAATAAGGATGCCAATCAGCTGAACTACATAAACCATGTCTCTTTCTCTGCACAGGGGTGTGACAGGCAGATGATTTATGATATGCTGAAGAGACTGCGCTCTGTGGTTTACTTACCCGGAGATTATGTCTGCAAAAAGGTAATTGTTCATCTGTAGTTTATGGTAAATATTTCTAATTTATTTGTACATTGTTTTTTTTTTTTCTCATATGCCAAACTAAACCTGCAAGTATAAGCAGATCTGGATCTAGTGGGCTCAATATCTTTGCGACAATTTCCTTGGTACTGGGCCACTAGAATATGTGTCTGTCTGACGATTATTATTCCCCTTGTTAGCAGGGGACAGATAAACAGATAAAGTCTCTCTTGTATACGCATATTATTTTGCAGACGATTGGCAAGTGCCATCCTTATTGGGTAAATGTTCACCTGTAAAAGAGAGCCACACGCTAGAGACTATTTATCCATGCCTTACTTCATTCCAGACAGCATTATTTTCATTAGTACAGGTATGGGACCTGTTATCCAGAGAACCCAGTGGGGGTATCTGAATAAGGGGTCTTTCCGTAATTTGTATCGCCATACTTTGTCTACTAAAGAATCATTTAAACATTAATTAAACCCAATAGGAATGTTTTGCCTCCAGTAAGGATTAATTATACTGTATCTTATGATCAAGTAGAAGGTATATTATTACAGAGCTAAAGGAATTTGAATTATTTGATTAAAGTGGAGTATATGGTAGCTAGCCTTTGCGTAGTATGCTGCTTTCTGGATAACAGGTTTCTGGATAACGGATTCCATACCATAATTCATTTCTCCACATTAACATATAAACTATACCTATTTATCATGCTGTGTAACATTGTTTATACCAGAAAAATAAAAGCTGTGTAAAATAAATGGTGAATTTATAAAGGTGTGTTTTCTTTTACTTTGCCTGATTGCCGTGTTTAATGTTTATTTATATGGTATAACTCAAGTCAATTGGAAAAGATCAGGTCACAGTATTTTGATACAAAGCATTTTTTAGCAGCTGCTACTTTTAAAGCCAGAATTTTATTCAGAATATTTTTATGCTGAAAATACAGGTATGGGACCTGTTATTCAGAATGCTCGGGATGTGGGGTTTTCTGGATAACTTTTCTGGATTACTTTCCGTAATTTGGATCTTCAAACCTTCAGTCTTCTAGAAAATCATGTAAACATGAAATAAAGCCAATAGGCTGGTTTTGCTTCCAATAAGGATTAATTATCTCTTAGTTGGGATCAAGTACAAGCTACTGTTTTATTATTACAGAGAAAAAGGAAATCATTTTTAAAGATTTGGATTATTTGATTATAATGGAGTCTGTGGGAGACAGCCTTTCCGTAGTTCTGAACTTTCTGGGGTTTCCTGATAACGGATCCCATCCTTGAATAAACACATTTTAATAATGAATGCATTTTTTCATATGACAGTGAATGCCCCACCCCCTTATTTTTTACAGTTTGATTAATTGTGGAGTAGATTTTTCTTTAAAATATAAAATTATGCACATTTGCTGTCTCTAAGAAACAGAAAATGTTTTAACCTAAATGTGTTGCATTGGGAGAATTTAGCTGCATTATTCTTCAATCCATCCAGCCTTCCTTTACAATACAGTTTTATAGGAGTCCTGCACTGAAGGGCAGATCTGTTGGATCATTAATATTCATTTTGTTCATACAGCAAATTCTGTGTTATTGTGCTGAAAATTATCTAATGCCTGTTTTCTTGCCAGGGAGAAATTGGTCGGGAAATGTATATTATCAAAGCTGGAGAAGTCCATGTACTAGGAGGCCCTGATGGCAAAACTGTACTAGTTGCTTTAAAAGCTGGGTCTGTTTTTGGAGAAATCAGGTGAGTTTCAGGTCAAAGAGAAACAGAATCTCAATGGAACTTTTCCTGAGTCACAATTTTCCAAACGGCTTTGACATAGCATGTGTGCATTTTGGCATGTGTTGCCCAAATCTGGACCCCTGAGCAAAGGAAAATAAATTATTTAGAATCATCTTTTTGCAACTAATATGTAGAAAATTTAATTTAATAATAAATTGTGCATTGTTTAGTGTCAGAACTTTCTTTTTCTATTGCTCTTTATATTTTGTGACTGATAATAAATTAATTCATTTCTAAATGGATATAGTCAACGTGAAAGCTAAACCTTCTCTATTATTTCCCTGCATATCTAGAGATTCAGAATTTCTTCTCTTTGGCTCTTTTCAGTCTTCTGGCTGTGGGAGGTGGAAACAGACGGACAGCAAATGTTGTTGCTCATGGATTTACCAACCTTTTCATTCTGGATAAAAAAGACCTGAATGAAATTTTACTTCATTATCCTGAATCCCAGAAGCTCCTGCGCAAAAAAGCAAAGTAAGTGTGAGTAAGGCATGGCTGCATGACTATAGTACTACTGGTGACTCCCTTGAGTAAAGACTATATATATGTATAACATGCAAGGCAACACATATTGGAAGCATCTGAGTGTGGTCAGGCATGTAACAACTCATTTAGAAATAGCTCATAGGGTGTCATAGCATTACATTGTCAACATCTAGTTATATAGAATGGAATTCAAACATTCATTTTAAGGGGCAATAAAAAAGTCAATCAATGGTGTAATTGCAGTGTTTCTCCCTACATTCGTCTTTGTCGACATATTTGTATATAAAATATCTCTTTTAGAAAAATGTTGAAGAATAGCAACAAACCAAAAGGTGAGGCTGGTCAGGGAAAAGGATTGCAGCATATCATCCCTGAAAGGCCAGAGACCCCAAAACTCCTGAAGGCTGCAGTTGCCACCACTGAAAAAATGGGTTTCAAGGGATTTTCCAAACTAAGGCGCAGGATGAAAGTGATGCAAACTATAGAGGTAAGCAGAGGAGGTTGGAAACATGTATGACTCGTATAAAGACCGACATTATGCTATCTCCATGGTTTTATACTGAGAATATTAAATGAGGCAAGAGCACTTGCACACTGAGAATCCACGCTATCCCCCTGTTTTCTGTCACATAATTTGCAAATAAATGAAAAACGGAAGTCTACATTGATGAAGAACAATACTGAAACCATAGATGCCAGGGGTGTTTCAGCAGTCATTGCCACTCTGAAGTGCCCTATGAGATGCCGCCCCCTTTGCACCTGCATACTATTTAGAGCGCAGAGCAGGTGTAGGGGGGGCCACATCGCTAGTGCGGAGAGCACAATTGTGGTCTCTGCACTAACATAGACGAAATTCCGTTTTAAAAATTGGAATTTGGCTCATAATGTTACCAGGAGTGGCTTTTTTTTTTTTTTTTTTTTTTTAAACTGAAAGTTTTATTAAGCATTTTCATATATGGAACATCATATATATGGGTATATATATTATGAGAATAGGGTGAATGGGAAAGGGGGAAAAGAAAAAGAAGGGTGAAGGGGGAGGGGGTAAAGCAAAAAGTCTGTAAATTCACAGTAGCAGAAAAACACAAGCAGTTTGGCTGCAGGAGGAGTGGCTTTTTTTGCCGCCCATAGTAACTTGCAGGCTGTATCACCTCATGGCAGTAGCACTCCTGATAGATGCTACATCAAACACTTGTGTTAGTAAAATACATTTATTATATAAAAGTTACAACATTTGTTACTTGCTTAAAATATGGAACTTCGAAATAGAATTGTAATAGCCTCTTTAACAGGCAAGCCAAGGATGCTAAGCATCCTTCCATCATTGTGTACTAGGCAAGTGCCTCTTCTGCCTACCCCTAGTATTTACCCTGGAAAAAAGGACTGCAAAAAAACATTGTAAGAAGTGCTGCAAGATGCCATTATTATTGTAAATGGCAATCAGGAACATAACTATAGAGGTAGCAGACCCTATGATTATTAGGGGTGGTATTGGATGCCCAATAGAGTAGTTTCAGTATATGTTTGTGAAAAAAAAGTCTTAGAATAGTTTATATACAGTATGTGAAAAATTGTCATGTTATTCACAAAGCCTAAAATGTTTCTAATTACTTCTATGCCTTTTCCCATAAGAGGGGATAAGCCTGATGCCCACCTGCACTGGAGGGGGTACAGGGGCTTTAATAGTGCAGAGAGCACAATTCTGCTATCTTGTACTAGAAATGCCCAATTTCCAGTTTAAAACCGAAAATTTGCCTCTTAAAGTTACCAGTGGCTCGTGCTCGTCGCTGCTGCCTGAGGCAAGTTTTTCAACTTACTTCATTGGTGCATCTCCTCTGGAGGGGCTTTATTTAGTCCTTCTTCACAAAGTACATGGTTTGTGATAACAAGGAACAGTCAATCTGGGAGGAGTGCACAGTTGTTCTCCAACAATGTCTCAGGCCCTGCTTGGGTCACACCCCTCACTGCTGTCGCATACGTTAATTGCACATCTAGACTTTACATAGAAATATAGATTTCATTAGCAGTAAAAATATATTACCCCAACATCCTTTTGAAATCTGATTTTAATAGCTGAGACTTTAATAATTTAACTTGTTTCATGCACCTTATCACCCTCCAGTCACAATCTTAGGTAAGCGCACTTTGGTTTAGATGAAAACTCAGAGTATTAGCTCTGTCTGCAGATGTAGTTTCATTACTCGCTGCTTTATTCATGGGTAAGGGATCCTGGTTTCTAGATTCATAGGCATTATACAGTATTACTGTCACTGAAAGTGACATATCAGCTAAAAAGAATCATTAAGGTAATTATAGAACATATGAGACAATTTGTACCAGAGACATTCTTGAGATCGGTTACTGAACTGGCCATTGTCACAGACCCATAACCACTGTAGTTAAAGAGAACTGAATTGTATCTCTGGCAAATGAAAATAGAATTGCTATAACAGGAACATCAGCATTATATAACATCCAAACTGCACTTCCTATTAAAGGAGAAGGAAAGCTACGGAGGCATTTTATTGCCAATCCATTAGCTGCAGTAGTGCAAGCTAGAATGCTATATTTATTCTGTAGAATGTTTTACCATACCTGAGTAAACAGCTCTAGAAACTCTCTGTTTGTTTAGAATAGGAGCTGCAGTATTAATGTGGTATGACATCACTTCCTGCCTGAGTCTCTCCCTGCTCTGGGCTCAGATTACAGTAGAGAAGGTAGGGGTGGGGGGAGAGGAGCAAACTGAGCATGCTCTTGCCCAGGGCAATGAGGTTTAAGCTGAAGGCAGGAAGTCTGATACAGAAGCCCATGTGTACACAATAGAAGGAAAGAAATGCTGTGTTTCTTTTGACAGGGGACTCAGAGCAACATTACTTTGGGGGTTTACTGGTATATTTAGATGGACCTTTCTAATAAGGCTTATTTAGTTTTAACCTTTCCTTCTCCTTTAACTGAAATGGAAAAGGATCAGCAACACTTGCCAGCTGTTGATAACAATGACTTAGTTTCTGATTGGCTGAAAGTTATTGAAATCAGTAGACAATGATGCTAATATTGTAGATCAGGAATAGGAATACACAATGCAGATAACGAAAAGCCAATATTAATATTATGATAACTTGCAATAGCAGCAAATAAAACCTATGCAAATGTTACCAGATCAGTGAAAAAAATAATAATTCTAATTTCCATGAAGGTTTTGTTGAATTCGGATATGGTGCTCAAAGGACAAGGAGTAAAGAATCTCACTGGGTATTCCAGTTCCATATGGATCATTAGAATACAGTATATGATTATATACAATAAAATTGTATAAAACGTTTAAAACCCTAAAACAACAAGGGCAAAACTTGATTAAAATATGTAAAATTAAAATATACTCTATGAATGACAGGGCATGCAGGTATGCAGTTTACGGTGGAAGAATAGGCCTTCTATAGCAATGGCTACTTTAACTGTGAAACATTTATGAGCACTGACACATGGGGCAGCATTACATGGTGGTGTGCAATCATTCCTTGGGATAATCACTTTGCAGATTCAACCTTAAAGTGCAATAATAATTTTAAATATCTATATTTTATTAACATATTTCCAAATATCAATATAGATTTTTTTTAAATTTAGCAACACTGATGAATTCCTCTTGTATTCTCATTTACAAAACAGCCCACCACAGCCAGTCCTGTTCCACCCGGGACACCCATGCACAGGCGAACCCCAGTTCCTCAGATCAAGCCTGTTGATGACGACTCTACTGAAATTGTATCCGAGTCTGCAGACAACACAGTTTTTATTCGTGTCAGCCCATCACCTCGGGGTGATGAACAAATCCTTTCTGTGGAAGTGATAGCCCCAGAGGATGAAGCTAAATAAAGAGAACAAAGAAGTCAATAGTAATGAACCTTGGGGTAGCCCTGTGCTCTATTCAATAAATTCTTGCTCACAAATGTGACATGTACTGTGGGTTACCCCGGAGTAATGGTGACCCCTCTCTATAGTCAGGCAAAGAGTTTGGGTATCACTCACTGGATCAGTGAGGAACAGACCTCTGTAATAAAGGAGGCAGGCGTCCCTGTCCCTAAAGTGACAAAGACATGTAGCAGGAAAACATCTGCTGTTCTATTTTACTACAAGTAGAAAGATACCTCCAAGCACTGTTTAGACAGCTGCGAAAGAGTAAATATTTTCTCTTTCTAGAGAACAATAGTTTCATCTTTATTTGTATTCACTGTACTGGTTGGGAACAAGTGTGTGTTATATTGATGAATAATTTCATCAAGAATGAGACTTTTAAGCAACTGATTCTTTCCACGTCATAGACTCTGTAGTAGCAGTTTTTTTTTATTTACCAAGCATTGCAACCATCTCTCAATTTACAGAGACAGCACCAGGTTTCCAAACGCTATCCTGGAAACATGTCTCTCCCTTAGTTATGGGTGTCTGAAAATCTGCCTGGTATTTAATACTGACCAACTGCACAGATGTATTTCAATTCTCTTATGACCAAAAACAGTTCTCATTGTCTATCCTTACTCTATACTTAGTAATTATTGGAAATGGGATCATAAAAGTGATTATATATCTAAAAGCTTCTGACTGTGTGGGCCTGTCTGACTGATACTGTATCTGTCTGATCAGCCAGATTTCAATGAGGCAGGCTGTAAAGTCCCATCAGGTGAGTCCTCATTCGATCCTCATTTGACTGGTCTCTGTAGGCTAAAAGTATGATCTAGATGTTGCACTTTTATCCCATAACAGCTGTGATTGTTTTGTTGAATAAGGGTTCATAAACAAAGTGCGCCTGGAAACTATTTTCCAGGCTTCAATGTAATTCTGTCATTCTCTAAATTAAACGGGAGCTATCGTGAAAATGAACATTTAATATTAGCTTCAGCATATTAAAATAAGAAACGTTCTAAATACAATCAACTAAAAATGATGTACAGTTTCTGAAATAATCAAGTTTATCTTCATTATTCCTCTCTCCTCATTTTGTCTTCATTAGGAGTTAGGTGCCAGATGAATGATCCAATATATGTTATAAGGGGGGGCTCCTTTTGCCTAGAAGATTTATTACAGCTCACTCTATTAAAATCACCAGAAATCCTGTCTCTCTACATGCAGGATTTGTGCAAAAGGCAGTTATTTTGTTAGATTTTGTTTGTACTAGAATCAGTTATTTGAGTGAGCTCTAATACATCTGATAGGAAAGGAAGCCCCCTCTATAAGATATATTGTATCATTCATCTGACACCCAACTGCTGCATGAAGACAGAATGCAGAATTTTTAATTGATTGTATTTAGAAAGTATCTTATTTCAGTATGATGAAGCTCATATTTCATTTTCATGATAGTTCCCCTTTAAGGAGAGTTATGCAAGAAGGTCACTTGAGAAGTACACTGCTCTCTCAGAAGGTGAGGTTTTCTGAAAAGCTAACAGTTCTCAAACTGCAATGTTTGAGAACAAAGAGAACATTACTGTCACATTACTTACCTCTGCAAATCTGGCATTTTCCCATAACAAATCCATATCAGCAGCATTGTTAATTAATTACAAGTCAGTGTCTAATGGTTGTGTTTATCTACTGGCAATATATCAATCCTTCTTCATTCATATTGTTTAAAATATTTTTTCCTTATTAATAACATAGGAGAGTAGTAAATGTTTCCATTGGTAGGGCTATAGCACCCCATAGGGTAATCTCCCACTGGCCTGGATGAATGAACTTCATCCTTTGCCAGGTTATATTTGGCGAACTGATAAGAGGAAGCTACATCCTCCTCAATCTTATGTCAGTTTCATCATATCCTGTATGCCGAAAAGTTATAAAAAGGAAAAAAAAATGCTGGTGGGGGATTAGAGTGGGATTGTGTTTAAAAGTTGTAACTGTTAAACATTTTTTTTTAATATATTTGTTTTTACCATTTATGGGGCATGCCACATTTGCTTTAGGGTGGGCTCATGTCTAGGGCATTATATGATCTCCTTTGTCTTTATTTTGCTTCCTTGGACATTTGTAATAATAAGTGGCCACTTCAAGCATTTGCACCAACATCTCTAATAAAGATATATATGACCTATATGTACCCGCCCTATTCAAATTGACCTAAGTGTAAGAGTACTAACGATGTTTCGCTCGGCAGAATTGAAAGTTAGTGAAAGTTCGAAAGAATTGACGCTAGCAAAACTTTGCCAATATTCGGCTGCCAAGACACAACTTCGCGTCTTGATCAATTAGTGTATGCACTGCGAATTAACATCTGACAATATGTTGCAAAGTGTGGTGAAGCCTTCCCAGGCGAAAATTTGCCTTTTAATGAATTTGCCCCATTGTGTAGCAGAGCCTTAACCTCCTGATGTGCCATAGTTCTCAAAAAAATAGATGATAGCCCTGCTTTTATTTACTGCATATGGTTTTTAGAGATAATATTGCGAGAAGATTAACAGACCTTTTGTTATTTTGGCTTCATAAACATTTTTTAGATTCTAGAACATTAATTCTGCGGTGTTTTGTTTGGTATCTGTTTACCTTTCAAGCCGGTCTATTCTCCATTTGAGACTTAGGAGAGGTGTGCCAGGTATGTTCTGATATGTGGAGAATGTAGTCAAGCGTCATCAGATATATATAGCACATCCTCGTGCCGTCTGATGAAAAATAACCTGAGACAATGAACACATTTAGGAAATATGGTATTGTAACAGAAGATATGGACTCATATTTTACCTACCTGTTCTATACTCTTTCAACTCACAAATGACACCCCAGAAAATACTGTAGCTGAATACTGTAATGAATTAGCGCACACTCAAATAACTGATTCCAGTACAAACAAAATCTAACAACTTAACTGCCTTTTGCACAAATTTTGCATGTAGAGAGACAGGATATCTGGTGAGCGCTAATACATCTTCTAGGCAAAAGTAGCCCCCCTAAAAGACATATTGGATCTAAATGTCAATGATTATCTGATACCCAACTCCTGCATGAAGAGAGAATGACGAGAAATAGATCCTGAGAGAGGAATATTGATTGTTTCAGAAACGGTACAGAATTTTTAATTGGTTGTATTTAGAAAGGTAATGTTAAATTTTCATTTTCACGATAGTTCCCCTTTGAAATCAAATGCTTTAAATGACTAAACACAGAGTAGTTGCTGTAATTTTGCTAATATACAAGTGTTTATTTTCTATCATCAGCTTTTATTAGCTTTCAAGGCTTCAATAATCCAATATAATACTACCTGTGTATGTAATTAGTGCTATTAATACATACAGATTACACTTTGCAGGGAGTGAAGCCATATAATATCTAGCTAAGTATACAGTACATTAACTGCTCATTAGACCCATAAAACCTGTGATTGCTTACTTTTCAACAAGATTCTTTCAGAGAATGAAATTAGTCTCATGCTTTAACTCAAAATTAGGTTATAATATGGTGAACCTGTAAATGTGGAAGTGGAAGTTATTTTCTTGAACTACAGAATTATCTGCGCACGGTGGAAAGAATTTGGTACCGCTCATTACACGGTATCTAGTGAGTACCAGCTGCTGGTATTTTAAAAGCTGCCTTTTATTATTTACCATTTTTAATATATTTTATGATTCAATCCTGCTGAAAGAATTTTACATAGAACACCATATATCCTTTAACAAGAAGTATAAATTATTTAAACGTTTACTATGTATTACATGGAAACCAGTGCCTACATCATTAATAATGGCATGAGCAAACACTTTGGTTGGCACTAGTCAGTTGGAGCTATTGACACAGCCTACCAGAGCAAATTGGAATTACCAGGGTAGTAGTAATTCCAGGGTTACCTTGCCTCAATGTAGGCACTTGCACACAATTGATCAGAACACAGAACAGACTAGACACAAATATTGGAGCTCACACCAAGTACATACAAGTGCAAGGATTATACCTTTTATGAATTCCACTCATATATGCAAAACTTTATTCTCATTTGATCATACCAGACTTGTGGCTATATTAGTATTTAAACTGTGGGAAGCTTGAGATTGCTACTCTCAATTGAATATAGATGCCATTGTACTATTAGTCATTTTCTGTGTAATTTGCATCAGGGATTAATGACTAGGATGGGTATTAGTACAAAGTGCTGCTGCTGAGTTGATTCATGTGTTCCACAGAAGTGCAAGTGCAGTGAATATTCAAACCAGGGCCGGGCCAAGCCGACCGGACGCCCTAGGCAACCCAATCGGCAAACCCGCTACCCCCTGTGCGTGCACACGCCAGAACATGCTCAGTTGCAGAGGGGAGGGGGAAGAGAGGGGAAGAGGGAGAGGAGTGAAGGAGAGGGGAGAGCTACAGAGGACAGTGAACACAGACTAGGGGTAGACAGAAAACGCTTAATAGGTACTTGCCAAGCTTCACCTTATCGTTGCACCCTAGGCAGGTGCCTCTTCTGCCTACATCTAGTCCCAGCCATGATTCATACTCCCATGGGTGCAGTTCATAAGGCGGACTGAGATCAATTAACATTTCCATTACCATGTCTGTAAAAATACCTGTGTTGATTTAGACTTGTGCTTCATGACTGAGTTTCTAGTTTACTTTGTAAAAGCATTGCAACAAATTTGTCTGGGTAAATACTGGATGATGGTGTAAGGGGTGGGGACGAGAAGGGGCAGAATTGTGATGTAAAGAGGGAAAGCCATGGCATGAGGTGGGTGGAAAGTAAAGGCACTATTTATTTAACACAAGTGCAACATAAGACCTGAAGATGCATTTATTAACCAGAAGAAACTGTAAGGAATGCAATTATTGATTACAATGTTTTTTACCCGAAGTGCAGTGCTTTTTCCAGAATTCCAGCATAATTGTGGTCAGACAGGAAGCTAATTTTGCTGAATCTGCACCCTATGCCATAGTGTTGGTAACAAATATTGCAGAACCCACTCTGGCAAATTGAATGGCATTGAAGTATTTACAGATTCTCTACTCTGGCATACATTATAGTGGCACTGGGCTAGAGATCCAGGCCTCATTTCTTGGCTATGTAGGGGTCACTTTCCCACCCAGTGATCTCTTCTTTTAAACGGATGTTGCAAGATGTTATAGAGAGTGGGGCATGACTTCTCCAGCACCCTGCAACTACAAGCTTTCTCCTCATGTCCCATTCCCCTGCCAGACTGGCCCTGGCTGAAGACATAACTTCTTGATATAACTGCTTGCAGGAAGAGGGTGGACAACAGCAGGAACTCAACTGAGGGGAGTGGGTGAAATGGTAAATGGATTAGATCCCTACAGCAGTGATCCCCAACCAATGGTTCAGCGCAACACATTGTTCACCAAATCCTTGGCTGGTGCTCCCAGTGGCCCAAAAGCTTGTGCTTATTTTTTAATTCCTGGCTTGGAGGCAAGTTTTAGTTGCATAAAAACCAGGTGTACTTACAAACAAAACCTTCTGTAGGCTTCCACTCCACATATGGGCAACCAAATAGCCATCATAACCCTTATTTGGCACCCCCTCCATTGACTTTTATCATGTTGCTCCCTGACTCTTTTTACATTTGAATTTGTCTCACAGGTAAAAAAAGGTTGGGGAACTCTGCCCTACAAGGTTTGTACTGCAAGCTGAGATACAGTATATAGCTAGAAATATATTTTCCTACACAAGAACCCCCTGGTCCTCCAGCTAATAGCACCCTGGGGACATTTTGTTAAGTATCTTAAAGCTAAAATGAAGGAAAACATATTAAAGAGAATTAAACAGTGGTCATGATTATCTAATTTAACAACTATTTTCAAACAGTATGACTAAGTTATGAAACAACAGAAGACAAGATCAGCAGGAAACCACAGTGATAAAGTACTAGAAACATTGCAACATGATAAGTGTAATAATGATTGCTTGAAAGCCGCAGACATATCTTGATTGTGTTAAATGACACATAAATAGGAGAAGAGATAACCACAACTTCTGTTTACTGTTGTTTTGAAAAGAAGGTATATTAAGCATGGGGAGCTGAAAATAATATTATACTAGACAGAATCTTTTACTAGATATTATTAGTATAATATGCAAACTGCATATAATGCTGGGAGGCTTATTTAACAAAACTCATATTTGTGAATTTTAGAGTTTTTTCAGTCCAAACAAGCTCACATGTGAATAATCCAAACTCTATTCTAATTTAAATTAGAATTTTAAAATTTTTCACACCTTGGTTTTTGAAAAACTTGAATTTGACTGTTCGCCACCTAAAAACTGCAGAGTTCATGTAGAAGTCAATGGGAGAAGTCTAGGGACCAATTTGAACGTTACTAGCCTGCCTGACATTTAGGGGGTTATTTACTGAATCTGAATGCAAGAATCCTAAAAAATTTGTGATTATTTTTTTATAAAATCAGAATCTATTAAATCCCGAGGATGGAAAAGTCAGAATCAGAAAATCCGGCATCTCAGACCTGTCGAGGTTGCATATAAGTCAATGGGAAAAGTCTCAATGATTTTTTGATGTGCTCTGAGTTTCATGCAATACCCCAAAGTTTTCAGCGTTTTCGGGCAAAACGCATAAGAAATCTGAGTTTTTGGGTGAAAAATCTGAAAAAAACTTGAAAATCGAATCGTTTTCCCGCAAAGCAAATTTTCGGGAAAATGTAATAGTAACTAACTAACTATATTAGAAACATTTTTTTATTTTGCACAGCCTATCTATTTACCCAGTTTTTATTTTTACACTGAACTGTTCCTTTAAGGGTACAAAGCAGAGAGAACACGTAAAAGAATAGGGACACCATTGTGCTACTTGTAGGCCACAAGTCCATACAAATTACTTTACAACAAGGAACTTCCTTGTATCCAATAATGTTCAGGTAATTACTTTTTAAAAAATTATTGAGGATACATTCATAATGAAACAACCCACTGTTTAGAAACTCCACAGAAGAACGCTGAGTAAGGTAAAATGCCCTTGATCAAGTTCTCTTGGAATCTCAGCAATTGCACAAGACTGAAAGTAATAAAATCTATTTATATTATTGTTTGACAATAGGAGCATCCTACGCCCTTCCCAAATAGAATATCTCTGTGATTCATGTTAGAACAGTATTCTAAATTAGTAGAATGACTTCTTCTGTCCAAGATATCCCTCAGAAAAATTTGTGTTTGACCATTATTAAAATGGATGACAGTTTACAGCACATTTCTTTATTTATGTATGCAGTCAGGTCAGGACCAGATCAATGGCCCAATCCAGTCATTACTCTATGGAATTTTTGGCCAGGCACTAGGATTCCTGCTGAAAATAAAATCTGAATCTTGCCTGAATCCTGGATTTGGTGCATCACTAGTAAATAGGGAAACAAAGAGCAGGAATGAGCATGGGGACATCAAGGAGACCAGTCAATAGTAAGAGCCGGGAGTAGATTAAATAGATTAAAGGTAAAAGGTAAGATACCACAGGTGCTGTTGGGGATAAAAGCAATAAAACTATGTTTAGGAGTAGAAAGAGACGTTTGGTGGTAGGGCAGTAATATTAGTGGAATAATCACATTCAGAAGGCCCACATGCACTGCATAACTGAACCCATAACACTGTACAAAGTACGTCTCTTACCAAGTATACCATGTCCATGTCAGTTTTGGACTAATTCCCATTTTCTGCAAAATATTAAAGTAGTGTGTTGTATTAAGCTATACGTATAAATCTATATTGATGATTAAATAATAAATATTTTTTCAATGTCTAATCACTTTAGTAGCTTTAAGGCACGATACCACTAGATACTGACTAGACTATAAAAAACCATGAAAGAAATACATGGGGTTGTTTAAAGAGAACATCTTATTTATGCATGTATGCTATTTGGATTTTACAGTATATGACCTGTTTACGTTAACCATACAAAAAAAGTTTATACTATTTTTAATATGATCAGTGTTGATAGTACTTGTAATGTATGGTATCCCAAAACACAGACAAACCTCAAGGTCCCAGACTCAGCTCACGTTTCTGCCTATAGCAGCCATCTTTGGTTTCAGGGGGAGCCCTCCGCTACTCAGATGCTTCCAGGTCTTAAAATGAGAGGACCAGGGAGAACATTCTGGGCAAGCAAGAGAACCGTACCTCAAACAGGAGGAATGGAGAGCAGAAAGTGAAGTTGTGGAACAGGCGGTGACAGTGCCAGGGCCGGGCCAGGCCAGCCAGGCGCCTTATGCAACCTGGCCGGCAAGCCACACTCCTCGTGCGTGTCTGTGTGCATGCGTGAGCGACGGAGGGGAGGGATGGAGGGGAGGGGGCAGTGACGGAGGGGAGGGAGGGACAAGTAATGGAGGCAATGGAGGGGAGGGGAGAGGGACAAGCGACGGAGGGGAGGGAGGGACAGCAACGTAAGTGCAGACTAGGGGTAGGCAGAAGACAATTTTAGAGGTAGCTGCCCAGTGCCCCCCCTATCATTGTGCCCTAGGCAGCTACCTCTTCTGCCTACCACTAGTTCCAGCCCTGGACAGTACCATCCAAGGATAGCAAAAGGAGTCAGTGTCTGACTGGCCCACAGAGATACCAAGAAAACTCTAGGTGGGTCAGTAGGCCTCATGCTGCTAAACTTTTGGCCTATTTCATGGTCATTCCCTATTTCTATGAGAACAAAGAGGCTAAATAGGTGGAATGACAGATTATAGTGTGTAAAGAAAAGAGACTAGGAGAATAGAGGTTGAGGAAGAAAATAGTACTAAAGGTACTAACAAACCCCCAGAACAAATAAAGGCTTATGTTCCACAGGCAGAGTATGACACACACAGGCAGAGCATGCGGCATGCAGGCGACAGTTGGACAGCCCTGGTCTAGAGGGATGTTTTCACATCATTGAGAAGTATGCAGCCTTTTCATGGGTTACTTAGATTATATTCCATATTATAATGTTCATAAGATTATATTAATGGAGTGCAGAAGTGACCATGTTCAATCAACAGATTTATCTTTATGGAATTTTATAAATTTATTTTCACAGCTAGAGACTTTGCATAGAAGAATAATAAACAGGTTGTTTGCAGAAGGGATTATTTCCTTAGCATTTTAGCCATTCGGAGAACTACTCAAATACAAAGATTTGCCCACACCTTCAATTAAAATTCCAAAGTTGGCAGTGAGCTTAGTTCTTTATAATTTGTGCCAGTTTCTCCTCCATTTTGTATTTAATAGAGTGTAAATGTTATTTTCTATGCTTGTTAAATGCTTCTATTCACATTCTGACCAGATCTCTACTGGAACTGTAGACCTTCACTGATCCAGCCTTTGTACTTGAACTCAATAATGTCTCTAGTTGTCTGTGAATATGATTAAACCTGATATAAACTTCAACTTTTACTTAATCAAATGCAATATTGGCTTGCTACACAGGATCTGTGCATGTACCGTGCACTTCTCTTTCGCTCAGTGGTCTAATTTTAGTATGACAGACCCTGGTGCAGAAATTGGGCTCCCCAGGGGAGCTGCTGCCATGAGGCGATTTAAGAAAATTGCCTCAGGCGGTAGTCCACAGCCAGAGGCGGAATTTCAGCTCTGCAAGTGCAGAGAGCTAAGGTTGGATGAATTTGACCCGTTTTGTTTCACCAAAAATTTGCCGCCGGCAAAATGTCGCCTATTAAAGTCCATGGGCATAAAAATTTTTTGGACGTGTGGCAAATTGTTAATGACGCACAACGCCATACAAGTCTATGGGTGTCATTTTCACAGCAAAACAAGACTAAAGAATTCGCCCATCCCTACAGAGAGCACAATTGCACTCTCCACACTAGAGATGCACCCCCCTACACCTGCTCCGCGCAGGAAATGGTATGCGCCGGGTGCAAGTGGGGTGGAATCAGAAATGCTGCCTCAGGGCCGAGCCCCTAGGGGTCCTTCCTGTGATGTCCCACAACTGCCTTATCCCCAGTCATGTCAATAATCTCAGTGGTTGCCAAAATGATAAAATGGACAAGAAAATGTAGTCTGATAGAAAGAGGAGCCATTAGTGGGAGGAATGAAGTTAAGGCACAGGTAGGAAAGGATGCTATGACATTGTAAAATACTAAAAACTTAGGGGTTTTTAAAGGGGAAAACACAATTTTTTAGAGGAAAAAAACACAAATTTTTTGAGATATATTATACCCCAAGGCTAAAAGTCCGAATCCCAAAATACTCCTTCTCAAACCTGCCAAGGTCATGTAGAAATCAATGTCAGATATCCCTTTTACAATTGGAAGATATCATGATCTGCACTGGGTTTCATACAATAATCCAAAAAATTGTGGTTTTTGAGCGATAACCTGAAACGTTTTCAGATGTCACATCAAAAAAAAGTATGAGTCTGATTTTTTTTCTCTAGTCTTTTCCAACACAAGATTTTTTCGAGTTTATTTATCAAAAAATATGGTAAAATGTGTATGGGAGTTTGGAGAAATAATAACCCCCCCCCCCTCGTGAGGAGGAAATTGGCACGTGGTAGAGGCTAGACAACTGGGGGAGGAAATAAAGTGAAGGAGAAGATGCCATAAGAAAGTTAGGTTATTAGGAAACTGATGAGTGGGAATGAATATGGGGCGAGCAGCTAAAGAAGGAATGAAGTTGAAGGTGCAAGAAGCAGCTAAGAAAATAGGGTGTGTGAAGTAAACTGTGTAGAGCAGACCTGATCACTCCAGTGATTTATATTTATAATAATGTTAACCTTAAATTAGTTTATAGACAACAACATCATAGTTTACGCAGTTTTAGTAGGTAACCTGTTCTTGCTACAAGGATGTTTTAAGACTTGGGGTTTTGTGTTAACATGGGTGTGGTTTAAAATGGGTGTGGTCTAAAACTGGGAGTGGCTAACACTAGCTTCATTACTGACCCTCCACCATGTAGACCAGAAAAATTCCAGCCCTTGGTAGCACACAGGGCCGTGCCAAGGTATTTTGGCACCCTAGGCAAGTACTTCAGTTGGCAACCCCCCCAGTAGTCCCACATTACCATTTCCATCCTTGCCATTTTAACATTTCAATTTTTAATAAATAAATCTTGCAGCACATTAATAAATGTAACTTAAACGTTATGTAAACAGTAAATAAAAAAAACTTTCCTATTGTCCCTGTGTAACTGTGCCAGCAGCTAATCACACAAAATGAGCCAATTTGCCTAATTGCCCCTGAACCTGTGCCAGTATCCAGTACAGCCACATAATATAACCCCCCCTTCTTGATTGCCCCCCTAAACCTGTACCAGAGTCCAGCATCAGTAAAGCCATATTAAATATATAACCAGCCCCTGTGATGTTTTCTCTCCTGAACCTGTGCCAGCATCCAGTGTAGCCAAATAAAACATTTAGGCAGCCTCTTTTCATGATTGCACCCTAAACCTGTGCCAGCTTCCGGCATCAGTGCAACCACATAAAATATTTAACCAGGACCACCTTAAACCTGTGCCAGAATCAGATTCAGCGCAGCCACATTAAATATTTAATTACCAGGCCCAAAACTCCCAGCCCTGTGTACCTGTGCCAGGAGCCGTCCCATAAATATGTAACCAGGCCCCCCTGAATATGTGCCAACACCGGTGCAGTCACGAAAAACATTTATTTAGGCCCCACTTCCTGCCCCTATGTACCTGGGCAAGTAAAATTGGTCCCGACATCATTCACATTCTCCATTGTGTACGAGCCACACCAGCGCACCAAGTTTAGTTTCTGAGCGCGAGCCTTTGCAATGATGTCAGAAAGTCGGATTTTAACTTCAGTGAGGTACAAGGAGGAGTTTTGGGAAAAGCAAAAAGGAAACGTACAAAGATGGTTGTAGTGGGCGGCTCTCTTAACATACCTTTTTAATGGGCAAGTAGTGGACACAATAAAAACAGAACGAAAAAAAAAATTCTCATGGGAAGTCCGCCCCCCAGTGATTGCACCCTAGGCAGGTGCTTTCCCTGCCTACCCCTAGTTCCGGCCCTGGTAGCACAGAAGTTGGACAGCACTGCCCTAAACCTTGATACTGAACAATCTTTGTTTTCAGATCTTTTGAAGAGTTGCTTTGAAGATCCCATGCTGTCACTCTTCAGAGGAGAGTCAAACAGAAGTACAACTTGCAATTGGCCACCTTAAATACCTTTTCCCATGACTGGACACACCTGCCTATGAATTTCAAGGATTAACAAAATAATCCAACCAAATGTAGACAAGGGGTACAAAACATAATATGCATACAAAAATACAGCTTCAGTGGAAGACTATAGAAAAACACAGATACCATCCTTTGGCTAAGCAGCTGTCTATTCAAGTCTGCTGACAGGTCTAGTTTTCTCATCAACAGAGAAAATTAGTTTTGCTACAATGAGGTCTCCCAATCCTCTTACAGCTAGACAGATGGCAGAAGGGGGGAAAGGGAAGCTGAGAGCACAAGCTTTATGGCACTACTTATCCAGAGATCTACAAGCACAGTTCATGTACACAATCAGTGCTTGGGCAGGTTGTAGATTAATCAGGATGCTATGCTACACAACACATCATTTACACAGCAGATCACTGAACTTTCTGTCCTTTAACATGAGTGCTGGTACTGTTTGTCTTTTGAGTTGCATGCCTGAAGAGACTCAAGAGACAGATGCTGCAAAAGGAATAATGTCCTTGCCTGCTTATTATGTTAGTCGGAATATAATATAACCTTTTATTTCATACTGGAGTTTAGATTTAAAAGATTTTTTTTTTAATAAAAGAGGACTGAATGTTAAAAACTGAATGTTGAAGCCTCAAGGAACCAAGGCCTTGTGTGTGTGGATTGAGCCTTGCCCAGAGAAAAAGTTCTGGCACACGAACATCATTCAGCTACAAACTGCAATGCACCCATCTCGTATGGAACCGAAATACAGGATTAAAATTAATACATATATGTATTATTTGTAACCTGCAGAAAACCATCCCAAAACTGATTCAGAACTGAACTTTTTACCATGTTTGTTCTGAGTACACTGCTGGTTCTGTCCGTTCAGCAGCAGCTAAGACAACGAAGAAAGGATAAGATGGAAGGACAAGTCTGTGATGGGAAGACGGAGGGAAGAAAACCCAAATCATCATCTGTTGCCTTAAGTACCACCAGGTCATGCCCCTGCCCAATGAAGCTGCAGGTAAATGCTAGTATTTGTAGGTTTTATTGTTTCTAGTGTTTCCATTAGCTAATTTTTCATTCTTAGAATAATTCGAACCAGCAATGTAATGGTCACTTATTTCTTTTCCACTTTTCCAAATTTAGTGTTTTCGTTGAACTGCATTTTAAAATATGCCAAAGTACTCTCTTTTTATTGTGTTAATATTAAACTTCCTTTACTATAGGGAATGTAATAATTCCAATATTTTTTAAAGTTTTGATATGTAAAAAAATTATTAGAATTTGGCCAAAGAGATTCAAGTCTTCTTTCATTCGTTTATGGTGATGGACATGTAAAGATAATTTGTATTACCCACTTAAGATATGTTGATTGCTCTGGCCTTTACATAAAACTAGCTCTACCAACACGCTGCGTGCAGTAGTGTCAAATAATAAAAGAAAACATGGCACCATGGAAGAACACAATACTGTACTTTTACCTAGGGGAAGCTGTCTCCACCTGTTCTAAAACCAACAAAACAGTAGGGCAATGCCTTTCTATAATGGCAGGGTGGGAAAGCTCTGATACAAGCTTGTGTTTCACTAGCAAAGATGGTAACCTCCACTGAATGCTGGCAAATGCGCAGGACATCCATATAGAACAATAAAAAGGTACAGGGCACTTTGGAACCAACATGTAGATCGGACCAAAAAGTATTTGTTGAAAAGTAAAAAACCTTTATTCATCATTTCAAGCTTTACGCGTTTCGTGTAAATATACTTAAGAACAAAAAAGTAGCAAAGAAAACAAAAAGAGTCCAAATATCAGAATAAACAAAAAGTTGAATCACATCATGAAGTAAATATCAAATTCATGTAAGATGTATACAAAAGCAATTACACTCTTATGTTAAACAATAAGGTATCACACAGTTTCTTATTTGCACAATGTCAGAGATGTAAGAAACAGATCTCATAGTAAACACAAGCTAAAATATAGATTAAAATCCAAAGTAGATAAGTAGGTGCAATACAAGTAGATGAGAGACTGGAGTATGATCCATAAAGGGAAAAGGATTTGTTTAGCTTAGTGATAGTAACAGGATACATTGAACTCTAAATTCATTCCTTTAGGTAATCTAGTATCAAGAGTGAAAATCCAAAAGACCTCGCGTCTAAGTATCTTTCTTAGTAAATCGCCACTTCTATAGAAGTTTGTAATCCTCTCTATACCTTGTATCTGAAAAAAAATTGCCATAGTGCAAGAGAGAAAATGTTTGGAGACACTGGTGTTCTTTCTATTACGAATGTCAGAAATACTGTATGTTCTTGGATACGTTCTCTCAAGCTGCATGAAGTTTGTCCCACATATTGTATGTCACATTTCTTACATGTGATGAGATGTATGACATTTTTTATGTTGCATTTAATATATTGACCTATGTGCAGGACATGCCAGGTATAGTGGATAGAGAATTGGCTGAAGGATAGCAATAGTGGTGGTAAATGGAGAATGTAGAGGTTGTTTAATTCTAGGCAGTTTCTTTACTAAAGCAAATAAAGTAATGTCTTGCATAAAAAAGTACAGTAACTTCAGGGATGAAAACATAATTTTACCTTTATAGGTCCCTGGTAAGGCCTCACTTTTAGTATGCAGTTCAGTTTTGGGCTCCAGTCCATCAAGAAGGATTGTGCTGCACGATGCAAAGGAAATATACAGGTATATCTATACACATACAATTCCAAAAACAAATTAACATTAAACCTGCTAGCTATAGCCACCCAGCATTGTTTTGGCATTATACCAGGGTTACATAATTTTTATTTTCAGCAAGGTGTTTGCGGCCCAGGTACATAGCAGGTGCATAAAATGCACTGGGAGTCTATTACAAATCAGGAATGTTAGTATGCACATAAGAGTACTGTTAAGGTTGGGGTTGTTTTGTCTGAAAAAAAACACTTGTGAGGGCACATAATTACTCTTTAAAGGTACATTAGAGGGCATTATAAGCAGATAGCTGTTGTTGTTGTTTTTCCACAAAAAAGATAAACCGGGGTCGGACAGGGTCTGCACCCACATGTGGCTCTTAATGCCACGAGCCCCTTTGTCGGAGGTGGCGGAAAAAAACTTTGTGCATGCGTACAACCACAGTCGCACGCAGACACGACACACATGCTGGTGCTGCAGGGGGGTCTGGAGAGGGCCCAGGGGCAGCAGCCCCGTTGGTCCCCGGGCCCTCCAGCCGACCCTGGGATAAACGTACCAGAGGCCACCCCTTTATACTAGAGGAAAAGAACTTTCATTTGAAGCAACGTAGGGGGTTCTTCACAGTCAGGACAGTGAGGTTGTGGAATGCACTGCCGGGTGATGTTGTGATGGCAGATCCTATAAATTTATATGAGACTGGCTTGTAAAATTTCTTAAACAAGCATAATAACAAAGACTATTGTGAAGCTAAAATCTACAATTTGCATAGATGTTGGTATTTGTATTTTATATATGAAAGTGTATAGTTGTGCACTGGTTCTCATTTGGAGGGGTTGAACTTTATGGACTTTGGTCTTTTTTCAACCCAACTTAACTATGTAACAAGTTATTAGGTTATTAGCAGACATTTAATTTTTGTTATGTAAACCCCAAATTGATCCTGTCATTAGTTCCAGGATAACTGCCAAGTTTTTAATATAGCAATTGGTGAGAGTAAAGTAATATCTTTGGAGAGAATTTAGCAGGCACAGTAGCTATATAGATAATTACTCATGAAATTCCATTTCAAATTCAGATGTGCATGACACTGAAATACAATGATCTTCTGGAATCCAAGGAATCTGGCAGCATATAGGTGTATAAGATTACAACATCAAAACAAAGTAATTGGCCCACACCCTGTTATTATTTATCTATGAAAGGACAGAACATTCTACAGTGCAGCACGATGCAGAGGGAACTTACAGATATTGTATATGCATACACAAAAGAAAATGAACATTAAACCCGCTACCTGTAGCCACCCAGCATTATTATGGCATTATACCAGGGTTGCATCATTTTTATTTTCAGCACGAGCTTTGCTTGGTCAGGTGCGTAACAGGTGCATAAATGCATTGGGGTCAGTATGCACAAAAGAGAACCACCAATGTCACTATCAAATAACCTGTTTCCCTTAGGGACCTGTGCAAATAAAATATTTGGGAACTTCTCTGTCTTTTTTTATACTCAAGTAATTATTTTAACTGAGTGAGTATTAATAAACTTAATAGGGTTCATTTACTTAACATGCCACAGTGGGTGAAGTGCAGTTTCTAACGTCACACACCCACAGTGCAGCATTTTTGTCATGTTTCCAGCATCATTGTGTTCACCATGGGGGATTGTGCCTGATGCAATAGCAGCAATTGTGCTCATGTTTTGTCACCATTCTGGTAGATGCCAGATGACTGATTTACGCTGACGTAACTTCGCTAGCGAAGGAGATCGACTCTAGCGGTAGTTTGCTCCCTAACGCCTGCCGAAATTGTACTCTGGCAAATGGACGTAACTACACAAATTCACTAAGATGTGGATTTTACTGAATGTTACCTCTTTCGCCAGACTCGCCTTCGCCACCTTAGACCAGGCGAAGTGCAATAGAGTAGAAAGGACTTCCTCAAAAAATAGTTGAACATTTTTCTAAGTCCCAAAAACCACTGGCGACTTTTAATTTTTCAGGATGCAAAAGATTGTACATTTTTTCTGGGGTACCTGGCTTCCCCCCTACATTTCATGGCAAATAAAATATACACTGGGGTCATGTTTATGGCATTATAACACCTCTATTTTATTTTATTAAGCTTCCCTGGGCTTGTGTAGTGTAATGCATTTGCTGCAACATATATGTCCATTCAACTTTAACTTCCCGCCGTATGCAAATGAGGCAACACTAGCGCAACTTCGCTTCACTCTGAAAAAAAAACACTTGTGAGGGCACATAATTACTCTTTAAAGGTACATTAGAGGGCATTATAAGCAGATAGCTGGTGTTGTTGTTTTTCCACAAAAAAGATAAACCAGGGTCGGTGCACTGGACTTCGGATTTTAGTGAATTAGCTTTGTCCTGACGAATCTACTCCTGGCAAAGTGTTGCGATGTGAGCAAACCCTCGCTGGCGAATTTTCGGAGGTTACTTAATTTACCCCATGGTGTTTATTACAGATGTTGGTGCAAATGCTTGAAGTGGCCATTTTTTATTACAAATGTTTTTTATTAGAAATGAGCCCATACTAAAGCAAATGTGGCATGCCCCTCAAATGGTTTTGAAAATGTTAACAAAAAGATCTTTAATAGTTAGGACTTTTGAAGGCAATCCCGGTTTAAAAAATCAAAAAACATCAGCGTTTTTTTTACAACTTTCATGACTATCCAGTAGGGATGCACCGAATCCACTATTTTGGATTCAGCAGAATCCCCGAATCCTTGCCGAAACATTTGGCCGAATACCGAACTGAATCCTAATTTGCATAGGCAAATTAGGATGGGAAGGGAAAAAAATGTTACTTCTTTGTTTTGTGACAAAAAGTCACGTGATTTCCCACAACACCCCTAATTTGCAAATCCAAATTAGGATTCAAAT
This sequence comes from Xenopus petersii, assembly GCA_038501925.1. Taxonomy (NCBI): domain Eukaryota; kingdom Metazoa; phylum Chordata; class Amphibia; order Anura; family Pipidae; genus Xenopus; species Xenopus petersii. The sequence goes on from CM076679.1 coordinate 65,311,942, forward strand.
TCATTCGGCCGAGCAGGAGGATTCCTGACGAATCCGGGTGAAAAAGGCCGAATTCTGTCCGAATCGATCCGGGATTCGTGCATCCCTACTTTCCGGCATACATGATATCACTGACATAACATTGAGGAGAATGTAGGTTCATCTCATCAGTTTGCCTTGTCTAAGGTGGCAAAGGAAATTCTGGCGAAAGAGATAGCGTTCTATAAAATTTGCAGGTTAGTGAATTTGCTGAATAAAGACCGTTTGCCTGAGTGAAAATTCGGTTGTCGATGGGGTGTGAAACTGCACTAGCGACGGCCTCTTTTGCTAGCTAGCCGTCTACGCCTGTTAGTAAATTGGCAATGTCCCTGCGGATGAGATTTCTGGCGAATTTTCGATAGCGACGGGCTCTTCTGCCCCCATGAGTTACAGTTCAGAAGTGGCTGTCTCCACACTGTTCTCCTGCATCAACAGGCACAGCAACAGGAGGCAGGCAGAGATGCCAAACGCAACTATAAAAGTGTAAGAGATGCAATCTGATGCAAGTAACTAAGATTTTTCATGCAACTGACTGCATGGAAATTTGCAGACCCGCAAATGCTATGTGGTAAATTAATGACCCCAAACATTTTGTCAAAAAGTCCAGTTATCACAAATATTGAGATTTGGGGGAAAGTAGTATAACTGACACTTGTAACTGTTTATTAGCACTTTTAGATGTTGACAGTTGCCAAAAAAAGACTAAGAACTAGACAAAGTTAGGATATCCAGGACTAAACTGTGTTGTGGCTGGTGGGGTCGGTTTGGGTCAGTGTGCCAGACATACGTAGTAGTAGATTTACAGGATCAGTCTGCGGAAGCTGCAGTTCAGACATGTACGGATGAGCATGACAAAGTAGCTTGTCAGATATACCTGGATCACAATTATACAGCAAATAGATGAGCTGTGATCAGTACTCACAAGCAGAAAATCACACACTATCTTACTTTATTTCTTTTGTAGTGTTTTTAACTTTAAGGCGGGGAAGACCCTTACCTAAACACTGTTTAATCTAATGAAGTGGCAGTGGTGGATTGGGTGATATCCCAAAAATCATAACAAACTGACAAAAGTGTCAAGCCGACAGTGAGTAATTATGGCAACCATTAGGGCTCTCTCTCAGTCTATCGTTTTGAGTACTCTCCATATCACTGAGAAGAAGCATTGCAGGTGAGAAAATCGGCCTGAAGATGTCTGGTACAGGCAAAGCTGCCAGACCTGCCAATTCTTTTTCTGCCATACTTATTATTGAGGATATCTCTCACATAAGACTTAGACTAGGAGTGTCCAAACTTTACTTATGCGAGGTCAACTTTTAGCGATATTGTCCCATTATGATCTAAATCCATCAAAGCATTGTTAGCATTCTGTTCTGTGAAAATTATTACATAAGTGCTGATATATGAGAACATTTATATTGTTTTAGTTACACATCTCTTTATGTAACATTAACGTAATAAATATCTGAAGTAGCTGTTTGTTGACAGTGTCTTAAGATCTACTGATCAGCAGCTAAAGATCTACTACCTTTTGGACACTCTTGACTTAGACTCTTGGTACCAACTTGCCTTTGGACATAAGCTGCTGTAGCGTTGTCTGATCTGATCTACACGATTCTTTGGAGAACGCCAGTAATACCTGTCTTATTGCCCTTAACTCTAGAATACTGAAAGAGCATCCCAGTGACATTGAGCAACGTCATTGCCTAAAACTGCTCCCCAGCCTGATTCCGAGGCCTCCATGATAATTGTTATCTACTGCGGCTTGGTCAGGGGTAGGACTTGTGAAAGTTTTCCTGGAACTAACCACCATCTCATGCTCAATCTCATCTCTTCTGGGAGACTAAGAAGATGATCCAATCTCAATTCAATGATTACTCCCGATCTGATCAGGAAATTCTGTAGGGACCTCATATGCCACCTCGTCCACTTCACCATCTGCCGAGCCGAGGACATTAACACCAGAACTGACATGCACCTCCTCACCGAGACTTTGGCCTGAAGAGATGACACTTGTTCCATTGTCTTTGAAATTTTTTCTAATGGAAGGGGGATTAGATTTTCTGCTGTATTGATTTGCACTCCCAAAAACACAAAGTTTTGTGATGGAATTATACAATTTTTTGCCAATTTAAAATCCAGCCGATGAGGTTTATTAGCCACAAATTTGCGGGTCTTGGAAACAGATGCCACTTCATCCAAAAACCTCTTTTAAATAGACCTCTGTGCTGATGTCATCTACGCACAACCATGTTCAGCCAACAACGCTGAACTTCTGATCTTTTGCATAATTTCCGGAGCTCCCCACATTTGGCCAGTGGTACACACCTCTTCCTGCCTAGACTAATTTCATTTATTTTTATGATATCCCAATTTTGGGATGGCAGCGGATGTGAACTACTTAGACTTTGCTAAAGCATTTGATACAGTGCCACACAGTAGTTTACTGGTTAAATGAAGGAATATTGGCCAGAAATATAGTATTTGTAACTGGATAGAGAACTGGCTAAAAGATAGACTACAAAAATTGGTGGTAAATGGAAGATTTTCTAATTGGACCAATGTTGTTAGTGGAGTACCGCAGGGCTCTGTACTTGGTCCATTGCTTTTCAATTTGTTTATTAATGACCTGGAGGTGGACATTGATGGTACTGTTTCTATGTTTGCTAATGAAAAAAAAATTGTGCAGAATTATAGGTTCCATGCAGGATACTGCCACTTTGCGGAGTGATTTGACTAAATTGGAACAAATATCAAAAAAACTGAATAGTAAGGCTAATGTCACATGTGGTGTCTTTCAAAATTCCCATTGCAGTGTCAGTAATGCATGCACAATGAAATTCCCATAAGTTCGAAATTTTAATTAAAAAAGACCAACCAAAATTTATTAAAAAAATCTACGAAACGATGTAAGATCGTATTTGATTGAATTTGATTCAAAGTATTTAAAAAAAAAAACATATATTTTTTAAAGTCCATTAATTGACTCCAAATGGGTTTTAGAAGGTCCCCCATAGGCTAAAATAGCAATTTGGCAGGTTTTAAATGGCGAATGGTTGAAGTCGAAGTTTTAAAGAGACAGTGCATGATAAATTTCAATTCAAATTTTTTTCAAATTTGATTGGAATTTGGACTATTCCCTAGTCGAAGTACACAAAAATAGCTTGAAATTCGAATTTTTTTATTTCGAATTTTCAATTCGACCCTTGATAAATCTGCCCCTAAACCATAGGTGATCTATATAATCACAGTACAATGAAATATTAGCAATATCACTAATCAATATAGTTACATAGTTACATAGTTAAAGTCCATCAAGTCCAACCCCTCCAAATGAAAACCCAGCATCCATACACACACCCCTCCCTACTTTCAAATAAATTCTATATACCCATACCTATACTAACTATAGAGTTTAGTATCACAATAGCCTTTGATATTCTGTCTGTCCAAAAAATCATCAAAGGAGTGGCTTCTGGTACGGTGATCCTCTTTATGGGTAAAAAGGTCCCCTGCTATGTGTCTATAATGTCCTCTAATGTACTTGTAAAGTGTAATCATGTCCCAACAACCCCAACCTTGACAGTCTACTCTCATAATTTAAGTCTTCCGTCCCTCTAACCAATTTAGTTGCACTTAGTCTCTGCACTCTCTCCAGCTCATTTATATCCCACTTAAGGACTGGAGTCCAAAACTGCACTGCATACTCCAGATGAGGCCTTACCAGGGACCTATAAAGAGGTATAATTATGTTTTCATCCCTTGAGTTAATGCCCTTTTTTATGCAAGACAGAACTTTATTTGCTTTAGTAGCCACAGAATGACACTGCCTAGAATTAGACAACGTGTTATCTACAAAAACCCCTAGATCCTTCTCATTTAAGGAAACTCCCAACACACTGCCATTTAGTGTATAACTTGCATTTATTTTATTTTTGCCAAAGTGCATAACCTTGCATTTATCAACATTGAACCTCATTTTCCAGTTTTCTGCCCAGTTTTCCAGTTTAGACAAATCACTCTGCAAAGTGGCAGCATCCTGCATGGAACCTATAGTTCTGCACAATTTAGTATCATCTGCAAAAATAGAAACAGTACTTTCAATGCCCACCTCCAGGTCATTAATAAACAAGTTGAAAAGCAAGGGACATAGTACATAGTGTGGTACTCCACTGACAATGACTAACTATATGAAAGATATATACAGTATTAAGGCCAAGTAACCCTGAATGTAGCCTGTTTAATCTGAATTACTAATTTGCCATTCTAGTAACTTGTTGGTATGTATATACAGTATGCATGTGAATCCTTTTGCAGTTTTGGTACTCTAGCATTATGAGAACATGCCTAGCCACTTTAATATACTTGTCCCCACTACTCAATAGCTAGGATTGGCAGTAAATCCCACAGTAAATTGGCCATTCTTTCATGACACACCTTTGTTATGTGTGAAAGAAATTTTTTCCCAAGGTGGCTCCTTTTGCCTGAAGTGTTATGCCCTTTCCCAGCGTCATACAATTGTTTTAAGACTTACTATCTAAGATCTATCAACTGAAATGGGTTGGGCCACATTCAGACAAGACACAAGGTTAGACATGCAGCGTGTCTGTGTGTGTGAGTGTATGAGAATGTTTGTGAAAGGGAATCGACCTTTAAAAAAAAAAAACATTATTGCACATTTCAACATTTCATGTAACATTCACTTGTAAAAGTCATTTCGAAGGTTTATTTCTAGAGTTTATTTTGTTTGTTTTGTTATGCTGATAACTGTGTCAGTGCTTTCTTTTTTTGTGAACTGGAAATGAGGGACAAATGCACATGATAAACAGACTAATTGGGGTTAAACGGGAACTACACTCCTGAATATTGAAGTCCATATAAAATACATATTGCACAATACAGGTAACATTTTAAACATTATATGAAAAATATATCAAATATTATGTGCCTCTGCATCAGGGCCAGAACTAGGGGTATTCAAATATATAACCAGTATGTGCTAAGTTTAGATTTATTGAATGAGCTTACCCTGTATATGGTGGGCCCGGGTGCACACGCCCCAGACCTTCAGCAAGGGGAGCAGATACCAGGAAACTTGAAAAAGAGGCTGGCACAAGCCTGGACCCACCAAATAGTAAAGCTGGAGTCAGATTGTAAAAGGATTAAAAAAGCTTACATTTTATTTTTCATAATTAAGAACCACGGCCTGACACGTTTCGTGTCTACCAAGGACACTTAGTCATAGTCCTCAGCTTATGACTAAGTGTCCTTGGTAAACACAAAATGTGTCAGACTGTGGTTCTTAATTATGAAAAATAAAATGTAAGCTTTTTTAAGCAGAGGTGGAGGAGCACCAGGCACAGTACAGTTTCTGTTGCCTTCCCCTCAGCGTCATTTCCGGGGCTGCTGCCGCCTAAGGCAGCAGCCAAGGTGCCGCCCCCCACCTCTCCCGCTGCGCACTTAAAATATCAGCGTCGGAGTGGGTCAAAGGTGGGCAGCATCGCTAGTGCATTGAGCGCAATGGAACTCTCTGCACTAGCGGAGCAGAATTTCTGGGTTAAAACCCAGAAGTTAGGCTCTTAAAGTTACACGAGGCGGGTTTTTGCCTCCCATTGTAACTGGCCGCTCTCTGCCACCTGAGGCAAGGTTCTCACGTTGCCTCATATGGCAGGAGCGACCCTGCTTCCCCTAGTTGGGACCCTTGTCTCTCCACCTACGGCAGCAATTCCTGTGTTATCGGTGCATGCACATGAGATGATAGGTGACATAGTCGGCTGGGTTGCCTAGGGTGCCCAGCCGACTTGGCCCAGCACTGCTCTGGTTAATTTTGTGTTCAGACATAAACCAAGGATACACAAGTATACTGGGTAACATCACCCAATGAATGAAGAGAGTTGTATCTTTTACTCACACACAATTATGACTTAGGGGACCATTTACTAACAATAGAATTGCAATTTTTTCCTGTATTTCTAAAAAGCTCTAAAAACTGGAGATGTAAAAACCACAAAAACCCCTAATGCTACACTTTGCCAAGGAAAAGTTGTTGAGGTCCTATAGAAGTCAATGGGAGCTGCACTGATCTGAGCTCTTAATCAATTCAGACTTTTAGGGCTCTTGAACACTGCCTTTTGCGTCTGGGTTTTTCAAATGCATGCTGAGCGTGATGCAGCTAAATGTGTTTTTTACCTTTCCAAATGCAACCCTCTATTCTATTGATAGCTCAATGTGCGTCAAGTGCAAGAAAATGTAGCATGCTGCTTGTAAACAAACTCACTGAAACACAAATGGAGTAAAATGCAACTCAGAACGCTCATGAGTACAGAATATAACGGAATTAATTAGCGAATGTTTATTTGCACTCAAACCTGCGTTTAACCAAGCGTTAAACCCATAAAATGCCAAAGTGTAAGAGTCATTAGAGGTTTTCCCATTTTTTTCACTAGGAATTGTGCGAAAAACTCAAATTTTAAGAGGTTTTTGAGGTATTTGTATGTTTTAACACATCGTTCCTTTCATACTTTTTCTATTCAGATCTTTTAATAAATTCTATGAAATACTGTGGTTTTAGAGTTTTTGGGTTTCAAAAAACCTCTAAAACCACTAAAATACAACCTTTAATAAATAAGCCTCTTCACTTTACCAGCAACATAATTGAGCTTCCGGGTAGAAGTTGTTCTTATTCAGGTTGTACATTCTTCTAATATCCAGAACTGACTGCCATATGGTTAATCGAATTCTAAATGTATTACACAGGAATGGGATCTGTTATCCAGAAATCCATTACCTAGAAAGCTCTGAATTAAAAATGATTTCTGTAATAATAAAACAGGACCTTGTACGTAATCCACACTAAGATATAATGAATCCTAATTGGAAGCAAAAATCAGCCTATTGGGTTTATTTAATGTTTTTAACTACAGACCCCGAGCATTTTGGATAACATTCCTGTACCCAACTTTATGCAATTTATATGATCAGTATGGGACTGCACAGATTTCAGCTAAACTCTGCACTCACTTTTTTTTCTTATAAAACTATGATGAAGTGACATAATTATCACATTATAATTTTCAATACAAACCAAAAATATACTATTATTAAAACTGCTGATGTAAAGGAAACATCATCTTTTCTTTGGCATTAAATTGCTGTTCTAGGCAGCACTTTCATGAAATGGGAGCACCACAAATATGCCAATTTGTAGTTGGTATAAATATGTTGATGTAATATGCTGACTTAAATGGGTTGTTCACTTTTTTAAGGTAACTTTTACTTTGACGCAGAGAGTGATATTCTGAAACAATTTGCAATTGGTATTCATTTTTTATTACTGATGGTTTTTAAATTATTTAGCTATATTATTATTAAAAATAAATAAAGAATTTGAGAGAGGAAAAAAAATTAAGGCAGGACTCTCATCCCCCTCTCTGAAAAAAATCTGCATCCTTGTATTCAAAAATATCACCTGTTACCAAAGCTGATGTGTCAAAAATTGCCATTGCCTCCCTTTTGGAAGCTTGCACTCTTTACACTATATCCTTGTCCTGTGAGGTAGACAGTGACTAGAAGCTCGGCTGGGTCTACTTCATTCCCTGCTTGTTAGTCAGAGTCCCAGTACCATGTGTCAGTGCTTAGCCCCGCCTGAGAGATACTTAGGAACTCCTTCACTCAGGTATGTACAAGAGAAAAACCATCAGCTGTGCTGGCCCAGGGAGAGGAGCTTGGTTGGCTATTTCAGGTTTTTGGCCGGGGAAGCTATAGGGAGAGAGACACTGAAGCTTGATCGTTCCTGGATAAAAGCGTTTTATAGGGAAAAGAATGTAAAACGTTGTGTGTAACTGGCAGTCACTGGAGCCACCTGCCTACAACCTGCAGCTCCCTGTGAGAGGTATGTGGCTCCTGCATTTGCCTGTGCAGCTCATTTCTGTCTTCTCCAGAGCCGGCTCATTGATTTCTGGTGCTTTATTTTTACACAAGAACAGGTTACACACAAAGCAAAGCTGAGCCATGTACTAATTGGCCTGTATACTATAACTTTTAATAATTTCGATTGGTGCGATTCGAATTTGATCGAAAACGGACCTATTCAATCGAAAACTGACCTCTTCGGCTAAAAAAACCCTTTGATTTAATTTCGGTTAATTCAAAATTTGACCCTTGATAAATCTGCCCCTAAGGTTTTGGTGTTACTGTTCCTTTAGGTTAAGTTTACCAGTGCATACTAACAATATATTGTATGTTAATTACTTTGAAACACTTTAATGTTTTGGTGTTACTGTTGCTTTAGCACATCATTGGACTCTATTCCATGCAATGTCCAGTAAACAAATATAGGCCAGGTGGCAACCCCTGCTGCCATAATTGTTTCAGGAACTGTATTTTTGTTCTGTACGTCTGGACCCACAAACGGTGTAGGGTATCTGTATTTGACTTCCTCGCCCACCACCGATCTACTCATCTGCCTGTGCCCTTATGCAGATATCTAGCTAGCACATTTAGGGGGACATAAACTCTCCTATCTGAATCACACAGCAAATAGAGACAGATTTATTCTGCAAAGATGTTTGACTCTGTGAAGCTGTTTTATGATGCCTTTATAAAATAGAATGTTGTATATATGTATGCATACGTTTCCTTCCAGGTAAATGAGCCATCTGTTTTTTCTCTTTGTGATTTAACTGAAGGTTGCTGAGCCCAATGCTGCCTGATACCAAGACAGAAAATTAATTATTTAGATGTTTCTCTCACATTACAAACAAGAGGTGGTGACAGAAGCATTCTCTACCATGTAATGAAAGGACAGCTTGGAAGTAATAGGCTGGAGCCTAAAGGCTAATACTCTGTAAGCCAACTGCCATTCTGTGGAAGAGCTTCAAATATATTCTGTCTCCATGTATATAAACCACATTGACAAATACAGTAGGTTGTATTGCTGTTGGGATGTGGGGAAACTCCAGAAGGCAGGATGTGAAAGTGAAAGAGCTTAGCTCATTGAAACAGAACTCATTTTCTTTACTATGATACCACCAATATATGTAATTGGGTTTGACCAGACTGATTCCACCAAAGAAGCATCAGAGAACAGATTGGGGCAGTTGCATACTTCTCCTAGTGGAATCACAACAGAATTGCATTGTGAGCTTTTCATTTCTTTTATTATCAGTAGCATGTATTTTATAATAATTTGTAGTCTTTCCATAAAAGGGAATCAGAAGCAATCTGCTGTTTGATTCCCACAATTTGTGGTAATAAAAAAAAACCTTTGGTTAATTTTTATTGTGCTCTCCATAGTTTGTGCAGGTATTGGACAGGATCTGAGTATTTCCCCTAATATGGATCACTAGACCATGTCAACTAAAATATTATTTAAACATTAAATAAACGGAATAGAATTGTTTTGCCACCAATATAGATTGATAAAATCAAGTACATAACAAGTTATTGTTTATTACAGAGAAAAAGGACATCACTTTTAAAAATATAGGAATTATTTGCTTAAAATGCACAGGAGGTGACCTTTTCATAATTTGGTGCTTTATAGATATCTGGTTTTCACATAAGAGATCCCGTACATATAGCTGTCAACAGCCTCCCCATATTTACTGTGCCTTGCAAAAGTCTTCACCTCCTTTGATATTTTTCATGTTTTGTTGCCTTACAACCTAGAATTAAAATGGATTGTTTGAGAGTTTGCACCATTTCATTTACAGAACATGCCTACAACTTTGAAGATGTTTTTTTTTATTTTTATGAAGCAAACAGCAAATTGGATAAAATAACAGAAATCTTCAGTGTACATAACTGTTCACCCCCCTAAAGTCAGTACTTTGTAGAGCCATCTTTTGCGGCAATTACAGCTGCAAGTAGCTTTGGATAAATCTCTATGAGCTTGGCACATTTTGCCACAGGGATTTTTGCCCATTCCTCAAGGCAAAACTGCTCCAGCTTCTTCAAGTCTGACCACAGACTCTCAATTGGATTGAGGTCTGGACTTTGATTAGGCCATTCCAACATATTTAAATGTTTCCCCTGCTGCTTTAGCTTTAGCAGTTTGCTTCGGGTCATTGTCCTGCTGGAAGGTGATCCTCCGCCTTAGTCTCAAATCATAGGCAGACTGACACAGGTTTTGCTCTAGAATATCCCTGTATTTAGCACCATCAGTCCTCTCCCTGGCCACTCTTCCATAAAGCCCAGCTCTATGGGCTTATTGTGGTCCCATGGACAGACTCCTTCAGGGTTACCTTTTGGTCTCTGTGCTGCCTCTGATTAATGCCCTCCTTGCCCGGTCTGTGAGTTTTGGTGGGCAGCCCTCTCTTGACAGGTTTGTTGTGGTACCATGTCAGAAAAGCTGTGTTTATACTGACAGATCATGTGACACTTAGATTGCACACAGGTGGACTTCGTTTAATTAATTATGTGACTTTTTAAGGTAATTGGTTGCACCAGGATTTTTTAGGGGCTTCATGGCAAAGGGGATGAATACATATCCACATGCCAATTTTCGTTTTTTTTTTTTTTAATTCTTTTTATATATATTTTTCTCATTTCCACCAACTTAGACTATTTTGTGCAGACCTATCACATAAAATGAGATTAAGAAACATTTAAATTACAGGTTGGAATGTAACAAAATAGGTAAAAAGCCAAGGGGGTGAATACTTTTGCAAGGCAGTGAATAGTTTCTGTATTGTACCACTAGGGGTGCTTTAAGTAAAACTATTGTTAGTGAAAACTCATATTGGGACAAAAAACACTTAAAGCCATAAGTGTGGACTTGGATTCCTGGCACATCGTCGTCCTGGGCGCAGACACACATAGTGGATTTTTGCATGAAAATGCATGCTCACGCATTCCTGTTCCAATGCCTGTTAGAGGGGGCTGAGAAGCAATGGATCGGCTTTATTCACAGGCCAAGAAACAGCCCTGTGTGCCCATAGCCTAAATGGGAATTCAGTTGGTTAATCCCCGAAATAGCTGTACTTAGAAAACAGCCACAATAATTACATTGGCAACATTGGTGTCCCTCCATCTATAAGGAACTATTTAAATCAGCCTTTCCTTGACATAACAGTTTGCTGCAGAATCACAGTGTAAGGGAATGCTTCCCTCCACTCCTCTTTGAACAAAATGTGCAATTTGTAAATGATAATTATGACCAGTCTTGATTTTAATTACTTATTTACCTTAATAACCATATAATTTATGGTGTTATGCATTTGCCGTTATTTTGTTTTACTGGCGATACCTGTGGTTTAGTAATTGTGCCCTTATTGGAGGTAATGGAGCAATTGGTCAGCACTCACCCAAACCACAAATTTATCGAACTGGTGCACGTGCGAGGTTGTCCACTCAAACCGGATAAGCAATGCAATACAAAATCACAGCACCATCCAAATTGTATATATTCTTAAAAAGCCTTTATTGCATTTTCTGGCTTGGATCTCAAACGAACAACGTTTCAGGCCTATGTGGCCTTTTGTCACTTTTGTCAAAAGGCCACATAGGCCTGAAACATTGTTCGTTTGAGATCCAAGCCAGAAATTGCAATAAAGGCTTTTTAAGAATATATACGATTTGGATGGTGCTGTGATTTCGTATTGCATTGCTTATTGGAGGTAAACCATAAAAATATGGGAAAGATAGGATGCAGCAAAGTTTAAAGTTTAAGGACGTTTACCTTTAAATAAACTTATGCTTACTTATAAATAAACAATATGCTTTTGATGCAGCTTATCTAACCAACTTTTCCACTGATCTTTATATTATATTTTCTATGAATTTTGTGTAATTGGCCTTTCTATTCTGCCTCTTTCTGACCTGCAACTGAAAAAAATATGTGGTCAAATAATTGACACATTGGAAGGCTTCAATCTTTTGGTTAATAATAGTTGCGGTTTTACTGTATTCCTATTTTTATTAATGCTACTAACCACATATCTGATACAGCCGTCTAAACCTGATAACTGCGCAACAAAAAATGTAGATAATTAAAAAAATGTGAAGAACAATTGGCATTGTCTAAATCTTGCTAAAGCTTGCCATACACGGGCAACAGAGGCTGCACACTTGGCTCTGTGTATGGTGCGCTTGGTAGTTACTGCCTTATCAATATCCGGCAGATTTGAAAATCTAATTGGATGAGGATTGCATTGGCAGTCCTCTCCAGACAGGTTATCATAGGCCCAGGGGCCAAGCGGTCAGACCACAACAATTTGGCCCACCATATGGTGGACAAATCAGTCAAAGACTGGCTTGTTTAGTGACCTTTCCAAATGTGTGAATTCAAACATGTATGCCCAGTAGTGATGGGATCTGACCTGTTTCGCTTCTCCAAAGATTGCGAAATCCCAAAATTATTGCCAAACACATTGAAGTCAATGGGCATCAAACTGTGACATTTTTTTTTAAACAGGATTTTTTTTCCTGCCGATTGGCATCTGGCTGACTTTCGGCCAGATATCGATCCGGGACGCCTGTCGGATGGCCCCAAACATGGGCCAATAAGCTGCCGACTCTCTCTGTCTGTGGGCAGCTTTTATCAGCCTTTGTATGGGGGCCTTAACTTGCACCTTCTCAGCCTTGTCTCTTGAATTGTTGTACCAGTTTCACACATAACCTCTGTGGAGACAAAAATGTGCTTGAACTCCAGCCTGTGGGCCTTACACTTCTTACAATTTCTTTAGGACTAATTGGCTTGCTTGGTTCCCTTTGAAGGGATTAGGATTTGTGAAATTCTTTAAGTGTCAGCCATTGGAGCATTGCATGTATCCAACTCTTGTAAAGTCAGGTGGATTGTCACAAGTTTTAAAAGTAGTGTGTTCTACAGAGCCAAAGGTCAAAGGTGAAAACCTGCTGCATTCCACTTTGGTTAATGAGTATAATGAGAAATGTCATAGTCACTTCCTATCCTATTCCTTAGTTACAAGAGGATCACATTACAAGCCATTTGCAGAGCAGATTAGAATAAAGCTTATAATGAACTGCTAAATATATGTCTTTCACATGTGAACACGATCCAACCCTTTCCATAATGTTTACTTCTGCAAACGGCTGCCTTACGATCCATACAGAAAAAAAAAAGTCCAGATTAAACTTGGGTAATAATAAGGTTTACCCTGATTTAAAATTAATTTTTTATACAATCTAGAGTTTAGACAGTAGTATTAAAGGTGACATTCTGTATGAATTAATACGCATACCGTATATACTCGAGTATAAGCCGACCCGAGTATAAGACGAGGTACCTAATTTTACTTACGAAAACTGGGAAAACTTATTGAGTATAAGCCTAGACACAACTACAGCCCTGTCTCCCAGCAGCACACATTCTGCCAAAGCGACCCCCCCAACGATCAACCAGACTTATTTACAAAGTTGATGGTGACAGAGAATTGCCAAACGGATTACTGTGTGCATTGTCCCACTACAATGTGCAGAGGGTGCTGTTTGATATTGCCACCACTGTTAATCTTTCGTATAACCAACAGAGGGCGCTGTGTGATATTGCAGTCACTGTTATTCTTTCATATAACCAACAGAGGGCGCTGTGTGATATTGCAGTCACTGTTAATCTTTTATACTGTATAACCAACAGAAGGCACTGTGTGATATTGCAGTCACTGTTATTCTTTCATGTAACCAACAGATGGCGCTGTGTGATATTGCAGTCATTGTTATTCTTTCATATAACCAACAGAGGGCGCACTGTTATTCTTTCATATAACCAACAGAGGGTGCTGCGCACTGTTATTCTTTCATATAACCAACAGAGGGTGCTGTGTGATATTGCAGTCACTGTTATTCTTTAATATAACCAACAGAGGGTGCACTGTTATTCTTTCATATAACCAACAGAGGGCATTGTGGGATATTGCAGTCTCTCCCCAAGTGTACTGTTGGTATAGGAATGATTAAAAGTGACTGAAATCTCAGCTAGTCCGGTACTGCTGACCCGAGTATAAGCCGAGGTAGACTTTTTCAGCACATTTTGGATGCTGAAAAACTCGGCTTATACTCGGGTATATACGGTACTTGTTTTGCAGTTTTCTCCATAGCAACCAACCAGTGGTTTAAGTATCAGAATGGTTGATGTTTAGAAAAGCTGTTTAAAGAGTTACACAAATTTAGGATGTCTGTTTCCTCGTTTCATGGTCATTTAACCTAGCAAGCAGAGAACAGTTTAAATTTCAGTAGGTGGCAGATAGATTGGGAAAACGATTGGATTATACAGTAAATGATGAAATTAAAAACTGTAGACTGTTTCAAATGTTTCTTAATGTCCACAGCATACTTAAGGTTAATATGAAGATGAACTTAATGAAACATTAAAATATAAAATAAAATGGTTTATATTGTGCAGTAGCTCCTTTCATGAATTGAAAAGCAAACTGCAGTCCCCAGATAATGTTGATTACAACAGAGTTGCTGTCCTGAATTGTGGGACCTCATACACCTGTCTGGCCACACCCCCTGACCTTCCAAAAACCAACCCTTTTGGAGGAGGCCCCTCAAACTTTTACCCCAGAAGAAGAAAAACTGAAGTTCAAAGGGGCCCCCTTGCTATTATTTGCACACTCAGGATTATAAGTGTGGATAGAAGGTTCAAGATAAATAAACTCTAGACCCCAACTTTTTGAACCCGTGAGCAACATTTAGAAGAAAAAGGTATTGGGGAGCAACACAAGCATGTAAAATGTTCTTGGGGTGACATATAAGTGCTGTGATTGGCCATTCGTTAGCCCCATGTGGATTGTCAGCCTACATTGAGGCTCTGTTTGGCAGTGCACCTGGTTTTTATACAACCAAAACTTGCCTCCAAGCCTGGAATTCAAAAATAAGCTCCTGCTTTGAGGCCACTGAGAGCAACATCCAAGGGGCTGGAGAGCAAAATGTTGCTCAAGAGCTACTGGTTGGGAATCACTGCTCTAGACCATATGAGGCTATAGAAACAGTAAGAAGTGGGACCAACACCAAATTCCGCAACTAGGATGGGGGAAAAAAAATCAAAATGAATTAGTTAATAGTGCTGCTCCAGCAGAATTCTGCACTGAAATCCATTTCTCAAATGAGCAAACAGATTTTTTTATATTCAATTTTGAAATCTGACATGGGGCTGGACATATTGTCAATTTCCCAGCTGCCTCCAGTCATGTGACTTGTGCTCTGATAAACTTCAATCACTCTGTACTACTGTTCTGCAAGTTGGAGTGATATCACCCCCCCCCCAGGAGGCAAACAAAAGAACAATGGGAAGGTAACCAGATAACAGCTCCCTAACACAAGATAACAGCTGCCTGGTAGATCTAAGAACAACACTCAATAGTAAAAACCCATGTCCCACTGAGACTCCTTCAGTTACATTGAGAAGGAAAAACAGCAGCCTGCCAGAAAGCATTTCTCTCCTAAAGTGCAGGTACAAGTTACATGACCAGGGGCAGATGGGAAATTGACAAAATGTCTAGCCCCATGTCAGATTTCAAAATTGAATATAAAAAAATCTGTTTGCTGTTTTGAGAAATGGATTTCAGTGCAGAATTCTGCTGGAGCAGCACTATTAACTGATGCGTTTTGGAAAACAAAAAATGTTTTCCGATGACAGGATCCCTTTAATACACAGCAGATACTCATTGTGCACACTTGATTGTGTGTGCTTTTTGTGTACATGTTAAGCTGGCCATAGATGCAAATATCCGATCATTCGAATCCTCGATCTGCCACTAACCATTCAGATCAAAGTCTTACCATTCAGATCAATAGTCAGTTAAAGTAGTTTAGAACAAATCAGCCGATGTTCTTCCTCTGACAGCAATCGTACGATAGTTATGTCCGACAAAGCAAGTGACAGTCTCACACTGAAAATCGTACGATCGGCAATACATGCAGAGACATTATCGGCAGCCGACAGAAATTGTTTAACCTGTCCAATTGACCAAACGACGATCTCCGCCGGACAATCCTCGATTCGCACAATCGTATCTTTGCGTCTATGGCCATGTTCAAACTTTCATAACCTGCCAAATTATGTAAAATGAACATGGTAATTAGGGAATGTGACCACAAAAAATGGGCGTGGCCAATAAAAAAAACCGCAGCGGTACAAGCGACAAATCTTTTTGTCCCTCTTTCTGTTTCCTAAATGTTGGGAGGTATGGCTGCCACATCAGGGGCCCTGAGACCCCTCTGCCAACTTCAGGGCCCCAAACCCCTCGCCTCGCCTCTCTCTCTCTCTCTCTCTCTCTCTCTCTCTCTCTCTCTACTGAAACTTCCCTGCACGGATATGCTGCAAAGTACATTTTAGGACATTGACACCAATAATAGCTGTGCCACTTGCCCATAAGCAGCTGTCTCCCATCAGTCTATACTCCACCATATGTTATAATTCATTTGAAGGTCAGGAGGTATTTCTAAAACTTCAGTGGGTGATCTCACAAATACAAGCAACACTGTAACTGAAAAATGTTCTTGTTTTGTTTGTTCATTGGCTGTGCTTGCAGTCACTCGGGATGTTTGCTGGGAGTAATGATGATAGCACTACTGTGCATTAATTATGACACTTTTTGCCTCTAACCATAATTCTTCCTGTTCTCTCTCTCCAGACTTTCAGTTGCTGCTCTCTTTCGCATTCATTCTCCTCCCAGTGCTGGATATTCAGGACGACCCCTTTTGTACAAGACTTCCTGAGGCATAGTGGTGAGTATCTGGTACCACCCAGAATGTATGAGCCCGCCTGCTACTTGTTGCTGTAGGAGGGACACTCAGGTAGAGAGAGCAGGTTGGCTTGCATTCCAACCATTGCTTCTCTGTCGTGGAGGCAGCTGCAACAATGCGGGTAGTGACCAGCACTGCAGTTTTTAAGGTAATTGCACCAGTGCAATGGAACCGTGGTTTTTGGGGCACTGTCATGGAGGATTAAAAAAGTTGGAAGTAGGAACATTCCTCAGATTTAGTTTTATTAATTGGGGATGGCACACTACAAATAGGTTTGTATTTATGTGGAGAAGAGATGGGTGCTGGAGGATAGTTTTTGCTAAATGTTTCAAATCTACAGGACAGAACAGATGGTGACTATATTTATGTTAATTGTTATATTCTATAGAAAATAGAGATTTTTACTGGAGCGTCCAAACTATAGAGGAATCAGGCCATGTGACTGCTGGGGGCCCAGGAGATATAGGACACCCAAAGGGGCACTGATTGAATAGCATTTTCATGGAAAATATCTTTTTCCTAAAGTTTAGTGGCTGACGACTAATGCTGTGGGGCAAATCAACTTCTTGTTTCAACTCAAAATTTTAAAATACGTATGTCTCTCTTAAACCTGTGTAGAGTGTTTCTTTATAAGTACGTGGTGAGCAGTATCTTGGATAACAACACAGCAAATTTATTAAACTCAAGGCCTAGAAATGTTTTATAACGGTATTTAAGAAGAATGATGTTGCCAGATTCCTCAGCTGGGGACTGCAGTTTACAAGCAGGAGTCTGGTGAATTTAACTGTGTGAAAGCTGAATTGTGGGAGGAGGGGGAATGAAAAGCACGCCAAAGGGGGAGGCATAAAAGTTTCGGGAATAGTTTAACCCTGATTAAGGCATAATAACATTTTTACTCCTGCACCTGGTTCATAATCTATAAAAATGTCTATCGTTTTCGTCATAACATTTTAATGGTATGCTCTCATATGGCAATATAATAGTTACATATACTGTGCTATAAAAAGCTAAAAAATCAGAAAATATTTTGAAGACATATTAAAAGCACGGCCTTTATAGTTCATGCGTGCAATATTTTTTTTTATTCTTTGTATAAGCACTGGGATTAGGATTGTGAAAGGATGTCCTTTCCTTTTAGCAATGTTAAGTTAGGCACGCTCCTAATACAAAGAAAAAGCAATATCAGATTTCCCATTTCATTATGCCACACTATGCGAGCAGTTGAACCACAAAGGATTCAGTGTGATATGCTTATACTTTCTTTTTCACAACAAAGATGGTGTTTCTGTAGAACGTATTGCTTACTTACTGAGTAGACACATCACAATTCAGACTGTTTTGTGACACTTTCCCTTTGCTCTGGCAATGTCTGGCTGAGAGTCCTGGGCGTTGTAGTTTAACTGAGACAACTGAGATCACTAAACCTGAGCTGTTCGACTGAAGACCTAGGGACTAGATTTTATGTCTCTTCAGAATTATCTTTATGGCCCCAGCCTTACAGAGAGCTCCATTCTTTTAACTGCACAGGGAACTGAGAATAGAGTAGATGAATGACTGAATGTCATGTCTAAATGCTGGAAAACAAATGCCTACCTAACCACCTGCAAATCCACCTGCAGTTTCATATAGATTGCATTTTAAAATATAATGCATTAGAAGGGTATTCTGTTATATAATAGTACAGGTATAGGATCCCTTATCCGGAAACCCGATATCCAGAAAGCTCAGGATTACGGCATCTCCCATAGACTCAATTTTATCCAAATAATCCATAATTTATAAAAATGATTTCCTTTTTCTCCGTAATAATAAAACAGTAGCTTGTACTTGATCCTAACTAAGATATAATTAATCCTAATTGGAAACAAAACCAGCCTATTGGGTTTATGTAATGTTAAAATTAATTTCTAGTAGACTTAAGGCATGAAGACCCAAATTAGAGAAAGATTCATTTTCCGGAAAACCCAAGGTCCGAGCATTCTGGATAACAGGTCCCATACCTGTACCTGTATTAAAATATTAGAATAAAGCAGCACTCCCCAGCGGTCTTTATTTCAAGCTGTGACACATGAATGAACCTGCTATCAGTGAAGCCACATCTGTTTTCCTTGAACTATCGTATGTACAGTTAATTTTCTACCAAATACATGACCTTGCCTTCAAAAATTTCATTTGGAATAGCAGTGCCATGTACTTGCTTACATACAATATTACTCTTTCAGTGGCAAACGATGAGCAGTGAGACTTTCTCATTACTTACACACCTGTGATACTTTGTCTGATTTAATCTTGTACCACAGATGTATATTATCCTATTATATTATTTATTATAGACTGCAAGCTGTAAGGATTATGGTTCTTAGGGCCCACTCTGTTGATTGATTCCTCCTTGCTATATTATATAGTAGAGAGGAGATTGCTTATAGTGACGGCTGTATTTGAGCGGGATATGAGAACTTCCCTGCCTAAAGATTGCCAAGGTCAGGTTGTAAAAAAAATGAAAGTCACTTAAAGCCAGTTGGATTTATTTAAATTTGTGATCAGTATCAGTAAGTGTGCCTTTCCTACAGCAGGGACACTTCTTTGAGTTTCAGTGTAAACTTCTGAGTTTCATTGTAAAGTTTTCCATCTCCCTCTACTCCCCTCCCCATTCTGCAGCTCTCCCTCCCACACCTCCCTCCATCACCCCCTCCTCCCATTTCCTTCTCTCGCTTGTCCTTTACCCTGTAAAGTTTGGAATGGACTGGTGCCCTGTGTGTGCCTGTTGGAATGAGGTATGGACACAGCTGGTGTAGATCTCCTACATACCCATTGGCCCCCAAGCTCATGGGATTGCTGCAGAAATGGAACTTGGGTCACTCTTGACAACTCTAAGCACATCTTTGCTCAGTTTGAAATTGCTGGGGGTGCCGTTGAGCAAAGGAAAGGACTAGTAATAGGAGGAGCAGAAGTGGAATCTGTTACAATCTGGAGTGTCCTTTGCTTAATGTCAAACTGTTCCACGTTAAGCAGAAAAATACTGTTTAATTGCACTGGGAAGTGAATACTCGGTGCTAGACGGCATTCATCTAAATCTAAACAATACTGATTCCTCCCACAGTTCAGAAATACTATGGTAGGTTACTTGGTGTCTTACACTGACGTTTGTCTTGGAGATAGAGAATTAGATTGTAAGCTCTACTGGTCAGGGCAGATTCTTTTTAAAGAACTGTGTAACAAAATTCCCAAAGTTGCAAATATTCACACGATTCTTGCCCTAAAAATGTGCACAAGCATTAGAAAATTGACTGTGTGGTCATATAGAATGGAGTGCTGTATTGGAGAGTTTTTGGGGGTTATTTTGTTCCAAGGAAAATCTGAACAATTCCCAAATTTGCTGTGTGTGTCATTAGTCTAAGCAGAAATGGTGCTGCCAGAAACATGTTATTTACAAATGCTGGACAGGCAGTTGCATGCACTAGGAATCAATTTCCTGGTACTATTTCTAGTTCCTTTATATTTTCCTTTCTGGCTCACTGGAGCTTTATTGTGTGGATGTCTGCCTGTCACCTTTCCTTGTGCATCAAACACTAGTAAAGGTACAGGAACATTTGCCCCATGTGCCTTTTGCCTAAAGGTGCCATAAGCATGCAGGCATGCAAGTGATTTACTTTTAAACTGGTAAAAGGCTATTTTCTAATGCTTTGTCGCCTGTGTTGAAGATAATTTTACCTAAAGGCTTAAAGGGGTTGTTCACCTTTATTTAAACATTTAGTATTATGTAGAACATGGTATTCTAAGAAAATTTGCCATTGGTTTTACTTTTTTGTTATTTACCTTTTTATTCAGCAGCACTCCGGTTTGCAATATCAGAAATCTAGTTGCTATTGTCCCAATTAACCTAGCAACCATGCATTGAGTTAAATGAACGATTGGAATTTAAATAGAAGAGGACCTGAATACAAAAATTGAGCTAAAAAAGGAGCAATAAAAATACATTTGTTGCCTTACAAAGCATTTGTTTTTTTGATGGGGTCAGTGACCCCCGATTAGAAAGCTGGAAAGAGTCAGCAGAAGAAGGCGAATAATTCAAAATATATAAAAACTTAAGGGCAGTTGGAAAGTTGCTTAGAATAAGCCATTCTATAACACACTAAAGGTTAATTTTAAGGTGACTAACCCCTTTAAACAAAAGCCATCACAGTGTTTAATATACAGTAATTGTTTGCCTGAACAAATGTTTAAAGCATTTTTTGTCCTGTCATACAAAGTTAACTCCTTAAATAAAAGGTAAGCATGAGAAATATGAAACAAAGCTCCTTACTCAGAAAGCTGGATCAGCAAGTAAGCATAGTTAGCTAGAGGGAAGTGGCCTTGAAGTAATATTGACATCCCATATTATTTTTTAGCAAAGGGAGAGCTGTCATTAGCTGTAGCCAGTGTTTCAGGAATGGCGTTTTCTGTATATATTTGAACCTACAGCAGCCCAAAAATACAGCTTTTCACCAAGCACCAGAAGTTGGGTTGCATCCATATGCAATAAGCATCCATATACAATAATGAGCAGCAACCAGACTTCAGTTGTTCACTGCTCTGCTCTGTTCATTTATTAATTTATTATCAACGTTTCGGCTCCATAGCTTGAGCCGTCTTCAGGAAGACGGCTCAAGCTATGGAGCCGAAACGTTGATAATAAATTTTGATATCTGATTTTTCACACTAAGTCCTGGTTGATGCGGTTTTTTGTTAGTAAACTATGTGATTGTTTTGAACCAGCACACGGGCATTGGATCGTTCGCCGTGTGCACCAGCTACAAAGTATATATATATATATATATATATATATATATATATATATATATATATTGCCTTTAAGAGGGATTATTAACTTAATAATGAATTCAATAATATTCATGAAACTATTTATTTTGTCTTGTTCATAAGGTTGGTGGCTTGCTGTGGGGAAGATCTGCAGTTCCACAGAAACCATGGTGGGGACTTTGAGTGAGCTTCTACAAGATACACATGAAGTGTTAGAGAGAGAAGACTTGCAAGAAGAGAGGACATTTGAGAAGCCCACAATGCAGGACATGAGAGCAACACCACTACAGAGGTCAATGAAGGTGACTCTTCAAGACCTCAGAGCAAGAAGAGAGGCAAAGGATCTTCAAGAAAAGAAACAGCCTCAAGTCAAGCAAGAGCAACATGGTTTCAGAGATCGCTTTGTAAATTTACATTTGCTGCGGCAGTTAAAAGACAGCAAACCACAACAAGATGGAGATATAAGTGAAAGCAGGCAACTGCAGAAAAGATTAATGTATCTTCAGAAAACCAAAGATTTACAAGAACAAAGTAAACAGGGTAAAGGACAAGTACAAGAAAACTGCCAAGACCACAGTGGTGTTCAGAGTGGACTTCAGATAAAGCTGAAGGAGTTACAAGGGAAGCTGGAAAAGAAGGAGAGAGAACATGAAGAGGTGTGCAGGAAGTTGCAGGAGATGAGAGGGAGTGAAACTAGAAGAGGGTGTTTCAAACATTTTACCTAATAAAAGATTTGTGTTCATTTTAGGTTCAGCGCCAAGTAAAAGAAATGAACAGTCTACAGGTACAAGTGGTAAGACAATTCAATATCCACTGCCAGTGATGAACCGTTATTGTTTTATCTTTCAGAAGATGACTTAATTTGTACTGGTGGAAGACCAACAATGTAAATAAAATCCTAATCTGAGTCCAGCAAAGATAACAGGGATTGATGATTGCACATTCCCTGCATTCCTTGGCAAAAGTGCCATTGAAAGCTGATCCTCACCTGCTGTAGCTATTATAAAGGCATGAGCTCATCTGTAAAGGTATCAGTGTTGGCAGGGCTACAACCACATGAAAGGTTGGCGTTCCTTCCTACAGAATAACTCTGAAATTATATGCAGATGTCTGGACTGAGATCCTAGTACACAGATGTCCAAACAGCCCTATACAGGCCCAATATAAAGCACTGGTCTATGGCAGCTTATACCAACTCTTCCAGCATTTGTCAGAGTTTGCAGAATGCCAGTCTGGGCCTGCTTGCACATAATGATCTGATTTTTATTTTGTATCCCATGTTAATTTATTGCAAGACCTCTGGAAAGTAAAGAGCTTCCATGTTGATGATTAATGACTTATTAATAAATCATGGGACCTGGGTATGTGCAAACATTTTGCAAGGTCAGTCATACTTCTATTACACTTTGCCTCAGACTTCTCCCATAGCCCCTTTTGTATCCCTGCTATTGAAATAAATTGTGCGTTCATTTAGTTAAAGTTAAAATTTGTGTGAGCTGCCATTTTCAGAGACTAATTACCCACAACTAACTGAATTCGGCAACTTCTAAGAAGAAGTACAGCTATCAATGTCTGTGTCTGGTACTTTACATTTTATTGACAACTTGATGTTACATTTGAAACCATGGCCATTACTTTGTAACATGGTAAGCTGGGTTAAGAAAAGACATGTGTATTAGGTTTAGGGATGTAGCGAACGTCGGAAAAAAAGTTCGCGAACATATTCGCGAACTTGCGCAAAAATGCGAGCGGTTCGCGAACGGTTCGCGAACCCCATAGACTTCAATGGGAAGGCTAACTTTAACATCTAAAAAAGACATTTCTGGCCAGAAAAATGATTTTAAAGTTGTTTAAAGGGTGCAACGACCTGGACAGTGGCATGCCAGAGGGGGATCAAGGGCAAAAATGTATCTGAAAAATCTGCCTGTGTGTGCTTGGAAGAGATAGTGTAGGGGGAGAGCTGTTAGTGATTTCAGGGACAGATGATAGTAAGTTTGCTGGCTAGTAATCTGCTTGATACTGCTCTGTATTGGAACAAAAAAATAAATAAAAGCAGTCCTTACAAGGACTACTGTTATTGCAGCAGTCAGCAGATGAGATCAGAAGCAGGACAGCTGCCCACTGCAGCTACATACAGAGCACTGCAGTAGAAGGTAGATTACTAGCCAGCAAAGCTACCTAAGCTTAAATGTCCCTCAAACCCCTGCAGACTTCTGTCCCTCCAATAACAGAGCAGTATCAACACGATTACTAGCCAGCAAACTTTCAACTGTCCCTGAAATCACTAACAGGCAGCAGCTCTCTCCCTACACTATCTCTTCAGCACACACAGGCAGAGTGAAAAAACGCTGCAGGGCTTCGGTTTTTATAGGGAAGGGGAGTGGTCCAGGGGAGAGCTTCCTGATTGGCTGCCATGTACCTGCTGGTCTGGGGTGAGAGGGCAAAAAAAAGCGCCAACAATGGCGAACCCAAAATGGCGAACGTCGCGCGACGTTCGCGAACTTCCGGCGAGCGCGAACACCCGATGTTCGCGCGAACAAGTTCGCCGGCGAACAGTTCGCGCCATCTCTAATTAGGTTTAGTGTTAACAAAACACTTCACATAATGATACAGAGGAAAGCATTTAGGCCCCATCCCCTTTTATTTTCAAAATGCTGCATTTGATTATAGCAACAACTTTCTAATAAAGAACATCAGCCAAATAATTCAGTTGATGTGTGCATGGAGCCATGATTATCTGCAAACAAACATATGAGCGAAAACTGCCAATTTAGTCTCGTTCATTGTCCCCAGTGGGTAGACCATTAGATTGTTGTAGACATATTAGAAAGGTTCCTTACCTTGAGTTTTTAGTGTGCAATTTATAGTGTTGTGATGACCATAGTTTTATGAACTCTCTTTTATGATTTCTTAGGGTGGCACTGATTTGGAGAAGCACAGGGACCTTTTGGTGTCTGAGAATGATCGACTGAGAAAGGAACTGCAGCTTTTGAACAGCCACTTAGACACTGGAAAACAACTAGTATGTATATGATCTATGGTTAAGCAGTATGAAGACTCTCATTACCATGACTTTCCCTAACAGTAAAGCAGGTGAATCTTACAGTTAATCTTTTCAGCATTACCCACTAAGATCTAAGAAGTATGCTTCTCTCTGCATAAGCTCTACAAAGATGCCTACATCTGTTTCACTTACATTTAATTCAACAAATCTAGAAAATAATTATTAGTCTACATAGGATTGTTATAGCTGATGCATGTAGGTGGACATCCATGGGTATCCTGCAGAGTGTCCTAAAAAGGTGCTACTACTATTAACATTATATAACATGAGGGAGACCTGAAGAGTATTTTGGGTGATCAAACTGTACATTGAGTTACATTGAGTTTTGTTACCTGCAGAGCCGTGAATTTCCCCATTTTTCCACTCAACCTGTAATGACTGTCCTACTGAAATGTGCTGCAGAATTTTGTAGACATTAGAAGGCCACACATTGTGCTGATTGGACCAGCTGTGACAAGTAGAAAACTTTTATTTCAGGAAGTTGAAGCCTTGAAGGAACGCCTGACTAGCATGGAGCAGCGGGAAACTGAGCATAAGCTATTAATGTCAGCTCTGCAGAGAGAAGTCCAGCAGAAGGCAGAGCGTCTGGCAGAGGCAGAGCTGCGACTTAGGGATTCAGCACGTGAGAGGGTGGAGGAAGAAGAGAGGCTTAACCGCATGTTAAGAGAGTACCAACTCTGCAACCAACCCCAGATTAAAGTAAGAGTGCCTTTTGCAACAGAAAATCTACAATTCTTGTTTCCCCATACCCTGCAGACCAAATAGAATGCAGAACTAAAATATATATTGGCCAAAAGGTACATAGAATGGTGCAAATTAGATGGATATAAGTAATTCATCATACCTATAACTCTTTTATTCCACCCCAATCCCAGTGACTATATAAAACAGATATTTGTACAGGCCACAGCACTAGGAAAACAAATGATGTATAACAAAATTACGAGCATCACAGCTTGACAATTTACACTTTTGTGAGACAACATAGTAGGTGAAAGGATGGTAATATTGTTGGAATACTCCGTATTTATGACATTTTCTCAATATAGTGCACTGACAATTCAATAGAGTTGTAAATTGTGTGATCTCTGAAGGTGCTGTTTATGTCACACATTATGAAATAAATATCTGGATGGCATGCTTCTCTTCTAATACTAAAAGGGAATATGGCCATTATATGCCTGCTTTTGTGTAGCTGCTATACATTAGCATTGATGCTTTCAAGGCTCAATTTACAATAATGGAACAATCTCAAAGAAAAATGTGCTGCACATATAGGAATATTAAACCACAATTGTTGATACTGTAAATAGTCAATATAACTGGATGGGTAATAAAAATTTTTGTTTGCAGTACATGGTAAAAACAGTGGAGGTGGACTCTGCAAAGACAAAGGTAGCTTTTGGTCAGTTACAAAGCCGCAACGCGTACCTGGAGGAACAAGTTGACCTGCAACGTGAAGCTTTGCAAAAGATGCAACAACAAGTGCAGCTGGAGCAGCAGGAAGTATCAAAGCTTCGGGCACAGGTCAGTGGAACTGACAGGGTGAAGGCCAAATTTAAATTTGAAATATTAGTTTATTGGGTAATTACTGTGTTTTAATCTTGTAAAGCAATTCTTAGTTTTATTATTGTTAGATTTTGAGATGAAAAGTTTGATACATTGGTTAGCAGAATTGGGAACTGATATTTTTTCTGTTTATACTTGAATTAAATAATGTCGTCTTTATATTAAGGCCTTCTGCGCCATAATGTATAGTACTAAATATTTGATTCAGAACCCCAGTAATGATTGGGACCTTTACACTTATAGTACTTGGACCCTCCTTATAGCTGCTTTGTCAGGTGAAGGTACAGTATTTCTTCCTGGAAATACCTCACACACTATAAAATACATACGTTTTCATGAATAGTTTTTATTTCCAGTTGTTTCTACAATACCTGAAATGACTTTGTCATACAACTGTAACAGCAGATTTGGGCTAGTGTGCAGTTACTTTCATTATATCTATACTTACTAGGTGAAGCTGTATGATCTGGAGTTGGACAAGGCACAAGCGCAGATGGTTCAGGAGTATCAGTCTCTCCAGGTGGAGAAGGAACAAGCTGTGGCTGAGGCCTTTGAGAAAGCACAGGGAGAGATGAGGGCAGTTCATCAAAGTCTGGATGGTAAGCATTTGTGTCTAAAATTCAGTAAAATTCACTTCTTATACAAGGGACTTCAGTGCCCACTACTTTGTGTCATTATACATACAAAAGGTAATTGTCTTGAGTTCCACAGGATTAGTCTTATTAGAAATATCAGTGATTGTTGGCTTTCTAAGTTTATACTTATGTTTCAGGTGTGCGGAAAAATCTTCTTACCTTGCAGCCAGCACTTCGAACTCTGACCCATGACTACAATGCATTAAAGCGACAGGTGCGGGATTTCCCTGCTCTACTAAATG
This sequence comes from Xenopus petersii, assembly GCA_038501925.1. Classification (NCBI taxonomy): domain Eukaryota; kingdom Metazoa; phylum Chordata; class Amphibia; order Anura; family Pipidae; genus Xenopus; species Xenopus petersii. The sequence continues at coordinate 65,338,980 of CM076679.1, forward strand.
AGGCAATGGGAGAGGCTCGGCTAGAGGTATGTGGTCTAATTTCATGACTTAATTCTCAATGCCCTGGCCCTATTTTTCTTACCCAATAACCGACACCAAACAAAAAATCCGGGTGGAAAGGCCACAACTTCTTTTATTACACATTTACAGTAATTAACAATCCCTTAAAACATACAAATTATCAACCACCAGTAATGATATTATTAACCAATACATAAACACATACATAAACCATTGCTGGCTGCATATAACACATAAAATGTAACATCCTGCCTTTATTTCGAACCTGAGGCTAGTTACCAACATGCCCACATGCTGTGTCACCTAACCAGGCCTAGCCCCCCCCCCCCCCCCCCCCCCAAGGCTTCTCAGACTTGAACTACCTCCTTCTTTTTTCCTTTTTGGCTGCCCATAGTGCAGCCCACCAGGCCCCATCTAGTTGCGACTAAATATAACCATCACTGTCACAATCTTCCCCTTGACCCTGTAACCCCAGGGCGGAGGGAAGCTGTCTCCACCTTCAGGTATAAAAATTGTCTGCTCCATTTTCTTTGTCCCACCTTCTTATACCCTCTGTCACTCCTCCTACTGTCCCAGCTTAAACTACAATTCCCATAATCCAACTTTACATTGGCCCTATTCGTCCCTCAGTCATGTCCCCTCCACTTAACCCCTTTGGCTACATTCCAGGCCCCTGTACTGGGGGAGGGGGGTGTGCTTTCTAAAACAGTGTTTTTGGCTACTGTTTTAATGAAATGCAAAATTATTCATGTGCTAGTAATAAAGTTTCTACACTTAGGGGCCGATTCACTAACTTCAAGTGAAGGATTCGAAGTAAAAAAAGTTGAAGTTTTGTGCTCCTCGACTATCGAATTGGCGTTAATTCGCCTGAGTAGAATGATTCGAATAGATCGAGCGCAAAAACGCTGCGACTATTCGCCATTCGATAGTCGAAGTACTGGATCGAGTGCAAAAACGCTGCGACTATTCGCCCATTCGATAGTCGAAGTACTGTCTCTTTTAAAAATACTTCGACTGCCTACTTCGCCACCTAAAACCTACCGAATTGCTTTAAAAGCCTATGGGAAAGTCCCATAGGCTTGTTTTCCAATTTTTTGATCGAATAAAAAGGCATTTGATCGAATGAAAATACTTCGAGCGAATATTCGATTGAGCGCCTATTCGCCTGGCGAATATTCGCCAATTCGACTATTCGCTATTCGATTCTATTCCCCAGTCGAATTTCGAGGGATTTAACCCCTCGAAATTCGACCCTTGATGAATTTGCCCCTTAAACTGACATACAGTGATCCAGCAGCAGACAGTGCTCAGTTCACTATATCTGTGAGGACAGTCACATATACATGTTTTAAGTTTTACAGAGAACAAAATATATAATATAAATAGTTGAGAAAAAAATACGCTGTTTAAACTTCTTTTAGATTGTAATTCTTACAGTACAAGCATATATATTTTAATACAAGGTAATGTATTAACTGAAAACAGAGCCACCAAAAGTGAATCTGAGAACCCCCGGCTTCTTCCATTGCTCATCTCTGACATAATGTATCTGTCTTCCTTAGTTCTCACAGGCTGTTAAACATGTCAGTGACACAAATGCTGAACTACTACACAAATACAGGAAAGAACTGCATCTGCGTAAAGAGTGCCACAACCAGCTGGTGCGGCTTCGAGGTGGGCCACAAGGATTTTGAATTTGTCTGTTAGCATAAATTGATTTGTATGAAAATTGAATTATACAGCTTATAACATCATATCATCTTTCTCTTATATAGAGTGTAGCCTGTTAGTGAGTTTGAATGTTGCCTGATGGTAGGTAAAGTGGCAAGTGCTTGATATACAGTATTAGGAAAAGATTGGTTCACATCTTGCATTTGTATATAAAGGATATTTGTTTCTTACCTTCTTAAAAAGCCCCATATTTATTTTATTTCTATTATTATATTACCACATAAATAATTTGTTTCTTAAATCTATAAAAAATATTTTCCTCACCTCTCCTTTGTTAGCATTCCTACCCTCGTCATCTCCATCTTGCGCTCCACTAGGGCAGATACAGTCAACGTGTGTGTTTGTAAGTTGATTTAATGTAACAGAATCTCTTAAATACCCTAATGTAGGCAATATCCGTGTGTTTGCACGTGTGCGGCCAATAACCCCCGAGGATGGAGTAGGCCCTGGGGCTGAGAACATTGTAACCTTCGACCCAGATGATGATGGTGTTTTATATGTAGCTCAAAAGGGGAAGGAGATGAGCTTTGAACTTGACAAAGTCTTCACACCATCTGCAACACAGGAAGAGGTAAGGGAGAACAAGAGAACAAGAGAACAATTGAAGTATTTATGTGAGGAACTAGGTATGAGTAAAAGGTAATGCATGCATGTTTGAATTTTGTTTTTAGTGTCTTGTTTTGGAGGGGAAAAAAGGATTTTCAAATGTTTTGAGTAATATTGTTTGGTAAACTAAACAAGTATTTCTCAATATTAATAATATTTTTGCATCTGGTGGGAGCTGTTTCCCTAGAGTGTATGGGAGATTGTATTGACCCTGGCACACGCAAATATGTATGTATATATCTATATATTTATATATCTATCTATATATGTATAAAATAAGTAGTGTGAAAGCTGCACTCCCTTAGAGCTGAGTTCCTAGAACCAAAAAAGTTGAATACATACAATGAAGGTGGTCCGCACTCCAAATGTCGGTATTTCTGAAAGTGCTTAATTCCATAAGTTACACCAACATTTTGGCTCCTGCTTGGGGCCTTTCTCAGGGTTAAATAATACAATTATACTATGTGACAATTGTTAACAACCAGTCTTCACACATGACTATTAACTATACATGTGCCAACATGTTTGATATACCTATACAGATTCATGGGAAGCTCATTAGGTATAAATAGTTGGCACATGTATAGTTAATAGTCAGTGTGGAGACTGGTTGTTAAACATTGTCACATGGTATAAATAGTATGTTTCACTTTGTATTATTTAACCTTGAAAAAGGCCCCAAGAAGGAACCTAATGGTGTCATTTATGGAATACAAATACAGAAATCTGGAGTGCAAGCATGATAGGCATCCATTGTATGCTAGCAGTGGGATCACTGAGCCAATGGAAACTAGGTGTTTAGACATTACATGTAGTGCTTTATTTCACTAGGTATTCAGAGAAGTTTCTCCTCTCATTACCTCCTGTCTGGATGGATACAGTGTTTGCATTTTGGCATATGGACAGACAGGATCAGGGAAAACCTACAGCATGGAGGTAAGATTATATACTGTGTTTACGTGGTTTCTGCTTTTCTATGAACTGATTAGTTTTGTCTATTGTACTATTTAATGTCCTTAAATGTATGGGCATTAGAATTGTAAGAAGTGCTGCATTATACCATTCCAAATGACTACAGACTATGGCCTATGGCAACAGACATAAATATCAAATACAAAATAAAGCAGACTTTATGCAGTCACAGTACCTGTACAGACGTTTTGCCTTAATGTCACCCTATACAGTATATATATATATATATATATATATATATATATATATATATATATATATATATATATATATATATATATATATATATATTCAGCAAGTTAAAATGAGTGAGATCAGACAAGGAAGAAATCTTCTGCAAGTGTTTATTCCATACAGAATATACATCAGGCTCCACGGGTCCCCTGAAACTATAACAATGTGTGGAATAATCTGCAGCTGCAGAAAATGTCTGCCTTGCCCATGAAGACTGTGGGGTCTGTCTGGTTGAAGCTTTGTACAGTTCTGTCTTGACATAAGCTGCTTTGAAGATGGGTTGGCAGAGTCATGGTTAGTTACATATTTAAATTGGGTTTTCATTTGGAGTTTAACCCCTCCAAATGAAAACCCAACATCCATACACACATCCTCCCTGCTTTCACATAAATTCTATATACCCATACCTATACTAACTGTAGAGTTTAGTATCACAATAGCCTTTGGTTTTTGCAGCTTTAATTTGAGTGGAAAGCCATGTTATTAGATGCCTAGTACCAATGGATATATGTCTATAACTTTCCTGTTCAAGTACTGGATGAGCTGGCAATATACTGCCAACTAGAAAGATTTTTTTAGAGCTATGAGCCTACAAAAAGGATGAAAGATAAAGTTGTTTAACATATGCTTTCTTCTCTAGGGGATTCCCTCTGATCCTGGTATAAATCAACGAGCACTACGTCTGCTTCTTTCTGAGGTGAAGGAGAGATCAAGCTCCTGGGAGCATGAACTCAGTGTCAGCATGGTTGAGATATACAATGAGAGTCTGCGGTAAGAAGAACTGGTTGGTGTGTGTATGACTATGATTTAGTTACTATTACTACTGTACACAACACTGTTGGTATTTATATATTATTTTCAAATGTTTAGCATAACTGTAAAGAACTGGAACATGGTAAATCCAGACAGTGGATTTTGCTCAAATAAAGATCTGGATTCAGTTCAGTAGTTGGATTGGATTAGTTGTTAGTTGTTTAGTTAGTTGTAGGCTTATGGCAAACAGTGTGTTTTATTTGCCAGCCAACCCTTCCCATAGATGCAGTGACATTAATAAGTGCGATTCCTATGGCTAAATCTAAGCCTTCATCTAAGCCTTTTTTCTGTCAACATAAAAAATGCACAAGGTGGCAAAAGCCATATAGAATAAAATAAAAAAGCCAAATAAAAAGCATGGATTTGGTGCATTACCAAGGGTGATCCTGGGAATACTGCTGCCCAAGGCAGCTTTTGGTCTGCTGCCCACACCCCCTCCCCATGGCACTTACATTTTTGGGTCTGAGGGAGGGCTTTCACATTGCAATTGTACTCTCTGCAATAGAAGAGCTGAATTTCTGGGATGAAAACCGGAAATTTGGCTCTTAAAGCTACCAGGAGCTGCTTTTTTCTCAACTCGACTCATTGGCATAGTGTCCTTGTGCTTCACTTATTAACTCTGATTAAATAATGGTCTTCTCTCCAGTTTGGGGAAGGCTCTTTCCTTTTCTGGCACAATAATGCCTCATGCACAAATAGAAATGTATACAGAATGGCTTTGATGAGAAGGGAGTGGACAAGATCTCTGGACCTGTTATGAAGGCACACTTTGGATCATTCTAAAATTTTGTTTATGCTCCAGAATGGGGCACCCCAATGCCCATGCCAGTGCCATGTCTATACAATTAGATGGCGAGTATAGAGAAGGAATGTGGGGAGTGCAGTAACATCTAGAAGGTGTAGAATGGAAAGTGAAAATAATTGCCTAAGGTATAGAGGAGTGGCAGGCAATACATGATTTACAGCGAAGATTTAAAACGTGTTTTATAACAGGTTTGGATGCTTTATTAATAATTTTAAAAAAAAATAATTTTGGTTTTATATTTAATTTGAAAAGGACTTTTATTATACAGCTTTTTATATCTGGTTGATAAGTTCACTTTAACTCAACACCCTTACCATATGGTCTTGTGCTGAATAGAAGCAAATCCCACAACAATGATCCAAAATGCAGTAGAAAATCCTCAGAAGAGTTAAGTCTGTTATTAGCAGGAAAGAGAGAGCCAACTTCATATTAATCCCCTGCCTTTTCAGAATGAGTTGTTGAAAGGCAGGTGTCAGTGTCCAGATGCTTTTATTAATAAAACATATTTCTAGAGTATTAAATCATTTTAGAAATGGACCAAGGTATCTGCTATGTACCTTGTCCCTGTGTATAATATGATTATATTTAGGCTTCTCAGGACTCCTCCAGAAATGCATTCTATTAGTTAAAATTGAACAGTATTTTAAATTATTTTCCTGTTGTTTATTTCATTAGAGACTTGCTGGGGTCGGATCCTTCAAACTCTCTTGAGATAAAGATCTTACCAGGCAGTGTGGGAGAGCTCTATGTTCCTAACCTGACACAAAGGCAAGTGCAGAGTATGGAAGATATCAATAAGGTAAATATCCAACTAATCATATTCTATCACTGTAGTTTATAGGCATTTAAAAATGCAGGCGGACTTAGAATAAGGTTTTTTTATGTGCCTCACATTCTCGTTTTTGGCAATAGATTCTGGAGTTGGGACACAAACAGCGAGCCACAGAACACACCAATCTCAACACCCACAGCTCCCGCTCCCACGCTCTGCTGATCCTGACAGCTAAGGGGAGAGAGACGAGCACTGGTATCTGTTCAACAGGTGCGTGTGCAAATCAGGTGTCCACAGAGAAAATGAATATGACTGAGGATAATCTCTTTCATATGTCAATGATAAGGCTAGTGGAACACAAGGTTGTTGGTCTGGTCTTCCTTCAGTGGAGTATGATTTCTTTTACTTAGGGCGCTATATAATGCCAATAATCATTTACTGACTCACCTCTCTGAGAACATACTCCCTAACTTATCCATCCCATTCCCTAAGAAATAGGATACTATTTTACCCCTTTGTTCTACTCCCCATTCTGGGCTCTATGGGTGAATCAACAGCAATTTCTGGGCAGGAAATCTTCACAGCAGGTGATGGAGCTCTCTTATATGTTTTAGCACAGAGATATAGCAAGCTTACTATCCAAATCACATAATTGAATCCTTTATATTGTGTAGCACATGGCACTGATTCACTACCTGAAATAAAGTTATACTAACAATATAAGATAAATGAGAATAGCATACAAGCCCGTGACAGGTATATTTAAAAGAATACAGTTAAAATGCTTACTGCCAGGTATATACAATTAGTAGCATGTTTTAATGGAAACCTATATAGAGTTTAAGACTCCCCAAGGTGCTATAGATGGATCAAGGGCTGTTCATTTTCATTTACTTAACTGCGCTTCTCACATTGTGGTATATACAGAATTTTGTTTGCACTTACTATGCTAAAGATGTTATTTCCTCCTTGCTCCCTTAGGAAAACTTTACCTAGTAGACCTAGCAGGTTCGGAGCGGGTTTCCCGATCGGGTGCAGCAGGAGAACGCCTGCGGGAAGCTCAGTGCATTAACCGCTCATTGTCTGCCTTGGGAGATGTGATCTCAGCTTTACGCTCACAGCAGGGACATATTCCCTATCGCAACTCTAAGCTTACTTACCTTCTACAAGAGCCGCTCAGTCGGGAAGGAAAGGCGTTACTTCTCCTTCAGGTAACCCAGGAATCACTCAAAAAGCAAATACTGGATTAGTTTTTATTGCACACAAGTGACTAAGGGCAGAGACACAGGCTCAGATTCTGGGAGATTTAGTTGCACGGCGATAAATCGACTCTTCTCTCGGGGCGACGAATAGCCCCGAACTGCCTTCCACTCAGATTGCATCATTTTCCGGTCGACCGAAGTTTCCTCGTGAGGCAACTTCGGAAAACGAAGTGCACCGGTTGCCAACCCCCAGCAATTTACATTCTAGCCGGCGGAAGGCAATTCGGGGAGATTAGTTGCCCCGAAGAGATTTGTTGCTGGGCGACTAATCTCCCCAAATCTGAGTGTGTGTCTCTGCCCTAAATTGTGGAGTTTCCTCTGGTGATCTGTATTTTCACCCTTTGATAAATATATGTCCCTTTATCTGAAAGGCTCACATTTACTATGATCCTGCTTGGAATGCCTTGGAGATTTTACAAGTAGACTTAAAGAGATACGAAAGCTTAGCTAAAGCAGAGTAAACAGGATTGAAATTTAAAAAAATAAATGGAATCTGATGTAGAAGTAATAATAATTGAATAAGTCTTTATAAGCTTGTAGGGTTATAAGATGACAGGCTCCCTTTAAGAAATAAAAATGGCTACTTCACTAAACATATCCTGTGTTGTTGTAATTTTATTCCACTTAATAATATGTAAAGGCTCAGATTTCCATAGCATTTCATGGTGGGGGTATGAACATTTTAGAAATTTAATGGGAGTCATCCTCAGAAGCGATCAGTTGGTTTAGCCAGTTTGACAAGTAAGGTCTCTTCCTAGTGTACAATGTCCTTTTCTTATTAATGTGGGCTTTGTTCATTGCTTGTTTCCTCTTTAGGTCTCCCCTGCAGAGAAGAATATAAGCGAGTCCCTTTGTTCTTTAAGATTTGGGGACAGAGTGCGGGCAGTTGAGTTGGGCGCACCCTCAAGAAAAATTGAGCAGCCACCACCAAATGCTGAATTGGCAGAGGTATGAACTACTAGTCACTTACCCATGTGACTGATGGCATTGACAATAAAAACTGCATTTCATCATAAAAGCACGTCAGTCTCAGCTAGGAGAAGTAATGGCTGAATACTTATCTTTCACAACACACCTACTGTCTCAAAAATGGCTCTTTAAATTAAAGTGAATTGCAAAGTACTTTGATAGCTCATTTTCTATATATCTTATATATATAAAGCATCCAGCAAAATAAGGAAAGAGAATTTCTTCATGTTATGGACTATTATGCTTATATATATATATATATATATATATATATATATATATATATATATATATATATATATATATATATATATATATATATATATATGTGTTATAACGCCTTAGCTCCAGTCTAAAACCTATAACTGTATAACTTTCTTGTTTTCCGTGCAGATGATGGCCTTCATGTAACATTGCATGCTGGTCTGACGCTTTTTTTTTTACACACTGTTTTTCTTTGCAGAGTGAAAGTCCAGTATTACGCAGCACTAAAGGCACCTCCCTGCGGAAGAAACCTCAGGGCTCAGGTAGATCCGATACTCTCTCTGCTGCCATTTTTGTTAAATCAAAATTTAGTAGCTAGTGGTGGCTGGATTTAGAGGGGAAGTGGGTAGCGGTGACTTCCTGCAGAGCAGTAGCTCCATTTTGCACCATTGAGTATTGTGCCTGAGTATTACCTGATAGTAGTAGGATGCATGCACAGCCACAGCAGAGTTGCCCATTGTTTAAGTTCTGGGCACCTGCTTCCTGGATAAAGAAATGAAAACATTGTGCTGTTCTTTTTAAACTAATATTGTGCAGACCAGTTTTATTTTGTGCCACTGAATGCTTATTACAAAAATTTTTGTAGAGGGGAAATGTGACTTGCCTAGCTGTTCCTTATTTTCTTTGGCTAGACTGTTGGTGTGAAATCCTGGGCCGTGTTGTCATCCAATATTTGGTTTAATGTTTTCAAATTTAAATTTTTTTATTTTTTCTCTCTCTAGTGCGGCAGAGGACAAGTCCCCCATGACCAAATTCATATCTACACTGCCATATCCGTTTTTTCGCCACCATAAGATGCTTGTCGACGTTTACAAAAGTCTTGGTACATGAGAAACAGAGGAATTATCATTGACTGGGATTCCTGCCTTTATTCTCTGCACAGGATTGTGGGAAATCACTTGAACCAAATGCTGTGACTTAATGGAGCCCATAGACAGGACCACAAACTGCACTTTAGTCATCACATACTTCTTATGTACAAATACTTACTGCTGCCTAATTTTAGATATTCTTTATTAATATATTTGTACATTTATTTGCACCATTTATTACGTCAATGTTTTCTATTGTCTATGTTAACATTCCTATTGTGAAATGGAGATATTTTATATATATATATATATATATATATATATATATATATATATATATATATATATATATATAAACACACTGTATATGGCTCTTACATGAGAGGGCAGGATAAAAAGCTCAGAAATTGTATATTTTATGGAACTAAAGTATGTCATACTGCAAGACTGGGATTTCCTTTCTCTGAGAAAATATATAATTTTTTTTCTATGCAATCTCTCTAGTATTCAATATTTCTGGGGACCAAAACTGTACAACATAGTTCAGATGAGGCCCCTGCTCTGTAAAGGGGCCTCCCATTCATCTATACCCCCATTTAATACTGCTCAAAACTTTGTTTTGCACTTGCAGCTGCTTGTTACAACCAGGTTTATTATCCATGAGTACCACCTATGTCTTTCACTATCAAGGATTAACTGAACACAGTCCAATTAAGGGTATAAGTGACTTGCATATTTTTGCATGCCATGTGCACGACATTATGTTTATCAACACTGAATCTCATCTGACACGTTTCTCTATATCTACCTATAAGAAAGCCACATTCCGGAGGTATTTTATTGGTCTACAGTTTTTTTTAATCATTTGCAATCATCTGTATATTTGAGATGGAACAATTCCATGCAACTTTTCAAGTGACTTATTTTTTATTAATCATTCAAAAACTTCCTGTTTTCAGCCTGTAACAATCAAAGTCCCATTGTTCTGTGAGTCCGCCAACTACTACAGGAACTGCACCAGTGAGTAACAATAATGGTACCTCCATGTGATCAACTGACATTAGAAGCTTAATTAGGACAGGAAGAGGTTCAACCCTTCTATTAATAACTGCCCATTAGGGCATGTGACTTAAGAGAGCCACGCAGGTAGTGTGCAGTTCAGGTGACAGAAGGAGCGCCTGAAGTTCCCCCACCCATATTTACAGTGAAGAATGAGGGTGTCTGGATGGTGCAAGTGAACAAGTTCCAAGTTTATTTAAAAAAAAAAAACAAAAAAAAACAAAGCTTGGGTGAAGTTGCGGCTGAAGAACTGAAAGGGGAATCTCCTACAAGAGTGCAGTCAAAGCCTTGAAGTCAGTCCGGAATTCCTGGCACTAAATAGAATGGCTCATTCCTAAACAGTGGGCAAAGGTGGTAAATATCTATTCCCTTCCCTGTTATTGCTGCACAAAATGGCTCTAAAATACAGATTAAAAATAAGGAATAGATGCCTGCTCAGCAGAAAGTCTGATTTCCAACAATTTCAAATTAGAAGTCCCAATGCTCAGAAATAAAAAGGATCACAGAGAAAGCTTCAGTGCTGAATCTTGTTATTCGGGAAAATTAAAGAAAATTGTGATAATTGGGTCATTTTGGTTGCAGCAATGTTCGTAGTGCCAGAGACACGTTATAAGGTGTGCAGGGCACAACAAGCATATGGAACCATGGAATTAAACACTTTCTAGAATCCCTCATGGTCACTAACTCTGCTTTCTACCTTTGTACAAATCCTTTCCCCTGGTCTTGTCTTCATTTCATAATTGAACGCACCAGTAAATTATATACAGTACACACACACAAGTATTTCTATGTAAAAAAAACATCTTAATTGTATTTGCAAAAGTTGCTGTGTTCCTAAATGTGCATTAGCCAAAAATCAGGTGCAAAACCATTCTAAAGCTCAGGAGTTAGGGACCATGAATGATTCAGGATTATTTACATATGATTCAACTCTGGTTTATTATTGTGTATATCACTAAAGGCTTGAAAAAAAAAAACACATGCCTTTGTTCTGGAAACTTGTAAACAAGTAAAATAATAAAATCTGCAATTTGATTGGGGGACACTTTTTTGACAAGTAACTTATTTTGATACATCAAACACCCTCCCCTCCACTGATGCCATAATTGACAAGCACACTAACGCAAAGTAAAGAGAGACTGCAATTAAAAATGAAAGTTTAAAGGAACACTAACATCAAAAAATGAAAGTGATTTTTAAGTAATACATATATAATGCAGTGTTGCCCTGCACTGGCAAAACTGTCGTGTTTGCTTCAGAAACACTACTATTGTTTATATAAATAAACTGCTGTGTAGCAATGGGGGCAGCCATTCAGGAGAAAAGGCTCAAGTTACACAGCAGATAAGCTCTGTAGAACACAATGGTGTTATCTGTTATCCACTATCTAACCTGTGCCATAAAGGCTTTCTTCAATTTCCAACATTGCTACACAGCAGCTTGTTTATATGAACTATAGTAGAGTTTCTGAAGCAAACACACCAGTTTTACCAGTGCAGGGCAACACTACATTATATTTTCATTACTTTAAAGAACTTTTTGGTGTTACTGTTCCTTTAAGAAATTAGTGAAGATCTTCCCAAGTACAGTATTTGCCTAGGGTTCCCCATGTCATCATCCCCTATTCTAATAGTACATCCTGGGGTCGTGCCACCTTGCAGTATTTTTAACCCTTTCCCTAGTGTTTGCTTGTTCAAATCTGCGAGCCCTATACTTAACACAAAATAGGTGGATGGGTTTCTAGTCATTTGATGAAGCCATGCTTTATAGTAGTGCACAGGTTTCTGCTTTGAGAACATCCAGCAAACATGCACAACTGAGAACTGGGTATTTTAAGACAGATTCAGTAACCACATCAGGCCCGGACTGGCATCATCTGTGGGTTCTGGCAAATGTCAGAGGGGCTGCTATAAGGTCCCATAGAAAGTCAGTATTTAGTGGGCTGGTGGGGGCTGTTTGGGCCTCTGTGTACCTGAAATACCAGGGCCTTTTTTAATTCTCAGTCCGGACCAGAACCACATGTGTGCAGATGATTGCATCACCCCATTAATGTCAGTTAAGTGATTTATACACAATACAAAATAAAAATGACAATTGTTTTAATTAAACTGAACTATAAATTACATAGTAAGAAGTTTACAACATACAGAGCAGACATAGTGCATCCCCCAGCTTTCAGTGCCTGGCTTTGGATTCATATAAAAAGATTTTCTGAAACGAGAGGGGTTTTGGCCCCCAGGCGCAAAGATTATTCAGAGTCCAGCTCACTGTTTTTGCTGCTTGTTATATTAGGCCACGTGAAACCTTAAAAACCAGACAGAAAGCAGAGCTTCATCCTGGGTCCCTGGGTCATTTATAGTAGAGAATATTTATTAGTGTTTGGCATGGATGCAGTGCTTTGCCTCTATAGCCATATCAAGCAGTGTAGCTGCAGCCACTCACACCTACTGCTTTTCTTCAATTATCTGGGAATGTTACAAGAATAATATGTAGTATAGAGAATAGGGCCCTGTGCCTGGTACTTGAGCAATAGCAAACCTGCTGCATATTTCATACCCTTTACACCATATGGTGATAGCAGTGTGCACATAGGAATGTATTTCACTTGCTTGGTACTAAATCCACTCCCTAGTCTGCCAAAGCACCTCCACTACGGATGGCGCCTTCAAAAGACAGAAATAAGGGGCATTACTAAAGCAGACATTCCTGCTTGGTGGGTGGTATTGATGTTTGTATGTTACTCCAGACCAGACATGAGCATGTGTAGTTCTCGAAAGGCACTTCCATAGCGGCCACTCTGCGAAGCCTTGCTTTTCACTAGCGGACTGAGAACGCGCAGCTGCTTGTAACATAATTTGCACTTGGAAAGCCTACGGAAAAATTGCAGTAGTCAATTAATAGTACAGTGAAGACATTGACTGCATCTCATACAAATCAATTGAAACATGAACTGCACCATTACGTTTGGGGGCACTAGCATTGCTTTCACTGTGAGCATGGTAGTTTATGGTTTTCACACTGTTCTGTAGCTAAATAGGGAGTCTTTTTTATTCAAACACATCTTGTCACCTTTATACAGTTGTGTTCAGCAGTATGCAAAGTCAAAGAACTTCTGGCACCTGTTACATTCCACAATTCTTCTGTATTTCTTGCTTTTGTCTCAGAAACAGCATTTTTGATGTCACTGTTTGTGGCCCCTAGACCTCCCCCTCCCAAAAAAAGAACAATCTTGCTTTCATCAGTCCACAAAATGTTGCGCCATTTCTCTTTAGGCCAGTCAGTGTGTTCTTTGGCAAATTGTAACCTCTTCAGCAAGTCATTTTTTTCAACAATGGGATTTTGCGGAGGCTTCACATAGGCGTCTAATTGTTCTAATTGTAACAGTACTCACAGGTAACTTTAGAACTTCTTTGACCATACTGGAGCTGATCTGAGGCTTTGCCATTTTGGCAATTCTGCTATCTTTTCGAATGGTAGTTTTCTGTTCTCTTCCACGTCTTTCAGGTTTTGGTTGCCATTTTAAAGCAGATGAGATTAGCTGAGCAGTATATCATTTTCTGCACTTCTTTATATGTTTTCCCCTCTACAATCAACTTTTTAATCAAAGTATGCTGTGTTTCAGGACAATGAAAATCCAATTTTGACAGAATGAATGACCCCACACTGCTATTATTTTGAACAAGCCTCAATTACACATGATCAGCATTATGCCTGCCATGACTGTTGGGTCTGTTGGTTTTATATTACTCTACTACACCTACTAGTAAATTATTTGCCATATAGAAATATCATTTCTACCGAAAACAGTGATCAGGTTAGTGAAGTCGGACTGCTATTATTCTGAACACAACTGTACAATAGATTCAATGTCAGCATTAGTTGCTTGTGAACTTATTAGCACTTGTATACAGCAATACTGTGTTAACCACCAAAATGTCGGTGGCTAAAAGCATGATCATTATACTAAATGTGCATGCTGCATCCACTAACCTTTCCTCACGAGATATGTCCACACCGACAGATGGAGGCGCGGCTAAGATATCAGTGATTATCGGGAGAAACCTCTTTAGAATCAGTTTAAGTGATATGCAGCCAGTCTGTACATAACTAAAAAAATAAAATAAAAAGCCAGATGAAGAGAAAAATCAACAAAAGGGACCATCAAGATCAACACCAAGATGCCAAAACTAACCAAAACCTTTCTGCATGATTATAAACTTATTACGGTCATCATTCCAAATATTTAGAGAGTAAATTAGTGCTGAATCCAAATTAATGTGGATAAACCTGTCACCCAGTTACCACCCTTACCTTCTATTTGCAATCACCTTGGGACCGATTTTGCAGTTAAATTCTGTCCCACTCTATCCTTCTCCTTAATGAAAAGAGAATAGTCATAAGGGGGGGGGCTATCCTGTAATTTTAGATGAATGATGGCATATTTTTAAGCATTACTGGATGATACTCATTAAAAGGAAGTGTGTTACCTGGAAGGTAGTGAGGGTGAGTCTATAAATATAAATGATAGTTATGTGATATCAGAGGCACCTCATATTCAAGAAGAGGGAGCATCGCGAGTCTGACCCAGTGCACAAAAGGATAAAATTATATACAATATAATATAAGAAAATATCAGATTTGTATGCTCAAAAATTATGCTTATGGAAGCTTTAATTCTCTCAGCAACTTTTTCCAGAGAATGGTATCTGTAAATTAGATGATAATAATCCAACAACACAGATATCACCATTGGGTGTAAGTATTACTAGCATGCATTAATGCTCGATGTGTTGTCTGGACAGGTTTCTAATGGTAAAAGCTGCTGAGACAAAAGTCCCATAAAACACAATGTATGCAATGAGTCTGAACATACTTTAACAATATGAAATTGGACATTGAAATTTTTATTAAAATGTGCTCATAAATGTATGACATCACTGACCTCTCATACTTGCTCTGTAACATTTTTTCAATCTGAGGTAAAACAGTCAAACAGAGGTCCAGCTTCCACAAAGACCTGCATGAGAACAGAACAGGATCCATGAGAAGATGTAGTATTGTAATACTTTGCCCAGTAAACAAATCATGTCATTGATATGTTTTCTGGGTTTGTTTTGCCTTCCTATATTCAGTTATGTCTCAAGATTTGTAAGAATATACAGATACAGAAAACCGTGTAAAGTGAGAAAAGATACTTACGCTTTCTGGTTAACGATGTTTAGAAGATCCACAACAACCGAGAGATCATTAATGGCCACAGCAGAATCTATAGATGTCTTTAATTAAAACAAATCAGGTTGGATATAGTTATTTTGTTGGTTGCAAAATGTATTTATATCCCCTAGAGATAAAATACTACTCAGTTCTATAGCCCAGTCTTGTTCTGAATGTGTTTTGAGCTCCAAGCTCATTTCTTATTCCTATATTCAGCTCTACAATACTCTATAAAACTATATTATTTTACGTTTTGCTTATATTACCTTGATGTCTCCTGAACTCCAAACGGCCCTCACAGTATCCAGGTTATGCATTCGACTTGTTAACACCATGCACATTGTGTCATGTCCCTTTTGAATCTGGGACACGGCTTCATCATCAACCACTTCGGTTGGAGATGAACTCTTAAAAGCCTGGGAGGATAAAAATTGTAGCGAGATTCTATTGTCATTTTAACCCTAGTATATGGCAACAGGGGCTAATTGCTTATTTGCAATAATGTTACATTAACGAGAAAAAAAAACAAAACGTTGCACAATTTTTCAGAGTTTATGGAATACTACCACAGTGCTTTTCTGGGTGGAGCTAAAAAGTAAAGGTACATATAACTATTTATCACTACTAGTATACTCATCACTATACATTTTAAGAATACAGAATAGTACAAACATTGCAACTAATAAATATACAGATAATAAGTGCAAGGTGGTATAAGACATAGGAGGAATGGTCAATGCTGCATAAAGTGTACAATCTAAGACAGTGGAGAATAAAGCACAATAGTAAAGAAAAATACTTCACAAAGGTTTGGACAATGACCCATAGGAGTTAAGGTTGGACAAAAGGCTGCCGTTTTAGTGCTCCAAAAGTGGGCATAATTTTAATGAGGTAGAGAGAGTGTTCCCCAAGGAGGAAATCAGAGATGGAATTTCAAAGTAGCAGCAAGATAGTATGGTTTAAGATATGCAGGGAAATCGCCAAACAAGCGTATCTCTCCCCGATATGCCCACATTGAGGTGGGCGATATCTAACTGATCCGATAATGGGCCCCTGATACGATCGGATAAGAATGGAGGCAATACGGGCGGTCAGATCACGGGGCCACATCAACAAACAGATGCGCCGTGATCAAGCCCGTGATCTGACGGGATGTTTTTACTCTGCTGATGGACATCTGACTGACTTCCGGACAGATATCGATCAGGGATGCCAGTTGGATGGCTCCACACATGGGCCAATAAGCGCCTTAAGTAAAAGTAATAGGTTAAATAGGATAAATGTCAATTTAATTCTGAAACATTTTTCCATTGGTTTTAGCTGCAATCACCATTTAGACATTTATGACACCCATATTAACTGTGCATATGCTTGTTGATGTAGTAGGACTTAGTGTTATTCATTTCAAGTCAAACACTTTACTCACTGGCAGAAAATCAGCAGCTTTAAGTCCAATGGGCTCATTCCTTGCAGCAGATATCACTGGAGGCTTGCTTTGAGGTGCTGGAACAGGATTTGCCTCCTGACATTCAATGGGCATAGAAGCAACCACTGGAGGACGTTGCAGCAGTTCAGTCTATGAAAACAGAAGAGTTGAAGAAAAACACGTAATTCAGTGCACCCAGCTATTGGGAAGTGATTGAGAAGCGGTCATCTGCAGAGGCCTGAGTTTTAAATTGCTACAATTCTCTTTGAGAGAAAAGCTGTGATCACAGACTCCAACATATTACTTAGGATAATACAAAAAAAACATAAGTCTTTATACATAAGTCTAATGGCAGCATTACAGATATCCTTGAATTTCTAGGTTTATAAAAGTCATGGGACAAATATGGTGGACACAAAACATATACAGGTATGGGGCTTATTGTCCAGAATGCTCAAGATCCTGGGGTTTCCCATTAAGGGGTCTTTCTGTACTTTGGATTTCCATGCTTTAAGACTACTAAAAAATCATTTATACATTAGTTAAACACAATAGGACTGTTTTGCCTCCAAAAGGAATTAATTATATTGTGGTTGGGATCAGGTACAAGGCACTGTTGAGAAAAAGTAAATAATTTTTAAAAGTTTAAATAATTTGATTAAAATGGTATCTATTGGAGACAGACTTCCTGTAATTTGGCGATTTCTGTAGAACGGGTTTCTGGATAACAGATCCCATACCTGTATAAATAAATCACCGACACATGAGGAGCGGGAGGACCAAGGCCACTTTAAAGTGTTAGGCATAATTATTTAGAATACTGTATATTTTCTACTTACATTTTTTTTGTTGATAATTGCAGGGGTCACTACATCTGGGGTGGGTGCTACAGCTTCCTTTACAATACTTGTATCTGCGAATAGATAACAACTGATAGACAGATTCATGTGCCGATAGATCTACTGTATTTTTTGCTATTCTTTTCCATTTTTTTTTATTTTTTGGAAGGTGAACCACTTTTTTTTTAATTAAAGTTTTCATTTTTTTTAAAATACAGTATAATACAGTTGTTTTGTACAATTGTATAAAGAAAGAAAGATAAAAATAAACAGCTTTAACTTAACTTATTGCCTACTTCTCTTTATTCTGCTTTTAATTCTCTCAATTTGTTAATGCAACGCTGTATTTCTAAAAAAACAGTATCTAACTAGTAGTATGTAATTAGGATTACGGAGATGCCCTCATTTTCATTAAAGGACAAGGAAAGGCAAACAAATAAAATCCCATTTTTACTTTCTTTAAAGAAAAATAAATATTTTTCCAATATACTTTAATTAAAAAATGTGTACCGTTTTTATAAGAAGCCTTGACTGTATGCAGTGAAATTTCTTCTTCATTTACTGCTGTGGATAGGAATTGTCAGACGGTCCCTAACTGCTAGGCAGGGAAACAATCATACTTATGAACAGCAGAGGGAGCCCACGCCTTACTTCCCAGCCGTGCAGAACTCAAGCAGCTTTGTTTGTTTCCCTGTAGAGCAGTTGGCGACTATGTAGAGCAGGGGTCCCCAACCTTTTGAACCCGTGAGCAACATTCAGAAGTAAAAGGAGATTGGGAGCAACACAAGCATAAAAAATGTTCTCAGGTGCCAAATACGTGATGTGATTGGCCATTTGGTAGCCCCTATGTGGATTAGCAACCCACATTGAGGCTCTGTTTGGCAGTACACCTGGTTTTTATGCAACCAAAACTTGTCTCCAAGCCTGGAATCCAAAAATAATCACCTGCTTTGAGGCCACTGGGAGCAACATCCAAGGGGTTGGAGAGCAACATGTTGCTCACGAGCTACTGGTTGGGGATCACTGATGTAGAGACTTGTATTGGATTTTATTTTTGCCTTTACTGTTTCAAACTCCAGCTGCAGGGACAAAGACCATGAAGCCAGATTTAAACAGATAAACTGGGATTTAATTTGGAGGATACTTTGCTGCAGCCACTGGCTATGGAGAGTTGGAGAAAGTTTGAATTAAAGGACATGTAAACCCTATAAACCCTTACCATGTCTTTAGGTTGGGCACATATTCCCCACACAAAATACATCATTGTCTCTGTATTGGGTCAGGTAGTATCTGTATCCCCTCCATTAGCCTGCACTGTAGTGTTTTCCTGAATGCAAGATCTGCTTCAACCAGGAGGCCATTTTTTTATCAGCTACATCATCATTTATATTTGCATATCCAGCCACGCCTGATGACCTTGCTCAGACGTTTTTTTGATAATGTAACTTTATCAGCAAGTATGTGTAATCCTACTCACTCCTACATGTAATCCCACTCACTCATATGCATAATCCCACTCATACTCATAAGTATGCATAATCATATGCATAATCCCACTCACTCCTATGCACAATCCCACTCATATGCATAATCCCACTCATTCTCATAATCCAACTCATACATGTAATCCCACTCAGTCATACATGTATGAGTGGGATTATGCATATGAATGAGTGGGATTATGCATGGGCGAGTGGGATTACATGTATGAGTGAGCAGGAATATGATGGATCATGCATGAGTAAACGGGAATATGCATGAGTGGGTGGGATTATGACAGATTATGCATGAGTGACCAGGATTATGCATTGGCAAGCAGGATTATGCATGGGCAAGCGGGATTATGCATGGACGAGCAGGATTATGCATGGGCGAGCAGGATTATGGATGGGCAAGTGGTATTATGCATGGACGAGCAGGATTATGCAGGAGTAAATGGGATTATGACGGATTATGCAAAAGTGAGTGGGATTATGAATGAATTAGTGGGATTATGCATGAGTGAGCTGTATTATGCATGAGTGAGCAGGATTATGCATGAGTGAGTGGGATTATGTTGAGTGAGTGGGATCATTTATCCTTACTGTTAACCTTTTAACAACCAGAGTGGCAGTTATCTAAATATTTCAAAGAGGCCGTGCACGGATTACATTTTTATGGGGGGGGGCTACATGTTCTATAAACAATACAAAAACTATAAAATCCACATTAGACCCAGTGCAGTCTGCATATTCTAATTATTAATCAGTCTTGCTGTATCGGCTTCGGGAAGATATTATTTGACTTGTGCTGTTTTGATAATTTATGACGATTCCTAAGCAGCCCAGACCACACTGAGCATGTGCACAGTCTTGGTATTGCAAAGATGTTTAACAAAGTTACAAGATGACAGCCCCCTGTGGCCAACTTTGAAAGCATAAATCATTTGTTTGATTAGGCTTCTAGTGCAGTAAATTCCTGTTTATGTTTAGTATACAAAATACAGCATTTCTAGCCTTATTCTATTTTAGACTTTCCTTGTCCTTTAATCCAATGTTAGATTACATGAGCCAATTAACAGAAAGAGTTCTGTCTTTTGCTTCCACACTTCTTTCTTTAATATGCCACTTTGTTTTTATAAAAAATTATCTGCTGCTTAAGTATTCATTGTGGGGTAGCACCATTAAGGTAGCACCACCCACCCATCAGCCTCACTTACCATCCTCGGGTGGAGCTGGGAATGGTTCACTATTCCGTGGAGGTGTCCTGGCTGCAAAGAAGAACCATAAACTAAAATATCTGAATATTTAAGTAGTTAGCTATAGATAGCACATCAAAACAATCCTGGTGACCACTTTTGATAGAATCTACTGAAGCAAACAATTGCCATAATTGCCAATAGCAACCAATCAGATATTTTCTTTCATTTTCCAACTTATAATAGACTGTCCAAAACGAATTTACTTGGTTGCTAATGGCAACAGCAATGGTGCAATCTATCCTATATGAACAGTATTAAGATGAAGAATCACAGGTTATTTGTTAATTTAACTTGACCCTGTAGATGTACTAGTGTTTGTCACTAAACTATAATTTGAAGAGGAAGAGTGGCACTGCTGCAAATGGGACCCAAAGGCTAGAGTGACTGTGGGTTGCCCCAGAATGCAGAGATATAAAAGCAGCTTTTGGCATAAAGGATGGAGACTGTAACTAACATTTTTAAGCATTTAATAGAACGGCACGCTCAACACACACACACACACTGACCCTTTTAAATTCGCACTTTTCTACTTACAGATTGCACTTTTTGGCTGAAAGATTTCTGTGTAGTCCTCTTGGTTTTGGATCTCAGCTCTGGATTCTTTCTCCTCATCATCACTTGTAGGACTTACCCTGCAGAAATACTCCGTATGAGATGAGAGGTATGGAAAAGTAAACTCATAAGCAGAGTTTCTCCAGACAGCTTTATATTTTTGCAAGGGGCACTTATAAAAAAAACTAAATGCTAAGAGATAGCAAAACAATCAGATGTTACCAGTTACCAGTAGGGGAGAAAAGAGAACTGCAGTGTGCAGTTGAGATATGCGAGTGTATAGGGCGAAATTAGGAAATTTATGGTAACTGGGGACGCGAGTACTTGGGGTTGTCAAGTAGAGGGAGGGGGCAGACTAGAGATGGTACAGGGGTGCCATGGCACCTAGATTACAACCATTCATATATTTAGATCTTTTGAAAAGCTTTGAAAGGTTCCCAATGGCATTGCTAGGTTAATGTAAAAGCATGTGGCACAGAAGATAGATAGCAATATAAAATGCATTATGTTCGGATAACTACATACAAAAACACTTAATTCTACTCATATTAGCAACGTTATTTACCTCTTTGGCTTGTTACAAGTAGTAGAGGGACGCTCATATATTCGCCTAAGTGAGGTTCCAGTTGGAGCAGATTGGCCGATAGGTATCTCTGCAGGAACAGACCCTTGTGGGGCACAGCCAGTCATTTTAACTCGAGTCAAGTCAACCACAAATGAGGAGATATTGGACTGGGCACTGGAGACTCCAATCTGCAATCCAGTAAAATGTTAAAATGCCATGTTGTATGCCTTTTTTTAACCTCATCTTCTATGTAAATATGGTTTAAACAATGCATAACAGGAAAACCGTCCTTTAATATATTTTAATTAATATTCTTATACATTTAAACAAATTTGCTTGACTGAATCTGCAGACAGATTCCTCTGTAAGAATCCAAATGCAGTCCTCTGTCCCTAACATACTTGTGTAGTATTGAGAGCGGATCATGCCAAGCTAAAACTCTTCATGTAGCGACGAGTTCCAGATAAACTCACTGTAAATGGGTATTTACCTTGCCTTATCAGTCAAGCTCTGTCCAACATATAATTTAAAACATGGTCTAGCCCTGTTGTCAGTGACACGATGAGCCAAAATGCATATAAAAATGTTGATTGTGAATATTCCTATTATTATATGTTTTATTATTCAAGCAAGAGACATAAATGGCTGCTAATTAAATGTGAACTAAACCCTAAAAATGAATGTGGCTAAACATGCCATATTTTATATGCTTAACTTATTGCACCAGCCTACAATTTCAGCTTCTAAATAGATGCAATGATCCAGGACTTTAAACTTGTCACAGGGGGGTCACCATCTTGGACTGTGTCTGCAACACTCACATACTCCGGGGCTCTAAGCAGCTGTTGAGGAACTAAGCTTAGGGGTCTTCGCAAATTATCAAGCAGAAACTGAGGTTGGCCTGTAATATAAGCAGATACTACAAGGCTGATTGTTACATTCTGATGCAATGTGCACTGGTATGTAGTAATTATCAATATTAATTACTAATCAACGTAATACTGTGACATTTATATTCTATATGTACTGTATATTGTGAGTAAGTACCAAGCTCAGTAAGTAACAACAACACAGATCATGTGCAGTGAATCAGCAGAAAAGAAGATGGGGAGCTACTGAGGCATCTTTGGAGACGCAGATCTTCCCTTTTAAAGGTACTGTTCAGTAGGGATGTAGCGAACCGCCGCCAATGTGTTCGCGAACGCCATTCGCGAACACCGGCAAAATTTGCGAACAGTTCCCGAACAGTTCGCGAACTTCGAACATCCGAAAATCGTTTGATTCGAACGATCGAAGGATTTTAATCGTTCGATCGAAGGATTTTCGTTCGAATCGAACGATCGAAGCCATTGGATCGAATGATTTCATTCAATCCAATGGCTTCGATCGTTCGATTCGAACGAAAATCCTTCGATTTTAGCGATCGAATGGTCGAACGATTTTGACGCGAACGCCTATTGGCGAACGTCGCGCGACGTTCGCGAACTTGCGGCGGACGCAAACAGCCGATGTTCGCGCGAACAAGTTCGCCGGCGAACAGTCCGCGACATCCCTACTGTTCAGTGTGAAAATAAAAACTGTGTAAATAGATAGGCTGTGCAAAATAAAAAATGTTTCTAATATAGTTAGTTAGCCAAAAATGTAACGTATAAAGGCTGGAGTGACTGGATTTGTAACATGATAGCCAGAACACTACTTCCTGCTTTTCAGCTCTCTGGTTTCTGCCTGGTAACCAGTCAGTGTAACCAAATCAGAGACTTGAGGGGGGGGGGGGCACATGGGTCATATCTGTTGCTTTTGATTCTGAGCTGAATGCTGACGATCAATTGAAAACACACTGAACAGATATGTACCATGTGGCCCCCCCTTCAAGTCGCTGACTAACTCAGTAAGTTAGAGAGCTGTAAAGCAGGAAGTAGTGTTCTGTTATGTTAGACATCGAGTCACTCCAGCCTTTATACATTACATTTTTGCCTGACTAACTATATTATAAACATTTTTTATTTTGCACAACTATTTACACAGTTTTTATTTTCACACGGAACTGTTCCTTTAAAGGGCTGTGGTTGCCTTTGTACAGAAGCCCAAAGCATAATGTACCTTATTTCTAGCCTACTTCTTTAGATAAGCTTTAGTTTTCCTTTAAAGAGCTGTACAACACAAAGGGCTCAATGAAATTAAATATACAAACCCCAATTGTATCATAGAACAACATCACAGCATAGCAGTATGGTATCGATAACTACCTATCCCAACACAATACCACCAACAGGCTTCTAAGCAGTGTCTCTTACCATGATATATAGAATTTCCCCATCAAAGTAAAGCAGGTACACATCGGCCCTATCTAAAATGTGATGCTGATTCTTAAGAGTAGAAAGTAATAGCAACAATAATAAGGAGATTTTGTGTACTCACCATTAAATCTCTTTCTCTTCAGTTGCTTGGGGGACACAAGAGACAGTGGGGTATAGCTGGCACGACTAGGAGGCAGGACACAATAAAAAAAATAGAAACTTGATCCCTCCTCCTCCTGCTATACCCCTCCTCTATAGGCAGAGACACTCAGTTTGTATCAAAGGAGATACAGGAGGTTATTAATAATCAACAGAAAAACTGATAACTAATTACAAGAAGAACAGATGGTTGAGTCAACCAAGTCTGAAGCCAAGTGAAGGCCTCTATCCAGGGAGGGAAGCCCTGTGTCCCCTAAGCAACTGAAGAGAAAGAGATTTAACAGTGAGTACACAAAATCTAATTTTCTCCAGGTCTGCTTGGGGGATACAGAGACAGTGGGGACGTACCAAAGCTGTCCCCTGAATCAAGGGCGGGAAGTAGAGGCCTATGTGGAACCAGCCAATGCAGCCTGAAGTACCTTCCTGCCGTAGAGGGTGTCAGATGCCACAAAGGTGCCAAACTGTTAAAATTTGGCAAAAGTATGGATTGAAGTCAATGTTGCAGCCTTGCACAATTGTTCCACTGAGGCTTGGTTTCGAAAAGCCCAGGACACACTCATTCCTCTGATGGAATGTGCCCTGATTGAGTCTGGGGGAACCTGACCCTGTGATGAATAGGATCTCTGGATGGCCTGTTTTATCCAGCAGGATATGGTAGTCTTAGTAGCTGGTGTGCCCCAGAGCGGGCCTGAGGGAAGGATGAACAAGTAGTCCAATTGACGGATGCCCTCGACCCGGTGCAGGTAAAACTTGAGGGCCCTAACGGGTCGAGGGTGTGCAGTGCCGCTTCCTTCACATTGGAAAGGGATGGGCAGAAGATAGGAATTGCAATTTCCTGGTTAAGGTGGGAAGTGGAAACCATCTTAGGGAGAAAGAGGGAGAAGTATGAAGTTCTGCCCTGTCGTTGTGGAAGGTCAACAGAGGAGACCAAAAGGAGAGGGCAGAGATCTCAGATACTCTCCGTGCTGAGGCAATAGCCAGCAGAAAAACGGTTTTCCATGTGAGCCACAGAAGCGGAATAGGATCCATGGGCTCAAAGGGAGCTCGTTGCAGGGCACGTAGGACTAGGGTTAAGTCCCAATTGGGCACCGGTGAACATACCGGGGGCTTTATGCGGGCCACTCCCTCAAGAAAAATCTTAACATTGGGGAGCAAGGCGACACGTCTTTGGAACAGGATGGAAAGTGCCAAAAACTGAGATTTCAGCGACCTGGGGGACATGTCCAAGGACAGTCCCTCCTGTAGAAAGGCCAGAAGGTGCGAAGTGAAAAACTTCAGTGAATTGAAACCATTAAGTTGGCACCACCGATAGTAAGTGGACCAGAACCGATGGTATGTCTTGGCGGAGACCGGTTTGCGGGCTGCACTCATGGTAGAATGACAGCGTCAGAGAACCCCTTCCGTCTCAGGATTGCGGTTTCAGTAGTCATGCCGTCAAATTGAGGTTGGCAGGACAAGGGTGAAGGATTGGGCACTGAGAGAGAAGGTACGGGATGAGAGGCAGAGTCCAAGGTTCCTCTACTGAGAAATGTACTAGATCCGAGACCCAGGATCAACGGGCCATCTTTGAGCTATGAGGATGAGAGTAGTGTGTTGTTTCTGAAGCTTCTTGATCGGTCTTGGAATGAGAGTAAGAGGAGGGAAGGCATACGCAAGATGGAAGTCCCAGGGAGAGGTGAGGGTGTCTGCCGCCAGCACCAGAGGGTCCCTGGACCTTGCAAAGAAGAGAGGAACTTTTCGATTGTGACGTGATCGACTTCTGGCGTCTCCCATCTTTGAGTGATTTTGTGGAGGATGTCGTCCTTTAGAGACCACTCGCCGGGATCTAAGAATTGTCTGCTGTGATAATCTGCTTCCCAGTTTAAGAGACCTGGAATGAAGAGGAGCGAGATTTTGTTTGTGGGAGTAGAGTACTCTTACACCCGGTGGTCTGGCTGATGATCTTGTCCGCGGTCCACAGCTTCATCCAGAGAGATCTGCGAGCCGCTACCGACAAGTGAAGTTGGCTGAAGTTCTGCTAATCACCTGTAGCGCATCGAGGGAGGCTTCACATAGGTAGTCATTAGCTTCCTTGATTTGCGAGGCCAGGGGGACCCCTGTGGCAATCGCTCAGCATAAGGAGTCCGACCAAGAACCGGAGGGAGGTACCTGAAGCAGAGAAGAGGTAAAGTAGAATGCCCTCAAGCTTCTTGTCCATGGAGTCCTTGAAGGAGGCTGCATCAGTAACTGGTAAAGTGGTGGAAGTACTGGAACTAGGTTCAGGCTCCTGTAAGTGAAGGATCTCTAATACTGAAGAGATGAGGGAATCAATGGCCTCGGAGGAGAGTTTGGGGGAGTCCTCTACCTCTTGGTCGGAACTGTGAGATAGTTCAACATCAGACAGGGCCGGATCGTCCTCGGAGTCAGGCGGCAGGGGAGAAGTAGTGATGGACTCCGCCTCACACTCATCCTCGGAAGGAGAGTGGGCTCTACGTTTTGGAGGTTTTGGCTGAGGATTATTTAGCCACGCTAGCAGTTTATCAAGGGAGAAAGCCAATTTAAGAATGCAGGCGGCAAGCTGAGATGCCCATTCTGGGAGAGGCTGGGGGTCCAGGGGGGTGGAGTCCCAGGGTTGGCCCGATGGGCCCCAGTGGAAGGCTTGGCTTACATGAGGACGGAGTTCTGAAGTTTCCGAAACGGCCTCAGGTGGCTTGCACGTGGAACACAGAGGGTCCTTGTGACTAGATGGCAGGCGTTTGCGGCATTTAGCACAAGCTAAATACTTAACTGATGCAGAAGTAGCTGGCCTGGAAAAAAGGTTATCACCTGTACCTTCAGACATGGTGTACACAAGCTGTTCCTGTAAGGGAGGAATTAAGTTAACAATATATATAATGTAGGTTATATATATATATATATATATATATATATATATATATATATATATATATATATATATATATATATATATATATATATATATATATATTTATTTATAACTGAAAATGCCTCCCCAGGGTACTGCTGAGTGCAAAGCCTTGGAGGAGAGTAGAAGCCTGATGAGGCAGTAATTAAAAAGCCTGCTGCCCTGTGGCAATAGCTAAAAACCCCACTGTCAGAAGTACTGCCCTGTTGTGTTCTAAGAAAACGGGGGGGGGGGGGCTGCACTGCAGAGAAGCTGGGGAAGAGCTCTGCCCAGCTTGGTGAGTCTGCTACTAATGGAGACTGGAGCGTCGCCGGAAGAACCTCCTCCAGAATCAATGGGAAGTAGCTGCCTGGGCGTACAATACAGAGCGCGAAGAATGGCCCCTCCCCTAGCAGTGACATATGCTGCTGACACGCGACTTAGAAAAATGGCACTTCCGGGGGGCGCGTACAGTAAGTACAAAATCTGGCCCATGCCGTTGCCTCCCCAGGTAGAGTAAAAGACAGCCTGGTGAAGTTACCTCGTAAAATAGTGGTGCGCAACCGGTGCTAAGCCCACAATAACTCTCTTGCGCTACTGACAGTGAGGCAGTAGGAAACATAATTGCCATTCCCATTGCCTGCCGGTATGTTTGGTGGAGGCTGTTTAACATACTGCCTGGGTCTGAACTAGTGAACTGCAGGTTGCAACAAAATCTCCTATACTGCTGTGCTATGAAGGCAGATGGATTGTGAAGAGGGGGAGGGTGCTCAGAGAGTGAATAGGCTGGCTATTAAGGATATATGCTTACCTTAAATGAGCTACGGCAGGAGTTCCCAGAGTGCTACTGTAAGGATCCTGGAGGCATATAAGGAGGAATCAGCCACAGGATGAACCTGGCTATACCTCAGCCCTGTGTCCCGGCCAGCGCATCCTCTCTCTGGACGTCAGAGGGAGGGAATCAATGCTGGATGGTCAGTGCAGAGCACAAGAGACCCCGGTGACATCCTGAAGTAATGGATCAGACTACTCAGTGTAGCTGTCCAGCTCCATATAATGTGAAGGAATTGTAATGAAATAAAAAGAAGAGCAAAATATATACTAAAATACTCCTGAATGCAGGAGACGGTCCTAACCTCCTGAGGACACAATAAAACTGGGTGTCTCTGCCTACCGAGAAGGTGTATAGCAGGAGGAGGGATCAAGTTTCTATTTTTTTATTCTGTCCTGCCTCCTAGTGGTGCCAGCTGTACCCCCACTGTCCCTGTGTACCCCAAGCAGACCTGGAGAAATATAAACTTTCTTGGTCACACATCTGCATGTGGTTTTTGTACGGAACCCTTTAAATCAACTTTAGACAAATTTGAACTTGATGTCACACAAACTATGGCTTTATGTTTTATGTATTATGTATTGGATTATTAAGACTGTTTATTAAGTTTGTAAGAGCTTAATAAGTACTGTGCCTTGTATTCAACCTAAAATGATTCAACATATTTTTGCCCATGTTCTGTTGGCTACTTCTAATGATTGACAATGTTGGACTTATGCTTATTATCACACAATAAGACACAGCATTTCAATGTCATTAACTTTTTTTGTATGCCATAGTATGTTTTCTATCACTTTATGAAGAGGCGCTTAAGGGGTGATATGATGACTAGGTATAAATATATAAGGGGATCAAATAATAATCTCTCTAATGCTTTATTTACCAATAGGTCTTTCCAGCTGACACAAGGTCACCCATTCCGATTAGAAGAAAAGAGGTTCCGCCTAAATATTCGGAAGGGGTTTTTTACAGTGAGAGCTGTGAAGATGTGGAATTCTCTCCCTGAATCAGTTGTACAGGCTGATACATTAGATAGCTTTAAGAAGGGGTTGGATAGCTTTTTAACAAGTGAGGGAATACAGGGTTATGGGAAATAGCTCATAGTCAAAGTTGATCCAGGGACTAGTCCGATTGCCATTTTGGAGTCAGGAAGGAATTTTCCCCCTCTAAGGCAAATTGGAGAGGCTTCAGATGGGTTTGTTGCCTTCCTCTGGATCAACTGGTAGATAGAAAAAAAAAGGTTGAACTCGATGGACATGTGTCTTTTTTCAACCTTACTATGTTACTATGTATATAAATTCCCAGCCCTATCAACAATAACACTATAATCGTCCAATACAAACAAACACTCTCCTATCTCTATCTTATAACTGATTTCTCTGCAGAAAGTGCCTAGGATCTACTATTTCCTAGCAATCACAATATTGTAGCATATCACAAAAGAGAACAATAATCTAGAGCAGTGCCAACCAACTGGCCCTTTGTGTTGCCCCCACATGAAAGTCTGCCAGCTGTGACTGCTTCTCGTTTATACTTTAAAAGGTATCAGTATTGAGATTAACTGGCCCTTGCATTGTGTAAACCTCAAATCGAGACAATAAACTCCTGCATTATTCACACCTGTAATTCTCCCTGCATTGTTTAGATTTGTCACACCCCTAAAGCCTTGCACTGTTCACACCTCTAAAGCCCTGTAATGTTCACACCTCACTGACTGTAAATGCCCACATTATTCACATATCAAACTGCTGGAGAGTCACCAGCGTTGTGTCACTATATGTAGCACAGTATGAACTGTCCATCTTAGAGTTGTTCTGATAGGTTTCCCTGCCTCTTGCTGTACTCTGCCTGCCTTAAACTCCCTGTGTGTGCCATACTCTGCCTGCCCTATGCTCCCTGTGTGTCATACTCTGCCTGCCCTACTCTGTACCCTGTGGGACGCGAGCCTGGTAGGGGTTGTTTTGGGGGTTTGTTAGCATTTGGAAATTGTTGTTAGGGGCCCATAAGATGTTTAATCATTTGCTGGGGGTGCTGTGTTATCCACAGGGGAGGAGGTGGCATATGGATTTAAGGGTATGTTTATGGTATATTTTTTTTTGTATTGACTTACATTTTTCACATATTAGTGATGAGTGATATCCCAGCAGTGAGCACCACCATTTGTTTTTTGGTGTGGAATGGTCTTACAAGTTCTTGTAGTAACATGGGTGTGGTTTAAAATGGGGGAGTGGTCAACATTGGTTTCCATTATAGGTCCTCCACCCCATAGGCCTGAAAAATTACGGCCCTTAGTACCACAGAAGTTGGACAGCACTGATCTAGAGCACAAACATGATTTTAAACAGAACCGAGAACCATAACAAACATATACATGAATGCCTTTATCTAATAAAATTGATTTACTCACCAGCTGGTTGTTACAGATGGCCAGGTCTGAAACTTTGCCCCATCCTACAGGAACAGAGTCAAAGCACTGGTCTGGCTCCCAGCCATATACCCGCAGTGCATCTTTCCCTCCACAGAAAATGCAACCACCATCATTGCTGAAAAGGATTGCCCTTTTGGAGAAAAAAAAAGATAGAGTAAATAACTGTATACTTCTACTGAAACTTTTTACAAACGCCCTTACATACAAATAGCACTGAAAATTGTTGATGGACTAATAACAGAAAGTTGATTAGAATTTCTTTCAAAAAGTAAATGTTGGGTCTACTTCACTGTTAACTTACTACACTCAAATATTACTAAATATTTCAGATATGGGATGACTTTGACGTAGTTGGCCAGCTTAAATATATTGCAATATATGGACAAACAATCCCTGTTTTGTTTAAAGGGTAAGGCATTTTTCAGTAGCAGTATGCACAAAATGTCTCTGTCTTAAATATATTGATAATGGGTTGAGTGCAGAGGACTCTTGTATTTGACTATATGTATTTTGTGGTCACACCCTCATTGCACCCCCGCCTAATGGTTTTAAAAAATAGTGGTGAGCACAACTTTCCCTTGTTTGTTATAGTTATACAGGAGCAGTGACCAGCTCCATGTTGTAGCTCCCACCCTCTCCAACTATAGTCAGGTGATCCCACTGGTGTCTAATAAAAGGGCAGCCAAATATGGGGGTTTACTTTGAAAGCAGCAAGTAAGTTGCAGGTAAAACCTAGTCCCTTTGTAAAATGTATAATGAAGCAATAGAATTCTTAATGAATCAGATAAAATTGAGCATAGGACTGGCCAGATATGGGATGACTTTGACGTAGTTGGCCAGCTTAAATATATTGCAATATATGGACAAACAATCCCTGTTTTGTTTAAAGGGTAAGGCATTTTTCAGTAGCAGTATGCACAAAATGTCTCTGTCTTGAATATATTGATAATGGGTTGAGTGCAGAGGACTCTTGTATTTGACTATATAGATATATATATATATATATATATATATATATATATATATATATATATATATATATATATATATATATATATTCTCCAAAATCACAGCACCCACGATAATCCGACTCTCATTGCCTGGGTGCGTGCCACTAGTAACACATACAATCCTCCAATGAAGAAGCCGCACTCACAGGTCTTATCCAAAAGTATATACGATTTATTTAAGAAATAGCACTGAAAATTGTTAATGGACTAATAACAGAAAGTTGTTTAGAATTTCTTTCAAAAAGTAAATGTTGGGTCTACTTCACTGTTAACTTACTAAACTCAAATATTATATATATTCTCCAAAATCACAGCACCCATGATAATCCGACTCTCATTGCCTGGGTGCGTGCCACTAGTAACACATACGATCCTCCAATGAAGAAGCCGCACTCACAGGTCTTATCCAAAAGTATAAACGATTTATTTAAGAAACTATTTTCTTAAATAAATAGTTTATACTTTTGGATAAGACCTGTGAGTGTGGCTTCTTCATTGGAGGATTATATATATATATATATATATATATATATATATATATATATATATATATATATATATATATATATATTATTTTATTTTTATTATATTATTTTATAAAATAGAAGAGTGGTGCAAATTGAATACCATGTCTTAAAAGGCAGTTCCAACTTTTAGTAGGAAATATATAGTGATATTCTAAGACAATTTGCAATTGGTCTTCATGTTTTATTATTTTGTTTTAATTATTTAGCTTTTTATGTAACTGCTCTCCAGTATGACATTTTAGCATCGATCTGGTTGCTGTGGCCCAAATTATCCTAGCAGCCAGGCATTGATTTAAATAACAGACTGCAATATAAACATGAACAGGAGAGGCCTGAATAGTAAGGTAAGTAATAAAAAATAACAGTAATAAAATTGTAGCCTCACAGTGCAATCGTTTTTTGGCTGCCAGGGGTCACTGACCCCGACCTGAAAGCTGGAAAGAGTCTGTAGAATGCAAACATTTTAAGACCATTTGCTTAGAATGTGCCATTCTATAACATACTATAGAATGAACCCTTTAAAATGAACCATACCTAATGTAAAGTGCAACAGATGCTTGGCATCTTCTCAGGACAGAAGCAAGAATGGATGGTTGAGAACTGGTTTCAGGTTGCTTAAAAACTGAAGTTTGGGTGAAAACTCAACAAGTATTTAAATATCCAGATTTATTTGTACAGTTATAATAAATATGAAACAGCATAAACCTTTCTTACCTTACAGGAATTGTTTCGCCCTCTGTACATCCGATCAGCTGGAATTTCTCTAGGTCCCAGAAGCGTACAGTCCTGAAAGATAGTATAGAGATTATACAGACATTGTATATAAATATATTTTTTCTCAGTGTGAACTCAAAATTGTCCCTGTGCCTTTACCGGTCTGCACTTCCCGATGCCAAAAGGTATTCATTGGGATGAAACTCGATAATATTAACAGGTCCTTTATGTTCTGATAATTCAGCCATCATTTTTCCTGCAGTCAGGTCCCAAAGCTGGTAAACCAAAATGAGCTTGATTAACTTCAAATTGATTAAAGGAGGATGATAAACACATGCATTTATATACATTAGAGCACATGCAACTGTATGCCAATAAATGAACTTTGTTTTCTACAGTTTGTACAGTCAGGGACATGCTTTCAGACACTATAAAGCTTTATTTACACTGACTTTTTTAGCCAGTTTAGGAGTCTTTGAACTTTACAAATGTAAATGGAACTCAAATAAACAAATTGGCATGGGAAGGGAGTGTTTTTTGTACACAGAGTTCACTGCCTCAATTGATATACTGTACATATTAACCTTTTAAGTGCCAGCAGAATTTCACATTTTGGTTACGCGAAATGCCAGCCGTTTTTGAAACATTTTGTGCTCTCTCACTTTAGGGGAATTTTCTGAGGGGAAACCTATAGTTTACCTAGGAAAACTATACATTGATTTTTTCGGTAGAAACTGAGCTTTCTAAATCTGCCTGAGTTTTCATGTATTTACACCTGTGCAAAAAAATTTATAGTGCTAAATACCAAAAAAAAAAAGAAAAATTACCATTTTTCATCGTATATCAATTTATACCAGAAAAATATTTCATTTTACGGATGAAAATCCAACTGATTTGGAAAGCCTTATGTCTCTCGAACGTGCCAATACCAGATATGTATAGTTTTAGGGAGATTTAGGATTTCTGTACAGCAAAAACTCCCGGCAGTATATTACCAAATTTTGAAAGCACTAAGGCAGAAAACAGCATGCTTTAGATTCCAAGGCAAAAAATCCTGAAACCGTAGGTTTACCCCAGAAAACCATACATTTTTGAAAAGTACACATTCTGCCGATTACAAAATGGGTAACTATATCTCTATACTCCCAACTACCAAACATAAAAGCTTGTCTGAACATAGCGGTTTTTCAACGAAAAATTCAAAATTCTGAAAAATCATTTCAAAGGTTTTATTTTGCTGCTCCGCATATCCCAAACTATATTAGGTACCAAGAAAAAGCACCTGAAATATGATTGCCAGGGGTCCACTGAACAATTTGATACCCATTATGCGTAGGTTTACCAAAGTATCTGGCATTTAGAGACACCAATATGTAGTTAGCACATCCAAATTGTTCAGGACTTTACTTCAGCTACTGAGAAATCAACACATTGACTGCATTTTTGTGGGGTAAAAACACAGAAATATATGTTTACCCCCCAAAACCCATACATTTTTGGAAAGTACACATTCTACTGAATCTAAAATGGGTACCCATGCCTTTCTGCTCCAAACTACTGAGTCGCAAGGCTTTCCCAAAGTTGTCGGTTTTGGTGAAATATCTGAAAATTGCCTCAAAGCTTCAACTTCCCAGCACCATATCACCCATGTGTCATTACGTACTAAGAAAAAGCACCCTAAATATGATTGCCAGGGTTACTCCGAACAGTTTGGTGGCCATTGTTCATAGGTTTACCTAAGTAACTGGCATTTAGAGGCCCCAAAATGAAGTTAGCGCATACAAACAGTCCCGTGGGTAACTTCAGCTAATGAAAAATCAACACATTGACTGCATTTTTGTGGGGTAAAAACACAGAAATATATGTTTACCCCCCAAACCCATACATTTTTGGAAAGTACACATTCTACCGAATCTAAAATGGGTACCCATGCCTTATTGCTCCAAACTACTGAGTCGCAAGGCTTTCCCAAAGTTGTCGGTTTTGGTGAAATATCTGAAAATTGCCTCAAAGCTTCAACTTCCCAGCACCATATCACCCATGTGTCATTACATACTAAGAAAAAGCACCCTAAATATGATTGCCAGGGTTCCTCCGAACAGTTTGGTGGCCATTGTTCATAGGTTTACCTAAGTAACTGGCATTTAGAGGCCCCAAAATGAAGTTAGCGCATACAAACAGTCCCGTGGGTAACTTCAGCTAATGAAAAATCAACACATTGACTGCATTTTTGTGGGGTAAAAACACAGAAATATATGTTTACCCCCCAAACCCATACATTTTTGGAAAGTACACATTCTACCAAATCTAAAATGGGTACCCATGCCTTATTGCTCCAAACTACTGAGTCGCAAGGCTTTCCCAAAGTTGTCGGTTTTGGTGAAATATCTGAAAATTGCCTCAAAGCTTCAACTTCCCAGCACCATATCACCCATGTGTCATTACGTACTAAGAAAAAGCACCCTAAATATGATTGCCAGGGTTACTCCGAACAGTTTGGTGGCCATTGTTCATAGGTTTACCAAAGTATCTGGCATTTAGAGGCCCCAAAATGAAGTTAGCGCATACAAACAGTCCCGTGGGTAACTTTAGCTAATGAAAAATCAACACATTGACTGCATTTTTGTGGGGTAAAAACACAGAAATATATGTTTACCCCCCAAACCCATACATTTTTGGAAAGTACACATTCTACCGAATCTAAAATGGGTACCCATGCCTTATTGCTCCAAACTACTGAGTCGCAAGGCTTTGCCAAATTTGGCGGTTTTGGTGAAATATCTGGAAATTGCCTCAAAGCTTCAACTTTCCAGCATCGTATTGTCCATGTATCATTACCAGCATAAAGCATCCTAAATATAAACATATGGGTCTACTAAACAGTTTGATGCCCAATGTGCATAGATATACCAAACTATGTGGCGCACAGAGACCCCCAAATGACAATATGCATAGACATTTTCACGGCTGACGCTCTGGCTGCTGCAATATGAGCACCTGGAGTGTGTATTATGCGACATTAGACCCCCCTAACAGTACAGAGACCCCAGAAAACCATATATTTTCAGAAAGTACACATTCGGACGAATCCAATATGGGTAAATAAGTGTTTCTACTGCAAACTGCCAAACTGCAAAGCAATGCTGAACATAACGGTTTTTATCAAATTTCTGAAAATCGTCACAAAGCTTGAATTCTACCCCATTATATGCCACACATTTCGTAACGTATCAGCATAAAACATCCTAAATATGAACGCCAGGGGTCTACTGAACACTTTGATGCCCAGTATGCATAGATATACCAAACTATGTGGCGCACAGAGACCCCCAAATGACAATAGTGTATATACATTTTCATGGCTGACGCGCTGGCTGCTGCAATATGAGCACCTGGTGTGTGTATTATGCGACATTAGACCCCCCTAACAGTACAGAGACCCCAGAAAACCATATATTTTCAGAAAGTACACATTCTGACGAATCCAATATGGGTAAATAAGTGTTTCTACTGCAAACTGCCAAACAGCAAAGCAATGCTGAACATAACGGTTTTTATCAAATTTCTGAAAATCGTCACAAAGCTTGAATTTTACCCCATTATATGCCCCACATTTCATAACTTATCAGCATAAAACATCCTAAATATGAACGCCAGGGGTCTACTGAACACTTTGATGCCCAATATGCATAGATATACAAAACTATGTGGCGCACAGAGACCCCCAAATGACAATAGTGTATATACATTTTCACGGCTGACGCTCTGGCTGCTGCAATATGAGCACCTGGAGTGTGTATTATGCGACATTAGACCCCCCTAACAGTACAGAGACCCCAGAAAACCATATATTTTCAGAAAGTACACATTCTGACGAATCCAATATGGGTAAATAAGTGTTTCTACTGCAAACTGCCAAACTGCAAAGCAATGCTGAACATAACGGTTTTTATCAAATTTCTGAAAATCGTCACAAAGCTTGAATTCTACCCCATTATATGCCACACATTTCGTAACGTATCAGCATAAAACATCCTAAATATGAACGCCAGGGGTCTACTGAACACTTTGATGCCCAGTATGCATAGATATACCAAACGATGTGGCGTACAGAGACCCCCAAATGACAATAGTGTATATACATTTTCACGGCTGACGCGCTGGCTGCTGCAATATGAGCACCTGGTGTGTGTATTATGCGACATTAGACCCCCCTAACAGTACAGAGACCCCAGAAAACCATATATTTTCAGAAAGTACACATTCTGACGAATCCAATATGGGTAAATAAGTGTTTCTACTGCAAACTGCCAAACTGCAAAGCAATGCTGAACATAACGGTTTTTATCAAATTTCTGAAAATCGTCACAAAGCTTGAATTTTACCCCATTATATGCCCCACATTTCGTAATGTATCAGCATAAAACATCCTAAATATGAACGCCAGGGGTCTACTGAACACTTTGATGCCCAATATGCATAGATATACCAAACTATGTGGCGCACAGAGACCCCCAAATGACAATAGTGTATATACATTTTCACGGCTGACGCGCTGGCTGCTGCAA
Source organism: Xenopus petersii (assembly GCA_038501925.1). Classification (NCBI taxonomy): domain Eukaryota; kingdom Metazoa; phylum Chordata; class Amphibia; order Anura; family Pipidae; genus Xenopus; species Xenopus petersii. Next base: position 65,376,055 of record CM076679.1, read on the forward strand.
TATGAGCACCTGGTGTGTGTATTATGCGTCATTAGACCCCCCTAACAGTACAGAGACCCCAGAAAACCATATATTTTCAGAAAGTACACATTCTGACGAATCCAATATGGGTAAATAAGTGTTTCTACTGCAAACTGCCAAACTGCAAAGCAATGCTGAACATAACGGTTTTTATCAAATTTCTGAAAATCGTCACAAAGCTTGAATTTTACCCCATTATATGCCCCACATTTCGTAACGTATCAGCATAAAACATCCTAAATATGAACGCCAGGGGTCTACTGAACACTTTGATGCCCAATATGCATAGATATACCAAACTATGTGGCGCACAGAGACCCCCAAATGACAATAGTGTATATACATTTTCACGGCTGACGCGCTGGCTGCTGCAATATGAGCACCTGGTGTGTGTATTATGCGACATTAGACCCCCCTAACAGTACAGAGACCCCAGAAAACCATATATTTTCAGAAAGTACACATTCTGACGAATCCAATATGGGTAAATAAGTGTTTCTACTGCAAACTGCCAAACTGCAAAGCAATGCTGAACATAACGGTTTTTATCAAATTTCTGAAAATCGTCACAAAGCTTGAATTTTACCCCATTATATGCCCCACATTTCGTAACGTATCAGCATAAAACATCCTAAATATGAACGCCAGGGGTCTACTGAACACTTTGATGCCCAATATGCATAGATATACCAAACTATGTGGCGCACAGAGACACCCAAATAACAATAGTGTATAAACATTTTCACGGCTGACGCGCTGGCTGCTGCAATATGAGCACCTGGTGTGTGTATTATGCGACATTAGACCCCCCTAACAGTACAGAGACCCCAGAAAACCATATATTTTCAGAAAGTACACATTCTGACGAATCCAATATGGGTAAATAAGTGTTTCTACTGCAAACTGCCAAACTGCAAAGCAATGCTGAACATAACGGTTTTTATCAAATTTCTGAAAATCGTCACAAAGCTTGAATTTTACCCCATTATATGCCCCACATTTCGTAACGTATCAGCATAAAACATCCTAAATATGAACGCCAGGGGTCTACTGAACACTTTGATGCCCAATATGCATAGATATACCAAACTATGTGGCGCACAGAGACCCCCAAATGGATATAAAGTAGATAAAATTTACAAGGCAAAACAAAATAAGGCAGTAAAGAGTGAAATGCAAAAAAATCCAATAAAACCACAAAAATCAATGTTTTTTTTCCAGACTAGTGTTATCGGCCGTCAGAATCACAGTTTGAATATTTTAGCTGGGCCAAACAGGTTATACGGCTAGAAACAAGTGAACACAACATACGCAGAGCTGAAAATGCAATAAAATGGCTAAAAATTCAATAAAATGGCTAAAAATGCACCAAAATACCCAAAAATGCAATATAATCACCGAAATAACATAAAAAAGATATTGCACAGTACGGTTAGCGAATACGCTATTCGTAATGGCAATAAAACATTTTTTTCAGCCAAAAAAAGAGAGGATGCGATAAGAAAAAAAAAAGCCACAATGCCATGTATGTGCGTGTGCACAAATGGTAAATTACATGTTATGTGCGCGTGTGCGTGTGCACATGTGTGTAAGTGCAGTGAGTGTAAGTGACCCCCCCCAATCCCCAAAAATGTATGTGTAAGTGTGTGTAAGTGTGAATCTAAGTGTGTATTACTGTAATAAGTGTGTGTTGGTGTGTTTGTGTGTGTAATTGTTGCACTAACCTGAAAAAATCGCTGGAGACTGTTGCAGGCGATCAGGAAGACTCCCTGGAAGACATCTGCCTCGTGGTTCCTGTCTGTGTGCTGTGGGGGCGGAGATCGTCGATCCGGTGCAGGCTGCAGCAGCAGGACACGTAAGTAACACGTGCCTGCTGCTGTTTTTGGGCCCCTGGGCGATCGCGCCCCAGGGGCCACTCGATCCCCTGCTCTGCTCGTTGCCTAGGGGCAGGGGATCGAGCAGGAACGGAGCGAGCGGCTCTAACAGCCGCTCCTCCGCTTCTGAACCCGGAAGTGCTGCAGAACGTAGAATCTACGTTCTGTGGCATTTCAAGTACCTTTGCCACAGAACGTAGATTCTATGATCTGTGGCATTTAAAGGGTTAAACACAAGTCCTATTTATTGTGCTTCTGTTGAACTAAGGTGCACTGTACACTACTTCTTTAAAAGCATTTGAATAAGTCTCCCACATGCAATCTCGATACTTTCTGAAACTAGTTTCCATTTCAGTTTCTAAATGGCTGTTATTTTTAGTATTTCCCAATATCTTAAAAATGTCACACAATTGATAATCTTCCAGAGGACAAGCTTTTTAACTGCTGGCACTGTTTTTACCTTTATAGAATGATCATCTGAAGTGGATGCCAACCACTTTCCATCTGGACTGAAACGAAGACAACGAACTGCTTGTGTATGACCCTAGAGACCCACAGAATAGATAATGTCAGTGTTCAGTCATCCGCATTTTCAGACAAATTCAGGTAATGCTTTGTTACTGCATAAGCTTCAACACATACAGTTACAAAAATATAAGCCACGAAAGAAGGTACCTTATAACGAAAAACACAGCCTTTCCTGCGCACATCCCATAACTAAAAGAACAACAAAAGAGAAGTCTATTAAGTGGGTAGTGATTTGAATATTGTCACATTAGCATCCCTTGTATAGAATATATCATATATGATGACCCTGGCTTCGGCTCATTAATCAAATATGAATTTAACATGTTAAACTACAGAAAACTGAGAATAGAAAGAATAGAAAGATATGTTCATTAACTAACACCAAAAAGAAAAGTGGGCTCATGTTTGGCTCTTAAGAAATTTGGTTGGATTTAAAAAATACATAAATAAAAGGTGTGTGTACTTGTAGGTGAATTTTTTGTTTTTACCCCCTTACATGTCCATCCCATCCCCTGTAATTAGGGGAGTTAGTTTAAAGGGAGATAATGTGCTCTGTATAAAAAATCTGATCCCTTCCCTCCGTTGCTGTCTGGCTGTCTCAGTCTTATGGCTAAAAATGAGTTTACTAAACAGGGTTGTACATGCTAAGAATAATTTTATTCTCCTTTACCCAAATTTGTTTTTGTGGGTTTAAATACATAGAATGAAAAAAACAAATATATAGAATGAAATATAACAAATAACTGTAGATTTCAAACACATCAAAAAACAGTTGTTATTGATTTGGCTTTTGCTGAAAACAGGCCTTTCAACTGACAAAATACATTAAAGAAAGTAACCTCCAGTTACCATTTGAAAAATAGATATCCTGTAAACTTAAACACGGGTAAACATGGCTCTCTAGGCAAACATAATTAACAGCAATACATTATGAACTGTTCTTTTAACTTTCACCGTCACCTCATATATATGTCACAATGTTTTTTGTCTGATTCATTCATTCATGCAGGTTTCAATGTACCAGGGGTACAATGAATAGCAAAGGACAGGCATACTGTTTTCAGGAGCAATTACATTCACAACATTATAAACACTGAACATTTGTAATCAATGTATATTAGAAAGTTGCTTATAATTATTTTTAATGTCCTCATGGAAAGGGGAGGGGAACGCAAGTTTACAGACCTATAGTCCTTGTCCGATTATTATGCTTGTTATTTTTTTACATTACTGATCAACATTAGAAATTATTTTCAGGGTGTTGTGTGATCTTATAATTTTAGTCATTCTGTATGGGTTATGTTAATTCTTACTTTTATGTTGGTGTCCAGGGACCCAGATGCTACAAACTCCCCATAAGGATGAAAATCCAGGCTGCAGACATTGGCTTTGTGTCCCATTAGTGTCCTCAGAACTGAAATAAATTAGTAAAATTAGTAAATTACACATCAAGAACTACTTTCTATGGCACTGTATACATTATGCACACACATTCAAAATGTAAAATAAATCAAATGTATAATTAGCAACTTCTAATTCTATTCATCACACAAAATACAAACACTATGGAGCTGCGTTGAAAAATATACAGTTACTGTTAGTTACTACTTGGCAAAATATTACAGTCCTTTATGAATTGTTCCAGCAATATGAATTGCTTCAACCAGAACATGATAAGAAATGGGAAGTATATATTATAAATACAGTTTTAATACCTTATGCAAAACTTCTCTCAAGTTAAGTTTACCTGCAAAAATACTATACACCAAACTATTCCATATTTACCACTGAAAATATTTAATCTTTCATATTCTCTAAGAAACTTTGGCACTCACTTTTAGCTGCTTCTAGATCCCAAATTCGCAAAGATCCAGACTGTGAGCCAGCCACAATTAATTCTTCAGAGTTATTGAAACGCACACTCTCCACCGGGGTAGTATGTCCAGTTAGACTCTAGACAAAAAATAAGAATTAGTAGAACCAAAGAAACCACAACTGTAATTCAAATCTGATGAACGGAGTTCTCACCATAATGCAGTTAGGTTTATTAACAGACCAGAGATTAACACGACAATCCTCTCCTCCTGTGGCCACCAGACGACCAGAACTCTTTCCCAAAGCCACAGAAGACACACTGCTTCCATGGGCAACAATTTCTTCTGTAAAATAAATAGAAGAAAAAAAAATGGGGCAAGAATAAGAGATGGTGTTTAAAAAAAAAAAAAAAAGCATGACAACATTAGTGTGCAGTCTAGATATGATCGGATTTCAATACAAAACACCACAGTGATAGACACTTAACAAAAACAGAAATATCAACAAGAAATCAAATATATTATAAACAGGTATTGCCCAACACTTTGGTGATTAAATCAGAACAGATACTCACGCAGCTTCCATGTTGTTTTTGTAGGGGAAGGTGATGCCATGACTGCGCAAAAGCGAATAATTCAAACAGGAATGCACCAAGATCTTCTCCCAGAGGGGTTCAACCCCCCAGAAAGGCTCTACAGAATACAGTTATAGGTTTTCCAATATAATCACACTGCCTGTTGGAAGGAAAACAAAATGAGTGCAACAGCACAAACAGGAAACACTGCTTTTTGTTTTGCACAAAAAAAGTTGCTGAATGTTACTTTACCGACTTTAATTCTACGTCTACGCCACCACCCATCTTTATAAATACAAGCATTTTTACCATATATGTTAAACATTGTCCATATTAATAAGGCATGTTTTTATTTGGAAATATGGCCTGATCTATTAAAACAGTGTTTCTTAATATATATAAATGTTCTTTAAGGGAAACTTAAAGAACACCAGGAGTTACTTATTAAGGAACTCTTTATATATTATGTATTAACAAAACGAATAGTGTTCAAAATGTAATCATATATTATGTCTGGACCACTGTTTATTTTGCATGGTATTGAAGCTTTTTTTTTTTTCTTTATTGAAATTTTTAAACTTTTATATAGAAGAAAAGAGAAGGAGGTAGAACTTCGGAAGAGTCCGCGATAGAATAGGAAAAGTGAGGATGGGATGGGCCTCCTTTAGGTGTCTCAGAATAATGTTGGAGCAGATAGGTCTTATCGGGCAAACCCTAGTGGAAGAAGGTGTGTTGTTCAGCAACTGTCCTTATAAGTCAATAAGCCGCGTCTTTTCATTTCATGTATAGAGAGGTCCCATATTACCAGCCGCAGAGGGAAAGTGAAAGACATTTAAATACTCTGGCTCTCCCCCAACAAGCATTCCACCTTTTCCGAAATTTTCCTGGGCAGCCTCTAGCCATGTAAATTAGCTTTTGACTAGGAAGAACGTTATTAGTTTTTCCCAGAAGTTTAAATTCGGAGGGGTGTTGAAGCTTTTTATTTTCTATTTTATAGCAAGTAATGTTTTTTTTTTTTTTTGTTTAAACAAGTAGCATATGTGACTTCAATGGCTGAAATAAAGAAGAACAGCGCAAAAAAAACCCCCATGTATCCATTCTTTTGTTTTCATTTCTGTATAGCACCTGCTGCATCTATCACAGAAGCCACATCTTTAGGTGGGATCTGTAACCATGCTGTAGAGAGAGTGGTGCCAAATATAATAAACCTAAAATGATCAGGGCTATATACAGCATTTACATAGATTCATTCACAACAAGCCTAAAAATAATCAATTTCCTGTTCCTTTCACATGGCAGTGGGCACACAAAGGGTTAATCCCCCTGCCGTGAGGAAGGTACAGGAAATGATGTTATAAAAGGGACTCCCCCTCGCCCTGGCGCCCATTCTTTTTCTTCCTGTCGTGGAAAAATACCCTCTTACCCAGCAGAGCTGCTCTCCCTCTGTCTGAAGCTCCTGAGCCAAGACTGGTTTCTTATGTGTGCCCCAGGAGGAGCCGGCGGGCTCATGGCCATCCATTTCCAACAGTGCGATAACTCGCAATGCCGCTCCGTTGAGTGGCGCATGTGCAATAAGACGCTGAAGCGCCCATTACTAACGTCCATCCTGAATGCACTATGCGCAAACTTCCGGGTAAGCCTTAAAGGGGCAGGATGGCACCAAAAAATGTTTTTTAAATCCCTAAAGCTGCTACACTGAATCTGTATGTGGCTGGTTGCTGCTTCTGAAGGCAGGACAAGTGTGTATTGACTATATCACTGGTCCAAGGTGTAAGTAGTTACCTATGGGAGTTTTTTCAATGCTGGGAGTTCAGGTTAATTAAACAAAGTAACCTGTTATGTGCATATGTTTTGCAGGCTGTCTGTAATAAGTCACAGACGCTCGCATTCAAGCTCCAGAGGGTAAGCATGGATGGAGAGAGAGAGATTATGGGACTATAAAAGCTTCGGACTATAAGTAACATGCAATTTGTTTCCTTACAGAAGTTCATCATACAGAGATGAACCTAGCAGAAGCAAAAGCTCAAGAAAAGAATGCATGGCTTGTGACAATCCTGCCATGCCAGATAAAAGGCTATGTAAAAAATGCCTGACACATGCGAGCGAACCAGCTCAAGAACAAATGGCTAACATGATGGACTGGATGCAATCCACATTCAAACAGTCCATGGCTACAATGGATGAAGTAACGGGTAAAGTCATGAAAAACCTGACTAAACAGGGTGTTACACCACAAGATAGTGATAAGACCTCAGTTAGAGGAACTGAGGATTTGGAAAATTCAAGCACCTCTGAGGGTGAGATACCTCTCTCTCCAATTCAGAAACAGAAGAGATAGAGGATACCACATTCAACATTGAATTTATTGAACCTCTGATAAGACACATGAGGGCTACACTGGACCTAGATGAGGATCCCATACCAAAACAAGACAAAATGTTCAAATCAAGTAAAAGGGCTCAAATGTTCCCAGTACATGAAGTCATTTCTAAAATGATTCAATGAGAATGGGAAAATCGAGATAAAAAACTGGGGGAATCCAAACGCTTTACTAAAATGTATCCTTTTTCGGAGCAAGATGTAAAAAACTGGGTGTCTACACCAAAAGTGGATGCTGCGATCACCAGAATAGCCCGGCGAACCACACTACCCGTGGATGAAGGAGTATCCTTAAAAGATGCCATGGAAGGAAGGCAAGATGCCATATTAAAAAAAGATGTTCTTGGTAGGAGGGATGGCATGCAAGATTGCGGTAGCTACCACCTCACTGGCTAGAGCTAATAGCATATGGATCATGGACATTGAAAATGCCATCAAGTCAGGAGCAGAAAATTTAACTGGATATTGTCCAAGATATAAAGACAGCTAATAGATTTACAGCTGAAGCTTCACTTGATGGGTCGAGAATGGCAGCTAAATCAATGGTAATGGCAGCCAGAAGGGCATTGTGGTTGCGTCATTTGCAAGCAGACTCCCAGTCTAAGCACAATTTATGTTCTTTAGCATTTAAAGGAAAATTCCTTTTTGGAGAACGCTTAGATCAGACCATCTCTAAAGCTTCAGCAGGAAAATCTGCTTTCTTGCCACAGGATAGAAAAGATAGAAAAGCCTTACAGGAATTGGTCCAGGGACCAAAAACCCTCCCTTCGTGACACAAAGCAGTATAAGCCAGGAAAACCGTTTTTCGACAACCCTGGAGATCCAGGTTTCCAAATCAAGATAAAAGAGAACAAAAAACAGAGAAAAAATCAGCATGAAGGTGCGCAAGCCCCTCTGGCCCAAGTGGGAGGCAGTATACAAGCCTTTGGGGCAGTGTGGGCTCAAAATGTAACAGACTCATGGGTCCTCAACACAATTTCAAATGGGTTCTTCACCTAAAAAACCCACCCCAAAAGGAGCTTTGTGTCATCCGACAAGAGAAGGTCAGAACAAGACATGAAAAACATCAAAATTGCATCAGATCTTCTAAACAAAAGAGTCATAGCGGAAGTACCAATACAAGAACATTTCTCAGGCATATATTCTCACCTATTTTTAAAGCAAAAGCAAAATGGAGCATTTCGCGCGATTCTCAACCTAAAGACCCTCAATCAACATCTAAAAGGTACAAACCTTCAAGATGGAGTTGAGAACAATCGCCATGCACATCTGCCCTGGAGACTGGATGGCAAAGATAGATCTCCTAGACGCATACTTTTACATACCCATATGGGAACCACACCGAAAATGTCTCCGTTTCCTGATTCTGGGGAAGCACTACCAGGATCGAGCCATACCCTTTGGCCTATCAACAGGGCCCAGAGTTTTCACCAAAATCCTGGCCCCACTTCTGGAACATTTCCGAATAGAAGGAGTTCAAATCTTCGGATACCTGGACGACCATTTCATCAAAGCTCCAACATCCCAGACACTGACCGAACACCTAAAGAAGGTGGAATCCACCCTGTCAAATTGGGGGTGGTTGATAAACTGGGACAAATCTGTACTAACACCAACCCAGAAAATAGTGTTCCTGGGAACTTTGATAAATACAAAAGAATGGTGTCTGAGCCTCCCTCAGGAAAAGATACCCAACATCCAGAGCCAAGTAAAACGACTCTGTTCAAATCCAAATCCATTGGCAAAAACTTGTCAGCAAATTTTGGGGAAACTCAGCTCCACAATGGACTCTTGGTCACGGGAAGACAGCAGGAAAAGTTCCAATTGGAGAGAGTTAAATGCAGTACTATGGAGTCTGCCAAAATTTCTGAGGATCATCCAAGGGAAAGAAGTCCAGATAAAATCAGACAACCTCACAGTAGTCAATTATATCAACAAACAAGGAGGAACCAGATCTCAAGCACTGTTGAACACGACCATAACTATATTTTCCTGGGCAGAAGAACATCTGAGAGACATCTCAGCTACATACATCCCGGGAATCCAAAACTCTCTGGCAGACCACCTGAGCAGAAAATTCCCTGCAATAGGGGAATGGGAACTCAGCCAGGAGATATTCAAGATGATATCCAACAAATGGAGGCCGTTTTCGATAGACTTGATGGCAACATTCCAGAACAGGAAAATACAGACGTTCTGCTCCTGGGGGAGAGACAGTCTAACGAAATATTGGGACGCTTTTTCATTCCCCTGGAAATTCCAAATAGCATACATCTTCCCACCACTGGTACGGAAGATCAGGATGGACAGAGCGAGTGTGGTCATGGTGACCCCCTGGTGGCACAGAAGGGCCTGGTTTCCTATCTTGATGCAATTAAAACAAGAGGAAACCTTTCACCTCCCCATCCTACCAATGATACTCCACCAAGGAGAAGTACTGTACCCAGACCCGAACAGCTGGTCACTAAAGGCATGGAAACTGAAAGGATCAGGCTGAGCAAGCTAGGGTTATCCAATGCTACAATCACCACAGCGCTGGCTTCAAAAAAGAATTCAACACACATTAAAGGAATTGTTCAGTGTGAAAATAAAAACTGGGTAAATAGACAGACTGTGCAAAATAAAAAATGTTTCTAATATAGTTAGTTAGGCAAAAATGTAATGTATAAAGGCTGGAGTGACTGGATATATAACATGTCAGTCATACACTACTTCCTGCTTTTCAGCTCTCTTGGTTTACACGGACTGGTTACCCTGGCTACCAGGCAGTAACCAATCAGAGACTTGAGGGGGGGCCACATGGGTCATTTCTGTTGTTTTTGAATCTGAGCTGAATGCTGAGGGTCAATTACAAACTCACTGAACAGAAATGTACCATGTGGCCCCCCTTCAAGTCACTGACTAACTCAGAGTTATAGAGCTGAAAAGCAGGAAGTTGGATTCTGGCTGTTTTATTAGACATCCAGTCACTCCAGACTTTATATATTACATTTTTGGCTAACTAACTATATTAGAAACATTTTTTATTTTGCACAGCCTATTTATACAGTTTTTATTTTCACACTGAACTATTCCTTTAAATATGCAAAATCCTGGGAAGTTTTCAAAAAATGGTGTGAGGAAAAAGACCATAACCCTGTCATGGCCTCAGAAGTCACCCTACTAGAATTTCTCCAAGCAGGAATGGACCAAGGGTTAAGCCTCTCCACACTAAAAGGGCAAATAACGGCAATATCTTCATACACCAGTAAACAATGGGCTTCTAACCAGCTTATCAAAAAGTTCCTTCAGGGTCTAAAAAGCTCAGGCCCATCATCAGACCTGAAATACCTCCCTGGGATTTGTCCCTGGTTCTCAAGGCTCTGATGGAAAGTCCCTTCAAACCACTTGAAGAGGCATCACTCAAATTTCTGTGTCTAAAAACTGTTTTCTTGCTAGCCATTACTTCAGCAAATAAGTGAGTTACATGCACTTTCCATAAAAAACTTCAAAAATGACGTTCTTCCCAGACAAAGTGGTACTGAAAACAGCGGATGGATTCTTGCCTAAAGTTTCCTCCAGATTCCACCAGTGTCAAGATCTAGTTCTGCCCACTTTTTACTCTGAACCGAAAAATCAACAAGAGGAGTAACTACACACCCTTGACGTAGTCAGATGGCTTCGTACTTACTTACTTACTTGGAAAAGGTAGCAACCTTCAGAAAAACAGACTATCTGTTGGTTACCATTGGAGGCAGTAATGCAGGGAACAGAGCTTCTAAAAGTACTATTGCTAGTTGGATAAAACAATGCATTCAGACGTCTTACTCATTGCAGACAGCACCTGAGCCAGCACCAAGAGCACACTCTACTAGAGGGATGGCAGCATCCTGGGCACTCAGAGCCCAGGTATCCGCAGAAGAAATCTGCAGAGCAGCGACCTGGTCTTCATTTTGTACATTTTTCGAAACATTATATGTTCGATACCTACTCCAAAGATCTTGCCAGCTTCGGTCACTCCATTCTGGATGCAGCTACTTCCATTAAATAATTCTGCATTTACATATGGGAGTATGGTTTTTATTTCCCACCCTGTATATATAAGCTTGTTAAGTCCCTTTGTGTGCCCACTGCCATGTGAAAGGAACAGGAAAACAGAAAATCATATCATACTTACCGAGACTTTCGTTTCCTGGACCGTAACATGGCAGTGGGCAGGGGCTTCCCTCCCAGGGGTATTTTTACTCAGTCAGTAAGAATGGGTGCCAAGGCGAGGGGGAGTCCCTTTCATGACATAATTTCCTGTACCTTCCTCACGGCAGGGGGGTTAACCCTTTGTGTGCCCACTGCCATGTTACAGTCCAGGAAACGAAAATCTCGGTAAGTATGATATGATTTTCTGTTATAATATATAACATAATGGGGTGACTTTACAATTTATTCTATGTTAACTAAAGCTTAAAGAATTAGGCTAGAATTTCTGCACATCATTCTTCTGTACCAGCCTGAAGCCATCACAGCCCATTTGTAGTAAATATCTGTGCACTTAGTACCTCCACATCTTCTTTTCTGCTGATTCACAGCACATTCTCTTTACTGGTATCAGTAACCTTAGCTTAGAGCAGTGATCCCCAACCAGTAGCTCATGAGCAACATGTTGCTCTCCAAACCCTTGGATGGTGCTCCCTGTGGCCTCAAAGCAGAAGCTTATTTTTGAATTCCAGGCTTGAAGGAAAGTTTTGGTTGCATAAAACACAAGGTTCCTGCAAAACAGAGCCTCAATGTAGGTTGACAATCCACATAGGGGCTACCAAATGGCCAATCACAGTACTTATTTGGCACCCCAAGAACATTTTTCATGCTTGTGTTGCTCCCCAACTGCTTTTACTTCTGAATGTTGCTCATGGGTTAAAAAGGTTGGGGATCCCTGGCTTAGAGACTGACTAATAGACTATGTGGCAGATTTATCAAGGGTTGAATTTCAAAGTAAAAAATACTTTGAAATTCGACCATCGAATTTAAATACTTCAAATTCGAATATCGAATTCGAATTTTTTTCATCGAATTTGCGTATTGTGCGGTCAAAGTAAAATAGCTCGATCAAACGATTAAATCCTTCGAATCAAACGATTTTATCATACGATCGAACAATTTTACTTCAAAAAACTTAGAAAAACGCTGTAGAAGGTACCCATAGGCTAACATAGCACTTCGGCAGGTTTCATTTGGTGAAGTATTTTTAAAAAGACAGTACTTTGATTATCGAATTTTCTAATTATTTTACTTTTAATCGAATTCGAAGTAAATTCAAAGTCGTAGTATCCTGTTCGATGGTCCAAGTATCCAAAAAACAACTTCGAATTTCGACCCTTGATAAATCTGCCCCTAAGTGTGTGTATGTATGTACATATAGAAATACACACAGAAAAGAAATAAATAAGGCATGAGCTTGCATAAGGGGGAACCTCGTTTTTTTATTTAATTAGCAACAACCCCTCAATTGAGCACAAAATGCACTGAGCATGAGCACTTCACTGACACTCCAAACTAGATCCAAGTTTTGATGGCCTTGATCATTACTAGAACAGGAATGAAGATGCTTTAGGCTGGTAAATTTGTAGCCACAATGTGATTTAGGTTAACTTCTCCTTTAAGACAAGCAGTGCAGATGGAAGTTCTCGTTTATAAGGTGGAAGAATAGTGACGACTATAAACACAGGTAACCATGGCTACAATCTAGCACAGCACAAAGCACCTGCTGCAGTCCAAGAGACAACCAAAGAGCACAAAACAAGACTTGGCCAGACAAAGGCAACGAACAATGTGCCATTGTCCTTATAAAGAACGAGACATTAACAGGCCATATAAGTAGACGGAGGGGTTTCCGTGTTAAAGGGGAACGCTGTGATACACTTACCTGAATTACAGGCCCTCCTATCGGTGAGCTGCAGACGAGGGCGGTTGCTATGGCAGCAGCATCTAATTTCCACCAAACAGCTTTCTGTACGGCTAGTTTCATCAGTCCAGATAGAGCTGTATAAGAACTGGATAAAAGTCACCTTCTAACCCACACTGGGCAGCAGTCGCGCTTTTTCTGACACAGACCGCAATCCTCGATCGCTACCTACACCTCCTACCTACAAACTTCCACTCCAGTCTTTCCGAAAATCCCGACGCCGCAAATCTCATCACGCGAGACTGGCGTCACGACTACAAGTTAGCGCGGTGACGCATCACTTATACTGGGAGCGACGAACAGGGGTTTGTAGTGCAATGGGAAGCGGCTAGTATGCAGTTGTCGCTCACTCACTCATAATGTTATTGTTTTTCTCTAATCGCACCTCGTATTTTGTTTGGGGAGAAAGAAGACCTTTCTTGACCTCAGCCTCCAATATTGCCTCAGAAGTCATTTCTAGTTTCTGCACAGGGCTACGAATTATGAAAGAGAACTGAAAAAATACATTTTTTTTGATTACCTGTGCACATACGACTTTTTATTTTCCAAATTTGACTAAAAACAGAAAGGTTTTCATATGGAAACTAGTGCCTGGTGAAATTAAGTCATTTTATAAGTAGTTTTGTACTTTGAGGGTCCTTTTGTGTTTTGTACAAAGAACAAGGAGACCACAATGGGTGGAATTGACCAAAAGTAAACTGTCAGTTACTTCTGGTCCTAACTTTTCTTGTATGCAGGAAACCTGTCAGTTGTGGGGCCCCAAAACGGCATCAGGGAAGAGTAGGGTTGCCACCTGCCCGGTATTTTACCTGGCTGGTAAAAATGTTGCTTGATGCCAATGTTTTTTTCCAGAAAAGGTAGCAACCCTAGTGAAGAGCGGTACTAGCAGGCGTTGCCCTTCTTTCACGTAGGAATTAGAAAACAGCGGCTCTCACCCAAACAGAATTCCAGTTCTTTTGAATTGTGGTCCAGTGTTTTATGTAAAGACCAGGACAATGTTTTTTCATTTAGGCTGAGAACACAAGGAGCATTGGCTCTGCTGCAGATTCGCTACCTGCCTCAGCTCTGTTGATCTATAGAGCCAGTGGCATAACTAGATGTTACTGGGCCTCACAGCAAATTCATTTTAGGGCCCCACAACAAGTTTTACCAATATATGTTAAAATTTCTCATTAATTAGGGCCTCGTGGGGTAGCAAAGATGTGGAGGCGGCTTCTCCATAAACTGTTGAAGAGCGCAATAAAAACTTACTGGACTAGTGGAGGATCAATTGGAAAGTCTTGACTTATGTTGGACTCATGGGGCCCTTATACCTCCTGGGCCTCCTCTGCAGTTACGCTCCTGTATAAAGCTTCCACTTGTGTGCAGGCACATGCAACAGAACTGAGATCAGACTGCAAATGCCTGCTTTGCCTACAATATGTGAGGGAATATGTCTGAGATCAGACACTGTTTTCGAAGCTGAAACGCCTGCTTGAAAATTTTCCTTGAGGAGTGTTGTGCTGACTTTTTTTTGGGAATTTTGGGATCCATGTAAAGACTTGTGGATGTTTTGTTCAAAATGATTGTCATAAGCTCACAGCAGTGACAAGTATGACTGGGGCAGGATTAGGGGACTGTCACCGTGTATGTCATGAAATGCTTGAGAGCTACAGTGTGTCAAAAAATGCTTTGGCAGACTACTATGAAATGTTGGGGGCCAATGAAGCATTGGAGAGAAATGAATGGACAGCAGCAGGATAGAGGAAACAGCAGGAGCCATTTACCTGCCCACCACCCACAAAGCCCCGGTGACCTGCCAGCTAGCAACACAAAGTTTTGGGTTGCCCTGCCAAAATGGCTCCAATTGGTCCCCAAAATTGATAAGACCATCCATGCTTATACTGCACTCTGATTACTGACGCTCAAGTCTCTAAGGTCGGGGATCACATATAGCACAGTCACACTTCTATTTAAAGGAACAGTAACAGTAAAAAAATGAAAGTGTTTTAAAGGAATGACAATATAATGTACTGTTGTCCGCCTCTGGTAAAACTTGTGTATTTGCTTCGGAAACTCTACAACAGTTTATGTAAACAAGCTGCTGTGAAGCCTTGGGAGCAATTCATAGAACACAGTGTGAGCGCACACGCTGGCCTTCCTTTTTCGATTGCCTGGTGCACTATCCTCTGGGGAGACGGCACTCCCACGATTTCCAATGTAAAGCAAAGAAAGGAGGAATCGGCACACAGGCGAAGGGGCGTGCCCCCGAAACGTCGTGCAACTTATGACACAATAAACACTTAGGGGTTTACCCCACATTGCAATTTGTTCCTGTGTGCCGATTCCTCCTTTCTTTGCTTTAAGCCTTGGGAGCAGCCATTCAAAGCTGAAAAAGAAGAAAAGGCACAGGATACACAGCAGATAATAGATTAGCTCTGTAGTATACAATGGGATTCTTCTGAATTTATATGTTATCTACTGTGTATCCTTTTTTTGAATGGCTGCCCCCATGGCTATACAACAGCTTGTTTATATAAACTATAGTAGTGCAAATGCACCCATTGTAACAATGCAGTGCAACATCACATTTTATTGTGAATCGTAGTGTTGCCCTGCACTGGTAAAACTGATCTGTCTGCTTCAGAAACACTACTATAGTTCATATAAACAAGCTGCTGATTAGCAATGACAGAAATTGAAAAAAGGCTATATGGCACAGGATAAATAGTGGATAACAGATACCATTATGTTCTACATAGCTTATCTGCTGTGTAACCTGAGCATTTTCTTCTTTGAATGGCTGCCCTCATTGTTTATATAAACAATATTAGTGTCTCTGAAGCAAACACATTAGTGCAGGGCAACACAGCATTATATTTTTATTACTTTAAAACAATTTCATTTTTTGATGTTAATGGTCATTTAAAACACTTTTATTGTTTGGTGTTACTGATCTTTTATGGTGCATGTGAACATGATCAGTGCCTTTATAACGGCTTGCTGCTACATCAAGAGAAATGTTTTATTTTCTTGTATACACCACCTTCAACTATTACTGAAAGTCATTTGCATCCCATTCATAAACCCTCTGATACCTTTATTTACTATTGAGTAATACAGTATACCAATAAAACTCCCACATACCTCAAAGATCAGCCCAATGGCAGCTGTGAGTTTCTCTTCAGTTTCCCCAGTAACTACTTACAAGCTTGCCTTTGATGGCCCCTCCCTAGCAACTAGCTTACAAACAAATAGCTGAGGAAGGTTTAGGTAAGCGAGCCGAGAAGGCAATGCTAATTTCTCTACTTTAGTCAAATCATTCTTTAGGTCTAGGTATACCTTATGGCACTTTTGTTACTGAGCAGGGCTGACCTTAGACCAATTAGATGTATTGTTCCCAACTACACCATGTCTGCTATCTAAAAGGGAGGGGGAGTAGACTGTTCCAGCACTGGCAGCACTAGCCACACTAGCGCCTGACTGACACTTAAGCGATGACAGTGCATAAGTTACTTAGTCCCTTTGTAAAATGTATAATGAAGTAATTGAATTCTTAATGAATCCGATAAAAGTTGAGTGTAGGACTGGCCATACCAGGGATGACTTTGACATTGGCCATCTTAAATATATTGCAATATATGGACAAACAATCCCTATTTTGTTTAAAGGGGAAGGCATTTTTAGTAGCTTAAGGCACAAAGGGGCATATTTATCAAAGAGTGAAGTGAAGAGATCATCACAGTCCACTAGAGTGAAATTCCACCACTCTCCATTCATTTATATAGGATTTTTAAAAGCATATTTATCAATGGGTGAAAGTTAAAGCTCCCACTTTGATAAATATGCCTTTAAAAATCCTATAGAAATGAATGGAGAGTGGTGGAATTCCACTCTAGTGGACTGTGGTGATCTCTAACTTCACTCTTTGATAAATATACCCCATAATGTTTCAATGTCCTTAATATATTGATAATGGGTTGAGTGCAGAGGATCTCTTGTATTTGTCTATGTGAATTTTGTGGTCACAGCCTCATTGCACCCCCGCTTAATGTTTTTAAAAATTAGTGGTGAGCACAACTTTTCCATGTTTGTTATAGGACTACAGAAACACCTCTACAAAGACCTAGAGAAGATCAACAAGGCCATACTGATAAAAAACATTGAGACACATTCCGATGCAGTATATAATCCGTCCTTTTCTCTCCCACGCTTGGTCAATCATTTAATTTTGTATAATCACCTGATTTGTGCTTAACGTGCTCCTAAATATTACAAGTGTGGGATCCGTTATCCGGAAACCCATTATATAGGAAGCTCCAAGTTAAGTCCAGCTCCCATAGACTTCATGTTAGTCAAATAATCCAATTTTTTAAAAATGATTTCGCATTTCTCTGTAATAATAAAACAGTACCCTGTAAATATGGCTAATTCTCCTCTATTGGCCTGTATCCTTTGCAGCCTGATCCATATGCTGGACAAAAGAAAAGGGATCTTGAAAGTGACTACAGTAAAATTATGTTTTATGGACCAATTACACTATCTGCAACCACTTTATCTGTGGTAAGAAAAGCAGACAGTGGTAAGACCTCTATTACAATATCTTACCAGCGGTAGAGTGGACTCATTCTGTCTACAATCTGATTCCTGTTTTTCTTAGAAATGATAACTGTCTAACTTTTTTTTTCTTCTTCCAGGTATGAGTGAACTTGTACTGCTGGGATCAGTTTGTGCAGGAACCATAATTATTGCCCTCTGCTTGGTAGTAATTGCTAAATCTCTTAAATGGACAAGAAAGCTAAATGGGTCAAACATCTACAAAGTTCAAGCCACACCATAACTTCTGCTAATTAATATATGTCTGCAAAATGAATGCTCTGGGATTAAATGTTTAATGTCTTATTTAAAAAAGTGTTAAAGGAACAATACAATGTACGTGTTTCAATATATAGTTCTGCATAATAAACTGCAATGGATAATTTCAATCAAGTAATGTGTGAAATGCATGTTGTGGTTTATTTCTAAAATGTATTGGAGGAATTGCCATGGATCACAAATATTTGCTATGGTGACACTTGATTTGTGTCAGGGTTTCTTGATGCCCCTTTTTAATTAAGTAGATTTGTGTTCTAAAAATTAGTTTAGCATTAAGCATTTTATTTACTATTGTCTACTGACATAAGAAATTAGTTATTAAAGGGATTCCCTGAAGAACCACTCTAAAACAGTATGGGGGATCTATAGTATATCAGGCCAACACTGGACAAAACACTGAAGTATCAAAATTGGGGTACAAAACTGTCTGTATTCCTTCCTTGAAAATGTATGTGCTACATGGAAATAGGAAAACAGATCAAACAAAGTAGTTAAAAATACTAAAGTCTGCTAATTGGCTGCCACCTGGATTTAACCACAAGATTCACTATGTAACTGCTAGGCAAGCCAGTAGTAGAGGGAAGCAAAGGGGTTAACTGATAAGAGGGGCACACCCACAAACTAGAAACACAAACCCTACCACCGTGAATGGGTAGAAAGGCTAAGATCAAGAGATCAGTCACTGCCAATGAGCTGCTGGTGCATACAAGCCTAATTAGTATAATAGAGGCTTATACAGGATAGAAAGACTGGAGACTTATAAACCCTGACCTATAGAAACCAATACATAGACTAGACCCTTGCCTTGGGAGACACTTTATAAGGGACATCAAATAGACAACCCTGGTAATGTTAAGACAATTTGTTTGTATTCAAATTTACAGGGGTTGTTCACCTTTAAATTCAATTTTAGGGGCACATTTACTTTGCTCGAGTGAAGGAATAGAATAAAAAAATCTTCGAATTTCGAAGGATTTAATCGTTAGATCGAATGATTTTTCGTTCGATCGAACTAATTGTGGTAAATCCTTCGACTTCGATATTCGAAGTCGAAGGATTTACATTCGGCAGTCGAATATCGAGGGTTAATTAAACCTCAATATTTGACCATATGTTAATCTGCACCTTATTGTGATGTAGAGGGTGATGTTTGCAATAGTTTTTTTTGTTATATAGCAGCTCTCCAGTTTGCAATTTCCGCAATCTGGTTGCTAGGGTCCACATTTCCCTAGTAACCATGCATTGATTTTATTAAGAGACTGAAATATGAATAGGAGAAGCACGGAAAAGAAAGATGAATAACAAAAAGTAGCAATAACAATACATTTGTAGCCTTACAGAGCATTTGTTTATCAGATGGGATCAGTGACCCCCATTTGAAAGCACAACATCATTTCTCATAATTGTCAAGGAAACAAGCTATATATAAATCTATAACTTATCCTGAATAAAATGGTTCCTTGTGTATAGGTGTACAAAAAGACAATGTAATCTAACACCTTAACTGTAAATCTGTTCAAAAGTAGGTTCCTAAGTAAAAAACTTTTATTCCCGAGACAAAATTATATTAATTGCATATAGTTATAACATCATACGATACTAAAAGCTTTGTTATTTTTAAAGGATATATAAACCTTTAAAAATATTTCATGTAAAATTGCTCATGGTCCTTTTGCGTAATTTACATTCATTTCAGAGGCAATACAATGAATTTTGTAACCGTGCCACCTTCTAGACAGTTCCTGTAACTGTACAGTCAAAACGTCAAACAGATATACCTTCCGAAGAAAACAGAGAAGTGTACTTATGTTGCTCTGCAGACTGTCATTGACTGCGCAGTTACAGGAACTGCCCAGCAATTGGCACTGCTATTACAGAATTTGTTATATTGAAAGTTGATACAAAACTTAAAACTGAAAAAAAAAATGTCAAAAGTTCTTAGAAAAGCCCCCTGAGTAATCTTATATTCAGTTTTTTAAAGGTTTATGTTTTAAAGCTGCCAGTCTCGTTTTCCTACAAGCAGAATTCTAGGTACACTTCTTTGCAAAGTCTCTAGTTGGTCTTTATTCTGTATAAAATTGTCCCACTTAGCACCCCAGCCCAGTAGCAGCAGTAGTGGGGTTGAGCGGAATGAATTACCAGTCATCTTCCCTAATACACTACTGTACTAAAAACAGTACTGAAACAAAAACTAGTCAATAGTTCCGTAAAGTACTTACCCAGCAATGTGCTAGCACAGTTCTTACTCGCAATTTCTGGCACCTTTTCAACATCACCAAAAAAACAAGGCATGGAGCAGCTGGTACTGGTATTTTTTAACCAGAGAAGCAATTCTTAGTAAATGCATGCTGCAACTGTGAATCACATATAAATCTATGTTATCTGTCAATTACATGCTTTTCTTGTTAAAACTCTTTACTAATTCAAGGAAAAATATAGAATCAATACAGCTCCAGGCAGTAATTTTCAACTGCAAAATTGCAGTTGAAAATTACTGCCTGGAGCTGTATTGATTCTATATTTTTCCTTGAATTATGCACATGGGGTGTAACACAGACACCTACTGAATCTTACAGCAATAAAGTGAAGAAATTGGAGGCTGAATCATACCTACTCTATAAACCTCTTTACTAGTCTTGTTAAGCTTTTTTTGTTCCAGATTTGACACTGTTCTTTTACATTGCTTCTAGTGGAAGTTACATAAGAAAAAATGCATACACATTTAACACCTTTTTTACACAACGATGTGTGAAGTATTATCCTGCCGTTTTTTACACAGTGTCCCACCCCCATCCCTTATATTTGTATCAAGCAGTGTGGGGGCAAGGGGGCCCTGGATAACCCTTATTAGGCCTCTGAAAACTACCAAGGGAAGTTGATTCATAGCTTAGCTCCAATGTATTGCAATTTCAGCTACATCAATATATTGTTTTCCCCAGGCCCACAATAACTTTGCAAAGCATACCATACCTCTGATACCATAAGGGACATTGGGGTATAAATCAGCCCAGAGCTTTCTAAAGTGTCTCACTTGGGGGAATATTTAAAAAAAGTGTAAATTTTCTCCTTGTCTAATTTTGCCACAATTTCCATTGATACACCAGGTGAAATGACATATTTACTTTAAATCATACATATGCCAGTGTGAGTATAAAATGCCTATATTTTGCTGGTGGAAATTCCCCTGTACATGTTTTTAAAATTACTTTGTTTGTTTTTAATTTTAACAAGAAAACATGTGTTGTAAAGTTAGCATAGATATGCTTAGTGAATAATCATCCAAAAAAGAAGTTATAATATTTCCTCAGCAGATTTCCTCCACTTGTAGTGGGGAACATTTTGCTACAGAATTTAAATAAATGAGATATGTCAGATATAGTCATGCTTTTTATGGTGTCCTTTTTATTTCTAAATTACATTGTTTAAATTACAAATAGTTTACTCTACCATATAATATGTTATTCCTGAATCAACAAGTGTATTTTTTTAAAGGTGTTATATTGGTGTGTAGGCAGCAATCTCAGTACATTGGTGCCTGATACTGTGCTTTCAGAAAGAGTATGGAACAGCTTTCAGATAAGCTATTGTTTCTCTTACTCAATATATCTGGAAGAGTCACAGGACTTGAATTTTTACTATTAAAGGAACAGTAACACCAAAAAATGAAAGTGTTCTAAAGTTATGAAAATATCATGTAGTGTTGTCCTGCACTGGTAAAACTGATCTGTTTGATTTGGAAACACTACAATAGTTCATATACACTGCTGAGTAGCAATGGTGGAAATTGAAAAATGGCTATATGGCACAGGTTAAATAGTGATAACATTATGTTCTACAGAGCTTATCTGCAATCTGCTGTGTAACTTGAGCCTTTTCTACTTTGAATAGCTGCCCCCATGGCTACACAGCAGCTTATTTATATAAAAAATAGTAATGTTTCTGAAACAAACACAGCAGTTTTACTAGTGCAGGGCAACACTGCATTATATATTTATAACTTTAAAACAATTACATTTTTGATGTTACTGGTCCTTTAAGTGCTATTATTATATCTACCAGGGAGCTGTTATCTTGTTGCATCTCCTTCCTGTTTCTGAGGAGGCAAAGATTTGGGAAGATCCCCCTAAAGTTGACGTTGACATTATCATTGCTCGTCCGTCTAAAAGAACTACCATCCAGATGGCTATGAAGCTAAATGCTCTTTAAGAAGCGTTTACTCATCTGCCTCTGCACAATGCTAGCCTCTCATTGCTGCCTCTGAAGTGTCTAGAGCTCTCAGGAATTCAGGTAGTCCAAGAGGATATTCAAGATAAGGTCCCTAGGTAGTAGTTACTCAAGAATATTCAGATTATTAAGACTGCTTCCGCGTTCCT
Organism: Xenopus petersii; assembly: GCA_038501925.1. Taxonomy (NCBI): domain Eukaryota; kingdom Metazoa; phylum Chordata; class Amphibia; order Anura; family Pipidae; genus Xenopus; species Xenopus petersii. Next base: position 65,398,408 of record CM076679.1, read on the forward strand.
TTTTGACTCTTCTATTGAATCTCTTCTTATTGCTTCTAAAGGTATGGCACTTGATACTACTGCTGGAAGAGCTATTTGGCTCAGGCCTTGGAGAGCTTACTCAACATCCAAGATTAATCTCTGCAATATGGATTTCAAACCTGGACATTTATTTGGTCCAAAGTTTTCACCGCAGGATAAATTCAAAAGAGACAGATGATCTTTTTTTCAGAGGCAAAGGAGGTCTTCACTGGCTCAACGCTAGTCCAGATATTATGAAAAGGAAAAGAACAGACCTCAATATTATAGAGGTCAAGGATCATCAAAAGCCACAAGAGGGAAACCTAAAGGCACTTGTGGGGGACGGCAGTTCTCCTGATACCAGAAGTTTAGAAGTGGGCAGCAAACCCACTTCTTTTGTTTACCAGTGGAAAGCCTTAATCAAAAATCCTTGTGTTCTCTAGATGATAAATGTTGGCTACAGAATATAGTTTTACAGGGAGCCTCCCCAAGGTTTATCATAACACCAAGGGCTTCTTCTTCCATTAAGCAACAAACCTTGGACAACTTAGTTCTAAAACTCTATTCTAATAAAGTTTATAAAGGGAGTTCCAAAGACAGAAGGGAGTCTTGAAATGTACTCTGTTGTTTTTTGGTGCCAAAACCAAACGGTACCTTCCAAATTATTAAAAACCTTCCATAAGAAGAAGGGGATTACTTAGCCACTATAGACTTAAAGATGCATGGAATTAATCTTCCAATTTATCCAAATTACAAAACTTGTTCGACTTGCCATTTAGTAAATTGTAGATGTAGCAGCCACTTTTCATTTTTGGCTAACTTAAGCCAAATTTTAAATATAAACGCAACACATATCTTACATTTATGTTTTATTTCTGGTTCATAAAACTGCTCTATAAATCTGTAAAATTATCATATATACAAGATCAACAAAAATAAAATATTACATTTCTAAATAAAACATATTTAAGAAAAACAAATCAAGGTTTAACAAAGTTTGATAAATGGTAAGAACTGTGCATTTCTATAAGTGCATGTAAAATACATCTTCTATGAGCCATTCATAAACCTTTTGCTCCTTCAATGGTATCAGACGCAGCTCAATCACCAGGATGATTCGATTCTGAGGGCTGCCACTATGCTTTGGTGGTTGGTACCAACAGAAGTTGGTAGAAGATTCTTCTTATAAGAGTTGCAATATGGCCACAGAATGAAGAAAGCCTTTTATTCTGTAGCCCGTATGCTTTATGTACTTGTGTGGCACATTGCACCTATCTGCCTATGCAGCCTGATACTTTATACATAACAAGTGCTAAATTACAATTATTTTATGAAAGACAATCCCATAATTATTATAAAAACAACTTAACAACACTTAATAACACAAGAGAAAATGTTTGGTTTGTCTGCAGTTGACAATGTAAATAATTTAAGCTGTTGTACCGTACAAATACTTGTGTATGCCAACATCCAGTACACAGTTCAATCCAGTGCTTTTCAAAGAGTTTAGGTTATAGGAGAGTATAGGAAGCTGATGGCTCAAAATGAATATGCCTCCTTCGTCATTATGCACCAATTTGGGCCCTAAACATTAACTTGGAAACAGATTGTGGCTGAATCACAGGAATATCTGTGTCACAGGGGTGAGTGAGGTGTGTGACGTATCGCATGGGTTCCAGGTGGTGCGTATGTCAGTGGAGGGAATAGGGCTGCTGTCTCAAATTGAGGGAACAGGTCAGTTTTAAGGTGGCCATAGATGTTACAAATACGATCTTATCTGCAATCAATGGTCACAGGAAAGATTGTTCATTTTCACTAAAAATGTGTAGAGCTGACTCATCAGATATACAGGTAGGTACAATAAAATTCTACCTGTATCTGATAATTCAGCAGGCTGATGTTCGAATCATCAAAAATTTCTAACTTGCCCGATGGACGAGCCAACCGATATCCTTGTCTTCTGCCAATATAGATTGGCTGGTCTCCTGCCATACACGTACTGAATATCGTACAAAATTGTGCGTCAATGGCCTCCTTTAGATGACTATGGGTTACTATGAAGAGGTGAGACAGTAGAAGTCTCTTTTCAGTGCTCCCAGAATGTATAGGGGGAATCAAACATGTCAACAATGTCACAGACAATTGTCCTTCTTACATTTACCGTATTGTTGCATTAAGGGACATTTATTGCTTTTTAGTATAAATGTGTCACTATTGGTCTTCTGGCTAAAATGAGTATCATGCTAACTACACATAAATACCTGCTCCTTGTATAGAACACACACACATATATAGTCCACATAATAACTAAAGTATTCCCCTTGCTGGCTAGAGGAGGGCAAGGATATATAGCGACTTCCTTTGGGAGTGGTTTAATTCAAATGTATTTCTTGCACACATCACAAATTCAGATGATACTACTCCAGACTAACAGAATCTTTTTTTTTTTTTGGAGGGGGGGACTGGTAAACAGTGGTACCATATCTAAAATCTTATAAACCTCTTATTCTATCATTTGTTAATGTAATTACTTTTAAATAAATCATATGCTATTAGCAGGCCTCCCTGCTAGGGGAAAGATAACAATATGAATATAAGTTATATAAACCCCTGTATAAATTACTATAACTCCTTTCCAAAGTGTGTGTTAACATGGAAAGTTTCTAGGATTTTTACTGTATATTGGGCATGTACAATACTAGAGATGTGTTTGATATTTGCTGGCATATTTATTAATGTGCTTAATAGTGTTGGAAGCAGTGTATCTTTTTGCCCTCACCTACCTGAACCTCATAAGGTACCAGATCTCAGAGGTTTCAGTTACTGTACAATTGTATAGATCACTACTATAAATATGTGTAGAAAGAGTAGTCAAACAGTAGGCATGTTCTTCATTGCTTTTTCTTTATATTTATATATTAATCTTATTTCTACAACTTGGTCTAATTTGTCCTCAATGTTCAATGTCTGACCTTTTGAAATATTGACTGCCATACCAGTTCTGCTCTTTGGAACTGAAGTCCTTTCTGGCTACTTTCAATCCTTAAAATCAATCAGATTTAGTGTGCCCCATCATCAGAATGTATTACCATTTTATTTTTATAAATGGCATAGTTGACTTGGGCATTATTGCAATACTACTTTCTAAAAATGATGATAAATGTCATATCTAGCTACACCTGCTTCCTAAAGTGCTACAGAATCATCAAGCAATTGAAAATAGGCAGACTGCGCTGTAACTGGAATGAACAAGGAATTGATCCAGGGGATCTGCAATAGATCCCTAGTATTGTGCTTGCACAATGTTACACTGTAAAGACTAGCTGAGATAGCTAAAAGCACTCGCACAACACAGAAGTCCAGTGTGGAAATCTTCAGGTGAGGAGCTTCTTATGATCGGACATCAGTGTGCTTTGGTCACTCCTGGGCGATGCAGGCGTTGCACTGCTGCTGTCCAAGGACCTGGATGGGTGCTTTACATGGGGCTGAGACAATGCCCAGTACCAAAGAAAGATGAATAAGCCTAAGAAAATAAGAAAAAGATATAGTGAAATAGTGTTGCTTATTAAGTATAAAACACCTGTATCTTGTTGCATTACATTGAACAACATTCTTTAAGGCTGCTCAGCACGTGCACATAGGTGATCAGACCTCTGCTCAGAGTAATGACAATGGAATGCAATGTCACAAAAGATGCAATTTGGTTTCATTAACAAATAGGCAGCATTTTTTAAAGATATCTACCGGTTTTGGCCTCTGTACCCCAGTCTCTCATCATTCTTAAGCTTAAATTTCAGACAATTTTGTGGCAAAAATCTGCTGGCCACCAAATGTCTAGACAGTGACCTGTTTTACCAATATTTATTGAAATTGTCCTTAAGGGGCCCCTATACCTCCTGAGCCCACCTCTGTAGTTCTGCCCCTGGTGATGGGCGAATCTGTCCCCTTTTGCTTCATGTAAAAATTTGCAGTGAAAATTTGAAAAAGGTGTATTTTCACATATATTCATTTATTTTTTTAGACTTTTTTTCACTGCACATATTGTGCTGTTTTTGGGCTACTTTTGAAGTGTCTCTTGGCTAGTTTTGGGCTGGTTATGTCGCTGACTTGGGCTGGTTTTGAAAAATAGACTTGGCAAACAGCTCCCGTGTGATGTGTGCATTACACAGTGGGGAATGACCCTGGCAGAGAGAAGAAAGCTAAATATCTATTCAGTGCTATCTTTCCAGGTAGGTACCTCAAAAATGCTGCAGTTTTGCAAATAATTTCAAATAATATTTAAATGTGAATATCTAGTTTTTTTAAAACATCCCCTTTAAACCTTGGAACTCTTCACCTTTGGAATTCCATCTATAATTCTTGCATAATGAAATCTTCCTCAGCCTTTTCAAATTACTAACTGAAGCACCAGCACAGCATTTGATTCAGTCTATTCATGGACCAATGACAAAACCATTGTGTCAACAGCTGCACTTATTACATTCCTGTTTGTGAATGTATGGTACCTACCCACCCACGTGATTCCTCCTTTTAGTGTATTTTAACACATGGCTCTTTATCTTTGTAACTCTATCTATCTATCTATCTATATCTAAATATCTATACAAAGAAAAATGGGCCCAGGTGCTGGAACAAGGAATTGTACAATCAAAGAAAAAGTCCGCACTCATGGGTCTTGTGTAGAAAAGCAAAAAGCTAATTACTGTTTATTTGATGTTTCGGCTCATAAACGCGAGCCTTCCTGAGGACGGCTCGCGTTTATGAGCCAAAACGTCAAACAAACACTAATTAGCTTTTTGATTTTCTACACAAGACCCATGAGTGCGGACTTTTTCTTTATTGATTATATATATATATATATATATATATATATATATATATATTAGTTTTTTATGTATTGCCCCATATCTGTACTATTAATGTAATGCAAAAAAAGTGTAGCTTTGTCCTTACCTTGCAAGGAATTTAATATGCTGAATAAGTACTGAACAGGAAGATAAACAGCGCCAAAGGAAAAGAAAGCTATGCCCCATGGGAGCCCCAGCATAAAGATAAGCCCTAAAAGGGTTACACAGTACTGGGTTTGCTCCCTGCGGTTGTGGGGCATCAAGTGCAAGACACGCAGCACCATAACAGTCAGCATTCCACAGTTAAAGAGGAAAATAATGCCAAAGTATCCCAAGTTGACCACTTTGTGAATGATTGGTTCAGTCAGCCAACAACTGGAAAAAAAAGAAGGAGATTAGAAGACAACCCACAGCAGGGATGCCCCTGCCCTTTAAAGTTACAATATTACTGAGTCAGTTGGATCCTAGCAACCAGATGGCAGAAATTGCAAACTGGAGAGCTGTTGAATAAAAACCTTAAAGGGCACCAATCATGACCAAAATCATTTACTAAGTAAATACACTATGTGAAAGTTCAAGAAATCAGATTTTTAAAACAGTTAGAATTGTTTGTATAATGTAAATGATCAGCTCACTATACCTTCTGCAAGATCTCCCCTATCTCCCCTGCAGTTCTAGCTGAGGCAGGCATCTTGGATTTCACTGGCTCCTCCTACCTATATCTTCCCAGCCAACTGTAGCTCTGAAATCTCGCACATGCTCCTTGTTTGCTTATCACCCTTCTAAGCTATTTTCAAATCAGCCAAACCTGTGTGTTAGCTGCTGTTCAGTAGTGCTGAACCTGCTGGAAGTTAGTGTGTGCTCTTCATTTGCATAATGACTTTACCAGCAGGGGAAAATATAGGGAAATCTCCTGATACTTCTAGTGGAGGAGTTTACTTAAACAAGGCATTCTGGGTAGAATACTCAAAGCAGTTTTACAATCTGAGCATGCTCCTGAAATTTGCATATTAGAGTCTCTGTTATAGACACAGTATGGCCTTCCTCAGTGAAAGAACCCATTTGACAAAGTAAGGGATTTTTTTAAAACCTGCAGTTTTTTAAAAAAACTATATATGCAGTTTGATAAAACATGTTTAGCTTGTACTGGTCAGATTGTTAATATGTGTTTGATTTTGGCTGTGATAGGTGCCCATTAATAACTCAAAAACCACAAATAATAAAAAATGAAAACCAATTGCGAATTGTCTCACAATATCACTCCCCACATCATACTAAAAGTTAATTTAAAGGTGAACAACCAATTTAAGTACTCCCATCATCCCACTGATTTAGTTGTAGGCTATATAGGTGCAGGGTGTTGTAGTTCAACAAATTATGAATGATCACAGATTGGACATCTCTAAGTTATATTTCCCTTTGGTAGTGACCCAGTCCATCTCTTGTCCTTACTATGAAACAGGTGATATAGGTGTTTATTACCAGCATGCAAGTCAGCATAATGTTCACTTACATTGAAGCTATGGAGTTACACGATGATGGCCGGTCAACATTTATACTGTAAAAACCATAATAGTCAAAATCCACTAGAAAAATTATAAGTACAATTAATGCCGGAAAGCCTATGGAAAGAAGAATGTGGATCAGTATAGGAAGTTGCTTTATAGGAAGTTCCTTTGTTTATACAATGAAGCTTTTCATAGCAACTAGAGTGTGTTAAGATTACACATAAAGTATATATATATATATATATATATATATATATATATATATATATATAAAAAATACACAAAAGCCATGAATATCTTGTAAATTATATCCTTATAAACGGTGAGTTCTGATGTTATTAGTTATAAACGGTGAGTTCTGATGTCATTTCTGTCACATGACTCACTGAAACTTGTGTATTATAATAAATAAAGTACCCCCAGTTGTAAAATATGAGGATATTAGAAGTTACCTTGGAGTTCCATGACCTGTATAAAAACACTTGGCCTTTGGCCTCGTGTTTTTATATGGTCATGAAACTCCTCGGTAACTTATAATATCCTTATATTTTACAAGAGGGGGTACTTTATTCACTATATATCTTACAAGTGTGCTTAAAGGGAAATAATACGGATCATCAATGGATTAAGTAAGCAAGCATAGTAAAATGGGGTTGTTTGCTCAGTGAAAAAGGCATGCTACTACTGAACAGAGCAAGCATGGCTACTAACACTTGTATGGAAGAACACAAATGTGCAGATAAATTATACTTCTGGTAAAGAATAACAGAATAATACATGCCACCATCCATGGAGCATTTGTTTCTGTAAGATTTCTGGTTCAAGCTGTACTCTGCATTTTATCTAAAAATTTGTTGTTGTACATAAATTGTAACTCTCATGTGCTGTGTCAATAGAAATAATGGCATAAAACAAGTGCCAGTTGTTCTTAACTATAAACTGTTGATTTTTTGAACTAAGAATACAGAATACGAAGACAGGTACTTCCTTTGTACAATGATGTATCTGCTAAAACAGTCAAATTCGATTCATTGAATTAAGTATACAGAATAAGAGGAAAAGGTACTTCCTTTGTACAATGTCTCTGCTAAATCAGTCAAATTGCTCAAAAATGCCTTTGTATGCATTTTTGAATAAATATGCAATTTGAGTGTTTTAACAGAGACAATTCTCAGTATTGTCTAAGGCAGGGTGTTTTCTGGAATTTTATATCCTTGACAAAGAGCACTGTCCCGCATTTCCCTTAGGGCTTTAAACTTTTTTTAGTACTGAGAGCTCCCTTTATCTAAGGCCTTATATGGGCCCCCTCCGGTTTAATTGAGTAGGGAAGGAAATACACCTTAATCTTCTGGGCTAATACCTCCATCCCACAGGACATATGTTACCACCATGGGACATTCTGCAAGATTAGAAAGGTAAGAAAATTTCTATGACACTTACCCCAGCCAATCACAGCTAATTTCTTTGTGGCAAAAGATGTGGAATCAAAGACTTTGACCACAAGCCTGTACAGATTAAATCCTTCAATGCCCATCCATGTGAACATGCAGAGCTGGGCAAAGTGAAGCAGCATTCCTGAACCTTTGCAAACAGAAGGGAGGTCAAAAGCCCCCAAAACTGCACTTGACATGAAACACAAGTCCAATAACAGTACTGCACCCAAAAGGTTCATGTGTATATTGAGGGTAGGATTTGAATGTGTCTTCCTATAAAAGAAAAATGCAAAGTGGTGATATATGTAGAAATGTTGCACAGGCCCACATATCCCAAAGGTATGACACAAATACTAGTTGAAATATCTGAGTTATCACTATATTCCCAGCATCCACCGCAATGGAACTGCTTGCACCACTGGCACAGTCAAATTGAGTGTGGTCGCCCCACCAATATTAGTCCAAAGCTAACTATGGAGAATATACTTTATAAACGTGTAGGCATTTTCCTCAAGTCTTAACCTACAGTAACTAGCCTTCAAGCCTAGCTACTGGTAGCTTAATTTCAAGCAGCTCCTGGTAGCTTTATTTCAAGTTCAAACAGGCAATGGTATCACTGACTGAGATTCTGGTTAGTGTTTACTTTGAATTTGTCTATAGGTCAGACTTTATAAAGTTAGTTTTTCTCTTTAGTGACTAAAAAATGACCAGTTGACCACATAAGAAATTAGTGCATGTTAAAAGTATTTATTTTCTAATTCCAAATCTCAATCCATTTGAGTAACCATATGTACGGTTTTATATACAACCAGGCTTTTCTACTCACAGTTAATGGTTAACCTACAGGTATGGGATCCATTATCCAGGAATCCCGTTATCCATAAAGATCTGAATTACGTAAAGGCCATCTCCCACAGCCTCCATTTTATCAAAATAATTCAAATTTTTATAAATGATCTACTTTTTCTCTGTCATTATAAAACAGTACCTTGTACTTGATCAAAATTAAGATATAATTAATCCTTATTGGAAGCAGAACCAGCCTAATGGGTTTATTTAATGTTTAAATGATTTTCTAGTAGATTTAAGGTATGATGATCTAAATTACAGAAAGATCATTTATCTGGAAAACTCCAGGTCCCGAGCATTCAGGTCCCATACCTGTACTGTACAATTTACTGGTTGTATTGTTGCCCCAAGTGGTTCATCTTACTCAGCACCCTATATGAATGCTATTGCACATATGAATCTATTGATCTGGAGCCCTCCAGTTTCTAGTTCACCTATTAGTAAAATTCATAAAGAGCACATTAACAAGGGTTATGCATTTCTTCTACAGGTACCTGGTGCAGCAGTTCCAGCAGATGGTGAAAAGGGCAGCCAGGAAAGAGATGGTGCATCCAGCAAATGTCAAAACAGAAAGGGATACTAGGTGCTCCTCTGATATTTTCTGGCTTGAGTATTGCTAATGGAAGAGAATCAGATGTAAGTAAGTATTTATAATGTAGTGCCATCATTCAATTTGTTAGCTTAATAGAAATCAAGAACAACGCAGTACTAATAAACAAATAAATATTTAAATTTTTGTGACGCAAGACGTTGGTAGACCCTGATCAAAAACAACAATCTGGGCCATAGCCCTTTAAAACAATAACTGTCCCAGACTCAGCGCTGTCCTCACTAAGCTACTGGCCCTCATTGACACTGCACTGACCATGCTATAGATAGATTAGATCTTAACTGCAGTAGTATAATGTTAATCATGCCTGATCCACCAACAGTATATGTTCCCAAGATATCCACAAATAATTGCAGGTAAATTCATACTGATTGGTACTCATTGACCCACCACCTTTTCTCTGTGGACATATATAATATGCACTATTGCAGCCTTCTCTAGGGCCATATGAATACCATTAATCAATCATTAGAGGTCTTAAAATACCTGACATTTTTCCAGTGGCAAAAACAAAAAACACTTACCATTAGCACAGCAAAGTAAGTTAGATGGCTGCAGTTGCACTGTGTGTGATTTTCTTTGGGAAACGTTCTGCAGCCAAATGTACTCCATCCATCAGTTGATTCTGTAAAAAAAACAAATAACCTTCCTCTTGAATATCTTACAGTATCTCTTTTTAATTATCTATCCATACCATTTCATGTATACTGGACATCATATGTTCACCTGGTAAGACAATTAGAGGTCTTTATACATTTATTAAATTACCAAAGTTACTGCAGTTATTTTTTCATATCATTAACTACACTATCATCCCAGTGCCTCTCCAGTAAGAAGTGATATAAAATGATAATTTGTGTATGTGTTGATAACTCAAATATTCAGTATACTATAAAATCCAAAATATTTGTGGGAATTTTTTTTTCTGGATTTATTAAAGCCCAATGTTTCCGTATTCCTGGTTTCTTAATTCTGACTAAAGATCCAGGCTGAAAGTGCACTTCTCTGGCACCACGTTTTCTGTCAGTATAAGCCTTGCATTTGGCTTGTTGACGTTTCACAATGTCAGCAGTAGATGATTTTGTAGGCACAGTATTTTGTGGAAGTTTGATGTCTGCAACATGTAACTTAGTGCGCATCTGTCTGCCATGTAATTATTCAGCTGGAGATGATTGGGTTGTTGCATGGCACATTGCTCTGTAGTTATGTAGGAACTCTGTTGTAAATACTTTCCAAGATTTCCCAGTAAGAGTTGCTGTCTGTAGTGCTTCTTTCAGATTGTTGAATCGCTCGATTTCTCCATTTGCTTGTGGGTAATACACTGAAGATTTTCTATGCACAATATTCCTCTCTCTCAGAAAGGATTCAATCTCATATGAGACAAACTGGTCCGTTGTCTGATATTAACTCCTTTGGATTACCTTCTCTTCTGACAGAAATATTATTACTGTAGCTGATGTTATATGAGAAACAAATGCAATTTCAGGCCATTTACGTAATAGTCTATCAAGGTTATAGCAAATTTGCAGTCTATAGGAGCATCTGTAAAAGGACCGACAATATCAATAGCAAGTTTTTCCCATGCTGAATCAGGAAATGGTACTGGTTTTACATCTGGTCTCAACTTAACTTTGTGTACAAGGTTCTTTGCACAGCCCAGTGAGGTGTTGCTTTGTGGTGAAATTTTAGACACTGGCGGTGTGGCAGGCACTGGTGCTGTAGTAATGAGACCATCAACTAATTATAGGTTTAATGCAGCAAAGAGAACCCCTCCAAGTATAGCAGTACCCTTATTCACAATGTAAAAGTCACATTTTGCAGTATTTGATTCAAATTGTACAGTCACTGGCAAGCAACCAAGCACAGGGATTGGATCCTTTAAGTAACTGACCAATTTCAGGGCAGGTGCAACAAGCGGATCTTTTGCAAAGTATTTCAAGAAAATATCCTTTGGTAGTATAGAAACAGATGAACCTGTATCAAGCATCAGGTTAATGGAGTGTCCCTTGTCAGCAGAAGCAGTACTGACACTGACAGTGCATATAAACTTGTCTGGAATAAATGTACCAGCTTTATCCGCATTTAAAACTATGACATTTGTAGTAGTGACTTCAGGAACATCTTTAGCAGAACTACGGCAGATCTTAGCAAAATGTCCTACATTTGTGCATTTGTGGCACCATTTAACTTTTGCAGGACATGTAACATGATTTGCAGTGTGTTGTGTTGAACCACAGCGAAAACAGTATTTTCTATTTGTATTTGCTGTATGGTTTTGCAGTGTAGGTGAATCCCTTTCCTTAGCACTGTATTTTGTCTGTGACTGTGCATTATTAGGCCACAGTGCTGAATTCACAATCTGTAAATTCCCAGCAGTTCCCTGACTGAGAGTTTTAGCCTCTGCCACTGTTGTTTCAATTTGGCTAGCAACTGTAATAGCCTTTGCAAGGGTTAAATCCTGCTCTAGGAGCAGTCTCCCTCTAATGCGAGGTGAGTTTGTTTTTTCCACTATTTGGTCTCTTAGCATTTCATCTGTCAGAGTCCCAAACTCACAGGTAACAACCAACTCTCTCAAAGCTGCTACAGATTGTTCTGTGGATTCGCCATTACGTTGTCCATGTTGGCGGAATTTATATCTTTCAGCAAGCACATTTACTCTTGGCACGAATATACACTGTCCCTCTGCTCCCAAGCAGTGAATAAGTAAAGCACGCTTTCTAGCAGCAGAAATCTCCCCTTGGTCAACAACAATAATGTAATTTTCAAACATACGAAAATCCAAGTAGTACAAGGTATGGTAGGCTCACCAGGGTTACATAGTTAAATTGGGTTGAAAAAAGACATAGTCCATCAAGTTCAACCCCTCCAAATGAAAACCCAGCATCCATACACACACCCCTCTCTACTTTTAATTAAATTCTATATACCCATACCTATACCAACTATAGAGTTTAGTATCACAATAGCCTTTGATATTATGTCTGTCCAAGAAATCATCCAAGCCTTTCTTAAAGGCATTAACTGAATCAGCCATCACAACATCACCAGGCAGTGCATTCCACAACCTCACTGTCCTGACTGTGAAGAACCCCCTACGTTGCTTCAATTGAAATGTATTTTCTTCTAGTCTAAAGGGGTGGCCTCTGGTACGGTGATCCACTTTATGGGTAAAAAGGTCCCCTGCTATTTGTCTGTAATGTCCTCTAATGTACTTGTAAAGTGTAATCATGTCCCCTCGCAAGCACCTTTTTTTCCAGAGAAAACAACCCCAACCTTGACAGTCTACCCTCATAATTTAAGTCTTCCATCCCTCTAACCAATTTAGTTGCACATCTCTGCACTCTCTCCAGCTCATTTATATCAATCTTAAGGACTGGAGTCCAAAACTGCACTGCATACTCCGGATAAGGCCTTACCAGGGACCTATAAAGAGGCATAATTATGTTTTCATCCCTTGAGTTAATGCCCTTTTTTATGCAAGACAGAACTTTATTTGCTTTAGTGGCCACAGAATGACACTGCCCAGAATTAGACAACTTGTTATCTACAAAAAACCCTAGATCCTTCTCATTTAAGGAAACTCCCAACTCACTGCCATTTAGTGTATAACTTGCATTTATATTATTTTTGCCAAAGTGCATAACCTTGCATTTATCAACATTGAACCTCATTTTCCAGTTTGCTGCCCAGTTTTCCAACTTAGACAAATCACTCTGCAAAGTGGCAGCATCCTGCATGGAACCTATAGTTCTGCACAATTTAGTATCATCTGCAAAAATAGAAACAGTACTTTCAATGCCCTCCTCCAGGTCATTAATAAACAAGTTGAAAAGCAAGGGACCTAGTACAGAGCCCTGCGGTACTCCACTAACAACACTGGTCCAATTAGAAAATGTTCCATTTACCACCACTCTTTGTAGTCTATCTTTTAGCCAGTTTCTATCCAGGTACAAATACTATGTTCCAGGCCAACATTCCTTAATTTAACCAGTAACCTTTTCTGTGGCACTGTATCAGATGCTTTACAATATAAGTAAATCACATACACTGCCATCCCAGAATCAAGGTCTCTACTTACCTTCTGATAAAAAGAAATTAAGTTAGTCTGGCAAGATCTATTACGCATAAAACCATGCTGGCACAAACACATAGTATTATGATTTGCTATGAAGTCCAGTATCTTATCCTTTATTAATCCTTTCGAAAAGCTTTCCTACCACTGACGTCAGACTAACTGGCCTATAGTTTTGAGGCTGAGAACGGGATCCTTTTTTGAATAGAGGCACCACATTAGCAATTCACCAGTCTCTCCGCACTATGCCAGATCTCAATGAATCCTGAAAAATTAAGTAAAGAGGTTTGGCAATCACAGAGCTAAGCTCGCTAAGTTTGGGAGAAAAGGTGCAGGCTGCTGCAGTGGTAGAAGAGCCATCCTTGTCACCATTTGTTATGTTTTGGGTAGCCGAGGATGAGTAGAGTATAACAGTGCTTTATTAGCAGAGTCATGCAGGCATTACACAACAGTAACAAATCACTTTCACTTTTAAGCTGCCAGGAAGTATGCACAGTATAAGTATGAGCACAGTGACATCTACAGGCCATTTGCATGAACACCACAACTCTCTAGATAGTAGACAATGCAAAGGGTTATACAAATTAAGCTCCATCATTTTCTCTTACCATTCCAGAAAACGCAGACTGGAGATAGGTTTGTCTGGAATGACAAAAAAACAAGAAAATTATATATATGAATGCATGTTGTAAAGCACATAAAAAAGCAAATGATCAAGGGCAGTGCTGTTACAAGCAGTGTACCAAACAACCTTTTGCAACAACTACTGTGTACTACATTTCACTCCCTAAATCAGTTTCACCTTCTGTTTCATACATTCTACAGTTTATTTTGATAAAAGGAGACTTTCTTCGGGAAATAGTATACAGTAAATTTCAGCAACTATGCCACACTGTATTCCAAAAATGAGCATTTACCTACATGGAGCTGCATAAAAGACACAAACCGGCTAAATCTTTAAGCACCTGTATTTGTTTTTTCTGATGCAGCTTTCAGTCATATTATGATGCTAATGATAGCTTCAATGCAGCAGGCTTTTTAGCCAATATCAGTTCACACAATCATGTCTCACAGGAATCAAGTGGTTTTTATTTTCCCCTGACTTTCACACCTTTGAATGGGCCTAAAGCATACTTCACAATGCGGCTTGCTAGGTAGCACATCACAGTTACATATAATGATGTACATATGTAAACCAACTTCCTTCACAAAGCTGCCCAAAATGGTACATGAAAAATAACCTATTGGCAGTGGCAGCATTGTAAATTATGCTAATGGATAAATGAATACCCTTTTATACCTAATTCCAGTTGGTGAGGTTACAATAAATTATTGATTAATTATTAACCACAGAAGGATAATATTCACTAAATAACGTGTGATAAATTAAAATGGAAAAGTGGTAAGCTCAGGATTAATTAATAACAATGAATATATGCTAAATACAAATGTACATTTCCACTTTAAAACTATAGGGCTCATTTACAATGCCCCATGCAAAATACAAAAAAAGGCCATATTTCTTAAGCCAGCACAAGGGGTGCCAGAATGAGCACAAAGAGCTCATATAACTGTGCTCCCATGGTTATAAATGATCCCTTATAATTTAAAGCAAGGGTAAGACATCAGAAATTATAATGCATAGGACACATTAAACAAAGTGCCTTTCGCACACAGTACATGTAATGCTGAGATCTCTGTTCTAAGCATTTCATTTTAAGGTCTACTTGAATGTACTCAGGAAAGAAGAAGAATAATGTAAAAAATAATAGTCAAACACTGACATTACTGGGTGGAAATAATGTGGCTAACAACAGAAATTACAATTTATTTGGCAATGGTCCCATTAAAATGCTTCAAGACAGAGGCAGCAGTTGTCAAACTTTATAAGAGAGAGAGAGAGAGAGAGGAAATCGTGGATATAACGTTCACCCATAATTTCAAGAATATCTAGGAAATCAAATATGTTTCCACCCATATCTAAAAAGTGGTATTCAAGCTGGGCTTGCAGGTATATATAGATGAGCAAATAGTCATTCTCACCAAGGCTTTACACAAGTGGCCTTCAAACTAAATGCCCCTGCCAGTGTTTCAGGGGGGGGGGGCTGACAAACCCACAGTTTGGGAACTAGGGCCTCTGACCGAAAACATTCCTTCTTGGAATGTTTCCAATTATTGGGGGTCATTTGCCAAATGGTGCAGTGTCTCAGTTTTGCTTTGACTCACCATCCACAAGAAATGTGATCTATAAATGTGCTAGCCCGCCATCTCTATCACAGGACTAAAGACATGGGATACCCAAGTACCTGTGTACATTTACCACCAAGATAAAGTGCTCCTAATATGTTTGTGTTTGTTCACTAACAGAACAATACTTTTGACAAACAAATATCAGTACAGAAAATTGTTCTCTGGAAAAATGTAGAAAGTAAAATAGTGTAAAATAGTACTGAACCTCTAACCCACCACTAAGGTAAATTGAGAAGATAGATACTCTCTCGGGCATTACAGTGTGAGTCAGCAAGTTACAGCTATAACCATTGTCTCATGAAGTTAAGCATATCAGCCTCCAGCACATTTTCTGCTGTCATGCTTGCGGCAAAGACTACGTGATAAAAAGGAACAAGATCATTTGGGTTAAACCATACTGATGTCATGCATGGAGAAGGATCATTTCCTGTTTCCTAACCTAGTCTCAGGAGGATATAGATCAAGGGAGAATGAAATGTACAGTACGTTTCACAGCCAATATAGGCACTTGGGTTTATTACAGTCACATGAACACTCAACATGGTTGTTCATACACATACACACTAGCATGGATGCTGAACATGTTTCACTGAATATGAGGATTAATGAAAATCTGATCTCTAGGCCTCATTTACTAATTAACAGGTGCACGTGTTTGGTGCAAACTTGGCCTCTAGCCAACATTATTAATTGAGCCTAAATTGACTTGGACCCTGCATCAATGCACCTGATGCCCCACTACCTATTTAAGTTAATGAAGCGCATGGATGCCACTGCCATCTGTCATTGAAAATGGTAGTGACACCTGATTTTTTTGCATAAAACAAACATGGGGTAATTCAAAGACAGACATATTTATGGCCATGTCCTGTTCACAATATACTAATATTAATCACAATCAGGGCTGCCATGAAGGGGGTAGAGTCATCCTGATCCCAGTACATTTATAGTATAAAGGGGGGGCCCAGATGTGCTACACATCCAAGATAAGCTAGGCCCCCCTTGAGTTGATGCAGGATGTCACCACAGAAACAAAGCTGCTGAAGACATCACCGAGGAGAAAGATGAAGAATGCAGTAATGAAGGTAAGTTCCACTGAACACCAAAGATTTTATATGATGTACTGGATGATTAATAGCCAGACTGTATTAAATAGGGAAGTCATATAAAGCAGTATGTTATATCCTTGGGCAGGCTTTGTTCATAAAGCCAGCTTAGAGTCCTCTTGTTGGCTCCAGGGTGAAATGCCTTTTCAAGAACTTGTCACACATGTCACGCGTCAGAATGATCCACTCCTTTTGTTGCTGATGGGTATCTAGAAAACATGTATTGCTAAGGAGGCCTTATAGTAAATTGAGAGATCCTGTGATACATAGTGAAACTCTACTTTTGATAACTCTGCTTCATGCTGTAATCAGGATTAAAAAGTGTGTTACTCAGAAATGATCTTACCTTTACAGGCTCATGCTCAAAATTGAACATTATATCTTCACACAGATTGGAGACTTTTGTGTTTTCCACACTGACACCAATCACTTTGTCTCCAAGCACTGTGCTGTTGGCTGCATCCTGGGAAAGAGAATTACATTTAGGGGATCCATGGTAAAGTCAGACAGATCAGAAAAATACATAGAAGTCCACGGGCTGGAAAACAAAATTTCATCAGTTGCCCAACTTTTTTGTTTGCCCCAGTAAACCACTGCTCCCATAACCACTGGGTTATATAGTAACATCTGCATGTGGGATTGTGTGTTGCTACTCTCAAAATGAAAAGTCTTTCATTTCTATTGTACAACAAGACCTTCACAAGCATAAGGAAACCTGAGAGCCATAACATGATCTAATTTACTGGCATAATAAAGTTATAATATAAAATAATTACAAGGAAATTGTTTGAATATCTACAGTATAAGCTTTGATATGAGCCACCGATAAATAAGCAGCAAACATTGGTATATGGAATGGCCAACCATAAAAAACAAAATCACTCAAGGGACTGTATCATTCTTTTTTGCCTGTCCGGGGGGTGAAAATAGGGCTGCGTCTACCTCTAGGAACAGCCTCAATCCCTTCATTCTTGCAACTGGGGCAGGTCAAGTTGTGGTTCTCATCACTAGTGCAAAAAGCACAACTGCTCTCTCTGCTGTAAGAGTCTTTTTTCTGGTTAAAAACAACAAAATTTATCTCTTAAGGTTACCAGGACATACAGCTCATATTTTTTTCCCAACAGCCTGTTACTAAAACAAACAACACAGATGTCTCTTAGGAAACTGATTGAAGGCTTTTATGAGCCTGGGTTTGATGGTTCCATTTTTAATTTGTAGGTATGGGATCTGTTTTCTGGAAACCCGTTACCTCTAAAGCTCTGAATTACAAGGCCATCTCCATAGACTTCATATGAAAGGAGAACTAACCCCCCCCTCCAAACTTCCAGGCACTGCCCCCTTTTCCTCCCGGCTATGTACTTTAGTGTAAAAAAATTCTGACCCTTAAATGCTCCAGGTCGCCATCTTCCAGCTCTTTGTATAGTCTTCTGGGCTCATCGCCAACACAAAGCCTGCTGGAGCATGCACATTTGGGCCAAGTCGGGAAACAGCTTTAATTGTGCATGCGCAAATCGGCGTTGAGAATCGAAGAATATACGAAGAGCTGGGAGATGGTGACCAGGAGCTCTGCTGCACTTCTCTGAATTTAAAGGTCAGAATTTTTTAAAGTTTTTTTACACTAAAGCACATCGAGGGGAGGGGGGCAATGCCTGGAAGTTTAGGGGGGCTTTTGGTAGGAGGGGTTATTTCTCCTTTAAGCAAATAATTCTAATTTGTAAAAAATAATTCCTTTTTCTCTGTAATAATAAAACAGTACCTTGTACTTTAACCCAACTAAGATATAATACATCCTATTGGATTTAATTAATGTTTCAAAAAAGTACTACCATACTAAGTATGGAGATCCAAATTAAGGAAAGACCCATTATTTAGAAAACCCCAGGTCCCAAGCATTCTGGATAACGGGTTTCAAACCTGAATACAGTTTATCTTTCAGGCAAAACCATCATTCTATATTCTCTTTCAGTTTTTCATTAAGCAAGGTTTAAACTCCCTTTTTTCCACTGTTTTCTACCAAGACAAAATATTTTGGTACTCTGTTGTCCCCACACCTGCCTCAATGTCTCTTTAGCACTTGCTGCAATAATGGAATGTACACCTTGCTCTCAAGTTTAAAAACAGTTTCTGGTTTGTCTGTTTCATAGGGGTACAGTTATGTGATGACATTGACTGATTTTTTAAATTTACCTTAAATACTGAAGTCCCATGAACAGTGACCACATGGAGCCTCTTGCCACTGCCAGCCTTTTCTATGACTTGCTTTGGAACAGATACAGAAATTCCCATTTTTTTTGGAATGGATTGAAGCTGTAAAACACAGTGAATGGTAAGTATGCAATCGGTAAATGGAGTGTTTGCTAAATTTAGTTCCATTCAATAAATATCTAAGAAAGTGAACACCGCTAATTTAGGCACTAAAAATGCATATACAGAGAAAGCTTTGCTATAAAGTGCCCTTAATAAATTGGCAGCCAATATATACATCTCACATTTGTACAGCTCACCCAAAAGTGAAAGTGACCCGGGTGTAAAAACCCCGGGTCCCGCTCTTGGGTTCACTGATGTCTTAAACAGTATCAAGGGTAAAACAATAGAAGGAACTCACCAGATCCAACTGGTGGCCCGGGTGCATCGCCCCAAGCCCATAGCTATAGGTGAGTCACGTTAAGTGAAAAGTATTGGACTAGCACTCGTATCCATCCATAAAAGTTAAAAAGTTAACTTTATGTTAAGCCCATCTATTCCCTGACACGTTTTGTATCAGCGGGTACGTAGTCATCATCGGCTGATACAAAATGCGTCAGGGAATAAATGGTTTTAACAATGTTTAAAATAAAGTAAACTTTTTAACCTTTATGGATGGATATGGAGTGCTCATCCAATACTTTTCACTTAACAGTGAATGGTAACACACCGCTGGAAGAGGAACATCATATTTTTGTACAGAAATTTTAATTAGCAATATATTATAAATATGTTACATATGGAAAGATATATGTATGCAATGTTGTGCTAAGCAAATGAGGCAAATTTGCTTCTGTGTTACTTACCACATCTACAGAATTGAGCTTGAATACTGATGCCTGCAGAGTACCATTTCCAAAGTGGTGACTGTTACCTTTAAACTGCACCCCAGAGAGGGTCTTATCAATCCAGCGCCGCAGCCTAAAACAAAAGCGCAGTTCAGATGGGGTTCATGTATGTGCATGTGTGTTCAATGGCTTTCTGTCTAAATTGTTCATTAACTATCCCTTTAGGCTTTGCCTTGGTTCACTGTATTTTTATGCATTAATTTTCACCAGTAATTACAACATTTAAAAACACTGCTAGATGAGAGGGCAGTGAAATGCTACAGAAAATAAAGTGAAGGCAGCCTCTTTGGGAACTCTGTGACCTTGTTACATTCCATTTATTGTTCCAGTTTATTAAGATACTGAAATTATAAATGTATCAAGTGAACAATATGGAAGAAGCAACATGCTTCTTCAAATTCCCTTTACACAAGGCTACAGCGAGAGATCATTTTTATTATCCTTTTAAATTTTCATTAATAGGTCTACACATGAAATATATCAATGAATTTATACTGCTTTCTCTCAAATTACCAGTGCCAGTCACAGATATTGTATATTTCCAGGTTCCAGCTTACTAAACATGTGATTGCAGCTGACTGCTAATTCGGCATAGTTCACCATTATGTTAACAATTAATATGTTTAAAATGTTTTATTGTTAGCAACTTTTCCATTGCTTTTGAATTATTTGCCTTTGTGATCTGATTAGCATTTTAGTTAGTGTAAGGGGCAATTTTATTGTCATTCATAGTGTTTGGGCACTGTTTTTTTCTATAATATCAAGTCTTGTGATTTAAAAGAAACATGAACAAGCCAGATTAGGATCTCTATTACATTTTATATATGAAACCCAAACTACAAATAACAAATCTGCCTTTGTAATATTCACCCATTGCCTCATTCCCTCTCTACACTTATTCCTAAAGAGGAAGGTGCAAGTGCTGGGGCTCTAGCGAAACTGCAAGGAAGAGCTGAACTTAACTCCTCGCCAACAATTCTAAAAATATTGACAAATACAACTAGAAAATGCAATACAAGTCTTCCCCCCTTGACATTCCTGTACATTTGTCTTATTTAGTTCTGCCCATGGAAACATAGCTTTTTAACCTTCCTTACTTATTCCCACTGCACACTTTGCTCATGATGATTCAGGATAATTACCCCCCACTCTCTGTGCACATATTCCATGCCTTCTAACATTTGAAAAATAGAGAGGGGACAAAAATATCTGTTGCTTGCCCAAGCCCCTAAATACCACATTCATTTTACCAAAACATAATTATGCCAGCATAATTACAGAGAAAGAACAGAAAATAGAGTGGTACAGTAGGAAGTACGTCCATCTTGAAATATTTTTTCCAAGAACCAAGAAGAACAGAAGAGGCATAGTGGGACATTTAGACAACGATCCAAAATAGTGGGCTGAAAAATTGGTATTGTCCGGCAAAATATTCCTTTACAGACAATATTTTATACTTCATGTTCTGATACTGCTCCCTGCTGATCTTTTTTGTAAGAAACCTTTAAATCATACCCATTTACTGAACTGGCCACATTGTAGAATGCTATATTACTGCAACATTTTACCATAGGATGACTGCTCCTCACTCAGAGTTAAGGTGGCCATAGCAGATCTCTCCCTGATATGCCCACAGTAAGGTGGGAAATATCAGGCTGATCTGACCATGGGCCATAGGGCCCAATGATCGAATCACAATGGACGCAATATGGGCGGTCGGATTTCGGGACCTCATCAACGAACAGATGCAGTCGCGATCTGACGGGATTTTTTTCTCTGGCCGACTTTCGGACAGACACCGTGTATGGGGGCCTTTATACACAGAATAGCATCGAATAAACATTAATTATAATCAGCTTGTCATGAGACACAAGAGTTTCTGCCTGCCTCTTTTATCCACCCAAGAGTTTATTGATAGTAAGTCACAAATCTAATTATAATTGGTCTTTGGGGATAAACTGTATTTTTAATGGGTGACATTACCAGTTTTAAATTCACGCATCAATTCTTGTGTAGGTATTTTTAAGTTTTACATATCTGTTAAATAGTTTCTAATGCACTTAAAATGCTATTCAGTGTACCGACATTCAAGTCACAAGGGGTGCAAAATCACATCCTTAGTGATGGTTCACTGAGCACACCTACGCGTTTTTGCTAATGTTTAGCACTGCTCGAAATGTAAATGTATTCGATGATAAATATTACATCGCTCATTATGTAAAAGTTAGAGTTAACAGCTGCTCTGGAGTTTAGTTAAATATTTTGTCGCAAAAAATCGATTTGCGATTGTGAAATTTTATTCCATAAGTTCCAAATCTAAAAATTGCAAAAATTGGGCGGTGGCTTGCTGCCTGCTGGCCACTTCACCACTGGAGACTGAAAAGGAGAATTTGACAGCATTTTGAATTGCCTGCCCACCCTGTCCCCAGTGGAAGAGATTGCAATGGGCCAGAAGAAGTAGAGCCGGCAGGGGAATCTGCAAGCAGTCAGTTGGTGCAAGGATTGTGAGCTGTTGTGGGAGAGTCAGGTGGGGGTGAGTGGTGGTGTTAGGAATGAGAAGGTGCGAGCAGTGGGAGTCTAATTATTTTATTTAAATGGGATCTATGGGAGATGGCCTTCCCATAGTTGGGAGCTTTCCAAATAACGGATCCCATACGTGTACTAATCCAGATTAAAGATAACCAGTGTTGCTACTGTTTATGACCTTGAAATATAGAATCAAACATATTTTAATAACTTACACTCGGCCACTGGTGGCGACACCTGGTTTGTCCAGTAGTTGGCTGATTTCAGATATTTCATGATCCACAAACTTGGTACCTGAGAAGGGAGAAGCGGGTTTTGTCTTGTTATTAAAATGTAACTCCAAATTCCTATAAGGACATTATAATGAAAATCAATACAGTTTACCTGTATTAGAAAGGAATAACTTAGGGTGTGCAGAATAAGGTTACAAAAAGGTTTTTCTTTAAATACATTCAAATGTCTTGCTTGTATGAAAAGTGGCATATTATATATTGCGTCATTCTTATAAAATAAATTGTACTCTAACCTATGGTTGATACTTCCTATACAGAGCAGAAGTCACACAAATTTACATTAAATGGGAACTATCGTGAAAATTAACATTTAATATAAGCATCATCATAATGAACTAAGAAACTTTCTAAATACAATCAAACATTCTGTACCATTTCTAATCAAGTTTAAATCCCACTCTCAGCATCTGTTTCTCTTCATTCTCTCTTCCTGTAGGAGTTGGAGTCAGACTTTCATTGACAGTTAAATCCACTATAGCTTTTAGGGGGGCTCCCTTTCCTAGTAGAAATACAAGAGCTCACTCAATTAACTAATTCCAGTACAAACAAAATCTAACAAAATAACTGACTTCGGTACAAATCCTGAAAGTAGAGAGACAGGATTTCTGGTGATTTTAAAGGAGCCCCCCTAAAAGATTTATTAGATTTAACGGTCATTGAAAATCAGACTCCCAACTTCTGCATGAACAAAGAATGATGAGAGACAGCTGCTAAGAGGGGGATAGTAAAGAAGTTGATCATTTCAGAAATGATTCAGAATGTTTAATTGAGTATATTTAGAACATTTCCTATTTCAGTAAAGCTTATATTTAAATTTCATTTTTGTGATAATTTCCCTTAGGCTGAAATCCTGGGGAGATGTTCCTACCATATTAAATACCCTTGATGTGACTACACAATGCAACCCTCATTTAGGGGTATATTTATCAAAGGGTGAACAGAAAGTTCACAAGTAGAGAGCTTAATGGATCTATTAAAAGCCTTGGATATTTAAGGTATGGGAAAAATGGGTCATGGAGCAATCAAACAGTGTAAAAATGACTACTCATTCCAGACTGCTGCAGTTATCACTGTTCTTTCCAAGTCATCAGGTTAAATCTAAAAAAACAATTATGTTGTAATGTAAATCTGAGCTGAGATGCTGCAGACAATGTTAAGCACTTCACCACTCCTTTATAGGCACCAGATTTGACTCTTCATCCTTTAAAGCTGGGGTTAGCACCTGTCTGGATTTCACCTGGGCAGCCTGTTATTCGGAAGGGCTGTCTGGGTGAAAAGTGATTTTCAGGATTTCCAAATTAGGAAATCTGGACAGGACATTGAAAATAATGATATTGCAATCAGCCAATCAATGATTGGCACATCATCGGGCCTGCCCGATGGATATTTATGAGCTTGGATTTCACATACAGGGGCATATTTACTAAGGGTCGAGGTGAATTTTCGAATTCAAAAACTTCAAATTTCGAAGTAATTTTTGGGTACTTCAACCATTGAAGAGGCCAAATTCGACTTTGATTTGAATTGGAAAAACTTTGAATATTTGAATATTCGAAAATCCAAGTACTGTCTCTTTAAAAAACGTAGACCGACACTTCGCCACCTTAAACCTGCCGAATTGCTATGTTAGCCTATGGGGACCTCCTAGAACCTATAGCCAACATTTGGCTAAGTTTTTAGAAGTCTAAAAATCATTCGATCGATTGATTAAATCGTTCGAATCGAATGATTTAATCGATCGATCAAACAATTTTACTTCAATCGCATATGGCCATATTTGATCAAAAATAACTGACTTCGAATATCGTACTACCGCAATTCGACCCTTAGTAAATGTGCCCCACAGTGTGTGGTGATTTTCTTTTGTACACTAGGATACTGCACTAGGTTTTCACTTTTGTGCTTCCTTGTAGCATATACTGCTTATTTTATATTGTGATGGCTAAGCCTGACCTCACCAAATATTGGAGCAGAAGAGGGCAGACAACACAACGAGTTTGAAAACCTGTGCAGAACCTTACCTAGCATGCAGAGGGATATCACTAGAAGCAGCATTTTGGTGCAGTGGTCAATATTAAACCCCAGAGGCAGAGTAATCAGCATAGGTACATGCTACAGCATACTGCCTGCATGTAAAATTAGCAGCTAATTTAGAAACATGCCTACAGCAGCTAATTTAGAAATAGTGTCTACACTGGTTTCTCGATAGCCATGCTGAGTTACCCTTGTGAGCAGGCATATACAGTTTTGTATGTGAGCAGTAGTTTTGACTAAATTGAAATATAAAACAAAGCTCTGCACAAGATACAAGTAGCAAATGTCTAGACAATGTATTTTAAAAAAAACATTAAAATGTTTCTAAAAGAAATAGTAACATCAAAAAAACATTTAAAAAAAATCATTTAAAAAGCATTTTAAAGAAAGGACAATATAATGTACTGTTGCCCTGCACTGGTAAAACTGACTTGTTTGCTTTAAAAATATAATTTTAAATTATATTTAAAAAGCTGCTGTGTATCAATGGGAGCAGCGATTCAAGCACAGGATACACAGTAGATAACAGACAAGTTCTGAGGAATCCCATTGTATTCTACAGAGCGTATCTGTTATCTGTTGTGTATCCTGTGCCTTTTCTCCTTTTTCAGCTTTGAATGGCTACACAGCAGCTGATTTATATAAACTATTGTTTAAATATACCAGTTTTACCACTGCAATGCAACAAAACATTATATTATCATTCCTTTAAAACAGTTTGATTTTTTGGTGTTACGGTTTCTTTAATTAAGCAACGGGACATACAGCTTATTAAAGGAGAAGGAAAGGCTGGAGACACTTGGGGGTGCCAAACATTAGGCACCCCCAAGTGATTGTAGCGACTTACCAAAAACCCAGGGCCGGTGCTCCTATCAGGAGAAATCTGCACCGGCCCTGGGTTATAGGAGCGAGCACCACGGAGATATCTACTTCCGTCTTCGCGCAGCTGCGCATTTCCCCGGACTGAAGCATGCGCATTTGAACGAAAAAGCCGACTTTAAAGTTAAAGTTCGGCTTTTAGTTCTAATGCGCATGTACAGCTGCGCGAAGACGGAAGTAGATCTCTCCGTGGTGCTCGCTCCTATAACCCAGGGCCGGTGCAGATTTCTCCTGATAGGAGCACCGGCCCTGGGTTTTTGGTAAGTCGCTACAATCACTTGGGGGTGCCTAACGTTTGGCACCCCCAAGTGTCTCCAGCCTTTCCTTCTCCTTTAAACTGTTACACGAGTGCTCATTCTCCTGTTCTGGTCATGAAAAGAGGATGCCGAAAATTAAAAACATTCAGTTAAACAAAAGATTATGCTGTCATTTTGTTTAAAATGTCTCTGCTATTTAAAAAGTCAGCTACTACTTTGAGTAACAATAATTGATATTCTTCTGTCAACTAACATCTCTGTGGATGGTCTTGGGAAAAAAGGTCTTGGGAAAAAATGTTGAGTTTCAAAGTGAGATGGAGGTAGTTTACCCACTGTTTGCGTGTTTACATCTCTAAATTAGCAATGTTTATGGCAGATATTAATTGGGTGTCAGTTGGCAGTGATTCAGGAAATGCAGTTCATGCCCAGAACCACTCACAGTTTAGCATTGTTCACATCTGACTAAGTTCCAAGCACCTCCAGGCCCTTCCTTATATTCTTAGTATAAACAATGGCATGTACCGGTACATTGGAAGGATGTGGGAGGGAATGCTGTGTGTTGGCAGTGAAACCACTTTCTTACAGCTTAAGTATCCTTCCTCATTATTAATAGTCATGTTCCTTAAAGGAGAACATACACGTTTATTATATTATTGATGGATCTATTCTAGACTTTTTTTCAAACAAGTCTTCATTTTTTATGTTATGGTTTTTGATGCATTCTATTCTGACTGAAGCTAAAAAAGAAAATATTATCTGGGTAATTTTTCCATTCTAATGGTTGCTAGGATAATTAAACCCTAGCAAAGAACTAGCATGGTCAATTTCTGTTAAAACAGAGTTGCAAAGTTTGTCACTGGAGAACCACACAGTGGTCTACTGCCCTGTTCTCTATAAAGTTCATCAGATATAGCGTTGATAGCAGTTCAAAGGACATTTTACAATATATTC
Source organism: Xenopus petersii (assembly GCA_038501925.1). Lineage (NCBI taxonomy): Eukaryota > Metazoa > Chordata > Amphibia > Anura > Pipidae > Xenopus > Xenopus petersii. Next base: position 65,425,115 of record CM076679.1, read on the forward strand.
AGATTGCCAACCCAGGGGTGCCAGACTTTCTGGCATTACAGGCATCCACCATCAACTCTCCAAAATGTTAAAAGGACCATTCCAACAGTTTTCCATGCCCTGCCAGCACCCCTAGCATCCATGTGTTAACTCTTCAAACCTCTAGCAATTCCAAATACAGCAAAGTAACCCACAGCGTATTCTTTGTTATTTATCTGGCCTCACTTTTATCCCATGCCAATACATTTCCCACACTCTATGACACACTAAACAAGTCTCTCTTACTTCTCTCCTGCATCCTTAATTCCCTATCCAAAAGGTAAATATTCCACCCACCAGCCTCAATAAAAATTCCAATCAAGTGAAATAAGATTTTTGTTGCTTTGCTTGTTAAGGGCTGGAGGCAGAGGAGTGGAGGTCAGTTATAGCATTATGATGGCTTGAAACGTTGAAAGCCACTACGCTATACAATGGTAAAAACCTTTAAAATCCTTTAAAGCATGAGACCATTTGGTCTATCATATAGGGAAAAACCTACTGAAGTCTACTTACAATAATTCACTTCAACTGCAGATACTGTAACCTTGTGATTACAAAAGACCTTTGGCACCGGTTTAATAACAGCTATAAGCATATTTAACTGCAATAAAAACAAGTTCTCTAGACAACCTGTAAATTATTAACAATGAATGTGCACTCAGGCTTTGTTCTAACTTCAGACTAGACATTACCAAGAGTACTGGTTTATTAGCTCAGTATTGTGCAATGTGCTTCTGAAATTCTTTTATTATTATTAATGTGTCCAAGCAGAAGATAGAGCCATGTGTGTCTGATGTAAATGACAAACCTGGCCAACACTCCTGGGGCCAAAGCTGCTTTAAGCTCCCCATAGACGCAAAGATTCTTCTTGCCGAACGACCGATTTTAGGGAAGCCCGACCAATCCTTCGAAATTATCGTGCGGTTAGTGGGATTCGAACGATCGTACATCTTACGATTTGTCGGCCGACATCTGTCAGGAAATTGATCGGCCAGGTCAACAAATCTTTGTCGGTCCCAGTGCAATCTATCTATGTTTGCAGGGCCAAGCAGGCAGCTCCCCTTTGTTTTCCTGGCAAATTGGTCTTTTTAGTTGATGGTCAATTCGTACGATCATTCTGAGAAGATCGTGGTCTCACGATCAGGATCTGATCTTTTAAAAATCTCAACATCTATGGCCAGCTTAACTGGAGTAATTTCTGCCAGACTTTAAAACACACTAGTTCATTTGTTTAATAAATGATATTACGTTTCTCTATGTTTGACAAAGACTATAATGTTTGAGAGCCCTATTAAAATATATATTAATAACGATAGATCCAGTATCCCCAATTGCCCAATCTATGGATATCTAGCTGTTGTTTAAGTTAATTTTCCATAATCCATATTCCTTTACAACCAGTCAGAAGCAGATAGGAATTGATCTTGCTAAGCTGCAGGTTGATTATTTCTGCTGTAGATATGCACTGAGAAGAATTAGACAACAAAGTAAAGCACTACCAGGTGCAACCAGCACTTGTTTTTGTAAATATTAAAAATTGATGCCTCCTCACTATTATGCTTTCCTAAACTTAAAGTGGGCCTGTCACCCAGACATAAAAAGCTGTATAATAAAGAGATGATGCAAGGCTTGCCTTAATAACAGTGTCCACAAAATGGCTCCTGTCTGCTTGCTGTAATTATGAGTTCACAGACTGATGGAAACAAGATTCAAATAATGTATACAGTGTAATTAAAGTTCATTCTGCTTGACTAAAATAAATAGGATTTGGAATAATTGTTTTGGGTGACGGGTCCCCTTTAAACTGTAAAAAAGTTCAGTTCTTAAAATTACATAGTGGTGGATTTTTAATGGTTAGTGAACCACTTCTTTAAAAAAAACAGCTCAGGGTAAATAGCTTCAAAGTGCAGAAGTCCTATTGTTCCTGCAATATTGGGCTTTTCTTGCAGTGCCATGGGCTGGCTGTAAGTACAGTACAAAATGACTTACAAAATGACTTACAAGTAGTACAGTACTACACATGTGTATACAGGTGTGCACCTGCCATGAAGCAAGGCAACAAAAAAGTAGCTCCTGGTAACTTAAGAACCGAATCTCCAGTTGGTTTCTGGAAGGTGCCATTAGGCACTCCTTGGTGCCTTAAGCTTAGTACTGCTTTTAAATAAGTAAATATCTGCTTTTGATAAGCTGTCAGGTCTATACGGGAAACAGAAGGCATGACAGTGGTGGGAGAAACATACAAAACCTTGTTCTCTTATGTATAGGAGGATAGCAAGTATTTACATGTGTGGGTTTCTGTGCTACTCAAGCACAACTGTGGCAACATACAGCTAATAAACTGGTCACTCTTGATTGGTTTGGAAGCCTGTTGGAACCAAAGGTGGCTTTACTTACACTGCCAAAAGATTGGATCCACTTTTGTATGGCCACATTTACTTTATTCCTGTGCCCCTCTGACACCAGTGGGGTCATCCTTGAAGCGCTTTCTGATTCTGTTCAATCAGAAGTAAGCAGCTTAGTAGCCAATATCTGGCTGTGTTTTGCCATCTTCACTTGTCTAATAATTAGCCACCCTAAAAAGAGTGCAATTTCAATAAGAGTAAATGTAAATAAGCCATTAAACAAAAAAAAAGATGAAAAAACAAGGTGGTTATATTAACCTTACAACATATTTGTAGAGATGGGTGAATTTTTTCGACTTGTTTCGCCGCAGAAATAACAGCCATTGACTTGTATGACGCTGCACGCCAAAAAGAATGACGCGCGTCAAAAAAATTCACCATGCGTCTAGATTTTTTTGACGCCCATAGACTTTAATGGGCGTCGGCGACATTTTGCCAGCGGCGAATTTTTGGAGAAACGAATTGGGTCAAATTCGCCCAAGCCTACATATTTGTTGTAGCTAGGTACCAGCCAATATTGTCCTATATGTTTCCTTCTAAAGCTACCTATAATGCAAAGAGCAGCACTAGTTTAGCCAAAACTGAAAAGTATATCTGTAATGAGACGTTCTTCTAGGAATTGAATTCTGACGAAATATCTGCTGATACAAGTGCATATTGAACAAGTCAGCTCTTGCCAAGATAAATTACACAACTAAAGTTATGCTCTTAACCTTACTGAATTTAATGGGGAACTATGTATTTGTGAATGAATATACCCTTTCTGTTGCTCTATTACAGCACTTGTATCTCACTGGCTGCCAAGGGTAGAAGTTGCTACTTAACCACTTGATAGGTATTGGACCGATAGGTTTAAGTAAGAAATTGAATGAGAACACTTTAGTCCACAGTGAAGAAATAATTTTCATCCTTCACCAAAACAGAGCTGGAAAACGTTTACTATTGTTGTATAATTTACTGTCGATTTTACTAGATCCTATAAATCTGCCTGAGCACCGGATGCTCAAATTGAACAGATCCAATTTCCCATGCAAGACTCAATGAAATCAGATCAAATTCTGTTGTCAGACATCAGCTTTCATCGTTCACATCACATGGCTATTTCAAAATTACAGTTACATAAAAACAATAAATAGCACAAAGTTCCTGAGCATGAAGTACCTTGTATATTTTGAAAAGTGTATTCAAAACTCAGAGCATTACAACTCTATATACAAAGGCTAGATTTCACTGGCGGAAAGTGCAATCTCATCAGAATTTAGATGATAATTTGAGCCATTTCAACATGGAAAATATGCCTAATATTAAAGCCCTGTATCCACACATTGCAGCCTGAAGAACTCAGCTTACAGATGAATATTTTTGGATGGCTGCTTGGTCAAGCAGAAAGGTCACACCCATTGATAACTGGACAAAAACACAGAAGTCTTTTTATCCCTGTTGCTAGTATTGGAAAGAACAGTAACACGAAAGGATGCAAGCTGCTTGCACGTCTGATATTTCCATGTTAACTAGCCATACTTAGGTATGCAAGAATACATGAGAAGATACACAAATGTTCTCAGCATTACCAGTGCAGATATGCAAATTTCCTTTAGGATACTGATACTGGAAAGGCTGTATTTTGTTAGGATGAGGTCAAAAGTGTATAGATTGAAATATTAGCCCTACAAAAACAAATTATCTTACAAATATTTCCCTTTATTAATTTGTTAGATGTGATGGAAAAGTTTATTTTGTGCAGAGGATGTTCCTGCTGAATATCTGCAGTTCAAAATATGATTTCAAACTGCCATATAGATTGCTTACATCATATCTTCAGGAGAAACAGCAAAAGAGTAAGAGATTCAAAATACTGATTTGATTATATAAAGATAGAAAAGCAATGTAACCTTCTCAGAAGCCTTCCTAACTCTGGCCAAATGTAAGAATCAAGAGCCAGGCTAAATAAAAACAAAGAACCAGGATAATAATCACTATACTTACTATTCCAGTTCTGATGCGGGAAGACAAAACGACATGAATTTTCCTGCTTTATCCAGTTAAAGGACATGTTAGACATGGTTGTATTCTCTGGGCATTTTTCATTTGTCAGAACAGTAAACGTGTTGCCATTTTCATTTGATCTTTCCATTACATTCCACGAATAGTTCTGAACACCATATTTTAAAATGAAGGTCCTTAAAGCAGGGAACCAGTGCACACAGAAAATATAATTTCCAGGAAGAATCTGAAGGGTTAAATTGGTGGAAGGTAGATAACCGGATTTTACAATGAGACCATCCAGTCGGTTCTCAATAATCACTGTGTCATCGCCAAATCCCCCATGATATTGTAGGAATCCACCTCCAGCAAACTGCATCCTTATCCCACATAATGAAGATCCATATGTGCCAAGTAAAAGGCCTGCATGAAAAGAGATTTGTAATTAAACAGAGCAAGCTCAAAGTAAGGTTAAATGTAAAATATAATAAATACACTATTTACAAGTAACCCCTCAATTCATTTTCCTATGCAAATTTAAAAAATATGTGAGAGCTGCCATATTTCTTTTAAGGCATCCTTCTTAGACATACAGTAAATTATTTAGCTGCTAATTCAATAAAAGCATAATTGGCCACTGAGACAGAAGTGCAATGCAATCTATGGACAGAAAGAACCAAATCTACATACTGTACCAATTGCAGTCTATCATAGGACTAAGTGTGCCTCCTCTCAGAGTTTATACTGTACAGTATATATTCCCTAGCTTGCTGGGAGAGGGCTCATTACAGTGGAACTAGCAGGACTTTGTTGTGAACCATATCATTTCTTACATTGTTACTTAGCCCTGGGTAAACTCAGTAGGAATAACTATTTCAATCTGTGCCAAATGCTGAGTAGCTCTAGCACAGTGTATTACGGTTAGGGTTTTAGAAGGATCTGTGCTGGCCATATTTATCAACTATAACTGACTGACTAATTGCATTGTCCAAAGAGACACTCAATGCTCCTTAAAAACACATGTGCCCAGAGCATGCACAAGCTGGCATTCAATTTACAATAGTAAATGTATATGCTTGTAATTGCAATAAGAAGTAGAATTACTGTATGGGTGAGATTTATGAAAACCAAAAATGATTAGTCTATTTTTGCATTGCATCACTTCAATAAATGATCACATACGGACACCTCTATGGACAACTCAGGAGGCCAAAAACTGTTTGGAGAAATGTATTCTTCCCAGTGATACTGGAAATCATGTTTATGAGATTGGAAGGAGTGTTCAGATAAATTTTTCCCCATTCTGTTTTCCCCCTATAATTTTAGGGGCAGATTTATCAAGGGTCAAAGTGAATTCGAGGGGATTTTCAAACTAAAAAAATACTTCAATACTTCGCCAACTTAAACCTGCCGAATTGCTGTTTAGCCTATGGGGGACCTCCTGTGTGTTTTGCTAAGATTTTCTAAGTCAAAGGATTTTTTTGGAAAATCGTATGATAAAATCGTTTGAATCGTTCGATTCGAAGTACAATCGTACGATCGTACTATGATCGGAATACGATCGTACAATGTATAAAATCCTCCGACTTCGAATTTGAATGTTGGAGGATTCAATTCGATGGTTGAATTTCGAAGTTTTTTCTACTTCGAAATTCGACCCTTGATTATAATAAGCTGAAAAGAAGTGAAGCATTCAATATAGTAATTTACACCACCAACTGCTGTACAAAAAGAGTTACAGTAAGTACTCTCTATCAATGCACTGGATATTGCACATGTAGTAAAGTAAATTTGGTTTATTTGAACTCTAATTATCACAGCTCATATTTGTGCTCCTCTGGGAAACAGAATGCTATGGACAAATAAGAGCAGTAATGACCTTTCACGAAAAAAAAGCAATGTATAATGACATTGCAAATACATATTCCCTGCAGAGCTTTCAGAAAAATCACCCAGGCTCTCAGTTTCAAGAAATTTGACAAATTTTGAAACCTGTCCTTAAAATGCCAGACTGAAATAATGAGTCACAATATGCAAAATGTTGCTTTCAAAATGCAAACCCATGTCTGGTGGTATTTAACAAAGAGCAGTGTAACACTATAATAATTTTTCAAAACAGTCATCCCCGAGAAAATGTCAGTAATGATTTATAAGTTCCCAACGTATAAAAGTGTGAAAAAATAAATGAAAATAGTTTTGCTATGGCTGTGTAATTCTGTTATTCTCTGAAGCTGGCTGCTCTTAGTCTTCTTAAAGAAGAATGTAAGGTAATTAAATTACTAATAATTAGTGAATATCTAGAACACTGGTATGGGGCAGGGATCTGCTTACCAATTGCCCCCCCTTTCTTTAGCTATTTATTATTAGTTTTAAAGTTCACCTTGAATTTAAAAGGTGAAGAGAAACAAGTGACTAGAGGATTGGAAACCGTTACCATGAATGATCTCAGGATTGGAGGTTTCATAGTGGGCATAGCTTACATATTTTAGGGAACCAACAGCAACAAAACATCAAGGGGATAGATGCATTAAAAAAAGAAATGGGGCACTTGCAATTTGATGAAAGCCAACATTGAGGGGCTGTAGGGGGGCGTAAATGGGGTTGAGGGAGCAAAAATAATTTTTCTGCCCCCACGGTAATGAAATTTGACTCTCTGGCTAAGGTATAGTTGTGAGTAATGACCCACAAACTCCACACACTTTAGTTTACAAGCATTTCCCTATCCCACTGATTGGTACTGATTGGTACTGATTGATGGGTAATGTACCCCATCCTTTTCACTGGGCACAGGAAAGAGTCTCTGGATTCAAGAAACCTTAACCAACAAAACGCATAAACATACACTGAATCGAATCCAAAATCGAATTAGCATATATTTACATTTGAGAGATATTTTAAAATTGCATCAATAGTAAAGAAATGTATGTGTATAAGGCAGCAGAGAAAAGCTGATCCACTGGCTTCTGCTTCTTCAATGTGTATGCGGTGACAGGACCAGCCTATCAGCACACAGCAGAATTTAGCATGGAAACACTAAAGTATGCATTTTACACAAAAATCCACTTTGTGTATGTGTTAACAACCGTGCCTCCTAGTGCACCCATTTGTAGGAAGTTGAAGCTAGAGGATTGGCTTCTCTCCGCTGTTGTATAAACTTCAGTGCTGTACTTTCATTGCCCCAAACATAAGCAGACATATAGGTTAGGGGACACATACAACACAATAACAGATTTCCTTTCAGACATGATATTTATGATATTTATTGTGGATTTTTCCTAGTCTTATGTGGTGCAATATTTTTGAAAATATTTTTTAGAAAAGCAGCTCATGCATTGGAAATCCCACACTTTGCTGTTTAATAAGCAGCCAGGGCATTACTCGCTCCACTGGCTTCACCACTACAGAGAAATCAAAGTGCAGTGTGAAGTTATGTCTCCAGAACACCTCAAACAAATATTTACAGCATAATTTGTGTAACGGTCTGGAGCCTTTATAGGCTTATGGAACTCCACATTGCCTTGTGATAGTGCCTTCTAAATAACAACAGGGTGAGTAAATTACGAGAATACACCACCAACTTTAGAATATACAGCAATTAGCCATAAATACTGTATACACTAGAATGAGCATCCATATCTCAGTTAATGTCACAGATTAAACCTACAGGGTAGGCTAAATGAACAATGTTATATGTGTGACTGCTTGTGCAGTTGGTAACCATGACGTTGCAGCAACAAATTGTCAGTAAAACTATTGATTTTTCACCAAAAATCTTCCTGAGAAATATTTTCATTTCAAGTTCCGTTCTCTGCCTTTGGTTACAAACACAGTCCTTCTCCTTCTGTCAGGGACAGTAGCCACTGTAAATGCATGTAAACTAAGAATCCACTTTCTTTTGCAGAACTACAGGCATCCACATTCTTAGCCACTGGTCCTTGTAGTATTTTTATACACTCACATATTAGATTTATTTTGCTGTTAAAAGATATTGTAGGAAAGTTCCTTGGGACACTGCACACCTTTGGAAACCCCTCCTAATCTGCTGGCATTAATAACAAAAAGACATATAATACAGCCTGGTTTCCTCTGAAAACGGTGATTAACCTTATATGATAATATTTATTGAATCTGCATCTTTGCCTGAGGTTTTTAGAAGGAATTACGAGAGTTGCTGAGTCATATTAAAACAGAGTTACAAATATTCATGCATGCCATGGAGATAAGAGAATATTCTGCACAGGTATGGGACCTGGCGTTTTCTGGATAACAGGTCTTACCATAATTTTGATTTTCATACCTTTATTCTGCTAGAAAATAATCTAAATATTAAATAAACCCAATAGGCTGGATTAATTAGATCTTAGTTTGGATCAGATACAAGCTAATATTTTATTATTACAGAGAAAAATGAAATCATTTTTAGATATTTGGATTATTTGGATAAAATGGGGTCTATGGAAGACGGCCTTTCTGTAATTTGTAGCTTTTTGGTTAACAGATTTCCGGGTAATGGATCCCATACCTGGTAAATATGTAACCAAGTTACAAATGAAGCAAACCGTATGTGTTTGCACAAATATTCCTCAGTTATTAAAGAATCAGCAGGGAACTTGGATACAAACAATTTAACATAATTAAATATTTAGGAAAGCTACATTAAACACTGCACGAAGAACAGACACACTTACACAAATAAACTAATGATAGACCTATTACAAAATATCCATTGTAGGTTATGTTGCATTTAAAATCAAGGAATAGCCACAAAATTAAACATACAATCCTTTCTGTCGTGCTGATTTCCCATGAAATTGGCTCCCTTTCTGATTACTACCCAGCCTCACAGTCTGGGGATTGCTGGTCCCAGGTACAAGTGCAGGTATAAAAGAGGACAAATATAACAGTAGCACAGGCTACAGGCAGGGGGGGCTGTGAGACTTACCTTGAAGCAGAGCCAACAGCAGGATCGGGGACATCTCAGCGCCTTGGGAATCAGCAGTGTTGTGACTGTAATGAATAAAGAGCTTTGTTATGTTTGTGTAGGAGGGGCAAGAGGTTTCACACACACGCATACACACAGCCACTGAGAAAGAGGGGGCATGTTAGAGTCATTCCATGACAAAGAACAATTCACTTCCAGCTTCTAAAACAGTAGACAAGTGCAAAAAAGAAAATGCAATACTGTAAATACACAGACTGGTGATTTATGCTATTTCTGTGTCTACTCTCACAAAAGACATGAATACAAGTGGACATATGAGAATCCATTCTACATAATCTGCTATTTAAACACCACCCTGTGCTTTCCCCAGCTATTCTAAAGACATTGCACTGTCAGTACAGATTTGATATTATTTAGAGGTCTAATCAGGTGCTGCAACCTTTGCTTATGTATGTACAGTAGCTTTAAGACAGGTCATTGTGTTTATACATGCAGAAAGCCTAGAATGCTCTGTTACCATATCAACTTACTTGCAGATCTCTTAAACACGATATTCATATAACATCTATAGAGTCTCATTGTCTCTAGAGGGCTTTTTTTTACTATTCACAAGCAAATGTTCCTGTTTGCATCAGGATTTTTAAAGGGGTAGTAGTGAAAAAATAGAGCAACTCAGATTTCTATATAGACGTTATTTAAAGAAAATGTGCATCACATCTATAGCAATTGCCTCTAATTCATCGTTTTGTCTCTAATCATTGTATAGGTTATTCTAAACCAGAAGCCTATTGATTTTTATATTTGTCTTTATTTCTAAGCAAAATAGCAAAAAAAGGGCAAGTTCACCTTTGAATAAAATGTTAATAAAGGTATGTGATCCATTATCCGGAAACCTGTTAACCAGAAAGATCTGTATTATAGAAAGGCCACCTCTCCATTTTAATCAAACCAAATTTTTAAAATTGATTTCCTTTTCTCTATAATAATAATAATAATAATTATTATAACAGCATTTTGTACTAGATCCCAAATAAAATATTTTTAATCCTTTTTGGTGGCAAAACAATTCTTTATGATTTTATTAATGTTTCAATTATTTGTTTAGTAGCCTTAAGGTATGCATATCCAAATTACGGACAGACCCCTTATACAGAAAACCCAAAGTCTCAAGCATTCTGGATAACAAGTCCTAAACCTGTATGTTGTAGATGGAACAATATGAACTATGCAGACATGAGCGTGCATTTGACTTCATATGACTCAACTCTTTTTTCATTGGTAACTCATTAGAAACAATTTGAACTGATTTTCATCAAATTCTCACTAGTGCAGTGTAGATAGAGGAAGATTGCTGCATTCTGATTTCACACTTTGAGCAGGTTAAGAAAAATTTAGCAGTTTTGAACTATGCAACTCGCTATGTAGCGTGTTGGGACTTCTGCTTCATTTAACAGAAAAAGTCGGGGAGTTGCTGCTAAACTCACTAACTGCTTATCAGCACCATATAAAATAATAATCTCTGGCTTTCAGGTCAGCTTGATACTTGGGAAAGTATGAAGGGAAAGGGCAATGTGCCCTGCATAGTACATAGGAATAGAGAATAATTTGATTTTCCAGCATTTACATTTTATATTGCAGCATTTACATTTTTTGAGATCTGCATGAAGGTACGATTATGGAACAATCAATCAATTCCTGTTCATTCCTAATGATAACTGGTATTTGTAACTGCAGTTATCAAATTTTACCAACATAATGTAAGATGCATATAGGAATGTGAATTCAGTCAATATCAGTATTATTTAAGTTATACAGCCAACTTTTTTTAAACATTGCTCACAGCCTTTTTTAACAGCTTAACCCAGTCTTTATTTTGGGATAATTCAAAGTGTTGAATTATCCACATTTATTTCTCAAAGTGATCTGATTTGGCTTTCCGGGTCTGCAATGTAGTTTCGACAATAAAAGCTAGTATTATTTCTGAACTGGAACTTCTCAGAGACTGATTTGCAAACATCCGCCATTGGCATGTCTCTGTCGATATGGCCTCTGTGCACTTCTGTCGGGTTTATTCTGCTGCATTTTCAGCTTAGTTAATGCCTTTGTCTCCCTGTGTATACAGTGCTTTCACTCTTTCCCTTTCAGTGCTGTGAAGCTTATACCATGTGCAAGGCCTCTTTTAGTTCCAGCCGCAGTCTATTAAGGCATCCATTCAGGAACACAAGACAGTGGGTTGTTGCATTCTCTATTCTGAGCTAAATGCTGACAGGAACAAACCTACAAAAAAAGCTAGCACTATGTAATCTAGTGGGGCAGTGCAAGGGTCAAATCTAACAATATTCATACCTCAATGATATATAAATGATGCACTGGGGATGTTTTTTTTAATGAACCACATACTTCCCAACATTTCAAAAAGGTAAAAAGGGACACAAACATCAGCTTTTTTTTTTGACCATGTCCATTTTATGACCACACCACCTAATTAACATCTTCAATTTCCAAAATTTGTCAGGTAATGAAAGTTTTAACACATTTCACATTTTAGGGCTATGTTTTATGTTATAACAGTTTTGCTAATGAAGTTGAAATTGCCCTTTAAGCTGTGTCACATTATCCCCAAGAGACCTGCTTATGTTAAATTGTTACAGTTGGTTCTCTGCTTATCTTAAATTGTAACAAATGTATCAAAGTGCAGTTGTTTACTGTTCTTGGCTCTCAATGTGACATAGGAGCTCTTTTGATGTGACATAGGAGCAACAAACCAAAAATAACAAGTGCTTAAAATCTTGCCAAATGCAGCACACCTTATTTTAATACATTTATATCTACTTTGCAATTTAGTGATACAATGCTTTAAGTCATATGCTAGGGACTCTGCATATTTCTTGGGCAGGCAAGGAACAAATGAGCTTGTTAGTAGAAGTTGCTGCCAGGGAAGAGGGTAATCACGGCAAATGTTTCTGTTTGGAGATGTCAATAAATAAGATAACTTGATTACCTCTTCAGATTTCTGCACAGTACAATTACAAATTTTCCTCATGCAGGTTTTCCATTTTTATAACATGCCCCCCCGATTTAGATTTTAAATTTAGATATTTTTTTCAGCAAATGGAAAAACAAGGCAGTTTAGAAAGTATTGCAACTGTTGATAATATTTAAGGAATGGATTATAGCAGAAAGAAGTATATCCCTTCATATATAAGAGCACTTGTAGTAATATAATGCTGTGTATTTTAAAGGCAATGTTGGCTACAAAGCCATATAGACTGTTTCTTCCTGGAAAGGAAATAGTTACACAGATCTACCATAATACAATACTAAGGAAACAGACAAAATTCTACCTACTTTCATTATGCTGACGCAGGTTATGAAACACATACCCTATGAATGGAAAATGAAGAATGGAGAAGAAAAGGTTTTTTAGCTGATTTGTTTGAAAGTATCGTCTTGTAGAAATGTGTGTTGGCACTTTGCCAGTGTGTGTTGTCTGTGCTGAACTCTCATTTTACATGCACATTGCTGAGCCTGCTGTGTGTCTGTGTTAAGCATTTCATACCTGTGCTAAGCCCATCTATTTGGAAGCCTGGGCTGTGTAACCTGGAAGCCGTCCTTTTAACATAGTCAGGATTATTACCTCTGCACTGGGAATGTGTTTCAGTCGAATGGATCATGTCTTCACAGGAAGTTCTTTTGTATTCCCTGCCAGTGTAGGTGTGTCAGGCAGGTAAAGAAAGGCAATCAGTAATGCAAACACCTGCCTGGGTAGAACAGCAAAGTCGTCTGGTACAAAGATAACCTGATTTTCTTGTTCCCGACTATGATCAGACAGTAACATGCATTCTGACATATGTTCATTTTCATACAAAAAACATCCTACTAGGCAAGAGACACACAAAAACCACTCTCCATACTCTCACTTATAAACAGGTATGAAATGTAATTTTAGCCTATTGAGTTGGAATTCTTAAAAATGTTTTTGGATATCTTAGCCAAGGAGGCACAGATAATTAACATGTCATTTTCGGAAGAGGAAATGGTATTTTCAACAAGTCAGGTTTCTGTTTCCAGAAATAAAACTGATGTTACCCTCAGACTGAGCTATTTACAGATGTAAATCACGTCTGGGGCAGACTTGCAGCTTCTGACAAGCAGAAAAAAACCCATGATCAGTTTATTACAACATTGTAATCAATACAATAATCAAGGGTTGGATAAAATGATACATCGTTAGATTTTCATTTCAAACTGGGAAGGGAGCAATGTTTCCTCTAAGCCATGCCCAAACACATAGGGGCAAATTCACTATGCGCCGAAGCGCCTAACACTATTGTCAATTCGCTAGCGTTGGGCATTTTCGTTACTTCGCAAATTCACTAACGAACGCTGGCGTAAATTCGCTAGTGTTACTTCGCACCCTTACGCCTGGCTAATTTGCGCAACGGACGTAACTACGCAAATTTACTAACACGCGCATTGTTCTGAACGCTACCTTTTACGCTAGACTTCCTTCGCCACCTCAGACCAGGCGAAGCGCAATAGAGTAGATAGGGATTGCTTCAAAAAAAGTTCACATTTTTTCTAAGTCCCAAAAAACGCTGGCGTATTTTCTATATTATGGGTGATAGGCTGAAAAAGATCGAAAAATTTTTTGGGGCTCCCCTCCTTCCCCCCCTACATTTCCTAACTCATGGCATCTTAACTATACAATGGGCACATGTGTAGGGCAAAATAAAAATTTTATTTGATGTTTTGAAGGTTTCCCAGGCATTTGTAGTGATTCTACGTATTCCTCCATTGAAATTTGAATCCGTATGCAAATTAACCATCGCTAGCGTAACTTCGCTTCGCGAATCAACGCTAGCGCAACTTCGCAGTCTTACGCTACCCCTGAGCGCGACTTCGGATTTTAATGAATTTTCGAAGCGCTGACGAAACTACGCCTGGCGAAGTGTGGCGAAGTGCGGCGAAGTTATGGCTGGCGCAACTACGAACATTAGTGAATGTCCCACATACTGCATTTTGAGGCCAGTGCACTGGGGTACACTTTCAAGCATTTGGCAGTTAGATACAAGACTAGCAAGAAAGCATACTGTAACATTTGCTTATTGCAGACACAACAACAAAAGTCAGCCTATGAGTCTATAAGTCAAAGTGACATGTTATTGCCTGCAGACAGCACCCTTAAAATAAGTCTTGATATCCCTTTAATAGGGGAAAAGATTAAAAAAAATATATATGAAGGTTGGTATTTTTCTAGAAAATCTGTCAACTCTATTTAACACGTTTTTACAGAGAATATAAATCATTAAATCAGTCCTTGCCCCAGTGAAGCCTACAATCTCTGTCACACACACACTAATCAGGCGTCAATCACCTGGAGCTATAAAAATAATAATATATAGACAGATAAGAAAGGCAGATACAAACACAGTAAACATTTTCCCATATCATCCTGTGAGTTTTGCTACCCTTGCTAGCAACACTATACCACATTCCTCACTTGCCTATTACTCCCCTGCCGAATACTGTCCAGCTGTCAAACATTTACTAAGGAATACGGACATACAGGCTTCTGAGTTCCTGTTACCAATGTGGCATCATATAAATAATGTAATGAATGCAATAAATATTAATTATTTTGTAGACTGCGACTCCCAAAATACCAGTGTTGTAGTTCAGCAGCATTGGGAGAACAGCAGAATTACATGTGTCTGATAACATTAGTATGTTAAAATAAACAGTTCTTTCACTTTTTGGACAAGTGGACAAAAAGGTCAGTGGTTTCCAGGGATTCTGATTCCTAAAATGTAATAAGGGAAACACCCAGCGCTAATTTTTACGGTCTCATAGTTCAAACAGGTTTGGGAACACCCAAAATATTCAATCATAACATAAATTTGCTTAATTATCTTTTTTGCACCATATTTAATTAAAATGATAAGCAGACATTTCAGTTGCATTTTAAAAAACAGTTTAGTGGGATTTACCATTTATAAATACGGTAAGAAATTACTTCTGGGTCCATATAATAAATCAGTTTATAAATATACACTTGTAGTCAAACTGTCAGATGGCATCTGTAGCCTTGCAGGATCATTATCAGAACTAGAAAAAAGAAAGCAACTATCCTGTCATGCATTACAGCTGTCACTGCTTGCCACTGCAAAGAATGGAAAGCACTCTACCCCTGGAAGGCTATTCTTGTGGTGACATCTGGGTAAGACTGGTGAAAGCTCTATTTGGCATTCCTGAATGGTATCCGCCTGTCACTGCCAGTGCCAGTAGAATTGTCCCTTCGGGTTTAGGGATCTTAGAAAGAAATACAAAAGATTATAGAAAAAATAAAATATAAATAAAAAATAAAATGACATATAAAATACTCATACTTATACCAGAATTTTGTAGCAGACTACCTAACACTATATAGAAAGCCTTTTCCAGCGTTCATATTGCAAATGTGTACATACTTAAGTACTGTGAGGGTAGCAAAATCAATATGGGGCACAAGCAACAAGGCCTTTCCAAATTAATATTTGCCTGTACTCCACCAGGGGCTCTAGGTTTCACTTCAAATATTATACATTTCTAATGAATAATTGAAATATGTTTTGGGAGTAATATAGTTATAAAAACAAAGTTTGGAGTTTAAGACACCCAAGCTTGCTTTTATACAGCAGGCCAGGCAGACTCTGTACCTGTTACAGTATATATACTTGTGCATTCAGTGTGTTTGACCTTTCTCATAATGCAAGGTGCTCATGATCTGAGGCCCTGTAATTTTGATGGTGTGAACATTACCACTGCAGCAGAGGACGATTTAGCAAATGCAGCAAAATTGTCTCACAATCTTGGAGTTCCCTTTCTTACACCATAAAAGCATGCATGCTGTTTTTATGAAATATCCTACCACTGGTGTCTGGTGTATTTCTATCTTCCTTTTTATACTGTGTCTCATACTCTTGTGCTTACTCAGTTCACCTCTTTTACATGAAAACAGTGTTTTGCTTTATACTAGTGATTGTACAGTGAATATACAAGGCAGGAGAGAATTTTCTCAAGTTCTCATTATAATAGCAGTACATTGTGTTGCAGGTATGTACATTTGTCTAATAATTTTATAATCTCCAGTCATGGTACCAGCTAGCCTCTTTATTTCACATACCGATGTCTGTCCTACAGACATTGGTTTACTGTAAATATCTATCCCCTTTATTTGCTCCATATACTGTATTTACAAGAAATGTGTGATGCTGTGAACCCTACCTTACTATGAGCTTGCCTTCTTGCACAACCCCATTGCCAACCATGGCCACATTAATTCTGCACCATGCTCTCCCTTCCTCTAGTCCCTTCCCTCTCATTCCTCTTCTAGGAATGTGACCATTCATCTCCCTGAGCTTTCCTTTTTCCCATATACAGATGGCTTAAATTCTGCACAGCACATTTACTTTTTCTATTTCACATATTGCTTATTTCCCCATTCATCTTCCAGTGATCCAAAACTCCAGGCAACTTTTATTTTCCAAGTTACCCCTCACACACAGTAGTGAGATTTAGCCTGTTGTGGGGGAATCTGAACAAAGCTGACTGAAATGGTCCCTAATGTAGTCAATACAGTCAATACATCAAGCAAAACAATGCATGGATATTTAACTCTTGATGTATATTTAATAAGTGAATTTATTTTCATTTTTTTTCATTAATGTCACATCCTGTTATAGTAATGTTTTAATAGTATAAGTAATCCAATACATAAAATTTAAAAAATAATAATTTGCATTGTTTTAAATTATTTTCCTGTGCCATTATAGTCTTTCTTCTGTCCCCACCCTCTGAATACCTTCCAACCCTCTCACCCACCAGTTATATTTATGCTATACGACACCACATTAAATCATAACATTTCCATATCCCCCTTCTCTCCTTCATCCCCCTCCACTCACTTACCTGTCCTTTATTGATTAACTTTCATCCCTTTACTTCTTTTGGACATTACCCTTCCTTCTCTGTGTCTTCTCCCCATCTCCATCCTCCCTTCCCTTAGGGTGTATTAACTATTCCTCCCCACTCCTCCCCTTGGCATTAAGGGGGGTGAGAATGGCCTCACTGTCAGTTCTCACACCCGCCTTTTCAATCCTAGCATTGTCAGTTGAATGAGGACGCTACACGTGCTATACCACAGACTGACGATGAGTCACATTAGAGCAGGGAATCGCAAACAGTAATAGAATATTTGTTCCCCATTCAGGGGTTGCCCTTGTCTCAGCAGCTGACAAATATACTATAAATATATCATCCTGCGTGCAAGTGCTTTACTAGATGTAGACATTTTATTTACCTATCGTAAGTCTGTAAATTGAGGTACATTAAGTGCTAGGCAGTGTCTGGTGTGGCTGGTCCCACTTATTTCTAATTCTGCTGTCATATGGCAAATTGTTTCAAGCCCATTCAGCCAAAAAATATTTCTTTCAAAATGGAAATAATTTAAAATTGTCTACTTTTTCCAATATATTTTTTATTTCAAATCACAAAAAGTGCAGACTAGGAAGAAAACCTGTTCCTAATCAGTATAGGGGTTCCCAGAGAATGATTTAAGCCAATAGCCATATTTTACTAATGCAGGGTCTACTTTTAGTGATGTTGTCCAATTATGATCTACATCCATAAAATGTTGTTGCCATTCTGTTCCATGGAAGATATTAGATATTGATTGATGAGAAAATGCATGTTGCTATATTTAACAAACAACTATTTCTTATGTAACCTTAATGTAATAACTGAATGGGAATAATGAAATAGGAGGGTCATATAGAAAAACTGTTTATTAGCAGCGACTTGAGATCTACTGATCACCAGCTAAAGGTCTACTGGTAGATCCCCATCTACCTTTTGGACACCCCTCATTTAAGCAAGAGGGATCTATTCTTTCAACCTAACCATTGATCTTTAAGGTGAGCCCATCCTCCAGTTCATAAGAGAGCACAGACTTTTTACCCAACTGAAAGACATGGCTTAATCCCTAGTTACCATGGCAACTAAGCTTTGAAAGTGCTGCTGCTTTTCTACACAACTGCACCACTAATTTTTAGAAATGACCTTTTGGCAAAAATGTTTACACATCTTTATAAACAGCCCACATATGTCATTGCCACTTTATCTTATATCACAACCCCCCAGCCTGATAACTTGTTGACACAAAAAAGTGTTGCTTGTCTCTATTAAAAACAGGCCTGGACTGGCAATCTAAAGATTCTGGCAAATGTCAGAGGGGTTGCTGTAAGTTACCATAGACACCCACTATTTATTGTGCTGGTGGGGGTTGTTTGGCCCTCCTTGTACTTGAAATGCAAAGGCCAATTTTGAATTCCAGTTCACTACCAGAGAGTCCATATTGTGTGCCATAAGCGTTTGAATAGATGGTGGTAGAATAAAATATATTCCCTCAGGGCTGACCTAAAATAGGTCAACCCCATCTTTTCAGTAAGAGCATGTTTTCTCCATTGATATTTCTCGCCTGCCTTAAACTGGAGGCAATAAACATTTTACACACCTGTTTAAATAGGCCCCAGTGGTCTTTTGTTCTCTCATATCACAACCCTGATGATTTGTTGACACAAGAAAAGTAGAGGAAATGAGAAAACAAATAAGAACATTTAATAGTAGAATCCAATTACCCAGAAAATAGTATACATAGCTAGCAGCCATGTGTATTCATTTTCAATTTGCAGATAGGAGAGTGGGCAATTGGTGACTGTATTTTAAAGGAAAACAATACCCTGGAACAATGTAGGCCTCTATAAAATTAAAAAGCCTGCTTCATGTAAATAAACTATTTTCATAATAATATACTTTTTTAGCAGTATGTGCCATGGGATAATCCAAAATAGAAAATTGCCATTTTAAAAAATAAGGGCCGTCCCCTGGGATCCTACAATTCATGTTGCATACAAACAAACCATACATGTTAGGTCACATGAGCCAATTAACAGACAGAGTTCTGTCTTTTGCTTCCACACTTCCTTTTACAGTTAGGGGCACATTTACTAAGTAAAAATCCGTCGAAGGATTTACTGCAAATACTTCGATCGAACAATCTAAGGAAAAATCAATTAAATCCTTCGAATCAAACAGTTCAAAGGATTTTAATCCATCGATTGAAGGATTTTCCTTTGATCAAAAAAATCTTAGAAACCTTATGGGGAAGGTCCCCATAGGCTAACATTGATGCTCGGTAGGTTTAAAGTGGCGAAGTAGGTAGTCAAAGTTTTTTTAAAGAGACAGTACTTCGACTATCGAATGGTCGAATAGTCGAACGATTCTTAGTTTGAATCGAAGTCGTAGTCGAAGTAGCCTATTCGATGGTCGAAGTACTGGCAATCTATAGATTCTGGCAAATGTCAGAGGGGCTGCTGTAAGTTACCATAGACACCCACTATTTATTGTGCTGGTGGGGGTTGTTTGGCCCTCCTTGTACTTGAAATGCCAAGGCCAATTTGACTATCGAATGGTCGAATAGTCGAACGATTTTTAGATCGAATCGAAGTTGTAGTCAAAGTAGCCTATATGATGGTCGAAGTACCCAAAAAATCCTTCACTCAAGCTTTGTAAATGAGCCCCTCAGAGTTGTAGTATTTCTGCTCAGGTGATCTCTGAGGCAGCACACAGACCATCATGAAATGGTAGTTCAAGGCAATATTTACTTAAATATATATTCCAGTTAGGTAAAATTCTTTAAGATGCCATTTAATATGTAAACAATCCATTGCTTATGTATTCATTTTGGGGTATTGTTTTCCTTTAACATAATTGAAGATACAATTATATGTACTGGTAGAACTAAAGCTTATAGCTCCTAAATAGTACAAAATAGTACCAATAATATTAGAGAGTTGCTTGCCCTAATGATTTCCAATGGCTTACCTAATCCTGTTAGAAGCCTTGAAATGGATGCACTTTTTTTATCATTTACATTTTAAATAACAGAGCTGATAAATAAAAACCTGATCTCTGTGCATTGTACATATCCTTTAAACATTCTAGTATATTTTAATAACACATTGAATAGGTATCTATATACTTTTATCATCCTCCGTGAGTCCTGTTTCTTTGGAATTTATTCAGGCGGTTTTACAATTTGAAGATTATTTAATTTCTTGACTGATGAATACTTTGGTCCCATCCAGCACATATAATATTAGTTTCCTAGCATACTATAGGAGTAAACTGCCCAACTTTAGGAATGGACTCATCTCGGGCCCCCAGAGTACTTTAGAAGTGGAGTTATGGCCATGTTTTTGGCCAACTTTTGCCCCTTCATATACTGTTAAACTACATACCCCAACATAGTTTAGGTTTTGATACAGATTGTTACTGTTTTAGTCTTTCCTAATGTGCCTGCTATCCCACAACCCTTGTACCTTTGCAGAGGCATCAATGTTTTGTAGGCAAAGACAAGAGGATCCGCTCCTAAAAGCTACGAAAAGAGAAAACTTAAAAGAAATAGAAAAGTTAAACACTGATCATTGTAATATGAGTCTAACTTCTAACACTGTATGCTAACAAAAAATTAGATCTGAAAGATTTTAGGTCCATTCATATAACCGTGTAGTTCCTAGATCTCAGTCTGAATTATCTAAGCTTTGCCTTTGAAAGCAGCATGCTTGCCTGAACTGGAATTTAGGTCACGCTATGAGTTTGTGCAAATGGTGCATTCCTGAGAGGAGTTACTGTGGCTGGGGCAATCAACAGGTTTACTGAATCAAACAACTGCCTTGGAGAGCAATGAAAAAAAGAAGCACTGACTGTGTGACTGTGTCTGTCTCTGACCGTGCTCTGACTGTGTGACTGTGTCTGTCTCTAACAGTGTGTCTCAGTTTTTGAGTAGTTCTGCACAGTTTAATTATGCACCATCCACACAGCTTGTCCTCTAACTCTCTAAATAGTTTCACTACATCTTGCTAGTGATGTACAAAAATGCATGTTGAATTCTTTAATATACAGTAAAGTGAAACCTTGAATGTTTATAATTACTTTAATATGTTACAGAATGTGCTTTTTAACAGCAACATTTCAACTGCTCACCATTTGCCAATAGCTTTTAACTTATTTGCCTTAATTCTCTGCCACTTTCCAGTTTGGGGCGTCACTACCCCAGCAGCCAAACCTTAAAGGAACAATTCAGTAGAAAAATAAAAACTGGGTAAGTCAATAGGCTGTGCAAAATAAAAGCTGTTTCTAATATAGTTTGTTAGCCAAAAATGTAATGTATAAAGGACTGGATGTGTAACACAATAGCCAGAAAACGAACTCCTGCTTTTAAGATCTGTAGCTCTGAGTTAGTTGCTGGAGGTCATTTATCAACACTGGGCAAATTTGCCCATGGGCAGTAACCCATGGCAACCAATCAAATTGCTGCATTCATTGTTCTACTTGCAGCTGGCTTTAAAAAGTTTTACTTCGTGACATTCGGCGCATGCGCAGTAGAGCCGTACCGGTAACTGTTCCTACTGCGCATGCGCCAGAAAACGCCGGTCAGAGCAGGAAGAAGACGCGAGTGGAAGAAGATGGCGACTGCGAACTCCATGGACAGGACCTGCGCAGAGGGGTGAGTAACAAGTTAGGGGCATTTGCCCAGGGGGAGGGGTAGGCCAGGGGGGAGGAGGGAGGGGGGGCAACGGAGGGGAAGGGGGGAGGGGTTTTGCGCCCTCGGGCTTTCGTTCTCCTTTAATGCACTAACAATGCTGCCCCCCCTTTGACCAGCTCCAGCTGAATTTTAAGCATGAAGTGGAAGGGGGAGGCGGCAGCCCCAAAATCGACCCTCCATTAAAGTATACAATTCCTTGTCTAGGGGAGGTTGCAATAACTGCCCCCACTTAACATCAACCTTCCCCTCCCCAATTACACCACCGTAGCTCAATTTATTAACAATACATAAACATTTAGTCAACTTTGATTTCACTTCGCTTTCCATAAACAAGTACATGAATGTGGTAGCATAACATTTAGCCGATAAAGGCTGCTTTTTATAGTTATTAAACGTACAATAACTTAACTTTGATTAACAAACTATTTGAACAAACCCACACCAAGCCTGTGACTAAGCACCACCCTTCAAACGTCCCACTTCCTGTACCAAAGCCTAGCCCCAGGCAGGGCCAGATTTACAAACCGGGCACCCCATCATCTGTACTGAAGCAAAGGCGATTTAGCGCATGTGAAATTATTGTATCTCCTGCGCATCCTCAGTATTTTTAATGTCCATCAGACCGCAGCACACTGACACATCGTTTCTGTGAAGTTTTGTAATTTATTGGCTCATTATCAGTGGACAAAACTGCAAAGTTTCGAGTCTCACAGGACCCTTTATCAAGCATATCCTCAGTATTTTTAAACCTATATGGGTGTGGTTGGGCATCATGCCGCCACCTAAAATTCTGCCGCCCTAGGCCCGGGCCTTTCCACAAATCCAGGCCTTGCCCCAGGCCTGCCCTTCCATAACATGCACCTGCACCTTAATCTGTTTTTCCCCCTTTTGGCTCGCCACTAGGACAGCCCTACCACGCCACCAGCAACAATTTTTTTTTTAATTCTAGCTCTATTTACCTTGAGCAGTGCCTGACAGACACCATTTAAAATATTGTTATTTTTAAAGGGGAACACCGCAAAAACATAACTTAAGCTTTATGAAAGGTAAACATAAATTTCAAGCATCTTTGCTAACTAAAACTAAACTAAAATCCAAGGACCAGATGTGAAGTAGATTCAATTTCCCATTTTTAATTCCATTATTTTAAGAAAAAATGCTTTAATTGACTTCGCCTATCTAAGGATTCAAGAGGTGTAGTTCAACACCAGCTTGGGGCTGCAGGATGAACCCTGGAATTAGCTGAAGTATAGGGTTTGGATAGGATCCAGTGCATAAAGGTTACTTAATAATGTGACATAAGTTAGCATTTTCAGCACATTGTTCAACAAAAGTACTGGATATTGTCATCACAAGCACAGGGTGGGTACTGGCTAGGTTTAGGAAGGCTTAGCCTTTCATAGCCATAATGAAAATCTGCACATGTTGAATTTTAATGTTTATAAAGAATACAATTTGTTCTAAAGAGGGTTAAATCATCAGAGCACCATTTTCTGTAAAAGGACTGAAAAGCATCATGGGGGTCAGTCCTGTACCAGAATGAAGCTATAAACTATAGGGTACCGTTTGTCCCAAATACATTCTGTGTACAAAACTATCCCTAATACACAGAATGAATGTCTCTCATGGTATATAAGTATTTGTGACCATACACAGATAAAAAAAATATAGAAAAGACTTATTTCTATTAAAGAATGAAAACAAAATCTGGTTAGTGCACAAAAGGATGTCATTATAGCACAAACTCCATTCTGTACAGTTTAACAAGCAATCTGTCTCACAAATGTATAACCTCCATGTAACGGACACACTTATGTGCAGAGTTACTTACTGAATGAATTATGTAAAAACAAAGTTGGACATAATATATAATAGTGTAACTAACTAGTGCTTGTCAAGCTAGATTTGACTGACAAAATAGATATCTGTGACAGAAAGCAAGATTTTATAGTACAGGATTCATTCTTTCCACAAAATGACAGTTTTGTTTCACAAAACAGATAAAATAACCATTCTGTGAAGCAACACTGTCAGTCACATTCCTGAACCAATAAGAACAAAGCTTATTGCCATATACAAACAAGATGAGAAGTGGCCAGCTCTGCTCCACGTGGCTAAGGCAAAGTATGTGGCCTGCTATAGAGGGCGCCCACTAATGTCCCCTGTGCTGCATAGTAATAAACACGAACAAACCTTTCCTAAAAGAGCTGCTGTTAAACACTACAGGTTCATAAATGGACGTTTTTACAAATGGCTGAGAAATATAAATCTGCACTTATGATTGTAGAGAAAGAAAAGTATGCAAAACATAAATATGATCATTTTAGGTGATATGGCTATTCTTATTGTAGTAACCTGCTTGTGTGGCCATTTTGGTTAAGGGCATTCCTGCTGTTTTGCCATTATCTTATGACTCACTCCTGTTCCTCTTCCTGTCTAAGCTGAGAGCAATAATGGGACAGGCCACACCCACCTGCAATCTTCTGTTAAATGTACCAGAAGTTACTGTGCTTGTCTGGCTGCTTTGCCTCTCAGAGTCAGTTATAAGTTTTGTATATGATAGTTAGACTCCAATGTCTCCTCCTAGCTGTAATCTTGCACCAATTAGCTTGTAGTAGTCTCTTAATAATGTGCTTACCTATAGTTCAACTACTACATAATAGCTTTAGCCAGAGACTTGGGACTGATCATGTGCACAGTGCATACCTCCCAACTGTCCCTTTTTTGGAGGGACAGTCCCTCTTTTAAACAGCTCAGCCTGCAGTCCCTCATTTGTACTGGAAAGTCCCTCTTTTCTCTGCACTGAACAGATAGAAAAATAAACAAAATTTCTAACTTACAAGAAGTCATCTGTAGTATGGGTACTTCAATGTGGTAAACAAGTTACTCACCACGTAAGGGAAGTGGCCCAGGTGCACTGCCCTGAGCCCTCAGCATAGGGGGCGGACAAACCGAAATGTAAAAATGAGCAGGCACTCAATGAACGCAGACTTCCAACAGGCACCAATTCAAAGTGTAAAGATCTTTATTGTGTCCAAAATTTCTAACTTAATTAGCTTTTGGCAGAGAGGCTAGTACAGCTAACAGGTGCAACTAAGATACTTTGTAACAATTTTGAGTTAAGAAAATAAGTAATTTTAACAGTTTAGATAAGGAGAAATATTTTCAAATTTTTATAACCTGCCAAACTTTGTAAAATGAACATGGTAATTAGGGGGTGCGGCCACAAAATGGGTGTGGTCAAAAAAATTGCTGCACTACATGCAAAAAAATTTTTTGTCTCTCTTTTTATTTCCAAAATGTTGGTAGGTATGGTTCAACTACTACATAATAGCTTTAGCCAGAGACTTGGGACTGATCATGTGCACAGTGCATACCTCCCAACTGTCCCTTTTTTGGAGGGACAGTCCTTCTTTTAACAGCTCAGCCTGCAGTCCCTCATTTGTACTGGAAAGTCCCTCTTTTCTCTGCACTGAACAGACAGAAAAATAAACAAAATTTCTAACTTACAAGAAGTCATCTGTAGTATGGGTACTTCAATGAGGTAAACAAGTTACTCACCTCGTAAGGGAAGTGGCCCAGGTGCACTGCCCTGAGCCCTCAGCATAGGGGGCGGACAAACCGAAATGTAAAAATGAGCAGGCACTCAATGAACGCAGACTTCCAGCAGGTACCAATTCAAAGTATAAAGATCTTTATTGTGTCCAAAATTTCTAACTTAATTGGCTTTTGGCAGAGAGGCCAGTACAGCTAACAGGTGCAACTAAGATACTTTGTAACAATTTTGAGTTAAGAAAATAAGTAATTTTAACAGTTTAGATAAGGAGAAATATTTTCAAACTTTTATAACCTGCCAAACTTTGTAAAATGAACATGGTAATTACAGGGTGTGTCCACAAAAATGGGTGTGGTCAAAAAAAAATTGCCGCGCTACATGACAAAAAATTTTTTGTCCCTCTTTTTACTTCCAAAATGTTGGGAGGTATGACCACGCATTCTCAATAGTATGATGTGTAGGTTATATGAGCAGCCACTTTTGAGTACTTTGTGTAAACAAAAGGGGGTCATTTAGGCAGGGGCAATTTTAGGGGATCATAATCTATTTATATAGAAGCAACAAGCTATACAATGCTTCATATTTATTTATAACAAAAGACTCTTATGATGCCGTCCCCTTACCTGCCCAGTGCTTAAACCTTTCATATCAGAGTGGGTCGAGGGGGGCACAACACTAGAGCAGAGAGCACAACTGTGCCCATGTCACATGCATGTCCAGGGCCGCAAGCAGGGGGGGGGACAAGTGTTCCGGGCCTGAAGGGGGGCCCAGAAGTGCTGCATTTTTCAAAGAGCCAGGTCCCCTTTACGAGCACCCGAGCCGTGCGGCCATTTCACATATTACCGAATGCGGAAGTGCCGAAAAGACAAAGCTGAAGTCCCGAAGCGGTGAAAAGACCCAAATTCACGAAAGGAGGTGAAGTTGAAGTCCTGAAGCCTTTTGTTTACACACAGTACTCAGGAGTGGCTGCTCATATAACCTACACATCATACTAAACACAATGTGTGATGCACATGATCAGTCCCAAGTCTCTGGCTAAATCTATTATGTAGTAGTTGAACTATAGCTAAGCACATTATTAAGAGA
Organism: Xenopus petersii; assembly: GCA_038501925.1. Taxonomy (NCBI): domain Eukaryota; kingdom Metazoa; phylum Chordata; class Amphibia; order Anura; family Pipidae; genus Xenopus; species Xenopus petersii. The sequence continues at coordinate 65,451,748 of CM076679.1, forward strand.
CTACTACCAGCTAATTGGTGCAAGATTACAGCTAGGAGGAGACATTGGAGTCTAACTATCATATACAAAACTTATAACTGACTCTGAGAGTCAGGCAAAGCAGCCAGACAAGCACAGTAACTTCTGGTACATTTAATACAACATGGCAGGTGGGTGTGGCCTGTCTCATAATTACTCTCAGCTTAGACAGGAAGAGGAACAGGAGTGATAATGGCAAAAAAGCAGGAATGCCCTTAACCAAAATGGCCACAAAAGCAGGTTACTAAAATAAGAATAGCCAATATCACCTAAAATGATCATATTTATATAAGGTTTGCATACTTTTCTTTCTCTACAATCATTATAAGTGCAGCATTATATTTCTCAGCCATTTGTAAAAACTTCCATTTATGAACCTATAGTGTTTAACAGCAGCTCTTTTAGGAAAGGTTTGTTCGTGTTTATTACTATGCAGCACAGGGGACATTAGTGGGCGCCCTATATAGCAGGTCACATACTTTGCCTTAGACATGTGGAGCAGAGCTGGCCACTTCTCATCTTGTTTGTATATGGCAATAAGCTTTGTTCTTATTGATTCAGGAATGTGACTGACAGTGTTGCTTCACAGAATGGTTATTTTATCTGTTTTGTGAAACAAAACTGTCATTTTGTGGAAAGAATGAATCCTGTACTATAAAATCTTGCTTTCTGTCACAGATATCTATTTTGTCAGTCAAATCTAGCTTGACAAGCACTAGTTTCTTACACTATTATATTTTATGTCCAACTATGTTTTTACATAATTCATTCTGTAAGTAACTTTGCACATAAGTGCATCCGTTAAGGTGGCCATACACGGGCCGATAAAAGCTGCCGACAGACTGTGTCGGCAGCTTATTGGCCCGTGTATGGGGGCCCCCGACGGGCTTCCCCGATCGAGATCTGGCCGAAAGTCGGCCAGATCTCGATCGGATGGGTTTAAAAACCCCGTCGGATCGCGGCCGCATCTGTTCGTTGATGCGGTCCCGCGATCCGACCGGCCGTTTGTGAATGGTAGGATCCGATCGTTGGGCTCTAGGGCCCACGATCGGATCTGCCCGATATTGCCCACCTCAAGGTGGGCATATCGGAGGGAGATCCGCTCGTTTGGCGACATCGCCAAACGAGCGGATCTATCCGTGTATGGCCACCGTTACATGGAGGTTATACATTTGTGCGACAGATTGCTTGTTAAACTGTACAGAATGGAGTTTGAGATATAATGACATTTTGTGCACTAACCAGATTTTGTTTTCATTCTTTAATAGAAATAAGTCTTTTGTATATTTTTTTTCTCTGTGTATGGTCACAAATACTTATATAACATGAGAGACATTCATTCTGTGTATTAGGGATTGTTTTGTATACAGAATGTATTTGGGACAAACGGCACCCCATACCCATGTGGTTCCAATATGCTCAATTAGGAGTAAATTGCACCTGAACATGTAATAAAGTAAAAGGCAATATTTATTCAACACTATGCCAATATCTTAGTTAAAACCAAATAAAATTAAGCAGCGCTGCATGTGAAAAAGGGATCCCTTGATATAATTGTCTGGTACATGCACTAGTGCAAAATGCAGTTATATGCTATTATATGAGATAACGTGTGTCTCTAAGGACTGGACTGAGCACTCCAATGATGAAAAGTAATCCCAATATGTAGTTAGGAGGGCGGCCTCAGGGTATCCGATGGTGGTGTCCAAAACAATTATTTCATGTGCATAATGTTAGTGCATCCCAAGGTCTGTAAAATACGCAGTTCACCAGTTAAGTGAGGCATGTATGTATACTTAAAATATAAGTGTAATACAATATCAGGAGTTTTGGGGTTAAGCCTACAATGAAGTCCAGGCGTACACGGAGAGCCCAATAATATGTCAATGGACTGGTCGTAATCTGCGGAAAAGGCGGACAAGCCATCTCCCTATGTTATATTTCAATGGGGTATTTACGTCTCCCAAAATGACCTGCCTTAATGAAGCGTAAAAGTATTACCGACCAACAGTGCCCAATAGCATCTCCACTGCGGCTCCATATGTTAGCATCTCCACATGTTAGCGTCTCCACTGCGGCTCCATGTAAAATCCATAACAGGTAACAGTCTTTGCATAACAGACCTCCAGGAGGGGATCCCCGCATCCACTGCAGCACCTCAACAGCAGTTTCGCCAAAACGTGTGGCTTTGTCTGAAGTTTGCTACCTTGCCAGTTTTTTAAAAACTAGGGCCTTTTTTGTGGACTGGGATTGTCCCAACAAATCCAACTAATAGAGCTGCACTAACTGCAATTTAATTTAACATGCATTTAATATAAGTGAACATTAATTTAGTTCATTTTAGTTATATTGTAACTCTAAATGAGGGGCATTTGGCACCTATGAAATCCAGAGTGTCACAAGAATTGCAATGACATTGCCTTAACCTGCTATAGATACTCTGCTTATTTATTGATGGCAGTCCTTCTATCTCCCAATCGGATCACCATGCCATGCCATTATAGTACAGATGAGCACACCTGTTCCAAAACCAATTTATTTAACACCCTTGTGAAGTGCAAAACAGGATCTACATACTATAGAAATACTTGGATGACTTGCTACAGGTTGTCTTGGCAGGAGAAACTTAGCAAAATATTGTGGCAATACCAGCAGCTTCACAATATACTGTGACAGAGCTGCCAATCAGAAAAGTGCCATATTTTACGTATCATATTTTGGTTATGCAAGCCACTTTAAACACTCCAACATCCAATAACAAATAAAACAAACACCTGACTATATAGATACATAATTATAACAATTGCTGCACAATGGCATTGCACAGAAGCTAATTATTGAATGCCAGCATAAAAATGGATTATGATCATCAGGAATATAAAAGAAATAGAAACACCTGTGTAATGTGCCAGGAAGAGCTTGGATTCCTGAGTCTCTAAGGGAAAGAGGGCACAGCAACAGCCCTCAAATGCCAGTTCCACTTCCTATATTTTTGTATGAGCCACTTTGTTTTTCCACGTCGAGCTGCTGTGTTTTATCTGAGCCCAGCATGTGTTTCCTTTTCTTATCTGCTATTTAGCTCGAATCTGCAGGTCCTGCCTCAGCTTGATGGTTTAATTTTTGTGGTCTCTGTTACACAAATTTCAGAGCTCTTATTGCGGCCTTTCTGCATATTTAAAAGAAAGTCCTATGTGCCTTACATACATATAGCTGCTTGGGATTTCTGTGCCATACTAGCTCCCTGTATTATTGGCATACTACTACATACCTATATTTTTGTAGAGCAAACAAAGATGAATTTCAGCAGTTCAGCTCCTACAAACACTAACTCCTTGACCACAGGCATCAAACAAAATTAAAGCTTTGGATTTCAGTAGGCAGAATACAGACAATTTGTCAGAAGAGAAATAATGTGCGAAAAAATATTGGAATTAATCGAAGTCATTGTTTTGTATCATTGGATACATACATGTATGGCATGAAGGGAAGCTGTGTAGTAGATATGCCACTAAAAAAAAATCCGTTATAAGTTTTCTCATCAAGCTGAATCTATTCCATTATGGGTATGCTTTTTTTATAAATCCATTTGCCCTCTGGCTCAACTAGCAGTTAGGCAGTTTGTATATATACAATAGTTTGAACTTCATGGACATGAGTCTTTGTTAACCAAAGTTACTTTGTAAAATGCCTCTCCATTGGAAATAACTGAAATCCCGGTGGTAAAACCTACATATTGCGAAGTTGCCTGAAGTCTCCTGCAGAGGCAACTTCGGGCGATTTTAGAAGAACGAATCGATGTGTTGGTTTTTTCGCCAGCGATTTCGGTTATTTCCAATGGAGGGGCATTTTCAGAAGATTTGTCTCCTGCAGTCGCACTTAAATAATTGCAGCCTTGATAATTGCAGACGACAAATTTCTCCCTGTCAGCCACTGCCCTTAAACTTTAAAACACTGACACTCACTTTTGAGCTTGCATTATGTACTGAAAAATGGTTAAATCATCCTTTCTTTCACAAAACAGAAAACAGCAAATCTCCCCATTGGCCACTGCCCTTAGGGTAATGGTGCGTAGGCATTCCAGAGCCCCACAGTAATCTCAAGCAAAACAGCATGAATGAAAACAAGTTCTGATAACAAAAAATTCCCATTAAGCTAATTTGGAAACTCATTGTTTTTGACACTACATGGTAATCTAAAAATACCCATGTGCCATTATCCTTAGTAATACTTGTAGGCCATTTATCAAAATTCGTATAAGTATTTTTGTGTAGACAAAACTCATATTTTAGAAAATGTGAGTTTAGTCTACACTACTTTTTTTTAATGATCTGAAATAAAAAACACAAACGAATAAAAAATGCAGAACAAATATGAATATGAAAATTTCAAAATGTTTGTGCAGGAAAACCTCTAAAGGCTCAAATCAAAGTAAGAGGACAGCTCCCACTGACTTCTACATGACTGCACCAGCTTTTAGATGAAGACGTTCTATATTAAGAGTTTTTCATGTTTTTTACACTTGGGGGATTATTTACTAAACTCCGATTTTTACTGGTTGGAGTTTTAAGGAGGAAAAACTATTTTTTCTTAGAAAAATAAACTCACATTTTTGTGAATAATTAAAGCCCGATGCTGTTAAAAGTCTGAATAAAAAAAAGTACTCCATCTCAAACCTACCAAGGTCCTGTAGAAGTCAATGGCAGATGTTTACAATTGGAAGATATCATTCACATTTTTTCATGTTTGAAACCTTGAAATTCAGCTCTTAAAGTTCTAAGAGCGTCATTTTGTCGCCCCTGGTAACTAGTGGGGCACTGCCACCTGAGGTGAGTTACTCAACTCGCTTCATTTGCACAATGCCCCTGTATATCGGCCCCCTAATCTTGTGACTTGTTCCACTGACCCACCCATACGGTAGTATGCCGATTTCTTTATAACGAGATTGGTATTATAGATCTCATTCAGAAATTGATCTAATAAGCCTACAAGGTGAGAGTAAATATTTTGATATCAAAATCTTTCTCTTTCTAAGCATGATGCATACATTTAAAAAGTACTATATATACTAGGGTTTCTTCATACCACAGACTTTCATGTGATCTCAGCCCCACTGTCAGTATAATATATCCTATACAAGTGTTCAGATCAGCACAGCGAAACTCAAATCCGCCAACTTCTGCTGCAAGTCCTGAGTACATCATCTGACATGTCCACTGTACTGCTTTGAATACTTGCATATAAGACAAACTGCTTACAGTCTGTGAAACTGAAGTCAGTATTGTGAAAGAGCACTCTAATTTCTAATATGTGTAATATTATTTAATTTATTTATACAGCACCAATATACAGTGTTGTATTTTACAAATGGCATGCAAATGAATGTATAGATAAAACAGATAGCAAAGGTCCTACATTATACAATAGCTACTTAGGAAATGTGTGGTTCTTTTACTTCCCTTTTAATGAGAAGTCTACTTAAAAAGCATAGGCTTTCAATTACAAAAAATGTATACTCGAGTTTCCTCATTGCTGACAGTCAACTATCTTCAAATATCCAAGCACAGAATTTGAAAGCTAAAAAATGGTAACACGAGTTCACCTAATAAAACGCATAATCCACAAATGCACAAAATACATAGATTATTATCATTTATGTTGTGTTAACAGATTTCACAATGCTTTACAGAAAATATCCATCACAACCTTTGTGATGGATATTTTAAAACAACACCAGGCCAACCTTGCTGTTACTTTACAGGTGTTATGTTAAATCATACTATCCATGTATTAGACGTTAAAAATTATAGCATTATACAGTGTAATCTAAAATGTTATTTGTACTGAGAGAAAGGATTATGAAATACAGAGAGATGAGTAGCAAAACTTACCACATTGCTGGTTTCTAGTCTCCACTGTATACTTGCTTCTGCTTCTCACAGTGCAGCACCAAGCATTTGCTTGCACAGCACATGGTAACTGCAAGTGCAGAGGCAGGAATGCAATCTCACAACTGGAACCTTAGTATTCTAAGTCACAGACAAACCATTCTCAAAACAAAGCAGACTTTGTTAAGAAAACTATTAAAGTAGGCAGAGCCGGGGGGGAGATAATACCCTGCCTTGGTTTATGCATTGGTTTAAGACTACAGTTGCAATCTGCAATCCAAAGGCCCACAATTCCAAGTTTATTTTTCCAAAATCTCTTTCTTCAAAATGCCCCTAGACTATGAACATAAGGGTGATGTGCCATCATCACCCTGCTGATGACAAAAATAATGCCAATGTCCACTGACAGCCACTTCCCATTCACTTTTTGACACAGATTTGAGAAAGACGCTGTAATCAAAATGGCTCCTGTGCTATTTCAAATGTGCCTCAGTGGAGAAAACAGCAATTAGTTTTAAACAAATTTACAGCTCTTGCGAGGATCAGTTGGCTTCTGTAGGTTTCCCAGCTACGGGTGGAGAGTCAATTGGCAGGCAGGTAGAGGAACCCCATGGACATCTATGCTGATGTCTCTGATAATCATTATGGGAATCTCTGAGAATGAACTGCAGCCTTAAAACTTAAATCGGTTTACCAACTATCAAGTGTTGTAAGGGTGATCCTTTGTTTTACGTAGTGAGACACAGTACAGTGTCCAGTGGCGGAAACTAGATTTTAATGGACACCACACCAATTTCAGTTTAGGGCCTCAAAACTTTGGTTTGGTTTGGCTTTGACTGTTTCTACCACTATATATTGAAATTTCTAATTTATATGGGCTTTACTGGGCCCTCTATAGTGTAACAATGAAGTCAAAAAAGAAAAATCAATAGAACAGATACTTCATTGACAAGACCAAATGTGGCCAATAGCATAGAAGCACTTACAAGACATGAAAAAGTGGAAAAAATATATTTAAGGTCAACATTTAGGTTCTGTTACAGCTGGGGCACTATTTGTATGTTTTTCCTGTGTGTCTCTAGGTTTCTTAAGGCTAAGGGCAGACAGGCAGATTCGGGGAGATTTAGTCACCTGACGACTAATCACCTTCTTCCTGCCTTCCACCTGCTTGAATGAGAAAATGCCAGTGCAATGCACTTGTGGTGCTTTTATTTCCTAAATCCTCTGCAAGAAGATAAGCACACTATCTTGTGTATATAATAGTGTTTTACTTTCAATCACTGGGCATTACAGTGCTCGGCCAATAGGGCACCCAAAGCAAGCCACCCCACGAGTGTCATCACTCATTAGCAATCCCTCCTACCCCACACGCACATGCAGTGACATCACTTGTATCCATTCCCTCACTTCACTGTCAGAACAAAAGCCACATCCAAAGAGCTTCCAGAATGCCAGCTATTATTCTTACCAATGGCTTGATCTATGGGTAAGCGGACAGAACCATGGTTGTACCTAGTTCCCCCACCACCTCCACCACTGTTGAGCCCTAGTGACATGCCTCTTCTGCCTACCCCTAGTTCCGGAATCTATACTTTATGATCAAGCACCCTATTCAAAGTGAGTTTGCATGCAGACACACAACTAACTATAATTATAAAGTAAAGCTCCAGCAATGAAAAACTATGAAGTAATGCAGTTCATTACATGTAGTGTACTAATCAATGCCACCAAGATGGCAGCACCTGAAGTGATGCTGTGTTCTGTAGTAAACAACTCCCAGATACTTTACCCTAGACCAGGGCTGTCCAACTGGCGGCCCGCAACCCCCCCTTATATGGCCCTCCACATCAAAGTCTGACTGTTGTGTCTGTTTACCATATGTAAGATTTAAAAAGTATCACTACAGAGATTGACTGGCCCCTGCATTGTTTAAACCTTAAATTCACACTATGATCCCCTGTATTGTTCACACCTGTGATCCCCCTGTATTGTTCACACCTGTGACACCTCTATTGTTTATATCCTAAAGCCCTGTACTGTTCACATCTGAGACCCAGACTGAAACTGCCCACATTGTTCACCTGTTCACACCTTATTCAAAATGCTAATGGGGCACCAGCACTGTGTCACTGTATGTACTACATTTTAGACTGGTCCTGATTCCTGTCTCCTGCTCTGTTCTGCCTTCCGTATGCTCCCTGTGTGTGTCATACATTGGTATTTGTTCTGGGGGTTTGTTAGCAATTGAAAATTATTGTTAGTGGCCCCTAAGGTGTTTAATCATATGCTGGGGTACTGTATTATACACAGGGGAGGAGGAGGCATATGGATTTATGGGTATGTCTTATATGACTTAGCTTTTTTCACATATGAGTGACATCTTTGCCAGGGCAGGCAAGAGGTAGTTTGGCTCCCTTGGCAAGAGCTTCAATCAGTGTCCCCCTGTCCTACATTACCATTTCCCTCCTTACAATGATGGTTTTTAAATAAAGAGAGCAATAAAGTGTAACAATTTTTTTCATTTATATTACTGCCCCCTGTACCAGCAAGTCCAGCAGCCATCCATAATACACCCTGCCCATACCTGTGCAAGCAAGCTCAGCAGCCATTCAATATACAGCCCTCCTGCAGCCACCATATTGCCCCCAATCTTTACCTGTGCCAGCAGCAGCCAAAAATAAATCTGATTATATTGCCCCCAAGTATTTATGTACCTGTGCCAGCGCCCAGCAGCAACAGCAAACATATGGCCCCCAAATCTGTACCTGGCTTTGCCAGCAGGAAGCTTCACACTTTACAGTAATAGAAAGAATGTCTTCAGTTCAGTGCAACTGTGCAAAGCTGAGAGCAGCGAGAGCCACACCAAGCAGGCTGCTAGCTCTCTGCCTCTCTCTGTCACCCAACCACATCAGTTACATTATTGACGCGTGTATGCACATCGCGCTGCACCGCACAAAGGAGCTATTACTTGCCGGCAAGAGGGATAAGGTGAAGGAGATGGATTCCACCCAACTGGGTGACCAGGATTACTGAAACAAATTATTAAATAATCGCTTGAAAAAAACCGAAAAAATTTAAAACTGAAAAAAAATCTCCTTAAAAGTGCACCCCTCAATGATGGCTCCCTAGAGAGCGGCCTACTCTGCCTACCCCTAGTTCCAACCCTGATCCCTGCAGTGAGCACCAACTATTTGGTTTTTTGGTGTTCTATTAATGTGGACATGGTCTTGTGGTAACATGGGTGTGTCTTAAAGTGGGTGTGGTCTAAAAACAGGGAGTGGCTAAACTGTCTTCTGTTATCGGCCCTTCACCATGTAGATTAGAAAAATTCCGGCCCTCAGTACCATAGAAGTTGTTCAGCACTGCCCTAGATAATTTAAAGTTATATTGTACAAGCTAACATGACATTCAAAATTCTGCTATCTACATTACCCTGAACTAAATGCAGGGCCTGTTAAATACACATTATCAATACGGTACAATGGAAATTTTAACTATTAAATAAATACATTTTCACAGAGAACTGTTTCTTGTCACCCGCAGCAAGAGTGATTGCTTAAAATGTTTGCTTTTTCTTCAAAAGGCAGTGTTGCATGGTCAGACACTGAATTGTTTCACCACATGAGAAACTATTCTCAGAATTTGCAGAGTATGTTTCTGCCCTGTAGCTGTACACACCTTTATTTGCAAAGTCCCCAGAGAGAGAGGGAGGGATTTTAACTTCCAGATTGCAGAATTTCTATTTTTTGTGTATTGTATCTTGATGTAACAAAATCTTCATTTAATGTGCAAGATACAATCATTTAAGATAAGCACTAGTCTTATAATTATTTCACTGTGTTTTGTATTGAATGCAACATTTGCCCCCTTTATCAATCATTTTATTCTGTATTTACAATATAACTATATTTAGAAATATTCACTATTAGCGAAGACTACAAAGTGCAAAAAAGTAAATACTCTGATATCCTGCGGTGTTTTTCCCAGTATTTCAGCATCATTCCTGGAGCTGTCAACCTCCAAAATATTTATACACGGTGTAGAGTGCAGTGTGTGTAGCACGCTGGCAAAAATGTTTTCAACCCGGAAGTGATGTTGGTGGAACGGCGCGCAACCAAGGGCGCGCGTGCGTATTAGTGCGCAACCGAGGACGCGTGTGCGTAAACGAGGACGCGCGTGCGTATTTGTGCGTAAATTAGGACGCGTGTGCGTAATCGTGCGCAACCGAGGACGCGTGTGCGCAATCGTGCGTAAACGAGGACGCGCGTGCGTATTCGTGCGTAAACTAGGACGCGCGTGCGTTGTCGTGCGCAAAGCTGCTTCCAATCCTTTACAGTTCAGGGTTCCCTTGTACCTTGACCTTTATGCCTTGATAAGTAATAGTTGCAACAGAAATACTGAATGCAGACAATGGTGCACCAGCTAAATGTACATTAGGTCTCTTGTTTTGGGAGTCTCTGGCTAAAAATGTCCACTTCCAACTGTCTTCATTGAATGTTATACATTAATAGTTTTACATGAAGCCAATGACACTGGGGGTTTAAAGAAAAATGTCTAGTAATGGAATTACAGTATACATGCATAGTTTCAGCAGTAGTAATTTTTAAAGAACATACTATGATAGCAAAGGTATTTCCATGTGCATCAGTTAACTGGAATTCTTCACAGTGATTTAAATTACAATTGATATATAAGTACATAGATTATTGTAGGAACTCAACATTATTTCTCTGTACATGGTTGATACTTTATTGCTTGACAAATATGGTACTCCTAGGCAGCAATAATAAATTCATAGAGGCAAATTTAATAAAGGGACAGTGATTAACGCTAGCGAAAATTTGCCAGCGTGACGTTATTTTGTTACTTCGCCGATTTACTAACGGTCGCTGGCATAACTTTGCTAGTGAAAGAGATGGACTCTAGCGGTACTTCACTGCCTTACTCCTGGCGAATTTGCGCTCTGACGAATGGGCGTAACTACGCAAATGCACTAAGATGTGGATTTTACTGAATGTTACCTCTTGCGCCAGACTTGCCTTCTCCACCTCAGACCAGGCAAAGTGCAATAGAGTAGATAGGACTTCCTCAAAAAATAGTCCAAAAACAAGTCCAAAAAAACACTGACGACTTTTCATTTTTCAGGGCTGCAAAAAGATCGTAAATTTTTTCTGGGGTACCCGGCCACCCCCCTACATTTCCTAACATATGGCAAACTATACACTGGGCTCATGTGTAGGGCAATATAACAACTTTATTTTATTGTATTAAGGTTTCCCAGGCTTGTGTGGTGTAATGTATTTGCTGAAACATATACGTTGTACTTTAATGAGCGAAGCCGTCGCAGGCGAATTTTCTGAGGTAAGTGAATTTGCCCCATAATCTTTATAAATATCTCACATATATTAATATCCATGATTTTACTGGTTTTGCTTCTGTTTGTAAGGTAATATTTGGTTTGTCTAGCTCAATGGACAATAGATGGCATGATTGTATTGAATTAGAATGGCAAGATATTAAAGGGGGCATCCATCCAAACACTTTTTGTTTGTTTAATGAAAGAACATGCAGTTCTAAAGCATTTTCTAATATGCACTATTTTAATATGTTCAATAATGTTAAAATTGTTTGTATATGAACAATGGCAACTGAAAGGTGTTTCTGTCTGTCCTTTGCTATTCATTTTCTGTTTGCCAGACGACAGAAACAATTAATCCCAAATCAACTCTCCTCCTCCAACTCTCCTCCTGTTCCCACATTACCTTGCAATTATTCTCCTTGTTTGCAGGTCTGGACAAGGAGAAGTTTAATCAATATGGGGTGGAATATTGTAGGCACCCTTCAGTGATTATAATCATTAACAAGGAAAAACTTCAAATGATGTTACATTTAAAAAAAATACTATAAAATCATTGGACATTTTTTAATGTATACTGTAATGCTTCTTAAAATTAAATTAAAAGAAACATTTTAAGAGTGAAAGAATGGCAAAATAAGAGGGTAACTACAACCTGGAAGGAAATGGCAGCATTCCATCCTAGTTGTCTAATAAGACAGACATCCAAACTCACTAGCAGAATACTTCCCTGAAATGCCAAGGTAGGGATGCTGGAGAGAGAAATGTTTAGCTAAAGGCAAACATTGAACTTCATGAACTTCTGTCAATTTTTCACCTTTACGTGGTTTAGGACTTTGTAACTATGTAAGGCTGATGAGGTAAATGGTAAAGGGAATGATAAGCGAAGAGTGAGCTGCACAAAAAAAGATAGGACCTGACCATAAGTGGTTACATGTATGGATCAGCAATGGAGTACAATCTAGTTTCCCATGCACAACTCTAAGAAAAAAGTGGGGTTTACCATGACTTGATTTGGTATGGTGGTGTGCAAATTTTATGCTCATAACTAAAAACCCCGTCTTTATAAATACAATACGTGCACTAGCAGAGATACGAAATGACTAGTGGAACAGGAGACCAGGGAAATTGCATTGATCAAACGCCTCTCTTTTGTATGTTTGTAGCTTATTTGGCAAGATTGGTTGTACGTCCATTGTACCTATATATTTTTACCTAGCCTTGGCGTGCTCCCCCAACCTTGCCCTTTTGTTAATGTCTACATTCAGAATATAATACAGCACAGTATAATTTATTTCATTTCGAATACATTTCATACAGACTTAAATAGTAGTAAATGCCAGGGTAAAAAAAGCACGTGAAATGTAGGAAAGGCAATGTCATGCAAGGGCCAGTTTCCTATAACAATGAAAGGAAAAGATAAGGCACAGTGAAAATTGCTGTATTGCTTTATCAGTTTGACCTTTCAGAGCTGACAAACAGAATTATTAACTTTTCTACATATTTATTTCGTCTTACTCATAACTGGACGCGTTCAAGTATTTTCCTGTATAAATAAATAGTTTAATTAGTAATTTAGTAATTATTCACTGGCATTTCTGGAAACAAGTCTGCTAAACCAATCCTTTCATTGCAGGTGATAGATTTACTTTACCCAGTATAGATGTGTTTACCTTTAACTCCACATAAAGGTGTCACTTATTAAAGGCATTGATTATACTAATTTGTGTATAGTGCCAGAGAATATCTGTGCATTTTAGTGGCTTTTATGTTCCCCTATAGACTCTCTTTATAATCTAATGGTACAGCTACATTATCCTTACTGTTTAATTATATCTAAGGACTGTACCAGTAAGGCTGAGCACATTTTGAACAAACTGACACCTACAGCACACACTGATTATTCACCCCAAAGAAGGCGTTGTATGCATTTGGTAGAAGTTTTTTTGCCCATTATTGTGTATAACTATACATTTCTGTTACTTACTGAGCACCACAGTGCCCTTATGTGAACATATGTTGCAGGGAATTATTACAATTTAAAACTTAAAAAACCCTCATTCAATATTAATATTGAATTAATATTGAATTTAAAGTTATCACATGCCCAATCCATGTTTAGTTAAAGGGGTTGTTCACCTTTATGTTAACTGTTAGTATGATGTAGATAGTAATATTTCCAGACAATTTAAAATTGGCTTTAATTTTTTATTATTTGTGGTTTTTGAGTAATTTAGCTTTTTATTCAGCAGGTCTCCAGTTTGCAATTTATTCTAGCAACCATTAATTGATTTGAATAAGATACTTGAATATGAATAGGAGAGGGCCTGAATAGAAAGATGAGTAATAAAAAGTAGTAATATCAATACATTTGTAGCCGTACAGAACATTTGTTTTTAGATACGGTCAGTGATTCTCATTTGAAACCTGTAGAGAATCGGAAGAAGAAGGCAAATCATTAATAACATATAATAAAAAAATCAATAATGCAGACCAATTGAAGGGTTTCTTATAATTGGTTAACCTATAACATACTAAAAGTTAACTTAAAGGTGAACCACCCCTTTACCTTAATCTTCTGCATAAAAATTGGTAGTTAGTCTTACATTTGGAATGGCAATAGGTGTTGTAGGTCTAGAAAATGATAGAGGGTATGTGCTTTCCGTTCTCCCAGCATCTGTGTAAACTGGCATAGCTATATAACATTTCATTTCCTTTCCACTCTTTATTCTTTATAAAGGTAAACAAAGAGTGAGACACTGACAGATTACCTCTTAAATATGTACTTATAACCTGCCCTACAGGCAAAGATAAGGAATTTCAGAATTACAAAAAGGGATTTGGAGAATAGGGAGGGGGAGTATGTAAAACGCAAACTAACCCATCAGTCCTTTATAATATAAGTCACATTCCACTCTTGTTACATTTACCCATTCATTAGAGTTTATGGATACCTGCTATCCCGCAGAGTTTTGATTCTAGAACATGGTTTAGAATCTGAAGCTCAGTTACTAACTGTAGGCTAAGTGCAAATAAAAAAATGGTACATATTCCAGAATTTCAACATCAATGTGCCTACCACTAATCAATGCAAACTTTTAACATTCACCACTAGGCGCAAGCTATGATAAAATATGGGTGTATAGTTTGTGTAAATAGCACACAAGTTGCATCCTTATTTGCACAGGATATTACTTGTACTAAGACAAAACTAGCTAGAAACAGTTCAGAGTAAGTGTCAAATTATGTGTAGACAACCGTTTTGTAAGTCAATTAACTTTGCAATAACAGTTAATTTGTAGCCTTACAGAGTATTTTTTTTTTGAAAGGTGTCAGTGACCCCTATTTGAAAGCTGAAAGGAGTCAGAAGAAGAAGAAGGCAAATAATTTAAAAATGATGAAATAGAAAAAAGGAAGACCATTTGAAAAGTTGAAATGAGCCATTTGAAGCTAATTCTAACATACTAAAAGTTAACATAAAGGTGAACCACCTTTTTAAATTCAAGTTATTTGATCCCTCAGTGATGGCATTCTGCATTCCAAGAGGTCAGAGTTAAAATAGTATATCTGAGATGATAAAGCCCAGGACACAGATGGATTAGATCACTTGACCTTGGCCATTGGTTGGGGATCACTGGTGTAACTTGTTCCTGTGACCTAAGGAACAGCAGGCACCATGTAACTGGTTATATAATTGATTGATTTATATCTTCATTATATAATTGTGCAGACCAAATTATAGGATACAAAAGAGATCAGATAATTAAGGATACAATCAGCAGCAATCCAATCCTTCCTTCCACTTGGTGCAGAAGTGCAAAGTGAAAACTGCATTCATGGCACACAAAAACAGAATGTTCCCAGATCAAAAAACTCCATAAAGAGACCTATGTTGTCCGAGTGTATACAGTGCTGTCTGTACTAAGCAGTGTTGTATTCATAATGGTAAAGTAGGGGAAGTCACATATACCTACCTCCCTCTCTCTCACTATACAGTGCTGTTGAAGTTATTGTGTGCCAGACCTCTCTGGCAGGTGATAAGGACCAGATGGGGTTGTGCTCTTTACTGCACACTGGATTTTTCATCCATTGTGAGGTTCAGAGCGCAATTAGACCCCAGACACAGTGAGCACTGAGGGACAATTAGTGCTCTTGCATTTACCTCCAGGGTCTCTGTTAATGACCCCCAGAGATACCTGACATGTCACTGCCCACTCCTAGTTCTAGAACATCATAACTGCCTCATACAAAAAGGAATGTAAAGGTAAACTACCCTTTTAACTTGCAACATAGAAATTCATGTTTATATTGCAAGATGTCTTGGAATACCAGTGCCTACATAATATTACGAGATTATTTTATGGTGCACTTCTCCTTTTAACCTTGTTTATGTTTTTTACACACAATTCTCTATAACTAAATAGAACTCAGCAGGTCCGGACTGAGAATTAAAATAGGCCCTGGCATTTAAGGTACACAGAGGCCCAATCAGCCCACACAGAGGCCCAAACAGCTCCCACCAGCCCACTAAATACTGACTTTCTATGGGACCTTATAGCAGCCCCTCTGGCATTTGCCAGAACCCACAGATTGCCAGTCCGGGCCTGGAACTCAGTTCAAATTCATAACACATGGTTGCAGAGAAAGAAAAGCACCCTGCATTTCCTATGCTGAATAACAGGTTCTTGTAAAAAGGGATGAAGGTTTTTTTGGAGAAAATTGCTTCAAATGAATGTAAGGACATCATGAAAGGAAGTATAAACTGTACAATACATGAGACAAGTACAGTGAATATAGAACAGTAAAGACTGGGAAATTTGTCTCATTAAGCCCCAAATTGCTGAATCTCACATGAGAATGTCATCTTTGCTTATATGACATTCCAACTCATTTTGTACTGGAGAGTCTTGTTTGACTGATCTCCTACCTGCCCATATGCTCACTCTGCATTGGGGAACCTTAAAGGAACAGTAACACCAAAAAATAAAAGTGAAAATATAATGTATTGTTGCCCTGTACTGGTACAATTCGTGTGTTTGCTTTAGAAACTGAACTATAGTTTATATAAACAAGCTGCTGTGTAGCCATGTGGGCAGCCATTCAAAGTTAAAAAGGTGAAAAGGTACAGGATACACAGCAGATAACAGCCTCGGGGCAGCTCCTCAATGAACCTATGCGTCGCTCGCACGTTCGCATGGGGCGGTGCGCCAATCCAGGCAGGTACTAGGACCTTGCAGCCTCGGGGCGCCAGATGAGTAAATCCACCCCTGTGTACAAGTGTACCTACTAAAGCAGGGAAAACGAAGAGCTCCGGCCACATTCTAAATTCCAATATTCCCTTCTAATTCCTTCTCGGTTATGTGCGCAAAAAAAGTCAAAATTCAGCATAAGGCACAACTCTGTGTGAACGTTTTAACATTGGTTACAATTATGCCAGACGCAACTCTTCCTATCAGCCACAATAATGTTGAATTCTGAGGTAAAAAACATGGCACATTGCAGCCAAAATTGCTCTTTGCATGCTGCACTTGCTTATTTCATTGTCTCACAACCTGCCCTGAGCATATTTTCTGGATATTTACATTCCAAATAAACTGTATTGAATTATTAATAATTATTTATATTCTATATATATCATATAGATTTTAGTTTAATAATTTTAGGCAGAATCAGTAATATTCTGATTTGTTAAGAACTTGCACTTTTTTTGTAGATCATTTCTATATTAATACCCTGTCTTTAACTCGACACAAACAGTGGGTGTGAGTGTAAGACGTCACACTTAACAGCTGCAATTATTTGCCTTATACATCCCTTCTGTTCTGTTTGTTTGCTTTTCTCATATCTACTGTATATAACAAAAGCGAAAATATAGTCTTAGTTTGCAATCCCTGATCACAGGTATTCTAACTTTATATTTTAAGCTTGTTTTATAGTGTCTTGTTTGATATGATGGAATCACAGTGTCCCCTAGTGTTGAGGGTTAGAACACCATGCATTGTTTTGGCAGCAATTACAAACTTACAGATCAGACTAAGACATAAATGGTCAGATTTACTAAAATTCAAAATGGTCTTGGAAAATGTACCACTATCAAGATAGTGGGGGAAATTTAATAACATACAGTAGTTATTAAATTGCACAATTGATGAACGCAACCAGTAAGGAATTGTTTTCATCTATCTACTACAAGAAAACAAAAGCAAAAGCAATTTGCAGTGGTAGCAAACCCATGGGCCACACCATTAATGAATGCTCCTGGCTACTTACTCTGCTGTGTAGTTCTGCATTTCTGGAGATGATCTGTCAAACTGCTACAGTAAAGGAGGTGAGTAGATGCAGTAGAAAGAGACTCATGGTTCCACTGCACAAAATTTTTTTTTAAAAAAGCATGGCTTACTTATCCTTTAAATTAAAATTCCTGTTTCCAAACTCTAAATTAAATGCAATCTAAAACTGTTCTAGTGACTCTGTCCCACATCTCACTATAGGTACACTAGAGCATTGTTTTTTATTTTTTTCCATGTAGTAGTCAAATTATCTGATATACTACATGCAAAGGAGGCCATCATTTTGTGAACAGTGGTATTTGTCCCTTGGTCTCCATTTATACAGCACCTTACTGAAGAAATAATTACTGGAGGAATAACCTGTGTATCTTAAAAAAAGACAGATGCAATGCCTTGTTTGAGCAACTTGAGGCAACTTCAAGCGATTTTGGTAGACTAAAGTTATACATGCTATGAGCACTTCATGTTCCCCCATACACCCTCTTCTCTAATACTAGTGTATATTAAAAGGCAGTGACTCATTACTTTATGTCGTTTTTTTTTTACTTTTTGATTAAACAAATGGTTAAATGAGAACAGTATTTGATAAAAAACTTCTAGGTGAAAGAGATGTTTCCACAGCACAGATAACATATCAATCAAACCCTTTCTGTGATTCTGTTAATAGGCCTTTAAATAGATAGTAACTTCAACTTGTCACTAGGAATATGTTCCAACTGACTGGTAAGCCTCATGCACCTGGTATAACAAGTGTGCATTTGTGAGAGTGTTCATTAGTCTGGACTTTTATAAAACAGGTGCTAGGCTACATTTTACAGTTTGTGGGATACCACAACATCGTGAAAGAGGGACCAGTAGCATTTTGTGTGTAAGTATGAAGAATGGAAGCCATTGAATTCTCAAGCACATCTGTGGCTCTTATCAGTCACTGAAGTGAACAGTAAGTGCAAAGTAATGTATCATCACAGTGCAAACTCCATGTGGCTAGGGTTGCCACCTTTTCTTGAAAAAAATACCAGCCGTCCTATATTTTTATGGTTTTTCCCTATAAATAACATTGACATTAAGCAACATTTTTACAGTGCCAGGCCGGTAAAATACCAGCCAGGTGGCACTATTGATTATAATGTTTGCAAGATGAGGACACAAGACTTCTTTAAAAGATCTGTCTCCTTATAAAGGGTATTGTTTAGATTGTGGCAACAGGGCTGTTGCACACTCTGGCCACATCACAGATATGTTCAGTACTTTATGAAAGATATGTTATGTGGGTGATATGTGGAAATGCTAAAAATCATGACATTCCCATGCATTATTGAACTCCGTCAGTGATATATCGTCTCGCAACTATCACTGTGTAGGGGTTATTGTTCATTTGCACATATTAAAGAGCCATTAACACCAAAATTTAAGAGAAATGTAAAACTTTAAAATACATTCATGTAAAAATGCTCAAAGGGTTATTCTAAGCGCTTATGAAATTTACATTAATATTCTTGTCTTTAATTCCAAGATATTGCCATATGCACTGTGAAAATAAGGAATTTTGTACCAACAGTGCCACCTACTGGTCAGTTTCCCAACAGGCGAGAAACTGATATTAGACATGTGAAAGAACATCTTAGGTGTCTTTCCTAAAACAGCAAAACCAGAATAGTCCTCTCTCTTTATTGTATTCTTGCCCTGCTCTGGTAGAAAATATGTACTAAGTAAGCCAAGGGAGTTTTCTTTCAAGTTGCAATAGAGCAGTAGGGCCCACTTTAAAATAGCAGATAATAGATAAGATGTTCAGAATTTAATTTAGAAATGAAGGTTGATGGCACACACATATTTCAGCCAGTAGAGAAGCATGAGAATTTGCCCCAACAGTGTGCCAACTGATATAGGAGAAACCCTGGAGCTACCGCCGCCTTAGGTCTAAGGTTCCCAGAGACCTCCATCACTGGACACAGCAAACTTGCACCAAAATAATTGGGCACAGATGTAATTTTGACACAAAGCAGCAGAAATTATGGCATGACAAGATTTTCAGTGTAATTGATAAAGATTCATGTCAAAGAACAAATGTGCCTGTGCGAGTTTTAACAGATTGACTGCAATGAGGTAAACACATTGCCATGTTATGGTCACAGTTACACTGAATTTATGGGGAAAATGTGGCATTGTAATAAAAAAACCATTGTGACTTGAGCCTTAAATTGCACTTTGCGCACTGTGGCTGTAGCTGTAGTAAAGTAAATATTTTATGGTGTTACAAGTCCTATAGTAAAACATACCACAGAAAACAATAAATTGCATAAAGCTTATACTATCTGAAAAAGGTGAGAACAATATTCTGTGAGAAAAAAATATACTTTCATATATTATAAGATACACGGGGCATTCACTAAGAGGGATAGTTTGTCATTTATAAGCCATATTTTTGTTACAGCAACTTACATAATGAGTATTAACCAATTAGCTTGATATTCTTTATCAACAGATGATAGATAATGGCTGAGGCTTAGATGTGAGCATGCTACTGAAATATTTGGAAATTAAAAATAAAATAACAGAAGACTAAAAATTAACAACTGTTTGATAAATGAGGCATACAGATTATTTTAAATTTGCCATCATTACATATACATGGAAGCTAATTTACATTTAGATCTTGGCAGTGTTGCTGTATAAAATTATGGTGTTGTATGGCTGTTGTCAGCCTGCATATTTTTGCAGGCTGAGAGAAGCAGATCTGCCTCTTCTCCATTGATTTGAATCCGATCAGCCGGTGTGCGGTTACACACAGGCTGGGGTCAGCCCAAACACTGATTTCAGCTCTGCTGTGTGTGACCTCAGCCAGGCTGATCAGATTCAAATTATTGAAGCAGGGGCACTGAACAGATCTGCTTATCTTAGCCTGCCAATATATGCCATATTATTGTACTATCCGGGATCTGTAAGTTTCTAAATATATTTCACTAAAATACACTACGTGTTTTCAACATGGCGGACAAATTCAGGGTCCAGGGACCACTGGCCTGGGCCCCCCTTCGGCCTCCCTGCCCGGCTCCTACTGAGGCGCCGCTCAGTGCGCACACACGCATCATGGCGCATGCGAGAGTGGCGCCACCAAGCGGGCATGCGCGAATGGCGCCGAAACTTTTTTTGGGTGATTCGAAATATGGGGAGATGTGGTCTGGCCTGACACTGGACAAATTCTCTCAAGATGAATTGCACAAATAGGTATTTGCGGAGTTGTCTGCTGGTGACGTAATTACATTGCATATTTATAATCAGTCCAGCTATATTTTGCATGTAAATTGCTTTTCCCAGTAACGGAACTAAATGCTTGGGAGCCCAGGCGCAGGATGTGCACCCCCCCCAAGCCCTCTAGATGTACTAGATGCGCAGTTTACTTACCGTTGCCATCTGTGGCGGGCCCCGAGGGGGAGCGATCCCTGGTGCAATTGCACCCTTTGCTCCCCCGGTAGTTACGCCACTGGCTTTTCTGCTTGGCTTTTTTTTTTTTTTTTAATAAAACACCTCAGAGCGGAATTATGGGCAATGAGAAAAAACAGAAATGCATGTTGGGAAAATAAATCTACAGGTTGAAAAATGCACATTATTATTTATTTGTGGTATCGGTGTATTTACGCTCGACCATGCGTTTTTAAAAACCTGTGACCTCGCCCTTAAAGTAATGTCACTTTACAGCAATGGACAATTGAAGGTGTCATATTTTTATGCTTGCTATTTACACAGGCATAGACTGTGTAAGCTGCCACAAAAAATCACTATTTATTGGGCCAGAGGGGAATGTTTGTGTTTGGCAGACTTGAGTACTTGATATATATATATATTGGCCTGGCACCTAGAGGCACATTAACTTAGGGTCGAATATCGAGGGTTAATTAACCCTCGATATCCGACAGTCGAAGTATAATCCTTCGACTTCGAATATTGAAGTGAAAGGATTTACCGAATTTCCTTCGTTCGTACGATCGAAGGAAAAATCGCTCGATCGAACGATTAAATCCTTCGAAATGAATGATCGATTTTCCTTTGATCAAAAAAAGCTAGGAAAGCCTATGGGGACCTTCCCCATAGGCTAACAACATTGGTGCTCGGTAGGTTTTAGGTGGCAAAGTAGGTGGTCGAAAATTTTTTTAAAGAGACAGTACTTCGACTATCAAATGGTTGAATAGTCAAAGATTTTTAGTTCGAATCATTCGAGTGGAAGTAGCTAAGTATTTTTTATTCTATTCCTTCACTTGAGCTAAGTAAATGTGCCCCTTAGACAAGTGAAAGGCTCAGTGAATACAAAACAGTTAAAAGGGTCATTTTGAAATATGTGTGTGCGCCTCTCTATGTGTCTGAGTTTGTTTCCATTTATTTCGCCTATAGCAGCATAAATAAAAGGCGCAGTGACCAGACGATAGTTAGGATGTTTGTATTAGCAGTAGGCAAGACTAGCGGTCCCCAGAGGTGCACAGAACTTCCCATGTTCTCCCCTCCCAAGGAAATGCGGTCAGGACTGGGAGGAGACTCGCTGCTGAGGTGCAAAGGAAAAAGTTCGCTGTTATTTCCAGCCTCGCTTTTAACCCGCCTCCAGGTAGGTAGCAAGTGTTGGGTGGGAGGGAGAGCGCTGGGCATGGGACACAAGACACTGTGGGAGTGGGAGACGTTTTGCGCTTCTACGGTATTACTGGCATGTGCATGTAGCGCCTGTGTGTAATCAACCAGCACTGCTAGAACATTAGAAGCGCTGCGAGCGGGGACATGTATGGAACAATAGGAATCCGGACTTATAGTGTACTTTTAACTATCCTACTATGGCCTTTCTCCAGTTAATTCCCCTGCAGCTCTGTGTGTGTGTGAGGGGGATGGGACTGGTATGCTGAGGTTTTAAACTGGAGAGAGTTTATGAAGGAACACGGGATAACCACGGAGACAGTGAGAGTGACAGTGCGGCAGAACCAATAGAAACTGTTAAGAGCAGTTTACGAGCCAATGGAGAGTTGCGAAAGTTGACACACTGGTTGTAACGAGTTTAGTCACCGTGTAACCCCCTCCTCCACTGGAATCTTAGTTGTGGCGAATGGCTACAATGACCACTACTGGCTGTAACAGACTGTCAAGAGAGCTTTGCAGAGCCTCCTATAGAAAATTTCTATATAAATGTGTTGTTTCTCTAACCTTCACACACATATATAGATATATATATCTCTCTCTCTCTCTCTCTCTCTCTCTCTATATATATAGATATATGTCCCACAAAGCATAAACACTCCTGTATGTATGGATTTGGGGGCTCTGTATTAATTTTATATCTTTTTTGACTGACCTTTATTTTTTCCTAAAATATTTCTGTCTGTGGGAGATTAGACGCCCAGCAACAAATTGCCTCTTCTTCGGATGACTAATCTCCCCTAAATGCCTTCCCACCGGGCCCCGGCTAGAGTGTAAATTGCCGACGGGATGGCTCTCGACTGGAAGACATTTAGGGAAGATTAGTCGCCTGAAGAAGAAAGGATTTGTTGCTGGACGACTCCCTCGGTAGCCACATCTGCCACCACCCTCAGAGGTTTGACCCCCACCTCTTGCTGCGGGGGCTAAGCCCACTTTATTACTGATAGGTGGAGAGGGTATAAGCAGCAGGATCAGCTTACAAAAATATAGAACATTTATTTACACCCCATACTAAATCACAGTTGTACTTTTATCAGTTCCCACATGTCAGATTTGAGGTACAGACAGAAATATTTTAGGAAAAAATATATAGAATTAATACAGAGCCCCCAAATCCATACATACAGGAGTGTTTATGCTTTGTGGGACATATATATGTGTGTGTGTGTGTGAAGGTTAGAGAAACAACAAATTTATATAGAAATTTTCTATAGGAGGCTCTGCAAAGCTCTCTTGAATGAGCTCATGTCAAGAAGGGGAATCTATATATATAGTTGGCCAGCTTAAATATATTGCAATATATGGACAAACAATCCCTGTGTTGTTTAAAGGGTTAAAGGGTAAGGCATTTTTTAGTAGCAGTATGCACAAAATGTCTGTCTTAAATATATTGATAATGGGTTTTATATATATATATATATATATATATATATATATATATATATATATATATATATATATATATATATATATATATATATATATATATATATATATATATATATATATATATAATTTTTTTTTTTTTTTTTTTTTTTTTTTTTTTATTTATTTATTTTTTTTACAAACACGTATTAAAATGCAACTAAAACTGCCAAACTGTTTTTTAATATGCCAAATTGATGCTGTGAAACCCAGAGAGGATACAGAGTAGGACTCTGTCTTAGGTTAACTTGTTGAACTGCAGTGTAACCTCAAAGTGGAGGTAGCAGATGTTTCAGACATAAGCAAGTAAAAGACTCCAGAGTGTTACATGAAAATTTTAAATTAGCTAGTGTATTTTTTGCTGTTTTCCTGCCATTTGTACATTTTTTAGACTAGAAAATAATAGGGATATATTGTAATTTCTTTTTATTTTCCTACACAAATCTGGCTAAAGGAAAGCATCACACTGGTTATGGAAACGATCCCAGACAAGCCTGATGTGAAAAACATGTCTAAAGTATGCAGTATATGGCTGCACAAACTCTAACTGAAATGGATTACCAATAGTCTAGTACTGCCAAGGCACAAAATGTCAGCTGTCTGGCATCCTCAGCTAACTCTCTGTGCTACTCGACTGTCTCCTAACACCATTAGGTTAATAGTTGCTCTGATCCGTGAACACCCCAAAGTTCCCTCACGGCTTTGTCATAACCTTCTATGAGAAGCATTGTGTAGCACACTTCTGTTTCTTAGACCCCCCCACCGATCACAATACACCTAACAACCCCATAGATATTTAGGGACATGTTTACTAACATTGGAGATAAATATCTGGAGAGATTTCTGGAGATGTTGCCCATGGCAACCAATCAGCAATTAGATTTAAACAGCCACAGCAAAGTTAGAAAACAAAAGCAAAGATCTGATTGGTTGCTATAGGCAACATCTCCAGAAATCTCTCCAGATATTTATCTCCAATGTTAGTAAACATGCCCCTTAGTGCCAATGTGAAAAATAACTCACAATACAGTTCTCCCTGTATGCAGGGAGAGTAAAATGGAGATTATTGGAATTGTTCTATCCAAGTTTTCTATGTGTTATAGACTAGGAGCTATCAGTCATCAGTGTTGGTTCAGTATACAACAACAATTATTTAGTATATGGTTTAGCTGATTTTCCATTTACTTTCATTTGAGTCATTCATTCTTCTGACCAGTGTTGGGCCAAGTCGGCTGGGTGCCCTAGGCAACCTCCTCTTGCATGCACAGAAGAATGCATGCGCTGAATATGTGCCGCATCCACGGAAAGGCTGCAGAAGAAGGCAGGAACTAGGGGAAGGCGACAGAAGAGGAACGTGCCTGGTGTCACTCTACTTTTGTGCCCTAGGCACGTGCCTCTTCAACCTACCCCTAATTCCGGCCTGCTTCTGTTTTAAAGAGCAGTATAAAATGATCAATTTAAAAAAATTTGTCATGCACCAAATTCATGATTTGGGCAGATCCGAGCCTCTTACAGCAGGATTTGGTCAAATCCAGATGCCTAGACACACTGAATCTGACAATTTTTGCTGGCTGCCGGCATTCAGCTGAATCCCAAAATAAGAATTTGAAGCATCCCTATAAAAAATAGATTGTTTTTAATGGCAGGTGTTTCCTGCTCTAGTGACTAAAACACATACAGTTGTAGGTCAATGCCATACAATCCTGTTCTTGGATGGCTTATTTAATGTAGCAGTGCCAGAACTTGCCTCTGCCTCGCATTTACTTGAATGGGAAATCCAAAAAAGGTTTCCTAGAACATTTTTGGGCTCAAAGGCACCATTAATGCTACGATACATGATTCCTATATAAGTGAATGGGAGATGGCAGTTGTGGTGGAGGAGCAGAGAATATACTTTGTATGGTGTCTGATTCCAGTCATTACCCAAAATGAGCATCAGAATATGAATTGGGTAAATGTGAGGAATAATGTTTTGTTTTTCCAGAGATAATTACAGCAATTCAGAAACCTTGTTTGCCATTGACCTTAGACATTTTGAAGGTAAATATTTTATTCAAGGTGAACATCAGTTTTCAAATCAGAGTGTGAGAAGTCTGTATACAATACGTTATTCGCTTCTAATATAATTAAATACAACTTCAATGTGAGTACATAAGGTAGAAATAGACAGAAGGATAAATAATTGTGTGTAGGGGGATGCAAGTCAGGGGGGAAAAAAAAGAGTGACAGTGAAATAGATGGATAAAGCATTTGGAGAGTCGATCTGCGGTCAAAAGTGTCTCGGTGAGCTCAGTCCAACACTGTGCTTGATGGTCAGGTTGTTTCCATCTCTTATCATACATCTGTCATTTGCATGGCATTTGACCCCAATGTAGGAGAAGTAAGCCTGTCCAGCAATAGGTCTAATGGAGTTAAGCTGGCCAATAGAAAGAGTGTATCTTTGCCCAATATGGCCACCTGCATTTTAGGACAAATTAGGATGATCGATCATTTCGCCCCTGGACCTCTTTACAAATTCAAAAAGATTTACCCCCATATGTAATAAAAGGTACTAGGTGTGCCTGGGAGCAGTTACCCATAGCAACCAATAGATGTTTGTTTGGTTACCTTGGCAAAGTTAATGCCTTTCATGAAATAACCCACTTAATTAAATTAAAAAGATCGGTGGACCACTGTTTTTTTTTTTCATTGAGATATGTAAAATTGTTGATTTTTGTTTTACAGGTCTCGCTCAATCTATTAAAAGTTTTGGAAGCCTGGGTCACACATATTTGTATGTTGGATTCTTTCCAAAGGAGCAACCAATTAACTAACCAAATTGTTCACCACAGTATTAGACTGGCCCTGATGACATACATATTGGATCAGAGATTCTCCTTAGTTTAAGTCTGACCTTGGCATTAGTAGCTAGGATCCTGGCACTGTCTGAGGGGGTGCAGGGACTCCAAATAAAGGAGCCTGTCCCCCTCAGAAAGCTATCATTTTCTGCTGTCTTAAATTACTCACTTGCTGCATTGCTTTCACGACAGCCTCCCTGATACCTTTTTGTTCTTAATCTTCCAAACTATATTATAAGCCAATATGAGTCAGAGTAGTGGTCCCAGTCCACGGTTAGTAGAGTCTCCTCTGCTGCTTCAGAGCTCAAACCTTCTCTGCAATTTAGACATCCCTCAGCTTGAACGCATACGTCATCCAGACTCCCTTACTCCATCTCCAAATAGTCTACCCCCATCCCCTATGCTCCCAATTCCTGTTTCTGTTCCAAACGGAGACTGGGAAAGCCGCGAGGAACTGCGCCTTCGAGAAATAGAAGAAGCGAGAGCTCGAGCCGCTCAAATGGAGAAAACTATGCGATGGTGGTCAGACTGTACAGCTAACTGGAGGGAGAAGTGGAGTAAAGTAAGAGCAGAGCGCAATAAGGCAAGGGAAGAAGGAGCTCAGCTCAGGAGTCGGCTTGAAATCCTTAGTAAAGAACTGGGAGCCTTAAAAAGAGAAAGGCAAGAAGCAGCCACTGAAACAGAGCAACTCCGAAAGGAGCTAGAGAGACTACAAGGAAAAGCAACAGTGTTAGTGTTCAATGATCATGATATAGAGGAGCCAGTAAGAGATGTGGAAATTGAGAAACTCACAAAAAACAAGGTTAGTTTCACCAATATAGTGCTAGATATATGAGGAAAAACAATAAGGCAATTTTAAATGGTTTAATTTACATAAATAAAGGTTAATAATAGTAATACATGTTTTAGGAGCATTATATGGTGTGCAGGCATATATCAGCTTGAACAATGTTCACAAGAGCATGTTGTGCCTCTAAATTATACATTTCTGAGCTTCCATCTACACCCAGCACTAAATTAAAATTCCAGTGAGAGGTGCAGAGCGCATTACTTATAGGTGAAGAGTATTTGATGCCTGCCATAGACACAAGTTAGGGTAGACACTTTTTCTGGAAAGAAAATACTGGCCTTCATATTTTTTTTTGCTATTTTCCCTATTAATTAAATTGGTATCATGTATAGTTTTTACCGCCAAGCCAATAAAATACCTGACAGTTATATAGGTCCATACAAAGACCACCGCAAGGCACAACACTGCTGGTTTTATGGGTTTTTTTCTTGGGGAGGTGGATTGCAATAACACAAATTTTAAATGCAGTCAATAAAAATCTAAATGTTTACACATGCTGTTTTATGTGTCTTAACCAGGGATGTATAATATGCACAAGTATGTTTCCCAGCATCCCTGGGAGTTATAAAAACATAGAAATCCCTATATTCTGACATTTTTTTTAAAATTGACTCCATTGTATTGTTCCACTAACAAAGAAGAAATGCGGAGCTACTTAGCCAACTGAAAACATGTAATTGGTTTTGAATCATTGTTGCTGTGTAGGAAGTGAAACAGGCCAAATTATACTGTGCTTCTCCTAAGCAAGTAATGGTATAAATGTAAAAAGCAACATACTGGGAGAAGTTTGTCCTACCAACATTAATGTAATGCTGAAGTGCAAGTGAACTGTTTAATGTATATATATTTAATATTCACCCAATATACTCCTTCTGGTTTTTTTGTTCTAGGACTCAGACCTTGATAATAGTGTGCGGCTTGAGTGCTGGGAGATTCAGAATGGTGGACCTTCACGCAGTCCTAGGCTCCATAACTGGGAAGACGTGAGTCCCAGTGAGGACGACACGACAAAAATCACAGCACTTAAACTGAGGCTAGATGAAAGCCAGAAGGTGCTGCTAAAAGAAAGGGAGTATGTGGCAATATAGCTATTATACTTTATAGTATGCAGTAAATTATTTATATCTGAAATAATATTAATGTTGGCATTAGCATGTGAAACATCTTGAAAGTTAAGGGTTTAATAAAGGGAAGTTATATATTAAATGTTTCTGTGTTTAAAAATGATGCATACTATGTTTATTTTGCAACTCAATATGAGTTTTAAATATTGCTTACCTTAATGCATTCATTGTCCATGGACAACAGTTATGGCGAAACCATCCTCTTATGTTCATCATTGATTTATATGTAGAATGCTCCATCAAAAGCAACCAAAATAAGTTATATGCCCTTATAAACCAGAACTTTATAGTGTGTAGGAGAAATATAGAGTAAGTATAAGGGGTTATAAACCTCAGAATGCAAAGCTAAGAATCAGCTAATATATGGGGGGTAAAATGTAGAGGGCATACAGCAGGGAAGATAATTATTGAACATGTCAGCGTTTTTTTAATGGGACTATTGAAATTAAGTTTACACCAGATGCCTGTAACAAAGTCCATAAATTAAGTTATATGTAGTAAAGTGGAATGACACAGGGAATACATATTGAACACACTTACTGAAATGTATTTAATACTTGGAAGAAAAACCTTTGTTTGTAATGAAAGCTTCCTGTGTGGAGAAACTAGTCACATGCATTGCTCAGGTGTGATTTTAGGCCATTCTTCCACACAGACTGTCTTCAGATCTTGAAGGTTCCGAGGGCCACTTCAGTGAACTTTGATCTTCAGTTCTTTCCATACATTTTCAATTAGATTCAAGTCGGGTGATTGACTGGGCCATTCTACCAGCTTTATTTTCTTTCTCTGAAACCAATTGACAGTTTTCTTGTTTGTGTGTTTGGGATCATTGTCTTGATGAAATGTCCACCCTCGTTTCATCTTCAGCATCCTGGTAGATGGCAGTAGATTATTATCGGGAATGTCCTGGTACATTTCTCTATTCATCCTTCCTTCAATTATATGAAGTCTGCCAGTATTATATGCTGAAAAACAGCCCCACACAATGATGTTCCACATCCAAACTTCACTGTTGGTATGGTGTTTTTGGTGTGAGGTGCAGTGCCATTTCGCCTCCAAACATGGTGTGTGCAATGACGTCCAAAGAGTTCAATTTTGGTCTCATCTGACCAGACAATATTCTCCCAGAATTTTATTGGCTTGTCCAAATGTTGTGCAGCAAACTTCAGACATGTTTCAACATGCTTTTTTCTTCAGTACTGGAGTCTTGCGCGGTGAGCGTGCATAGAGGACATGTCAATTGAGTGCATTACTTATTGTTTTCTTTGAAAGAACTGTATCTGCTAATTCAAGGTCTTTCTGAAGCTCTCTGTGAGTGATCCTTGGCTCTTGGACAACTCTTCTGCCAGTTTAGGGTGAAACTATCTTTCCACTTTCGGATTGTGGCCCCCCCAATGGTGCTCACTGGAACATTCAGAAGCTTAGAAATATGTCTGTAACCAATGCCATCAGTATGTTTTCAAAGCAATAAGGTTGCCACGGTCTTGATAGAGCTCTTTGCTCTTGCCCATCATGAAATACTTCTTGTGTGATACCTTGGTAACGAGAAGTCTTTTTAGAAGTCATTAGTTAGAACTAAATTAGCTGATATTAATTTGCACTTATAGGGGGCAGGATTGCTTTCTAAATTCTGACAGATTTCAGCAGGTTTCTTGGCTTTCCATGGCTTTTTGCCCCTCCTTTTCTTTCTTTGTTCAATACTCATTCCCTGTGTCATTACACTTTATTACATACAACTTAATTTATGGATTTATTTGTTTTGAGTTCTTTGTGTGGATTACTTGGGTTGTTACCCACATCTGGTGTAACATCAATAGCCCCATTAGAAATATATTTACTGTAAAAAATGTTGACGTGTTCAATACTTATTTTCACTGCTGTATTTTCAACAATGTTCATCAGACTGTTGAACATTTATTGAGCTAATGTAGGGTGGGT
The DNA here is from genome assembly GCA_038501925.1 of Xenopus petersii. Classification (NCBI taxonomy): domain Eukaryota; kingdom Metazoa; phylum Chordata; class Amphibia; order Anura; family Pipidae; genus Xenopus; species Xenopus petersii. Next base: position 65,482,142 of record CM076679.1, read on the forward strand.
TTTATAAACTAAAGAAGTCTGAAATTCTGTGATGCTTTGGACTTTACTTCACATTAGTCATTTATAGTAACCAATCAGCCATAAACTTTGATCAGTGTAAGACGTATGAAAGTATAATTCTGAGTGCTTGCTTGCAGTAAAATGTATTTAATGGAGGTATAAACAAATTCAGGACCCCAGAAAAGCACCATATACACCTGCCTGATGTTTGATTATAGTGTATTATCACCAAGCTACAGAAAACCATAGTTGATTGGCAGTGTGACAGTTGAAAGTATTGGGTTCCCAACTATGAAGACATAGCAGAGTCAAATGAGGTTTATACTTTGGTTTTAATTTATGCCTATTTATCATCATGGTCAATGACCATAGCATCAAAATGGAAGATTGTAAGCCAATCTGTACAGATGTAGAAATAAAAGGTAAAGAAATTTAATAATTGGTTTTAAAAAATATATAATATAATAAACTTCTTCTTTGAGTAGAAATAGTTGTCCCATTTGTAGTAACCTTCGACTGTACCAGTTATTTTTGTTTCTAGCCAAACCAATAGGATCTGGTAAAACATGGTCACGTGGTGTACTAAGAAACTGCATAAATAAAGATGGCACAAAGCATTATTTTAGTTGTGCAACAGAAATGTATTCTGTATGCAATACTTGTTGTTCTTCTGCTGTCTTAGGGATAAGATGCTGCTCAATAAAACCATTGAGAAGATGGAAGCAGAAATCAGTCAGTGGAAAATGAAATATGAAGAGCTGAACAAATCCAGACAGGAGGCAGTTAAGCAGGTAAGAAAAAGAAAGATTTCCAATGCACAATGTTTTCCTTAGTAATTATTACAAAACATGAGGTGTTAGTACCACACTTCGGCCAAAATATGTAAGCTTGTATGCAACATGAAGACCAATCATTTAACGTCCTACACTGCCTATTAACATTCTAATTCTGTATTTCATTCAATAATCAACCCCCTGCGCACAATGGGACTGAGTAGCAAGACCCTGTTGCACTTACCCATAACTCAATCTAACTTTGCAGTGCATTTAAAATCAAGTACCCCAGCAAACAATGTGACTGAATAATATGACCCTGTTGCACTTACCCTTAACACAGGAGCTGTAGTGCGCAAACACGGAGCGTTTAAGCCCCAGCTAATTACCATACACCTGTGAGTAGTTCTCTGTTATAAAGGCCAAATGGCAACTAGAAGCAATATTAGGCTACCCTTTGTACCCAAATGTATGTGTTTTGTATTAAAGGGTGATTTGCCTTTATGTTTACTTTTAGTGTGTTAAAGAATGGCTAGTTATAAGCAACTTTTCAACTGGTCTTCATTTTTTCTTTTTTTTATAGTTTTTAAATTATTTGCCTTCTTGTTCAGACTCCTTCCAGCTTTCAAATGGGGTCACTGACCCCGTCAAAAAACAAATGTTCTGTAAGGCAACACATTTTTTGTTATTGCTACTTTTTATTACTCATCTTTCTATTCAGACCCTCTCCTATTTATACATTTTAATATTTTAACATCTGTAACATTTAAATATTTTTTAACTATTTTTGCTTGAATTTAGCTTGATGCTACATTAATTTTCCTTTTTTCCATCCCCATCTGTTTTCTTGGATTCCGAAACTATAATATTTACCAGGTGTCAGGGATTTATTCCACACCATTATATGTTGCAGAAAGTTCAAAGCTTCAAAGACAAAGGATTAAAGGAACAGTAACACCAAAAAATGTAAGTGTTTTAAAGTAATGAGCATATCATGTAGTGTTGCCCTGCACTGGTAAAACTGATCTGTTTGCTTCAGAAACACTACTATAGTTCATATAAACAAGCTGCTGTGGAGCAGTGGCGGAAATTGAAAAACAGCTATATGGCACAGGTTAAACGAATGGGTAACAGATAACACCATTAGACAAACAGAGCTCATTTGCTATCTGCTGTGTAACCTGAGCCTTTTCTCCTTTGAATGGCTGCCCCCATTGCTATATAGCAGCTTATTTATATAAACAGTAGTATATGTGAAATTTGTACATAATATTTGAACCAGCACCCACAATCACAAAATCCGGATCCGAGTGCGGCTGCCTGCAGACAACAGTAGTATGTATATATATATATATATATATATATATATATATATATATATATATATATATATATATATATATATAAATAGTAGTGTTTCTTAAGCAAACACAGCAGTTTTACTAGTGCAGGGCAACACTGCATTATATTTTCATTATTTTAAAACACTTTTATTTTTTGACGTTACTGTTCCTTTAAGGGCTATGGCAGATGTGAAGTGTTGCTTTTCCAAGGAAGGGAACAATGGACTTCTCTAGAAAACTGCCATTTTATTGTCAGTAAAAATTTTGAGGACATTAGTTGCCCACGGTATGAGTGTTTGCACGAAATTTGAAATGCAGTCAATAAAAATGTAAATGTAATGCAAATGTGTTTCATTCACATTGAACATTTTTCATCTATATGTGAGCTCACCTCGCCCCAAATTTGTCCATGAGCAGTAACCCATAGAAATCAATCAGTGACTAGCTTTTTTTCAGCCAGCTACAGGTAAAACAGTGAATGCAACAATTTGATTGGTTGCCAATGGTTTCTGCCCATGAACTACATTGCATTATCCCAGTAACAGAAGAGGTATTAAGCTACTTAGCCAACTGAAAACATGTACTTGCTTTTGGACCATTGTTGCTGTGTAGGAAGCGAGACAGGCCTACTCATACACTGCATCTCCAAAGCTAGTAAGAGTATAAATGAAAAAAGCAACATACTGTAATTTACATTATTGCCGTAGGTAACGCATTTTCAGGAGAGTAGTCACCCGCAGTAGAACAGATTTGGGGCCCTGACTCACTGGGCACCTGGTGAAGTGCCTGACAATACCTTCCCTTCACTTTTGTTGGAATCGCTGCATGTAACGATCACCTGAAAATGTGGAGGAAGGCACTTTAGAGTGAATACCCAGGATCGTTACATGTAATGTTTTTTAAATGTGGCCATTCCAATGAATGTGAAGGAGTTGGTATTGTTTTGTGCTTCTTCCTGTGTGCAGAACAATGAATCCTCGTAAAAACAGGACACACCGGCACAGCATGGGTAAGTTCAGCAGGTTAAACCTTGCTCGTTTATTGCGGATGCAACGTTTCGGGGCGTGACCCCTTTCTCAAGCATTTCTCATGCTTGAGAAAGGGGTCACGCCCCGAAACGTTGCATCCGCAATAAACGAGCAAGGTTTAACCTGCTGAACTTACCCATGCTGTGCCGGTGTGTCCTGTTTTTACGCTGTTTTTGAGGTTGCCTATTCCCTCTGACATCGAGCACCTGGGAGTCGCTGAAGTCTGGACGGCCAGGGTGTGCGAGTGTAAGTCTTTCTTTGAACAATGAATCCTCCCATGTGTCAGTGCCCTTATTGCTGGCGACTAATTTCCACATATGCTACTAATTTCCACATATGCCATATTCGCCTAGTGCAGGGACTCTGTTGTATTTATAAAGGTTAAATTGTAAGATTCTCCCTCCTATCTCCCCCTCATCCCAACACACAATGACCAGGTGCTATGTCTGACCAAGACTGATGTGAGGAACACTCTCCGTGGAGTTAACCCATGTAAGGCCGCAGGACCATATAATATGCTTGCTCAGAGAATGTGCAGACCAGCTGGCGGATGTTCTCACCAACATCTTCAACATTTCCCTGAGCACTGCTGTTGTTCCGAAGTGCTTCAAGGAGTCCATCATTATTCTTGTGCCAAAGAAACCCTATGGGGGGAATTCACAAAAGTGTCGGGAACGAAAAAATGTCTTTAAAATGTCGTAGAAAGTGTCGTAGCAACAGCCAACAAATTCACAGAGCATTTCTCCGCCAATTTTCCGACATGTACGACACTTTTGAATTAGTGTCGTTAAAAGTGGGCGTGGTTTTTTCGGCGCCACTTTTCCCGACATTTTTATGAATTACTCGTAAGCTCGTTTTTTTTACCGACAATTTTTCAGACACTTTAGGCTCTCCAAAATGAAAATGTCAGACAAATTGTCGTTTAAAAAGTCTTGGTAAATGTCGTTTGTACGATGAAAAGATGTACGACATTTTAGAAAATTGTCAGATTTACGAGACATTCAGAGATGGTAACATCTGCCTTTGTGAATTTGCCGTTCATACGACATTTTACAAATTTGTCGACCGCCACTTCTGGGTTACTTTTTTTACCGACACTTTTGTGAATTCCCCCCTATGTGTCTGCCTCAACGACTATCGTCCTATTGCACTAACATCCACCATAATGAAGGGCTTCGAGAGGCTGGTCATGAGACACATTAGATGCCTGTTGTCACCATCTCTGGACCCATTGCAGTTTGCCTACCATTCCAATCGCTCAACGGTCCTAAACCTCAGTCAACCATTAAATTCACAAACTTGCCAGCCAGTGACTAATCCACAAATGAAACCTGCCTGTATTATATGGTTTTTTTTCAGTCTGTTGCTTTGTCCACTGGTCTCATGCATAAGGTTTTTTTTAGGGTTGATCAAGTTATATTACTTTATTTAAACCAAAATTTTTTAATACAGTAAATAAGCTTTTAAGCAAATTGAAAAAATAAGTGGAACTATATTAATTATAGGTGAGCAGAAGGATTATCAAGCACAGGAATTATTGGTGAATTTAGAATGCGGCACATGGTTAATTGACTGGGAATGTATTTATAATATTCCTCATTTTGCAGCTCACTCTCCTAAGGGAGCGCCACCAGGATGAGTTGGGACGCATTTCTGAGGATCTTCAAGATGAACTTGGTGTTCGATCCAGCATGGACAAGAAACTTGCAGAGCTCAGAGCTGAGGTACTTAGAGGAGAATTGCCCATATTCTAGTAGGCAAAATTTTGTTATACAGTGAATCAGAGCCTCTTAATTTCACTAATAGTAACATTTACAGAGGACAAACACACATTCTGGTTCATCAAAATATCAATATGTCTTGTATTTGCACGAATTTCTTCCAGACACTCTGGTTTCCTCCAAAACCCCAAATATATGTTTGAAATTTGAGTGGCTCCTGACAGAACCATAGTGTTAGTGATATGGGCTTTATTGCAACCTATGCTGGCAGGGCCACCATTAGGAATTCTGGTGTCACATACTAAGTTGCCCCTGCTAACAAGTACAATGGGGCCACAATGCAAAAAAAAAAAGACATGATCCATCTCAGTCACACTAAAACCATGCCCATGATCCACCCATCCCCCTGCCCACTTTCTTGTAAGGCCTGGTCCCCTTCATGACCTTCAAATCTCAATTCTATATATGTTAGAGCCCCCTCTACTATGGGGCTTATGTTGGTGGTATTGTATGCTGAGTCAGGGTCTGATATTAATGATTGGGATTCAGCCGAACCCCCGAATCCTTTCGGGAAAGGTTCTGCCAAATACCAAATCCAAATTTGCATATGCAAATTAGAGATGGGTAGGGGGGAAAGAGAAAAATGTTTCTACTTTCTTGTGTTGTGATAAGTCTCGTGATTTTAAGGACGAATCCAGATCCTGCAGAATCCTTGTGGAATACCGAAACTGAATCCTGAATTTGGTGCATCCCTAGTTATTTCTGTATACCATGCTGCATAATATACTGGTGCTATATAAAGTAGGATAATAAACAATATGTGTGTGCTTTTTAATATGTATTATAATTTTTTTGCTAAAAGCAGTAGCAGAACTACTGGGGGAGCAGGGGTGCGATTGCACCAGGGCCCACACTCCCTCAGGGCCAGCCGGGGGTTGCGGGCCCGTGTAGCGGGCAAGAAGATCGCTTCTGGAGGGTGGGGGGGCCCGCCTAGTACATTACTGGCTAAAAGATGAAAAGTCCACCAGATAGAATATTTAATATGACTATTAAACAAGTTTCATTGTAAAACTCAGATTTTGTGAACTTACTTATAGATGGAAGGACTTCAAGCTGAGAATGCAGAAGAGTGGGGCCGGCGGGAAAGGCTGGAGACAGAGAAACTGAACCTCGAGCGGGAAAACAAGAAGCTGAGGCTTCAGATTCAAGACCTGGAGGAGATTCTAACTCGAAAAAGAAGACAGAGCGCCAGTGCTCTTGATACGGACCTGAAGTCAATCCAGGCAGAGCTCTTTGAGAAGAATAAGGTGAGAAGCAAATCATTTGAATCTGTGTCATTCTGTAAAATGGTTGTTGTGTGAGAACTTAACATAGTTGTAGTTGTGGTTGCTAAGACAGTAAAATCACAGCAGAGCTTATGTCAGACATAGTGTTTCTTTACTAGAAGAATTGCTGGCTGATCCCTGCGTCTCCTGTCATTTATATGAATGAAAACAATCACAATTTCTAAAAGCTTTTTTAGGCCTGAAGTCTTTTTGCATCTAGTCATACAAAGTAGCGATTTTCAGCAGGTTACTGCAGGGCCAAAAATTAGCTCCTTTTCAGAAAAAAATGTTAGACCACTATTTCAAAAGATTTTTCTGATATTTAAGAATCAATTATACACCTTATATTAATTTCTATTTTGTATTGTACAAATAGGTTATAATTTAAAGGGGATCACAGAGACTAACTTTAGGCAATCCATAGGTTGAGTTCTGTTCTGGTGAAAGGCTTAGGAGTGCCACATATTTATCATCAATAAATTACCTATGGAAAACTATAAGGGGCAGATTTATGAAAATGTGAGTTTAGAGCTTAATAAATAAAAATTCACCCACGTTCTGTTCATTTATATGGGATTTTTAGAACCATATTTATCAAATGGTGAAGTCTAAATTTCACCCATTGTTAAATACAATTCTAAAAATCCCATAGGAATGAATAGAAGTTGGGTGAATTTTTATTTATTAAGCTCTAAACTCACATGTTCATAAATCTGCCCTTATAGTTTTCCATAGATAATTTATTAATAATAGATATGTGGAACCTCCAAAAAAGGATTTGTGAAGTCTGTTTCACGAGGTTAGGGGGCACATTATGTTAGGCACTCCCTGTGAAATAGAATCGTACAGTAGAAACAGCTGTATTTTACTTCCGTTTCTACTCATTTCCCTAGTATTCTTTGTGCAAATTTCTGTTCAAGCATGCACAGTAGACTAAACATGGCAAGATTAATTTTACTGCGCCAGTAAAAGAAAGACTATATGGCACATGTTAAATAGTGGATAACAAATAACACCATTATGTTCTACAGAGCTTATCTGCTGTGTAACCGGAGTCGTTTCTCCTTTGAATGGCTGCCCCCATTGCTACACAGCAGCTTATTTATATAAACAATAGTAGTGTTTCTGAGCCAAACACAGCAGTTTTACAAGTGCAGGGCAACGCTACATTATATTTGTATTACTTTAAAACACTTTTATTTTTTGATCTTATTGTTCCTTAAAGCATTGCAGCATTTTTGCAAAACATGCATCTGGTTATGGTAAAAAGCTGTGTAAAATGCTGGAGAACTTAAAATCAGGGTATGTAAAATTGAGGTTATACCTTGTCAAATGCTCTGGAGCTCCCTCACCTCTGTGTGCTCTGTACTTTGCACCCAGGGCCGCTCCTGCCATGAGGCAAGGTGAAAACCTTGCCTCAGGCTGCAGCAAGCAGCCAGTTACAAGGGGCGGCAAAAAGCTGCCTCTTGTAATTTTAAGAGCCAAACTTCTGGGTTTTAACCTGGAAATCCGTCTCCCCTAATGCAGAGAGCCCCATTGCGCTTAATGCACTACACTAACGATGCTGCCCACCTTTGACCCGCTCCAACATTTTTTTATGTGCGGAAGGGGGGGGGCGGTATCTGGGCTGCTGCCTCAGGCAGCAGCAGCCCCAGAATCGGTGCTGTTGCACCTTGCTCCCAATTCATCAGAGAAGGCTGCACCGGTGTATTGACGCTACCATATATACCCGAGTATAAGCCGAGTTTTTCAGCATCCAAAATGTGCTGAAAAAGTCTACCTCGGCTTATACTCGGGTCAGCGGTACCCAACCGGAGTAGCTGAGATTGCAGTCACTTTTAATCATTCCTATACCAACAGTACACTTGGGGAGAGACTGCAATATCCCACAATGCCCTCTGTTGGTTATATGAAAGAATAACAGTGATTGCAATATCACACAGCGCCATCTGTTGGTTATATGAAAGAATAACAGTGACTGCAATATCACACAGCACCCTCTGTTGGTTATATGAAAGAATAACAGTGCGCCCTCTGTTGGTTATATGAAAGAATAACAGTGATTGCAATATCACACAGCACCCTCTGTTGGTTATATGAAAGAATAACAGTGACTGCAATATCACACAGCGCCATCTGTTGGTTATATGGAAGAATAACAGTGACTGCAGTATCACACAGTGCCCTCTGTTGGTTATATGGAAGAATAACAGTGACTGCAATATCACACAGCGCCCTCTGTTGGTTATATGAAAGAATAACAGTGATGGCAATATCAAACAGCACCCTCTGCACATGGTAGTGGGACAATGCACACAGTAATCCGTTTGGCAATTCTCTGTCACCATCAACTTTGCAAAGAAGTCCGGTTGATCGCTGGGGGGGTCGCTTTGGCAGAATGTGCGCTGCTGGGAGACAGGGCTGTAGTTGTGTCTAGGCTTATACTAGAGTCAATAAGTTTTCCCAGTTTTCATAGGTAAAATTAGGTACCTCGGCTTATACTCGGGTCGGCTTATACTCGAGTATATACGGTAAGTACAATCTGCAAGGAGCCCATATAGTGCAAGTACCTTTGTGGATATTGCGTTTATGCCTCAGCAATATTGTTCTTTGCACTTGTGCTTGCATTCATAAATGAATGTTTGAGAGTTCTGTTAGCAACCCACAAATGAAATTGGAATACATTTGAAAGTATATATCTGGGTTATAGATTTGTTTCTACAGCTAGATGTCTCCCATCCGAGAATTCATTTCTTGTCTCTTCCTTTTTGACCTTTTGCCAAAGAGTGGAAAATCTTTCAACAGATAGTAAATAATAAAATATACTATCCCAAACAATGCCAGCAAGATTTTTAGACACTGTTAAAACTTGGTTTCCACCAGGCAGTAACCAATCCAGTTTTCATTTTTACACTGAACTGTTACTTTAATATGTGTGTCTATAAAATCCTCTAAATTAAAATATAGATTTATTAATATAATGTGTTACTAAAAGCTATCTCTAACCAACTCTGTTTTTTTTTACAACAAAAGAAATGCAAGTCTATAAACATTTTAATATACTGTACACTGATATGTCAGTGGTTTTAAAAATGTTTGTACATTTAACTGCAATTAAAAGCAGTATTTGTTTATCCCTTTCTGGCCTCTGGTTCTTCTGACTCCTAATATACGGTAGCAGAAGTCAATTAATCCCCAGGTACATTTTTTCAGGAGTCAGAACCAGAAATGTAGATAATATAAACTTCCAAACATTGCTTTCAGTAGTAATTGCATTTACATAACCAATGAAAACGTTTTATTACTCAATACTGTAACTATATTCCATGAAATTATTAGTCTTCCTAGCACTGTTTATAATTAGTAACAATTTTCCTATATAGGTGGGGAGGCCTATTACTTTAGTTAAGAAATTGTTGCTGTGTACTCACAGTTATTGAAGTTCAGCTTAATAGAAGAAAGCTCCTAGGACAGGAGATGATCTTCACACTGCATTTCTAAATACTTGTAACTTTTTTAAGTTTGAATACAGATTTTTATCTTTCAGCAAGATGACTAAAACTCAAGCAGTTCAATACCAAAGCATTTACTTTATGGATCTTCAGACTTCCATGTTTATTGATAAAAGCAAAGGTTGACACTGCAGCTGCTGATCGCTTGTCATTACTAACTAGCTTTCCTATTTAAAACCATTTGGATGGCTGGAAATGTGAGAGGCGAACATTAAATTACTTTGCCTCTCACATTGCTATTTGGAGTATCAACATCAAGGGCAAATTGGCACGTCTGCACAAAATGAAAGCCAATCGGAAGCATATACTTTGGTGGAAGTGATACATCACACTCAATCCGCATTCAGCTCTTAGAGCTCAGACTATAAACAACTGCCTATGAGCATTGCACTGCATGAATCTTTTCATTCTAGAATAGCAGTTTTCTCTACTTCTCTCACTGCACTTTTTGTCTGCAGTCAAAAGTAGCTTTGTGAGCACAGAGGTGGTATTTTTCGGTTATCATTTATTTAGAGAGGTCCAAAACACAGTAATGCAAATTCACAGAGGCACGTTTATCAAGGGTCGAATTCCAAATTCATGGGAGTTTTTTTAAACTCCCATGAATTCCCATAAATTAGACCACCTAAATGTATTTAAAAAAATAAAATTTTCTCAGCTGGGACTAATTGAATCGACATGAAAGCTTGAATCGAATTCGATTCGAATTAGAAAAGCAAGATTTGAATTTTAAAAACTCAATTCAAGTTTTTTCACTGACGATTAGTGAAAGTTAAACCTGTTTGAAGCCGGTGGCTACTCTTCACAAATGTAACTAAGGGGCCCGCCCCGTGCATACAGTACATCCGCTATCCATGGAATCATGGGTGGCCCGGTGTGGGAATTGCATAAATCCTGTCATTTTGTGCATGTATCTGATCACTATCTACCTTTGACTTCTCTTTCGGATTCCCTACTCATCCGGTTCCCCCAATAGGGCCTTCACTCTCTCACACTACCCTCAGTCCATTTACCACTAAAAAATGCCATACTTGTTTTACTGATAAACCTGACTGCAGAATGGAGTTTGGAGATTCACTTATCTGAAGGATGGGATTGCAAGTTATGTGTGTCTTATATAACACTTGCCCTAATAAAACGTTTTATATTTTTTAACACAAATCAAAAACTTGGCATACAAATTTTTAGTAAAAAAAAAAACACATTTATTATACCTTGAGGATGGTAAAAGTGAAAATCCGAAAATCTGGCATCTCAGAACTGCCAAGGTTGCATATAGGTCCCAAGATATATTGATCTGCGCTGGGTTTTGTGCAATAATCCAAAGATTTCGTTGCATCTGAAAAAATATGAGTTTTCAGGTGTAAAATCTGAAAAATAAGATTTGTTTTTTTCACGATTGTTTTCGGGGTTTTTTCCTGCACAGGAAATTTTCGGGAAATGTATTGATAAAACAAGAGCGAAAAAAACGGTGTGGATTTGGTCAGAGTATTTTTCAGAAAATTAAATCAATTCTGACTTTGATAAATGGGCCTCTAAATAATAATGAGATGCATAGTGAGAAAAAAATTGGAGGCGTTGACAGTGTGTTGACCTTAGAAGCAGCAATTTTATTTAATTCCTTTTGCAAGCATTATAGATAATGACAACCACAAAACACAAGCTACCGTGAACTGCATGAAATTAATATTTTAACTGAAAAGGGGCAAGCAATTGCACTCATAGGATCAATATAGAGTATTGACATGGTTCTTCTATCATATTTGCTGTACTTGTATATTACAACTCTGTTTTTTCCCAGTGTTTACTTTTTGTGTGATTTTGCCTGTGAACACATCATGTATCATTTGTTGGTACATAGGAACTCCCTGGTTCTTAGCGAGCTTTGGGATCAGGGGATTATAATGTTCAAAAGTTTTATATGCAATAGCAACAAAGCAGCTTGGGCAGTAAAATTAATGTTGAGCCCTTCTAGTTACTGGTGCATGGAAAGTTATATTACACCAAGGTTATCATCATTTTTGGCATAAAATATTTGACACCTTTATAAATATGCCATTATGTTTTGTTCGATATGTAAACTAGATATTAGTTTATTATACAGGTATAGGATCCCTTATCCGGAAACCCGATATCCAGAAAGCTCAGAATTACAGAATGGCTTTCTCCCATAGACTCTATTTTATCCAAATAATCCAAATTTTTAAAAATGATTTCCTTTTTCTCTGTAATAAAAAAACAGTAGCTTGTACTTGATCCCAACCAAGATATGGCACACAGGCAGTGTAGAACACACAAATGTGTCCGATTATTAGATCTTGGACCATATTCTTTACGTGTTGTGTTAGAAGTGATCACATGATACATCAACACCACAGGCAAATAAATACCCAATAACTCCACCCCTAAAAACATTAACTCTTAAGTACACACCTATAACCAAAGTTATTCAAAAATTACCACCACTAATACTAAGCCAGAATTTAATGTGGGGGCCACATGAGGTAAACCCATGACATTTCAAACATGGTGTTGGTCTGAAATGTTTCTGGTGCCCTGGTCAGAACCCTTAATTCAATAAAGGCTTTTAAGAAGATTCCTTCCTGATGGTGTGGCCTATTATAAATTTGTTGGATTTGCAGATGCACGTAGCCATGATGTGACCTGCACCCATTACTGGTATGAAAAACAGGTGCTGACAAAATTGTTGTACAAACATACAAGTCCTACAAACACTAGTATATTATTAGTGTCATATCACCCTAACAAATATACAATATCACCCATATCTTATAGTCACTTGGTCTTGTAGTTCTCTTCAAGTTCTAGTGTTGAAACCAGATATGTTCTACTGCTGTTGTGTGTAGGAAGTTATACAACGGTAAAGTAAATTTTCAGATTAAAATTTAATTTGTAAGTTCCAAGTGTTTCTATAGACAGGAATTTATTGTAAACTCTGTGATGCAGGGATCTTTTTCCGCTTGTTGCACATAGCGGCATATTAACTGACATTAGAGAAAAATATCACCAGTGATGTCACCCATAGAAACTAATCAGGTCTTTGCTTTTGTTTTCTTACCAAATCTAATTGCTGATTCTTTGGGAAACATCACAAGTTTTGCTGTATAGTGGTTTACCCTCAAGGAGCGCTATACAAATAAAAATATACATACAGGTATCTGCAATGTTCCTAAACATGCCCCTTAATCTTTGATATAACTGTACTTTGTATTTATTATTGTCATGACCCCCTGTTTTACTGTTGATTTATTGTTCTGCTGTGTATATAAATAAAAATTTACATTCTAATTAGATTTTTTTTGATACCGCAAATGAAACAGTTAATCACATTGCACTGAATCAAATCCTAACTATAACTCTGAAAAGGGGTGGGAGTAAACCATAACTTCTACATTAACACAGCACCATAAATTCATACCACTCATAAACCAGCCATCTAATGCTGCCTAAACTTTAGTAGGCATCTTAATCTAACCTAAACTATACGACTGACACATAGGCATTGTTGCTAATACTAAGCACTTATACCTCAGCTTATGCTGTAGCTCTCCATAAATCAGTTATATCATTGTACTTTGTATGAACTTAGGGCTGCCATCACAAATCACAGGGCCCTGTACAACAACATTTTCTGGTCCCCGGCCACCAAGCCCCACGTAAAATGGCTACACAGACATCAGCGCTAAAAACAGGAAAAACACACACAAGTTATAAAAAGCCATTGGTAGTCAGGGCCCCCCTACAAGTTAAAAAAAAAACATTGATGGCCTGGGCCCCCTTATAAGTTAAAAAACAAAACACTGGCGGCGGGGATCCCCCATAAAAATTTTAAAAAAGAAAAAAACATTGGAAGCTTGGGCCCCCTTATAAGTTAAAAAAAACACTGGCAACCAGGGTCCCCCTTAAAAGTTAAAAAAAAAAATTGGTGATCGGAGCCCCTCTATAAATTAAAAAAGAAAAGAAAATTGATGGTCAGGGTCCCCCTATTCGTAAAAAAAAAAAAATAGCAGCCAGGGTCTCCCATAAAAGTAAAAACCATTGGTGGCCAGGGTGTAAAAATAAATAAATTAAATTAAAGACCATTGGTGTTCAGTGGAACTTGCAAAAAGGAAAGGTTGTGGGAGCATGGCTTAATAAAAATGTACAAAAATACAATGGAAGTGCTACTGATCTGGCCAAATTAACTACAGACATAGAGAAAAAGAAGAAAAATTGATCAATGCACATTCCCAGGTCCCCTGTCATATCAGTAATCTATGCAGATGCATGTATTCACAAAGACAGGGGTTTTTTAGTTACAAAATTATGATCATAAGAGTGATAAGATTGGCGGAGGAGGACTAAGCCCTATGATGAAAACCAATGCCCAGGTCGGGAGACCTTTTATTTCAGGTAATGCTCTTATGCCGGGAGGCTTTAGCATTTGAAATTATGACCAGAGGTAAAAAGTTAGGGACCGCCATATGGGTTTTACCTTGACGTGGTATGGTGGCTTATCAATCTTATGATCATAATTTTGTAACTAAAAAAACCCCTGTCTTTGTAAATACACGCATCTGCATAGGTTACTGATATGACAGGGGACCAGGGAATGTGCATTGATCAATTTTTCTTCTAGTTCAGTGGAACTTACCTATAAAGGTCTTCTTCATTCTCCACTTCTTTGGGTCTATTCACCAACTTTCAGCAGCTTCTCCTCTTCTTCGGATTCATTTGGTGGCTTTCGGGTCCAATCGGCAGTTTTCGGATCCCATCAGCAGCTTTCGGCTCTTGTTGCAGAGTTCATCGACTTTTGGAAACTTTGCCGCTTTAGGTGACTCAAGGGGGGGCCCGTCGAATTCAGGAGGTGCATTGTGATCGGGCCCCCCTTACAGCACTGGGCTCGGTACGGTTGTATCCCTGCTCCTCCCTGATGGCGGCCCTGTATGAACTATATTGTATTGGTGGATTTGCTGCCATCATATTATGACTGTGCATTGGTGCAGAGCTTTCCCACATGAAAATGTGAATATATTGAATTTTCTCTGGAAGTCCCCTTCAGACTTCCCGTAATCATCCATAAGCAACATACAGCAAGCAATTCATTAGTATCCTATGCCCTCTTATATTCCCATGTAGAGAAAAGCAGAGGTAGGCAAAAATGTTTATGAAACCAAAAACCATTTAAACATTTTCGCATCATATCTCCCCTCCATAAAAGAACAAATAATTAAATGTCCTACTAAATAATGTAATTATAAAGATCAAAGATCAAACACACCAGTTCCTATAAAGGCTTAATATTTTTAATACATACAGTATAGACTTATACTTATGATACCATGTTAGAATTCTGGATTGAATGAAGCTGTTTTGTGGATTATATAATGGGAAAAGTAAGTGAGGTGTCATGGAAAACAATGCTTACAGAAATAGCTTTTTTCAAAGGAAATCAGAAAATGTTACTTTATTCTATATTATATTTCACCCATGTTTTGTTGCCTAAATTAGTCTATAAACACAGAAGGCTTCTCTTCAGCAACCTATGCCTGCAGTTGCCCTTTATGGCTATTCCAAATATAAACTGGTAAATATGATAGTGGTTTACACCATTAAAAGAAGGATTTGCAGCTATAGATTGAGTTGCAGACTAGTAGACATTCACTAGATAGATTTCAAGAAAGCTTATTCAAGTAGATGGATGTGTTTAATAATTTGCTGTCTGCAAAGGAGAAAATCTACGCTGCTGCCTGTGTGTAATAAATGCAAAAGCCTGAGGCAGTCTGGAATAATGGGCAGAATATGTCACTGCAGATGCTATCACTGTGGTTTTTATTACAGTGTGCTCACAGTTGTTAGGACTTGCAGTTTGCTTGTTAATTTGTAAAATTCTCCTACAGTATAACTTTTTAGAAATGCATATGCTTCTTGTGACACAGCAAAGAGGGTTTGCTGATGGAATTGTTGAATTCATTTGCTCTAGTACACAGGAGTGTTAGGCTTATACTACAGGTATGGGACCTGTTATCCAGAATGCTCAGGACCTGGGGTTTTACAGATAATGGATGTTTCCATAATTTGGATCTACAAGAAAATCACTTAAACATTAAATAAACTCAATAGGCTGTTTTTGCTTCCAATTTGGATTAAATGTATATTAGTTTGGATGAAGTACAAGGTACTGTTTGATTATTACTGAGAAAAGGGTAATCATTTTTAAAACTTTGGATTATTTCATTATAATGGAATCTATTAGACACGGCCTCTCTGTAAATCGGTGCTTTCTGTATAATGGGTTTCCCATACCTGTATTTTCTTTATAATTCTGTGGTAATTTTTGATCCTAGGAGCTTTCAGATCTGCGCCACAGTCATTCTAAGTTAAAAAAGCAATACCACGAGAGGAGTTCAGAGTTCAGTCATGCCAATCGCCGTGTAGAACAGCTAGAGAGCGAAGTAAAGAAGCTCCGGCTACGTGTGGAGGAACTGAAGAAGGAACTAGGCCAGGCTGAGGATGAGGTGAGAGTTATTTGCACTTTCAATGCAATATGGACCTTGGCTTTGTTCAGAGGGATTTTTGTATTAAAAACTTAAAGACTTTTACTTGCCCATAGAGTCAGGCAGGGAGTTTTTTTATTTTATTTGCACTAGGATTTAGTGGCTATAGAAATGAAGGATTGGTTCCATGGAGCAACCACATAAAAGATTTGTTGTCTGGTATAATATTATGTAGTAATATGATAACACACACAACAGTAAGCAGTTTGGTAGCTCTGACAAAGTAAGCAAGGAAAATAAGTTACCTTGAAGGACCCTGGTTGAACAGGAATCTTCTGAGAGATGAAGGCCAATACACTGGTCTTGCTATAATTTTATAGTTTTTACCCTATTAATAAAATTGACATCAAGCATCATTTTTATTGGCCAGGTTGTAAACCTATGGACAGATGATTTTCACATGGCGCTTAAAGGAACAGTAACACCATAAAAAAAGTGTTTTAAAGTAATAAAACTATAATGCAATGTTGCCCTGCACTGGTAAAACTGCTGTGTTTGCTTTAGAAACACTACTATTGTTTATATAAATATTCTGCTGTGTAGCAATGGGGCAGCCATTCAAAGGAGAAAAGACGCAGGTTACACAGCAGATAAGCTCTGTAGAACATAATGTTATCTGTTATCCACTATTTAACCTGTGCCATATAGCATTTTTTCAATTTCCGCCATTGCTAAACAGCAGCGTATTTATATGAACTATAGTAGTGTTTCTGAAACAAACACATTGGTTTTACCAGTGCAGGGCAACAGTACTTACATTTTTTGGTGTTATTGTTGCTTTAAAATCTTTGTGGTCTCTTGAGAGGCCTTGCAGTGGATAAGTGTTATTAGCATGTTGTTTTAAATTGACAACATATTCTGCAGTGCTGACCAATAAATGGGTGTATATACATTGATCATACAGATCTACATGCAAAGCAGCCAATAACTGCTACAAGAGTTAAAGAAGGCCGTGCCCAAGAGAGTTTACAATCTAAAAGGGTTAGCAGACAAAGTGACAGAAGAACAGTTTCTGACTGAAGCTCAGTCTGGTTTTGGAAACCACTTAAGAATTCAACCATTGGTGTGATTCATCCTGCAGTGTGAGTGTTTATGATAGCCTTACTGTAATAAGTTATATATGAATGTTTCATATTGACCTCTGTTGACGATTGAAGATATGTTGATCTTTCTGTAATTTGGATCTTCATACCTTAGGTCTACAAGAAAATCATCTAAACATTAAATGAAGCCAATAGACTGGTTTTGCTTCCAATAAGGATTAATTATATCTTAGTTTGGATCAAGTACAAGCTACTGTTTTATTATTAAAGAGTTAAAGTAAATATTTTTTATATTTTGGCAAAAATAATATAAATGCAAGTTATACACTAAATTATACACTAGTTATAGTGTAAATTATACACTAAATGGCAGTGTGTTGGGAGTTTCCTTAAATGAGAAGGATCTAGGGGTTTTTGTAGATAACAAGTTGTCTAATTCTGGGCAGTGTCATTCTGTGGCCACTAAAGCAAATAAAGTTCTGTCTTGCATAAAAAAGGGCATTAACTCAAGGGATGAAAACATAATTATGCCTCTTTATAGGTCCCTGGTGAGGCCTCATCTGGAGTATGCAGTGCAGTTTTGGACTCCAGTCCTTAAGAGGGATATAAATGAGCTGGAGAGAGTGCAGAGACGTGCAACTAAATTGGTTAGAGGGATGGAAGACTTAAATTCCGAGGGTAGACTGTCAAGGTTGGGGTTGTTTTCTCTGGAAAAAAGGCGCTTGCGAGGGGACATGATTACACTTTACAAGTACATTAGAGGACATTATAGACAAATAGCAGGGGACCTTTTTACCCATAAAGTGGATCACCGTACCAGAGGCCACCCCTTTAGACTAGAAGAAAAGAACTTTCATTTGAAGCAACGTAGGGGGTTCTTCACAGTCAGGACAGTGAGGTTGTGGAATGCACTGCCGGGTGATGTTGTGATGGCTGATTCAGTTAATGCCTTTAAGAATGGCTTGGATGATTTTTTGGACAGACATAATATCAAAAGCTATTGTGATACTAAGCTCTATAGTTAGTATAGATGAGGGTATATAGAATTTAATTAAAAGTAGAGAGTGGTGTGTGTATGGATGCTGGGTTTTCATTTGGAGGGGTTGAACTTAATAGACTTTGTCTTTTTTCAACCCAATTTAACTATGTAACTATTATCCACAAAAACAGTGCTCTCTAAGTCTGTTTCTTTTTTTTGCATTTTATTCGCCCAGGAGTAATAGCCTGGTCAAACTTGGGCTACATTAACAGGATTTTGCTGTTCAAACTTACATTGTGTAAAATTAACTTTGTTTTAGTCCTGTTGGTTTATTGTATCCGTATGTGCATTGCAGTTAGATGAGGCCCAAAACCAGATACGGAAGTTACAGAGAACACTGGATGAGCAAACAGAGCTAAATGAAAATCTTCAGGTTCAACTTGAACATGTACAGTCAAGGTATGTATAATAATGAAGGTTGCTAGGAATAGCGCTGAAATGTACAGATTGCATTATAAGAGACTAGAGAAGGAAAAAGGGGCAGATATTTGTAATGTGATGATGGTGGAACTGTGAAGAGACAGAACAGACTGTTGCTTGTGTGTCTGTGTTAAGGTATTTTGCACTTTATTTATAAAGGCTTAAGATGTACATACTGCATGTTTTGTAGATGTTTAAATCTGTTCACAGAACAGCAACACCAAATAATGAAAGTTGCCTAAAGTAATCAGCATATAATGAATGTACTGTTGCCCTGTATTGGTAAAATCGGTGTGTTTGCTTCAGAAACACAACTATAGTTTATATAAACAAGCTGCTGTGTAGCCATGGAGGCAGCCATTCAAAGCTGAAAAAGGAGCAAAGGCACAGGATACACAGCAGAAAACAGATATGATAAGATTCTTCAGTACTTATCTATTATCTACTGTGTATCCAGTGCTTGGGCTGCCTCCCTTGCTACACAGCAGCTTGTTTATATAAACTATAGTTGTGTTTTAGAAACTATTACCAGGCCCGGATTTGTGGAGAGGCCACCAAGGCCCGCGCCTAGGACAGCAGGATTTTGCACAGGAGATATGATAGGTTTTTAAATTTCCTGTGCGCCAATCCCCATTGCTCCGGTCCTTATGATAAAAATGTGCACAAATAAAGGGGAGGGGACAGGTGGTGATGAACGGCAGTGGGCCTAGGGGCGCCCACTATGTAAATCTGGCCCTGATGAACACACCAGTTTTACCAGTCGGGCACAACCGTACATTATATTTTCATTAATTTAGGACATTTTCATTATTTGGTGTTACTGATCCTTTAATCGAACAGTATATCTCTTTATATTTGTCTTAAAGGAGAATTCTGTTTGGAAAAAAAAACCATACCCCCCATCCAGGTAGATCCCCCTCCCTCCTCCCCCCAGGCTAACTACCCTCCCCCCCAGGGAAATGGTCCATACTCCAACTTACCCCTCGCCGCAGATTCTTCCAGCGGAGTTGCACCCCGACAGTGACTTTACCATTTCCGTGTCCTTTAAGGACACGCTAAATAATGAAACACATTTCGAGTGAAACTAGATATTTTGATGTATATAGTAGCACAATGTTATATTATTATTCTTTGACATAAATACGTCAGAAATAACAGCAAAATGATAACACCATGATAAATTTTAGTATCAGTGATAAATATTCCTCAAAAATTGCCAGCCAGTTAAAAAACATTTATTCTTGTGTCTGCACAACTCTATGGGGCTTATTTATCAAGGGTCGAATTTCAAATTGAAAAAACTTCTACATTTGAATTCAAAAAGACCAACCGAAATTAAGTTGAAGTTTTTTTTGGGTCGAACAGGTCAGTTTTTGATCGAATAGGTCCATATTCAGCTGAATTTGAATCGTTCGAACTGAAAGGAATGGTGCATTCAATCAAATTAGATTCAAAGTTTTTCCCAAAAAAAGCTTCGATTTTTCAGAGTCCACCAATTGACTCCAAATGGGTTCTAGGAAGTCCCCCATAGGCTAAAACAGCAATTCGGCAGGTTTTAGATGGCGAATGGTTGAAGTCGGACTTTGGACTATTCCCTAGTCAAAGTACACAAAAATAGCTCGAAATTCGAATTTATTCATTTCGAAAAATTCACCTTGACCTTTGATAAATCTGGCCCTATATGTAGAAATTTTAAGTCAGGGATTTCCTTCCTGAGAACATTGCAGCTGATGTATGTTCAAACATTTCTCATTAAATGAAGCTGTTTAGAATGCTGTATCCTCAGCAGGAATTGCATAACAAAATTCATGTTATAAATTATTAACAAAATGCTTCATATAAGAATAATATTTTGTACTGTATTGGTTTTAATTGCTTATTGTTTTTTGTTGCTTCCCATATCTGTTCCCATCCACTATTCTTTCTTTGTTTCTTTCCTCTACTCTTGGATGACGTATATTTTTTTAATTATCTATCTTTCTGAGTGCACATTAAATATCCATTAACTCACTGCATTTAATACTGTTTTCCCCATCATGACTCACTCTTCCACCCAGGGTGCACTTAAGTGCAGGGGATTCTGGGTAATTTTGATCTGATAACCACACTGAAGCTTATAAATGGTTAGCTGTGTCTCTTAACAGCTGCATTCTCCTTGCAGGCTGAGGCGACAGCAAAATCCACCTCTATTCGGGAAGCTACGTGCTTTGCGATTCAGCAATGATGATGCTGTGGACCTAGGAAGCGATCCGGATGAGGATGATCTACAAATTCAAGTACCCTAGGGGCCAGCACTCAAGGACTACATTAGAAGTACTAAATAGAGTCATATTTTCTGATGGAATTTCCAGTGTTTTTTAAAATTTGCAATAAGGACCTACATTGAGACTCTTTAATGAGACTGTACCCAGGGCAATTTCTGCTAAGCTCCAAAACAAGCCGTAATGGGATCTGACTTCAAAAGTTTATTTTTTATTAAGTTGAAAATTTGTAATGAAATTCAAGCAAAAGTGTTTTTATACCCTTTTGCTAATTATTTTTTATACATTAAATCTCAAAAATGGAACAAAAGTTTTTACTTTTTTTTATAAAAGCCAACTTCATGTAAATAATAATTTAAATTTACTTACAATCTCAGATACCAACATTATATTAGCGTCAGATGTTAAGCAACTCTCCAACTGCCTTCCCAATTGGTGCACAAAGCAGTAACCCCTAAGCAAGCTTTATTTCGCAACCAAATGTAAAGGAACAGTTCACTGTAAAAAGATAGGGTTCACTGTTCACTGTTCAGTGAATTTGCAATTGACCCTAAGCATTCAGCTCAGATTCAAAAGCAACAGATATGACCCATGTGCCCCCCCCCCCCTCAAGTCACTGATTGTTAATGCTTGGTAACTAATCAGTGGAAACCAAGAGCGCTGCAAAGCACTAAGTAGTGTTCTGTTATGTTAGACATCCAGTCACTCCAGCCTTTATACATTACATTTTTGACTAACTAACTATATTAGAAACATTTTTATTTTGCACAGCTTATCTATTTACCCAGTTTTTAATTTTTATACTGAACCATTCCTTTAAAACATTGCCACACATTATGCAAGGGTAGGTCATTTAATTGTATCCTGAGTTGGCCAAGTATCCATATATATGCGTGTGAGACCATTCACAGTACCATTGTGATTTAGTGATCACATACCTCCCAACATTGTGGAAAAAGAGGGACAAAAAAGTTTCTGCGCATAGTGCTGCAAATTCTTTGGACCATGCCCATTTTTATGGCCATTACCATGTTCATTTTACATAATTTTGGAAGTTATGAAAGTTTGGACATATCTCTGTTTTGCTAATGAAGGTGAATTGCCCTTTAAGCTATGAGTCTAACTTTTCCCAAGGGATCTGTTATCTTATATTGTTACAATTACTTATTTGCTTATCTTGATATTGTTACAAAAGTATCTTATGAGCTGCTCTGGCTGTTCTAGGATCCCTGCCAAAAGCCAATTACGTTAGAAACGTTTCTGGCTGTTCAGTGAAGATAAAAACTGGACTTTTCAGTACATTGTGGGACTGCGGGTTGAGCTGTCAAAAGAGGGACTGTCCCTCTAAAAACTGGACAGTTGGGAGGTATGTCAGTCAGTAGTAATCTAATCAACATGTAACAACCCACATGTGTGTCTGAATTTCACTCAGTCTGAATGCACTGACATGTCTATGAAAGTTGTATCAATATTATTAAAACCTGCCAATTCAAAACTATAGGGGGTTAAGTGAATAGAATGTGAAGAGTCTGCTATACATCTTGACCTATGGCAACTAATCAGTAGACAGCATGTACTGGTCACCTGTTTAAAAATCCTTTGTTTTATTCTTTATTCCCATATATACACAGCCTGTATATACCAATAATATCTCCGTTATAGGTATATTTTTCCATGATACAAAGCGCACAAAGCAGGGACAATCTACCATGTTTTACTAATCACTTTCTAACAGGTGATAATTAAATTCTATTTGATGATCTATTTGAGTCTATTTGAGTTAACTCTATTTGAGTAAACTTATATTACCCTTTCTTCAGCTATTCATTTAAAAGTCTGTGATATTATCAGTCTGTGAGTTGCAACAAGTGGTTTTCGATTCAATGGGTAGAACACTATGACTGGCTGTGTCAGTTAAGTCTTTATTTTCAGGTCTGTCCTGAAATAACTGTTTATTTTGCATGAAATATATTATATTTTTATACTAAAATATGTAAAGATTTTGTATGGTCACGGCTGTATTAATAAAAATAATTTGTATAATTTAACCTTAAATAAATATGCCTTTTTTTTATTTCTGACACTCCCAACAGTGAAGTTTGGGTGGTTGCACTGGGGCCCTGGAGGTCAGGAACTCGGGTGGGGTTTGGGGTTTTTAGTCAGAGAGCAGTATTTTCTGATGATTTATTGATGATGTCTACATTTTTGACTCTGTACTGACTTGGGATGACTTTTGCAAGAGTACAGAGCCAATAGTGGCTTTACAGTACTAAGTGCAGAAAATAATTATTTCAAAGCTTCTAGTGCTCATAAAAATTGTCACATGATCACAAAGAAAGGAAATGAAGAGTTAATTGCGATGGAGGTGAAAACTAACCCTAAAAATATTTTTAAATATATTAATAGTAAAAAGATGCAGGTTGAGAGTGTTGCTCCAGTAAATAATGGTACCAGTATGGTTGTAACAGATACAGAAAAAGCAAATGTGCTAAATCAGTTCTTTTCTTCAGTGTATACAATAGAGGAGTCTGCGTTCACAGGCTCACTTTATAGCTGCACTAATGGCTCAGCTCAGTCTAGTCAGTGGCTGACTCAGGATATGATTCATAAAGCTTTAATAAAAATTACTGTAAACAAGGCTGCAGGGCTTGATGGTATACACCCCCGGATTCTAAGAGAGCTTAGTTCAGTTTTAGACCAGCCCCTATTTCTGATTTTCTCAGATTCGCTTTCATCTGGTATGGTACCTATGGATTGGCGAAAAGCTGATGTTATTCCAATATTTAAAAAGGGATTTCGATCTCAGCCTGGCAATTATAGGTCAGTAAGCTTGACATCTGTGGTGGGCAAATTATTTGAAGGCTTGTTAAAGGATCACATTCAAAATTTTATCCTAGTGAATTGCATTATGAGCAGCAATCAGCATGTCTTTATGAAGGATAGGTCATGTCAGACAAATTTGATTGCTTTTTATGATGAAGTAAGTAAGATGCTGGACAGTGGGGGGGCAGTAGATGTGATCTATTTGGATTTTGCCAAAGCGTTTGATACTGTGCCCCACAAACGACTGCTTTAACTAAGGTCTGTTGGGCTTAATGAAGTCGTTTGCATATGGATAGGAAACTGACTACAGGATCGCGTACAGAGGGTGGTTGTAAATGGGACATTCTCTACTTGGAGTAAGGTTCTTAGTGGGGTCCCTCAGGGCTCGGTATTGGGTCCACTTTTATTTAACGTGTTCATTAATTACTTTGGGGGTGGGGTATTGTAAGTAATGTATTAGTGTTTGCTGATGACACAAAACTATCCAGCCCAATTAATTCCATGAAGTGGTATCCTTGCAACATGATCTTGACAAACTGGCAATCTGGGCAGCTAAGTGGCAAATGAGATTCAATGTTGATAAATGTAAAGTCATGCACCTGAGATGTAAAAATATCCAAGCCACTTATACCCTTAATGTGACTGAACTAGGCAAATCCATTATGGAAAAGGACCTTGGAGTCCTTGTAGATGATAAACTTGGCTGTAGCAAGCAATGCCAGTCAGCAGCATCAAGGGCAAATAAGGTCTTGAGCTGTATTAAAAGGGGCATAGAGTCAAGGGAGGAGGGGGTCATTCTTCCACTGTATAGAGCACTTGTAAGGCCCCATCTAGAATATGCCGTACAGTTTTGGTCCCCATCACTCAAACAGGACATTATTGTATTAGAGAGGGTACAGAGAAGGGCAACTAAGCTGGTAAAAGGTATGGAAAATCTTAGCTATGAGGAAAGACTGGCCAAATTGGGGATGTTCACGCTGCAGAAGAGGTGCTTAAGGGGAGATATGGTAACTACAGTATGTATAAATATAATAATGCTTTATTTGCCAGTAGGTCTTTCCAGCTGACACAAGGTCACCCATTCTGATTAGAAGAAAATATTCAGAAGGGGTTTTTACAGTGAGAGCTGTGAAGATGTGGAATTCTCTCCCTGAATCAGTTGTACAGGCTGATACATTAGATAGCTTTAAGAAGGGGTTGGATGTCTTTTTAGCAAGTGAGGGAATACAGGGTTATGGGAGATAGCTCATAGTACAAGTTGATCCAGGGACTAGTCCGATTGCCATTTTGGAGTCAGGAAGGAATTTGTTCCCCCTCTGAGGCAAATTGGAGAGGCTATAGATGAGTTTTTTTGCCTTCCTCTGGATCAACTAGCAGTTAGGCAGATTAAAAAAAACTAAAAGGTTACTTACTATGTTACAACGGGGAAGAAGAATTTAGTGCTTGCAAAAAAAATTGCATGGCTTTGGAATTGAGTTAACATAGCTGAGAGTCACCTGGGGGAATGTGGAATTTGGGTAAATGGTAGGTGGTCGCATGCACTGATCAATATTAGACCTTAGTTAGCCTTCCCCAGGAATAGACTTTCTTTTGCTAGAAATCAGAAACAAACAGTAATAAACAACCAAACGCAGAATAATCAAACATTTATTAGATTTCCTGGCACGGTCTTGTTGATCGATTAGGTTACCGTCTGAAAGGATCCTTTCATTCACAGAGGCTCCTAAACAGTCTTTATATTTTTTCTGCTAGGCCAAGATGTAATGTTAATCATATAAAATGTGTGTTCAGAATAATAGCAGTGTGTTTAAAAAGGTGAATAATTATAATAACTTTTATTTCCATGCACCCAAATGCATTGGGATCACTCCACTCTCTATTCCAAATCAAAACATGAAGAAACTTGTATCAAATTTGTGTTATTCCTTTAAAGAAAAAAAGGTAATATTAGGATGTTCCAAAAAATAGCAGTATCTGCATTCTTCTTTACAAACTCAAACCTTTACTGTAAAAAATGAAAAATGTTTCAAGATTTTGCTTTCCTTTGAATCACAGAACTAATATTTACCGTATAAGCAGTGTTTCTGAGAACTGCTGCACATCTGTGTTACATGGAGTCTAGCACCTGTTACATTCCACAATTCTTCTGCATTTCTTGGTTTTGTCTCAGAAACAGCATTTTTTATGTCACCCCACAAGTTTTCAATTGGATTAAGGTCCGGGGATTGGGCTGGCCACTTTATAACATCAATGTTATTGGTCTGGAACCAAGATGTTGCTCGTTTACTGGTGTGTTTGGGGTCTTGTTGCCAATTTCAAGTGCATTTCCTCTTTGACATAAGGCAACATGACCTCTTCAAGTATTTTGATGTATTGAAACTGATCCATGATCTCTGGTATGTGATAAATAGGCCCAACACCATAGTATGAAAAACATCCCCATATCATGATGCTTGTGCCACCATGTTTCACTGTCTTCACAGTGTACTGTGGCTTGAATTCAGTGTTTGGGGGTCGTCTGACAAATTGTCTGCGACCCCTAAATCCAAAAAGAACACTCTTGCTTTCATCAGCAAAATGTTGCACCATTTCTCCATTGTTTTTCGTTTTTTCTTCCATGTCTTTCAGGTTTTTGTGGCCATTTTAAAGCATTTGAGATAATTTAAGCTGAGCAGCCTATCATTTTCTGCACCATAGCCATCATGCACAACATTTGCTGCCTTCCTTCCCTAAATTGACACCTGGGTTTTCACTGAATGAATGACCTCAGTAATTGCACTCCACACTCACACAAGGAACAAGTTATTCTTATTATTTTGGACAAGCCTCAATTAATGACTCAATTACACAGAATCAACATTATGCATGTCATGACTGTTGAATCTGTTGGTTTTCTATTACTCTACTACACCTACTAGTAAATTATTTGCCATGTACAAATATAATTTCTACCAAAAACAGTGACTGATCAGGTTAGTAATGTGGGACTGCCATTATTCTGAACAGAACTGTACAGAAGTGATATTATCACTCAACTCTTTAAGCTTAAGCTGTTGAAACTACACTGTATTGATAGGAGATGCAAAATCACTGAATAGCATACAGTTCTATATGTGTTGTATTTAATAAAATCACTACCTATGCTACAATCTGTTTTTTTAATTTGTTGTGATACACTGGTGTAACTAAAGTGGAAGCAGTCCCTGCGGGGGGGGGGGGGGGTAGACCCAGGGAATAGGAGGGCCATGTCTACTTCCTCTATAGTTAATAAAATCCCCCATGTAACCCATGGCAATCAATAAAATTGTAGCTTTCATAATTCCTTCTGCAGCTGTCTGAAAATATCTAATCATTGATTGGTTGCTACAGGATTCTGGTCAAGTGAAAATTTGACCACAACATTAGTGTTGATAAATGAGCCCCAATGCATGTAATCACAACCGCCATCAGGAGGGTACTGGGGTAATGCAGTCAGGGGCCCATGGCACAGTGGAGCCCTGAGATGGAAAGGCACTATTTGCGGGTCATAAAGTTGGGACTTGTAGGGTGCAATGGGGGTGAAGTGGATAGAATTTGGGTGGGGAATGTGTAGGGTTTTTGCTTAATTGGCCAGAGCAGATCAGGGGTATGAAAGGGTGGGTCAGAGTATGGATGCTTTCATTGAGTGGGAAGAATTCAGGTGGGGAGTGGAAAGTTTTTACATAAATGGGTAGTTGCCAGGGCAAATCAGGTGTGTGACTATGCATGCAAGCGGCTATTTTCTGCGGCCCCATTTCCCTTGTTGGCAGGGCCTACCACCCAGGGGGCTGATGTGACCACTGGGATAATAAATAAGCTCCCAGAGAAGGAGCGGGGCCTTGCTTACTTAGTATTTTGGGTAGGTATGAACATGGCACGCACAGTATGTCATGGAATTACATTAGGATTAGTTAAATGGGCACAAATCCAAGGAATACAGAAGTTGAGACTGCTACAGGTCTTCAATACCTGATTGTATGCAAAACTGAAGGTACCAGTGCAATGCCATGGAATGGATGTTTCATTAAACAGGTGGTGATCTGGAAAAATGTGATTTGTGTTGAAAGGATAGGCTGGCCATGCTGCAGCCCCCAACAGTCTTCATTACTATACAGCATCCTAGACCGTCTATCATTTAAATAACAATATAAGAACAAAAACTTACTCACTGAGTATTTTAATGGAAGGAAAGTGCACATTAGGAAACACAAACCAGTGAATTAAAAACAAATTCTCCTATCCCCATGCTCAAAGTATTTAGGACTCCGAAGTACATTTTGGCTGCAGTGGGGTGTTACATTAAAATATCTTCTTGCATTTGGTTTCAGTGTCTGAGTCACTTTGGTCAGGTTATAGAATACCTACTGTATATACTCGAGTATAAGCCGAATTTTTCAGCCCCCAAAATATGCTAAAAAACTCTACCTCGTCTTATACTCGGGTCAAGCGCAAAAACGGTCGCTGGCGTCTAAGAATAGTCGCCGGCGCCCAAGAATACTCGCCGGCGTCCAAGAATACTCGCCGGCATCCAAGAATAGTTGCCAGCGTCCACGAATAGTCGTCAAGAATATTCGCCGGCGTCCAAGAATGGTCGCCGGCATCCAAAAACTTACCAGAAGCCACTGCATTTCTCACCCTAGGCTTATACTCGAGTCAATAAGCTTTCCCAGTTTTTGGAGGTAAAATTAGGTACCTTGGCTTATACGCGGGATGGCTTATACTCGAGTATATACGGTATCCCAAACAGGACACTGTAGGCACCATTTAATTGCAAGGTAGGGAAACCATGCAGAAAAGCCTGCGTTTTCATCATTTGGTACCCTGTCCTTTTAAAGAAGAACTAACCCCCCACCCTACAGCTAAAAGCCCCCATTTGCCTTGTCTACTGCCCCCCTCCCTACATAGTGTTCTATAAGAATAAGTATCCCATTGAGCAACACTGACCTAAATGTGAAGTTATCGCTCAACAACAGTATAGCTGTATAAGGGCTCTTACTGACGAGCGGTTGAAGCTGCGCTCCCCTGCGTTCCGTTTATCTGCGTTCTGCCACAGGGGAGCGCAGGAATAGACGCATTAGGCCTGCTGCCTTTGGGCGCAATATTGATGGCTAATGGCTGCTGGGTTGGCACAGGTGGGGCTTTGGCAGTATTGATGGATATGGGCTCATTGCTTGCTGACGCGTACAAATGGGGGGGGCTGATCAGAACCCTTGCCTAGGGTGTCAAACTACCTTGGCGCGGCCCTGCCTATTAGGCTGTGTCCCTATACTACAGGCCAGTCTTGCCTAAGTTGAGAGCTACCTCCTTGCTATCCCTCATAGTTGGAGTTGCTATTTTATCTACCTATCTTACTCTGCTAGAGAGTACTATTAAAGGTAGTATTCTATCTCTAGCTGGCCTTATTCATTTGGTCCCTGGTCCCCGATTTATCTCTCTTTAGAGGTACTGGTCCCTCTAGGGCAACGTGGCTATACTGGGCCTTGATGTACCCAGGCTCCCTGGAAACATCCAGCTGGATCAGCAACTAGAAGCCAAAGAAGATGATCCATCCCTTTTCACTCACTATACCAAAATGTGACAGGATGTGGTCACAGTCCCTCATGGCCAATACTGTGATACGTGAATTACAAATAGCTACATGGGCATCTGCCCAGCAACTAGGGAGATCAGGAAGTGTAGGGATTTAAAGCCATAGGGGCGCATTAACCCTACACTGGTTATAGTGCATTTCTCTCTCTAAAAAGAGAGTAAAATGGGTTATTCAAGACATTGTTCAGAAAAACAGCGTACTTGATTAAAAAGTTGATTGGAGAGGGGAAAACATATAAAGAAGTGCAGAAAATGATAGGCTGCTCAGCTCAAATGATCTCAAATGCTTTAAAATGGCAACCAAAACCTGAAAGACATGGAAGAAAGCTGAAAAGACGTGCTGAAGAGGTTACAATTCGCCAAAGAACACGTTGACTGGCCTAAAGAGAAATGGCACAACATTTTGTGGACTGATAAAAGCAAGATTCTTTTTTTAGTCTCGGGCTGCAGATAGTTTGTCAGACGACCCTCAAACACCGAATTCAAGCCACAGTAAACTGTGACGACCATGAAGTATGGTGGTGCAAGCATCATGATGTGGTTATATTTCTTATACTATGGTGTTTATTGCATACCAGGGATTGTTTATCAGTTTCAATACATCAAAATAAAGAGGAAATTCCCTTGAAATGGGTGTTTCAACAAGACAACAACCCCAAACACACCAGTAAATGACAGACCAACAAGATTGACACTATGGAGTGACCAGCCCGATCCCTGGACCTTTATCCAATAGAAAAAACCTGTGGGTGACATCAAAAATGCTGTTTCTGAGGCAAAACCAAGAAATGCAGAAAAATTGTGGAATGTAACAGTTGCAGTTGGTTGACTCCATGCAACACATAGGGGCAAATTCTATAACCTCCGAAAATTCGCCAGTGACGGCTTCACTCACATCGCAACACTTCGCCAGGCGTAGATTCGCCAGGACAACGCTAATTCACTAAGATCCAAAATTGTCCAGGGCGCCGAATGCTGGCGAAGTAGCGCTATTGTTACTGTGGCAAGTGAAACGAAGTTGCGCTATCGTTGCCTAATTTGCATACGGCAGGAAGTTAAAGTTGAATGGACATATACAGTATATTGCAGCTAATACATTATACTACACAAGCCCAGAAAACCTTAATAAAAGAAAATAGAGTTGTTATATTGTCCTACACATGAGCCCAGTGTATAGTTTATGTGCCATATGCTAGGAAATGTAGGGGGGAAGCCGGGTACCCCAGAAAACATTTACAATCTTTTGCAGCCTATCACCCTGAAAAATGAAAAGTGTTTTTGGGACTTAGAATTTTTCAATTATTTTTTGAGGAAGTCCTATCTACTCTATTGCACTTCGCCTGGTCTGAGGTGGTAAAGGCAAGTCTGGCGCAAGAGGTAACGTTCAGTAAAATCTGCATCTTAGTAAATATGCGTCGTTACATCCATTTGCCAGAGCGCAACTTTGCCAGGCGAAAGGCAGCGAATTACCTCTAGAGTCTATCTCCTTTGCTAGCGAAGTTACACCAGCGACCGTTAGTAAATCGGCGAAGTAACGAAATGACGCTGGTGAGTTTTTGCTAACTTAGTCACTTCACCCTTTAGTAAATCTGCCCCATAGTGCAGATGGTGCAGATGTGCTGCAGTTCTCATAAGCAATGATTATACAAAAAAAGTGGTCTTAATTTTCTTAAAACCTCTTTGACCAAACTCCCATCCACATTTTTACCATATTTATCAATAAATTTACTTGAAAATCTGGGAAAAATTGTGAAAAAACCCGAATGGTAGTTTTTTTTCATATTTGATGCCCGAAAACTCTGGGTTTGTTTTTTTTGGATTATTATCCGAGAACCACATATTTCAATTATTGTACAAAAACCAGCACAGATCATGATATCTTCCAATTGTAAACGAGACATCTGCCATTGATTTCTACATGACCTCGGCAGGTTTGAGATGGAGTACTTTATATTTAGACTTTTAGCAGCCTTGGGGTTTAATAAATCACAAAAAAATTCTAGTTTTTCTCCAAATAAATTGTGCTTTCCCCTTTAAAACTCCGACCAGAAAAAAAATCAAACTTTGATAAATAACCCCCAAATTATTAGTTCATTGATTCAAAGGAAAGTAAAATCTTGAAACAGTTTTCAGTTTATACAGTGAATTGTTGAGTTTGTAAAGAAGAATGCAGACACTGCTATATTTTGGAACAGCCTAATATTCCTTTTTCTTCACTTTCTGTAAAGGATTAACACAAATTTGTTAAATGTTCCGTCATGTTTTGATTTGGAATAGAAGGTGCAGTGTTCCCAATTTATTTGAAATAAAAGGTATTATAAGGATTTTGAGTTTCAATCACTTTTTTAAACAAACTGCTATTGTTCTGAACACAACTGTATATGGTTACAATCATCAAACATCATCAAGCATAAATTTTGTTGCTCACAAACCAACTTTTACCTCTACCACTAACCCATCAACAGCTCTATTACTGCCTTGTGGGTGTAAGTCGCAACACTGACCCCTACAACATCCATCTCCCGATTTATAAATGGCACTTTGACATTTGTATATATGTAAGTCACCATGGTCAATCATATCTGATTTCTCAATATTAGATGGGTTAAAGATTTCTCTACAACATTACTTTCTCATATAAAAAGGAAGGATCTGTGAAGATGAGAGAAATATATGTTATGAGAGAAATTATACATTATTAGCATGTTTTATTCATATAGTACAGTGCTTTTCAGAGATTATACATCAATATCATTAATAGATTGACAAGTAAATTAGCCAGATGCCTGCAGCTGTGTTATCTGCCTACACTTGCCATGCTGCTTGGTATGTCTGTAACCCTTCATATTTAAACATGTTAAATGTATATTAGCTTTCTGGTGGTGAGTAGAATACAATGTAAATATGCAATCACTGACACATGTTGGCTAGAGTCAATAATTATTGGCACACAAACGACATAAGCATTGGTGCCATGGGAACACATAACTATTATCCAGTAACTTGTTTCCATACTCATAACTTACATACGCCTACACAATCAATACCTCAATATATAAGAAAAAAAAAGCAGAAAAGGGACCATTAGTACACACCCACCACTCAGTTGTAATAGACAATATATTAAATAGAATATACAGAGCTACAATAAAATGTTTACTTTTTTGGACAACATGGAGAACAGGCATCATAAAGTTGAATGCTTGAATGATCCAGGAGTATCGGAACTGTTACAATTTATTACATTTAGTTGACACAAGTAGTTGATACATTTCTCAGCAGCATCTGTGGAATATTAACAACTATTGTATCAATTCTAATAGCTGCCTGTAATGAAACTCGGGAATTCTGCTCAGCAGGGACAAAGATAACAAATGTATAAACTAAATGTATCAATTTAGAACAGTTAAAGAGTTGGTGACCCCCCCCCCCAGCTACTTTAGAAGGTGAAAAATGAAATGCTACAAATAGAAAATAAAGCGTTTGAAAGTAAACAACCCCTTTAACAATAAGTTGCACCAGATTCCAGCTGGCAATCAACAACAACAGTGTGTCTTTAGATCTAAGGGTCCCCACCAAAATTGTCCAGATTAGCACCACAACTGATAAGACTGGCCATGCCCCATTGTATTGATCCCTTCCCCATCATATACACCAGGGGGCAGATTTATCAACGGTCAAGGAGAATTTTCGAATGAAAAGAAATTCAAATTTCGAGCTATTTAGGGGCCGATGCATCAAGGGTCGAATATCGAGGGTTAATTAACCCTCGATATTCGACTGGGAATGAAAATCCTTCGACTTCGAATATCGAAGTCAAAGGATTTTGCGCAAAAAAGTTTGATCGAACGATCGAAGGAATAATCCTTCGATCTAAACATTAAATCCAACGATCGAAGGATTATCCTTCGACCAAAAAAACTTAGCCAAGCCTATGGGGACCTTCCCCATAGGCTAACATTGGGTTCAGTAGCTTTTAGGTGGCGAACTAGGGGGTCAAAGTTTTTTCTTAAAGAGACAGTACTTCGACTATCGAATGGTCGAATAGTCGAACAATTTTTAGTTTGAATCCTTCGATTCAAAGTCGTAGTCGAAGGTCGAAGTAGCCCAAAAAACACTTCAAAATTCAACGTTTTTTTACTTCGAATCTTTCACTCGAAATTAATGAATTGGCCCCTAAATGTGTACTTCGACTAGGGAATAGTCCAAATTCGATTTGAATTTGAAAAAAATGTGAAAATTCGAATATCGAAAATTATCATGTAAAGTCTCTTTAAAAATTCGGCTTTAACCATTCGCCATCTAAAACTTGCCGAATTTAGCCTATGGGGGACCACTTAAGTTATTTTGGGGAACAATTTCGAATTGAATTCGATCAAATGCGCTATTACTTTGATTTGTACAATTCGAATGCGGCCAAATACAGACCTATTCGATCGAAAATTTACCTATTCGACCAAAAAAAAACAAACTTCAACTTAATTTTGGTTGGTCTTTTTGAATTCGAATTTCGAAGTCTTTTCAATTTGAAATTTGACCCATGAAAAATATGCCCCCACGAGTGCCCATACTTTACTAATGCAAGGTCTACTTTTAGTGATGTTGTCCCATTTTGATCAACATCCATAAAAGCATTGTTAGTTTTCTGTTCCATGGAAAATATTGCTTAACTACTGATTTATGGGAAAATGTATAATGTAAACCACTATTTCTTATGTAACCATTGCATGATAACTATTTGAATGAAAAGCATAGAATAGGAGGGTGATATAGTCAAGCTGTTTGTTGACCGTGTCCTGAGATCTACTGCTCACCAGCTAAAGGTCTACTGGTAGATCCCAATCTACCTTTTGGGCACCCCACACAATCCACCTTATTGAAACACATCTTCTAGCATTGTCTCTGCCACGGAGTCTACTTGCCCTAGACATGTGACCAGTAAATGCTACTTGATGATTGGTTACTATGGTTTAAGGCAAAGGCACACATGGACATTTCTTCAACATTTTTCCACGATTAAGCCATAATGTGTTTTACATGCTCCAATTAGAAAGTTAGTGAAGTAAAAGGCATTTTCAGCAGATTGGTCACCAGGGGTAGCACCACAGACCATTACCCTTAATAGATTGTATGCGAATTGACATATTCTTACACTACTGATTGATTTTATTTTTTGCATTGTGAGATGACACTGGGAAATTAGAGGGGTATATTCTATAAAGTTGGCTGTGGAAACTTAAATGCTGACAATCTATGTCTCCCTTTCCATTTCTCTTTTCTACATATGCCTATGTCACTATTACTTTTATTCCCCTGGATCTTTAAGGGGCAGATTTATCAAGGGTCGAATTTTGAAGTTAAAAATACTTCAAAATTCGACCATCGAATTGAAATACTTTGACATCCAATATCGAAGTCAAAGTTTTTTTCATCGAATTTGGGTATCCTGCGGTCGAAGTAGAATCGTTTGAACGATTCGAAGGATTTCAGCGATCGATCGAACGATTTTACTTCTACTTCCAAAAACTTAGAAAAATGCTCTAGAAGGTCCCCATAGGCTAACATAGCACTTCAGCAGGTTTAATTTGGCGAAGTATTGAAGTCGAAGTTTTTTTAAAGAGACAGTACTTCGATTATCGAATCGTCGAATTTTCAAACTATTTTACTTTGTTCTGAATTCGAAGTCAAAGTCGTAGTATCTTATTCGATGGTCGAAGTATCCAAAAAATTGCTTCTAATTTTTTTACATCGAAAATTCCCTCAAATTCACTTTGACCCTTGATAAATCTGCCCCAGGTGTTCATTTGTGTAAAACACACGTAATGCTGTATAAAACCAAACAGTTACATAACTTCTAACTGCTTATTCTGATGGCACAAATATATGCTCAGAGATAATGTGCATAAAATATACAGCACCAATTTGTGGCTTTGCAACTCCAGACTCAGGTAACCCTCTACGTGTCACTGTCTTTTTTGATCCTGTTTAGCAACTGTACCAGTCTGTTATTGGTTTCTCCCGGACCTGGTGCTGCCAACCCACCCCCCTAACACCAAGGGCACTGTGGTTTAGTCTGAGGAGAGGCGGAGGAAGCGCACGGGTCTGGGGAGAAGAAAAAGAAAAGGGAGAGACCAAGAGGGAGGGGAGCGGGGAGGATGTGAAAGGCACCGGGAACCAGCGAGGATGAGAGCCGGACCCGAGTGAGCTGCGTCATGGCCTCGAACTCAACGGACATCGTCAGGCAGGGATACGTGAGGATGAAGAGCAGGAAGCTGGGGGTGTGTGACGGATGGTGCACCCCAATATTGCATGCAGAGTACCCCGGTAGTGCATGCGTTTGTGGCTGCTGTCTGCATTTTACTTTGAGGCAGCTTCCATTTCTCTTTCATTCTCATCCCCGCTTTCATTGCATCTTTATCGCACCGCTTGCAATGCACATACAGCCGCAAAGGGCCAGACTGCTGGAGGCGGCAGCACCTCCCCACTGCGCAGCACTTTCCTGCCATTCTTTCTTTCTCTTGCGTATGTAAAGATACTTGGTTCTGTCAGATAGACAGGCTCAGACATACTGGACTGCTAGGATTGTCCCTCACCCTAATAATCAGCATGCACTGTGCAGCAGCCTCACAGCCCCCTCCCTCATTAATCAATGGAAGCTGCAGACAGTGTGACTACCCAGCCCTGCAAACAGTCACCAGCAGCCAGACACATTCCTTCACCCTCCTCCTATCCATTGCTTAATGCACAATACATACAGCTTGATGATGAGTCAGGCTTACTTGCTGCACAATGGCTAACCCATGCACCTTGAGCAGTTGGACATGATAGTTTGCTCTATTCTAACACTTGGATGCTGTTTTCAGAGCATTATATAACAACAGCCTGAGGACTAGCAGGTTGGACATTGTTGACAGAACCTACTTGCGAATTAGAACCATGCAGTGACTGAAC
This sequence comes from Xenopus petersii, assembly GCA_038501925.1. Lineage (NCBI taxonomy): Eukaryota > Metazoa > Chordata > Amphibia > Anura > Pipidae > Xenopus > Xenopus petersii. The sequence continues at coordinate 65,518,545 of CM076679.1, forward strand.
AAAGTAGGGATGCTGGGGCTCACTGAATTGAGGGCATATTTCTACTTTTAGCCAGAATAATTGCATGGACAGGTGATCTCAATGGTTTATATGAAGCCTGAATTCTAGTGCTGCATTGATGTAGACCAGTAGTGCCCATACTTTACTAATGCAAGCACTACTTTTAGTGATGTTGTCCCATTATGATCTACATCCATAAAAGCATTGTTAGCATTCTGTTCCATGGAAAATATTACTTAAAGCGATACTGACACGTTCCTATAAAAATCATAGGAACGTGTCAGTATCAAATAAATGCTGCACTCAGAATAGTTCCCCTCAATGCCTCCTGCAAAACCGCCCCTGCAACCCCGACCCTCCGACACTGCTAAATGATCTTCTGTACCGTTTCAGAGAAGCTGGGCTGGGGGCTGAGCAATCTTTCCATAGGCTAATTACTAATGAAAACAGGACTTCAGCCTATGGAATGATTGCTCCGCCCCCAAACCAGCGTCACTGAAGCAACGCGGAAGATCTGTTAATGGTGTCAGCCGATTTGCGGGGAACTATTCTGGGTGCTGCATTTACTTGATGCTGACACGTTCCTATGATTTTTATAGGCACGTGTCAGTATAGCTTTAAATATTATATTGATTTTTGAGAATATTTATTGCTATATTAAACAAATAAACATTTATGTAACCTTAACCTAATAAATACCTTAATGAAAAAGCATGAAACAGAAGGGTGACCTAGACAAGCTGTTGACAGTGTCTTGAGATCTACTGATCACCAGCTGGAGTAGATATTAGAATTATAAGGACAATGTAAATCATAAAAAAGGGCAATGGCTAAGTCCCAACAAATACTTATTGCTTGTTCATCGGTGGTTGTGTTGTAATAATGTTTGAATAATGACTGCACATAATCATACATTTCTGTTTTGTTTAGGCCAAATCCTCTTTATATGTAAACCTGCTTTTTTATCAAAACATCCTCCACCCTGTAGACTTTTCTTGCACTGACTAGACATGCAGGTTTTTATTATAGCCAGACAAATTGTACATATGTGCCCACTGCTACCTAAACTGTACAAACAGGACCACTCAGTTTGCCGACAGATTTTGCAGGCAAGCACTAATAACTACTTGTATCTTTGTTTCCAAAAGTATGGTATATGCACTGTAATTATCTTGCAAAATAAAGACAAGTTAAAGACTGTGCATAATTATAGGCCATTCTTATGTTTTTCCCCACTCCACAGGCATTTTGGAGCTTAAAATGTAAAGGTAAATAGGAAAAAGTTCAAATATTAAAGTCTAATTATGTTCCTACATGCAGTTGTGGTAAAAGGTGCTGAGCAGCTTGTAAGAGATAGCATTGCATGATGGTGGAAACTAGGCCCATTTGTCTAACCACTGCCTGAGACCTAGTTTTCTCTGGTTCTTGTTCAAAATTGCCTAGTGATTTTTCAGCCAACTGTGCTTGTTGTACATGCTTCAGTCTCTTAATAAGAGCTATTAACAACTTTCTTTTTACACGCTTTGGTACTTTCTGGTGCATTCTGCTTGAGTCTGTCTGCCTGTCTGCTTTAGATTATGTTTCTTTCTGAATCCCAGTAAACATGTCAAATTCAACTGTGTATACACATATAACCCCAGTGCTACTAAAATAAATGAGAAAAAGGCGTGTTTGCCTAGGGTCCGACAGGACAGGAGGACCCCCCCATATTTCCCTGAAATTGCATCATTTTTATTTGAATTATCTGGATTAAACATATAACCATTTATTATTTATCTTATTTTTTACATTTTACTTTCTATCAAACATCATCTATAAAGGGAGGTTTTTGACATGTTTGTCAGAGGCATATTTTATATCAGGCAAACTTGATAAATACAAATATGCGTTTTAAGTACACTGGTTGCAATACATTGGTTGCAGGAGCCCACTAATAGGATCCTTCAACGGGGTCCACTAGCGTCACTACATCCACTACATCAGAGGAACAGTATATTTAATATATGGTTACGTTAAAAGGGCTTTACATGGCTATTAATCCTGGAAAATAAAATGAAAAAATCCTCTAGGTAATCACTGTTGACATTCCCAAAAATGTAACATAATTTGTTTAAATCTCTGTGTTTAATTTAAACACCTTTACTCTAATTGAATAAATATGAACTGAAAGTAAAAGAGCAGAGACCAAACTAAAAATGTTGGGCAACAAATACAACATGTACAAACACACAGCAATAAAATCCAGACCTCTGTGTCAAAGGTAAACTATACCCCCAGAAAAATGTAGGTCTCTATAAAGACATATTGCATAAAACAGCTTATATGTAAAACCCTGCTTCATGTAAATAAACCGTATTCATGATAATATCCTTTCTTAGTAGTATGTGCCATTGGGTAATCCTAAACAGAAAATGAGCATTTTAAGAAATAAGGGCCACCCTCTGGGATCCTACAATTCACGGTGCACACAAACAAACCATACATGTTAGGTCACATGTGCCAATTAACAGACAGAGTTGTGTCTTTTGCTTCCACACTTCTTCCTGTTACAGTTAGAGTTGTAGTATTTCTGTTCAGGTGATCTCTGAGGCAGCACACAGACCATCACAAAATGGTGGCTCAAGGCAAGACATGTAAAAGGGCAAAATGTACTTAAATATATATTCCAGTTTGTACAATACTTTAATATGCCACTCAATTTGATATAAACTGTCCTTTGCTTAAGTCTTTATTTCGAGGGTATTGTTTTCCTTTAAAGAAAATAATTTTACTGTAAAAAAATCATTTATTTTTTTCTTGTTATTGATTCTTTAAGTATAATGGATGTTGTGTCACATTGAACTTGGCATACACAGGTATGAAATCCTTTATCCAGAAACCCATTATCCTGAAAGCTCTGAATTACCGGAAAGGCTATACTCCATTTTAATCAAATAATTTAAATTTAAGAATAAATAATTTGTAATACTAAAACAGAAATTGTCAACATTCATTCCAGTATTTCTATGGTTTTTAAGTTATTCGTATATATGTATTGCTACTAAAAGCAGTATTTGTTTGTCCCTTTTTATTCTCTGCTCTGATGGCTCAAACTGTTGAAACAGTGTAAGAGATGGCAGATTATTAACAGACCTGTCTTTACTGGAGAACCAGGAGTTAAGCAAATGCTGTTTTCAATAGTAAATGTTTTTACAAATAACTTTAAAAGCCGGGAAAATTGTAATAAATGTATATTGGAAAGTTGCTTACAATTATGTTTTCTCTTATTAAGCAAATTTTTATTTTGGGCATTGATTTGCAATCCTATTGGTTTTAATTAATATGTAAATGTTTTTAGTAGACTTAAAATATGGAAGTCCAAATTAAGACCCCTTATCCGTAAAGTCCCGGGTCCTGAGCATTCTGGATAACATGTCTCATACCTGTATTTATACAATTGCTATATATATATATATTCATTTACTCACTCCCTCTACTGGGATTCACACCCTGTAAATTTTCTCTTTTGTGTTGATATCTGCTCTATCACCTGCAAAAATGCCACAGTGGCTACTACATAACAGCATGACACCTAATACAGATTGAGCAGGTTTTGCTGTACAATATAGCTGTTTTGGTCTATTGAAACAACAATCCCTACCTACTAAGAATCTATGTTCCAATATCGTGAACTAATGAGACTTAACAAGATCGAAACAGACCATCTGCAGGTTTGGATATATGTCTCTGAACCATTAGGCTGTATCTGTGTTATAAAACCAGCAGTTCTGGATACACCTGCCCCGGTATTTGTGTATATAAGGGCTGTCCAGGTGAAATCTTCCAGTCTGAATTTCCAAATTAGGAAATCCGGACAGGACATAAAAAAAATGTCATGGTGATCAGCCAATTGCTGATCGCTACATCACCACCATCCCGCCCCTGACATCACCAGACCTGACCCTGGTGTCACAGGTCCTGCCCCTACCCCACCTCCAATGTCATCCGCCCTCTGTCCATTTTCTGTCCCAGAAAAGGTGGCAAACCTATTTGTGTAAGGTCACAAGGTGCTTACATGAAAATCAAACTAGCATAACATTCTATACACTTCAGTGCCTTCCCCGTTGGATTTTGCATTACTGTGACCAATCAACAGGGATAGTCGTGGAAAAAAAAAATTACTAATGTGACCATGCAATAACCGTGGCTGCTGAAACATTATGATCAGCTCCTTTTAATTATAATACAATTTAGAATTAACAGGTATCTAGACAGATCAACCATTTTTTAAATTGATATCTGGTTAGTGACAGTTGATAAATATCCTACAAAGCCGTTTTTATTTTTCCATTTTTTATTGCTGTCCATGAAAGATTTTATTGCTTCCATTAAGAAACCAGCCCGTAGAACAATGCCATATTGATGAGTTTTTTCTTTGGCTTGCAAAATAAATGAGCTTGGGCTGTTTTTAAAGCAAGTCATGAGCTCATCATTAGAACTGCTAATGTACTAACGAACAAAAGCTCCTGCTATAATTTGATCTGATATGAATACTGAAAATACATTCAGTATAAATGCATGTACAAATATAGGACCTGTCATCCAGAATGCTCAGGACCTGGGGTTTTCTGAATAATGGATCTATACGTAATTTGGATCTGCATAATAGAAAATCATGTAATAATTAAAGGGGAGGTTCACCGTAGACCATATTCTACATTTGAATAGCCTCTGGGAGAAAATACATTTTTACAAATCATCTTTATTATTTTAAATGTTCTGTTTTGAAGCTACATGGTGGTGGCACACGGGGAGATTAGTCGCCCAGTGACGGGCAACTAATCTACCCGAAACGCCTTCCCGTCATCAAGAATATGAACCGCCGGCGGGATGGCATACAAATCACTTCGGATTTCTGAAGGTGCCTCACAAGGAAACTTCAGGCGACTTTGGAAATTCAAAGCCATTTGTATGCCATGCCGCTGGCAATTCGTATTCTTGCCAGCAGGAAGGCATTTGGGGAGATTAGTCGCCTGCATGTAGAGAAGATTTTACGATGGGCGAATAATCTCACACCACCCACAGACCCAATAAGCCATGGATCAGCCCTGCTAAAGTTCTCTCTTCTGTGCTCTCAGCTCTCTGTAGGGGATTTCCTAGCCTGGGACTTTGCAAACAGCCAAACAAGAAAAAAAAAAAAATCACACTGAACTGGCTTTGCTCATGTTTCCTTCTCCTGCATATCTTTGATGGGATTGGCTGGCAATATTTAGCCAATAGGATCAGGGAAATGCAAATGAAGCAAGAGAGGGGAGGCACCAGCAGTATAAAGATCAGTGTCGGCTTCCTGTATGGTCAGAATGGAAAGTTGTGTGGACGATCCCTAGCAGAGAGGCAGTAGTAAGCCAAGGAGAGAACCTTTTAGCAGCAGTGATCCACAGTTTATCGCTATATGTCCATTTAAAATAATAAAGATAGATTACAAAATTGTTCTTCTGACTTGGGCTTTTCAAATTTAGACTTTATGTTCTGAAGGTGAACCACCCCTGTAAATAAACCCGATAAATAAAGCTGGTTTTGCTTCCAATAAGGATTGGTTACATTTCAGTTTGGATCAAGTACAAGGTATTGTTTTATTTTTGCAGAGAAAATGGAAATCATTTTTAAAAAATTTGGGTTATTTGGATAAAATGGATTCAGCTTTCTGGATAATGGATAATTCCTTATAAAGATTCCCATACCTGTAGTAAGATTTACAACTTTTTTGTATTGTCACGCAACAAACTTGAATTTGTCGAGTTTGATGCCCAAAAAACTCGAATTATTTGAGTTTTTGAGTGAAAACAAGTGTCAAACACCCCAAAAGACCTAAAAAAACATGAGGGCAAAAAACATCTTCAAATGATTAAAGGGACCTCTGCCATTGACTTTTACATGAATTCGACAAGTTTTAGCTGGACTATTTTCGTTTATTTTGCTGCTTTAGGGATCTCTAAAAATTCTACATTTTTTTCTCTAAAAATGTGAGGGTTTTTTTTCACCGAAACCTAACCTATAATAAATAAACCCCTAAATTGCCATAGCAACTAGTCAGGTCTTTACATTTAGTTCATAGTTAAGTATTTATTTCTGATTGGCAGCAATTGGCAACTACAGTTCAGCACCTGTGTTCATAAACTAGCCCTACAGTGTGTAATATAATGAGGTTTATGCAGAAATTAAAGGTGGGTATATAAAGATGTACTGGTATTGTATCATACATGTGTATGGCCACTTTTCCAATGTTCTTTTTTTTCCACAGATACTGAACAGTAAGTATCACAGGATATGAAATCATACTGAAATGGAACCCTGACTTTCCATACATGGTCTAAATAGGCCTAACTACCTGACCAAATCTGGAAATTCCAGTGACCCAGCCCAGTGTTTGCCTTTAGTCATGTAACATGAACACTCTCATACCCATGTAACAGTGCAGTACTAGGACAGTATTTCACACAAACAACAATAGGACAAGCTGACCAATAGGTTGCTGGAGAGCCAGGGAGTATGATTTGCAGTCTGATTTAGATTTAGTCTTTTGCAATATGCGGTGACTATGCATTTCCATTCTGTACAAACTCTGACACATTATAGTTTAGCATCCTTCAACTGTTTTGACAGGGGTTGCTGAAGTGTTCTATGTTAACATAGTATGCCCAAGGGCATTTCATTGGTGATGAATGTTGCTGTGGTTAGTGATAGGTCAGCCAGTACTTGAGGTATCTGAACTGAAATAAAGAGGGCATTCCTATTATACAGTAGGTAAGTAACCGGATTAAGAATGAGAGAAAAGGGAACTTTTCTGTTACGTATAATATCTTTTAGATATTCTTAAATACCTACCATTAATGTTATGGGTCAATACATGGAACTGTATATGAAAATTAGTGTCCATCCGTCAATATATTGAAGTTCTAGTAATTAAGTGAAAATTATTTATTTACATTTTTAAGTCAGTTTTTCAGCACCAGAAAAGAAAACATTATTTGACAGTAGCCTTAATAGCTGCTGACTCATTCCCTTCAGACTGAATTGGCTGCCTGTAAAGCCCACGTATGGGAAAGACTGCCTCGGCCCGATGATCTAGTCCACCCATCGCTCCTATATTGGCCCTTATAATGATCTGAACTAGTAGGTTTTCTGGTACTTCTGGCCTAATTATTTACAAATCAAAGCAAATAAATCCTACAAGGACTATAGTCAAACACAACCTACAGTGACAAGAAAATGGAACCAGGCAGTAGCTCCTGAATGAAGCATGTGTCAGAAATGGGAGTACCCTTGTTTTACTTAAAATAAAAAAAGACTGCAAAAAATTAATTGGTTGCTAGATCTTTAAATGCTCACTGTAATGCTCACTTTAAAGGGTCAGTATAACCTCTTGTTTTACATGAGTTCATTGAATAGGGATTGTGTCATATGTTATGCATATTGTTTAAATAACAAAAATGTTTTTGAGTTTCTGCATGTTTGTTGCAAGGCAGATTATTAAATGACCAGTATGCAACCTCCTCCCTCTCCTCTTTGTTGTGACTGTTTTGCAGGGGGGGGGTTATCTATGTACTGGTAATTGGCAAAAATAGGTTAAACACAAGCCTTATTCATTGAAAGCATTCCGAGCAAGGGAGAATACTGCCTCTATGAATGGGATTTCCACCATAAAACACTTTTTTGCATAATGAAGGAAATTCCAAACAACCATTCAGTTTTTTCAGTGATTTTACAGATACTTGTAAATACACCTATATTTAGTATCTTTCATCTTTTTTTCCTTAGTCTGATTAGCAGAAGTCGGTTATCTTCCAGGACTGTTATTCAACTATGCTATGAAACACTGCTTTTACTAAATAGTTTCAAGAGTCAATAGCAGTACAGAGGAGTTGTGACCAGATTGTATGTTATTGGCAAGATTACCTGAAGGAGTTAAAGCTAACAGCATATCTTGTGTCTAGCCTGCAAGGCATTAAGGAATCAATTGGGTCATGTCAAGCTCAGCCTATCGATTTGTTTGGCTGTGTTATAACCAGAACAATAAGTCTGCAGGGCACAACAAATATGGCTTTTTCTAGTTTTCCATTGAACTGTATACACAGTAGAAAGCTTGCAAACAAGATCAGCAACCTGTGATTCAACCGTGATGATCTGTGCATGGTGTAATTTGTCCTTGAGCCTTTATGAGCAGTGATTGTGCAGTAGTTTTGGAGATGATGTGAAATAAGAACCTTTTGGTTGCTACAAAAAGGCAAGGATGGAAGCCCACCTATTTATACATTCTACGGATACAGTATATGCAGTAGTAATCAAACAGCCATTAATTACAAAATGTAAGCATCTAATTAGCTGTTATGCCAGATCCAGTTGTACGATTTAGTACCTGCTTAGTAATCCTAGTAAATAGAATGTTTTTCATGGGTTCAGCATGCATCAAATTAGTGACTACACTAAATACAGAACTACTGCACAGAGTCCATGTACAGTATGTTGCCAGTGGAATAGAAACTCTCTTAAACAATAAGAATTCTATACTGTGTCATTGTTCTGAAAGTCTTATTAGGAATCCATTAACCTGCCAATATATTGAAGTGTTGAAGGAATCCCATATTGATGCAGGCATTACATTGGCATAATATACCCTTTTCAACATGGTTCACTGAATAGGACTTGGGTGGGACATACTATTTGCTATTGTGATAATCACATAAAAACATTTTGGGTTAACTATTTTAACTCTTCTAAACAAGCGTCTCCATGTTTGGTCCTTGCAAGGTTAGATTCCCATAATACACCCTTTCCACTTTGTTTTGTTAGCAGGAATCCATTATGCTGATGGATCATCACCAGCCGTCACGATTGGACTTGTATCGATCAAGGGGGTATAATGTCCATTTAAGTTAAAGGTCATCATATGCTTATAAATATTGCTGTGCAAGTGAGCAGAAAGCTGTAGGTTCCCTAGCAGTAAGGAATCCCGCATTTACGAGAGCTGTTCTGGGAATCCATGCAGGGACAAAAACTTTGTCTTTAAACATCGCCTTTATTGAAACACACACTGTAGTACAAATCTGGTGCTATTTGTTTACAGCTGTAGGTTCCCCTCTGGTGAAGTCTATTTTCACCTTTGGGTCATATTTATCAAAAAAGTCAAAATAATTTCATTCAGGATTTGAAGAGATGTGTTTCAAATAGCAGACAGTCAGTATACCACAATGGAATGGTAGTACTGTATATCACAAATTCATAACCACAAATTTCATATTATACTCAATATATTTAATCTAAACTCACTATATAGCGTTAAGCACATTGCAGCAACATAATGGCAAATAACTAACAAATACAAAAGGTAACAAACTCAATGCACAGAACTATATCTACTGGTGGACTCTGCATATCATGTTCTTTTGTGACAAGTTCTTGCAGTTGTCAATGTTGATATTAATTGATGATAAATGTTAGGAAGAATTATTTTTTTGGTGATCCTTAGCCTGTTTTTTGGTGGGTAACAGAGCTTTGGATGTATAAATGCAGCAAGTTATATGGTTGTAATTCTTTGCAGCTTTCCAATGAATATTCATTAGAACATGTTTAATGGTTTAAAGTGTTTATAAATTGAATTTTACTGAAAGCAGTGTTTTTCCATTTCTATGCTCAGCAATGCGGGTTCCCATTTGAAACAATGAAGCAGAATACAATTGTGGCCTTTCCTGGAAAAGAACTTGCTTCTGCTATATTGTTTCATAATTACATAGTTGTTTTATAAGTACCTTTTCTTTCTGTATGAAAGGAAAAAAATAGGTCAAGTTCATCTTTATTAGCATAGTAATTTCTTTAAATGAACACAAGTCACACCAGTCAATCTGGGTAGGACATATTACCTAAGGGAGAATGAAGACTTTACTTTTTAGGGGTGACTTCACATAGTAACTCTTAGAGATAACCAAAAATCGTGCTTGCTGTCAATAAACAATAAGACTATTTATGTATTCTGGTGGCTTGGAGGAAAATGGGTGCATTGTTAGCCTCATATACAACTTTGCATCACTTCAAATGTTTCCTAACTTTTAAGTCACGCTCCCTTGCCATATGTCATTTCAGTTATTTTATACATTTGTTGAAGAATAAGTACCTGCCTGTGCATAGTTATTAAATGACTGCAAACTGAACAGTCATAGTCAAGTACAGAGTTCTGTGAACAACTATTTGCTCAAGTTTATGAAATGGAGAAGAAATGGACATTGGAAATGTGGTTAGAGTCAGCAAGCAGGTGGTTGCATTCAAGTGCACAATACTGAGTGTGGGCACTCACATTTGCAAGAGGTGCTGAGTGCTTGTATAGATCAGTTCATGCTATTTAAATGGGTGTAGTTCTGTGCCCATTTTAGTGCCTACCGTTGTGCATGCTTTTTGAAATCTCCTTTTGGATGATTTCCCACTTAATCTGGCCAGAATTTTTTTTAAATTTTGTACTCTAAAATAAATTTTTCTTGTCCCTTGGTTTCAGATTTATCGGCGTTGCTGGCTGGTATTGAGGAAATCTTCTAGCAAAGGTCCATGGCGGCTTGAAAAATACCCAGATGAGAGGTCTGTGCTTCTGAAAGCCTCCCCTAAGGTGAGAGATTATTAAATAATCCTTCTGGGATCACAAGTCTGTTTTTTAACAGTCTGCATTGATATGGACATCCTTTCTTCTGTGTCTCTTAGCAGCAGTTCTTTTTTTTAATAATTATTGATCCCTGCATGCGTGTCATAGTGAGGTGCGGGTGCTCCCAGCCCAATTGCAATTCACCCAAACCCTATCGTTCCCAACCTGCATCTGGCCCAACTATCTCTGATGTCACAAAAAGGAACGGGCAAGTGCACATCTATAAATAGTGGCTGTCAGAAGCACAGTAAGGTCATGGGCGGTTAGAGCAGAAAGAAGAGCTGAACTCACCTGTGATCACAAACAGTGTGGAAAAATAAAATCATATAAAATAATTTTTATAAATGAGGGCTTATAGGCTGTTTTTAAAATCCTGCAGGTAACTGAGATCAGTAATGTGAAGTGCATCATGAGGCTCCCAAAGGAGACCAAGAGGCAAGCAGTTGCCATAATATTTTGTGATGACTTGGCCCGTACGTTCACATGTGACTCAGGTAAGAAACTATTATCTAATATTATGTGGCCAAGATAATAATAATGTTTTTAATGTCAAAATATTGGTGTCAAATATAAAATGCAAGTTATGTAGCATGAAAAGAAATTTAGGTTATATTTGCGAAAATGCATTTTGGTGGGATAAATGTCATAGTTTAGTTTAGGGTAATGGGGTAATGTAGAATTAGTGCAGGCTACATGATACACATAGGGGCACATTTACTTAGGTCTGAATTTTCAATTCGGAAAGCTTTGGCATACTTCACACAACTATATCTGATGCTCATTCGCTTGAACTACACATATTTCGCAAAATGCAAAAATTTGTATAGGCAAATGAGCGCTTTCATATATTCGCTAGGAAAAATTTGTGAGCATGAAAGTTTCTTAGCGAATTTTCTCTAGTGTTACCTTCTTCCTAGCAAAACTTTGTTAACATACTTACTCTTAAAGGGAACCTATCACAGCCAAAATCAAACACATATTAACAATCTGACCAGTACAACATAAACACATTTAATCAAACTAAATATATATTGTTTTTGGAAAAAACTGCAGGTTTTAAAAAAATCCCTTACTTTGTCAAATTGGTTCTTTCACTGAGGGAGGCCATACTGTGACTATAAGAGAGACTCTAATATGCAAATTTCAGGAGCATGCTCAGATTGTTACACTGCTTTGAATATTCTACCCAGAATGCCTTGTTTAAGTAAACTCCCCCACTAGAAGTATCAGGAGATTTCCCTATCTTGTCCCCTGCTGGTAAAGTCATTATGCAAATGAAGAGCACACACTAACTTCCAGCAGGTGGCAGCACTACTGAACAGCAGCTAACAGAGAGGTTTGGCTGATTTGAAAATAGCTTAGAAGGGTTGATAAGCAAGCAAGGAATTTCAACTGAGCATGTGCGAGATTTCAGAACTACAGTTGGCTGGGAATATATAGGTAGGAGGAGCCAGTGAAATCCAAGATGCCTGCCTCAGCTAGAACTGCAGTGGAGATAGGGGAGATCTTGCAGAAGGTATAGTGAGCTGATGATTTACATTATACAAACAATTCTAACTTTTTTAAAAATCAGATTTCTTGAACTTTCACATAGTGTATTTACTTAGGAAATGAATTTGGCCATGATTGGTGCCCTTTAAATCAGTTTAAATATGGCAGCTACATAAAGGTCTTATGTGTGTATTTATTAGTGATGTGGGTGAAATTATTATTAAAAATGTCCAAGGAAGCAAAATAAACACAAAATAGATCCTCTTTTGTCCTAAAAATGAGCCTATCCTAAAACAAATGTGGCATGAGCTCAAATGGTTAAACAAGTGTAAATAACATATTTTTAACAGTTACAAATTTAAATGTAATACCAAATTAAAATATGAAAAAAACGCCAGCATTTTAAATTTGTTCATCTTAAAGGGGGAACTATTGCGAAAATGAAAATGTAATATAAGCTTCCTCATTGAAGTAAGAAACTTTCTAAATACAATCATTTAAAATTTCTGCATTGTTTCTGAAATAATCAAGTTTATATTCACTATTCCTCTCTCCGAGTCTGTTTCTCTTCATTCTGTCTTCATGCAACAGTTGGGTGTCAGATGAATGATCCAATATACCTTTTAGGGGGCTCCCTTCCTAGCAGATGTACAGTATTAGAGCTCACTATTGATTCCAGTATGAACAAAATCTAAAATAACTGCCTTTTGCACAAATTCTGCATGCAGAGAGACAGAATTGTTGGTGATTTTAATAGAGTAAGATCTAATACATCTTCTAAGCAAAAGAAGCAACCCTTTAAGATATATTGGATCATTCATTTGACACCCAACTCCTGAATGAAGACAAAATGAGGAGAAACAGATGCTGAGAGAGGAATAGTGAAGCTTAACTTGATTATTTCAGAAAGGGTACAGAATTTATAATTGATTGTATTAAGAAAGTTTCTTATTTCAGTATTTTCATTTTCGCAATAGTTCCCCTTTAACAATTCGCCAGGTAGAGTCCCGCCCGCTGCTGCCCTCTATTTATAGACCCTTTCCCTCCCTACAGTGATGTCATAAAAGGGGCGGGCTGGGCACAAGTCTATAAATTGCTGCACCGGAAGCTGTAACTCCTAGGTCTAGGGGAGAGCAGGAGAAGAGCTCGACCCGGACCTGTCCGCGACCCGAACATTTTGTGCAGGAGTTGGCCTGAACCCGCCTGACCCGCATATCACTACTATGGGGCTCATTTATAAACTTTGCGCAGTGCAGAATAATTCACACAGTGAGCATATTTACCCTGAACATTATTTATGTATTTATAAAGCAGGATAAGAGCGTTGTATTTAATGTACAAACAGAATTGTGAATTTTTATTAGTGCTGAAAATGTCCATAAGAGCTTTTTTAAATATGGCATAATATCACATTTTGAATATTTATACGTACACACTGCGTTTGAATTTCACCACAACTGGTGGCAGAGAAAATATTTGCAAGAGTTTCACAAATTGTGAATTTATATTACTGTCCATGTTACTTTCATGCACAACGACCTAGCACAGTGGCCACACTCGCGCAAACACCCGTCTCATTTGGGAGCCATTTTAGGATATTTGTGCGCAGTGCGAATTCGCAAAATGGAAAGACGGGCACAGCAGTGCGACCATCGGCAGGGCTTAAATAGGATATAGGTGGCCGGGTAAGGTTAAAGCACACTGTACCAGAGATGATGGGCCTTCAAAAATCAGGCCTCAGCAGGACATTAATGCAAGGCTTTAACTTTTTTGTCACGTTTTATAATTCACCAATTTGATAAGGGAGGGAAGAGTCTCTTTATTTCTGTCCTTTTTCCTTATAGTGATATCTACAAAATCTCCTTTTATGGCCTGTTGCTGAAGGGCTCCATATATTTAATTTTAAAGGGAGACTGTAATAATATATATTTTTTTAATCTTTTACTTGTATCTTAAAACAATTTGGAAAAGAACACGGTTTTCTTTGTGAAAAAAAAAACACTATCTTTTAGCACCTGTTTTTTTATTTTGCCTGAAAAAAACATTTACAGTATTTATTGAGTAATATTGTAAATGAAGCCATAGATTTTCCTTTCTAGAAAAGAGGAGCTAAGCGAGTGTTCTTAGGGGTATATTTATGAAAGAGTGAAGTTAGAGTTGGCCACAGTCTGCTAGAGTGAAATGCCTCCTATCAATTTCAAATGGTCTCAGACTGAAGGAAACAAAATTTAACTAATACATCAATAGTGTAAGTAAAGTTTATTTTGTTCAACTAACATGATAGAAAATAATTTGGAATTATTTCTTAGGGTGACCGGTCCCCTTTAAAAAAATAGATATAAAAGCAAAGAAAGCTAACTATTTAGAAGAGGCTTAAAAGAAGAGGACACAACAATGGAGGAGCTACTATTACTTAAAGCTACGGTTCTCTTTTAAGTTAAGCATGTTATTGAATGGCTAATTCTAAGTAACTTTTCAAATGGCCCTTGTTTTTTCTTTTCTATAGTTTTTGAATTGTCTGCCTTTTTCTTCTGATTATAGCCAGCTTTTAATGGGGGTCACTGACCCCATTGAAAAAAAAAATGCTCTGTAAGGCTGTAACTTATTAGTTATTGTTACTTTTTATTATTCATCAGTCTATTCTGGCCCTCTCCTTTTCAAATTTCAGTCACTTATTCATATCAATGCATTGTTGCTAGGGTAATTTAGACCCTAGCAACCAGATTGCAAAATGGAGACCTGCTTGGGTGGCCAAATCGGACAACATTTTCTGGTCAAATTCCGTGCCCCAGGCATTGGTGGAGAGTTCTTAAAGAGAATTCATTCAGATGTGATTATAGACTTTGCAAAGAAGGGTTTTCCATAGCAAGCACCTCATAATATCAACATGCTGTTTTTCTCTGAAAATGTTTAAACTTTAATGTAACAAAAAATGTAAGTACTGCTTAGTGCAGTAATTAGTGACTATGCATTGGAGCAAATCAAACAATGATCCACATATTTGGCAAGGAGTTTCCTATGTATGGCAAGCTTACATGAACAGTGTTTGAGAAATAAGGAATATGGTTTTACTCACCTTTGGTATTTATCACATGGGACAACTTGCCAATCATAATGTCTATTCAAAAGAAACCCAAGCTTCAGGAGCAAGAGCATAATTGTTCAACCAAATGAGAGATACACTTTGCCAAGTTCTCTGTCTCTTAGGGGCCGATTCACTGAATTTGAGTGAAGGGTTCGAATTTAAAAAAATTCGAATTTCGAAGTTTTTTTGGGTTACTTCGACCATCGAATGGGCTACTTCGACCTTCGACTACGAAAATCGATCGATTCGAACTAAAAATCGTTCGACTATTCGACCATTCGACCATTCGATAGTCGAAGTACTGTCTCTTTAAGAAAAACTTCGACCCCCTACTTCGGCAGCTAAAAGCTGCCGAAGTCAATGTTAGCCTATAGGCTTGCCTGGGATTTTTTGATCGAAGGATTTTCCTTCGATCGTTGGATTTAAATCCTTCGAATCGTTCGATTCGAAGGATTTAATCGTTCGATCGAATGAAAAATCCTTCAATCGATCGATCGCAGGATTTGCGCAAAATCGTTCGACTTCGATATTCGAAGTCGAACGATTTTAGTTCCTAGTCGAATATCGAGGGTTAATTAACCCTCGATATTCGACCCTTCGTGAATCGGCCCCTTAATGTTTTAATCTTAATGTTAATGTTTTCTTTAGTTTATATTATTGCTTGTTTGTCAGCATTCATACCAAAATATCACCAAAATCTCCACTTTTGAAAATTTGATTCATCCTGTTATGATCTGTATTCTCACAGAGCTGGAAGCAGAAGAGTGGTACAAGGTTCTGTCTATGGAATGCCCAGGAACAAGAGTGACCGATTACAATCTAGGGGAGCCTGATCTGCTGACGCCAGGTGTACAAAATGAACAAACAGGTGAAAGGCACTAGGCATATATACCATGGATAACAAAACGGGTGAAGTTTGGGTATGTACAACTGAGGGCAATGTGTTTAATTTGATAAACAAAAGGACATTTAAGTTATAGAAAAGCAAGACTAAAGGGCTCATGTATACAGCTGTTTAAAGGCTATTATTTGACAATGCAGCTTGCTGAAACTGTGAATATAAGTGTAATATTTTGCCCTTGCAGAGCGATTTAGTGTCTTTTTATTGCCCTCCTCAAACCTGGATGTGTATGGAGAGTGCAAGATGCAAATTACCCAGGAAAATCTCTACCTCTGGGACCCACACAACCCTCGCACCAAGCTGCTGTCCTGGCCTCTCTGTGCTCTGCGGCGATATGGAAGCGATTCCTCACGGTTTACATTTGAGGCAGAACGGTGAGCAATTCAGAATGTTTAGAATAATACAACAGTAACCAACAATATCTAAATCTAACATTAACACCAAGGAAACTCACCCTATTCTAATATGATTTCTGCATGTAGTATTTTACATGGGATGAGGTAAGCTGATCTGGATGGGACGATATTTTTGTGCACTTTCTCCCCCATGGGAGAAGTGATTTGATATGAGTGACCAAACCCCGTTCTGCTATTACTCTTGAAGTATGCATCAATTCTGGGACAATGGCCCACATCTTTTACTTTGTAGAAATAAACAAAAAATAATACAGACTCACCCCTGCACCTTATTGCTAAATTAGAAGACGGTCAGTGTGTCGCAAATCCCACTGAGCTCTTCTGACTGCGATAACACAAATCCAAAATGAGAAAAGTTTGTAGACACATTGTCCTCGTGAAGTTTAGTTTATTGTACCATTGAAGACATGTGGCTGCTGTGTAATGGACACCTAACGCTATTTGGGAACACCCCTTAACGATAGCCTATGATTATATACAATCATATGAAAAGTTTGGGAACCCCTCTTAATTCTCTGGAGATTTGTTTATTATTGGCTGAGGTTTCAAAGTAGCAACTTCCTTTTAATATATAACATGTCTTAAGGGAACAGTAGTATTTCAGCAGTCAAATAAAGTTTATTGGATTAACAGAAAATATGCAATATGCATCATAACAAAATTATACAGGTGCATAAATTTGGGCACCCCAACAGAGATTTTACATCAATACTTAGTTGAGCCTCCTTTTGCAAATGTAACAGCCTCTAGACGCCTCCTATAGCCTTTTATAAGTGTCTGGATTCTGGATGGCAATATTTTTGACCATTCATCCATACAAAATCTCTCCAGTTCAGTTAAATTTGATGGCTGCCGAGCACGGACAACCTGCTTCAAATCATCCCATTTAGTTAATTTTCGATGATATTCAAGTCGGGGGACTGTGACGGCCATTCCAGAATAATGTACTTCTCCCTCTGCATAAATGCCTTTGTAGATTTCAAGTGTGTTTAGGTTCATTGTCTTATTAGAATATCAAACCCCTGTGTAACTTAAACTTTGTGACTGATTCTTGAACATTATCCTGAAGAATTTGTTGATATTGGGTTGAATTCATCCGACCCTCGAATTTAACAAGGGCCCAGTCTCTGAACTAGCCACACAGCAAGATGGAACCTCTACCAAATTTGACAGTAGGTAGCAGGTGTTTTTATGCAAAGCGCTTTTTGGTATGACCAATTAACTCAATTTTTGTCTCATCAGTCCAAAGCACTTTGTTCTAAAATGACTGAGGCTTGTCTAAATGAGCTTTTGCATACAACAAGCGAGTGCAGAAAAGGCTTCTTTCTTATCACCCTGCCATACAGATGTTCTTTGTGCAAATTGCGCTGAATTGTAGAACGATGTACAGATACACCATCTGCAGCAAGATGTTCTTGCAGGTCTTTGCAGGTGATTCTAGAGCAGAGATCCCCAACCAGTAGCTTGTGAGCAACATGTTGCTCTCCAACCCCTTGGATGTTGCTCCCAGTGGCCTCAAAGCAGGTGCGTATTTTTGAATTCCAGGTTTGGATGCAAGTTTTGGTTGCTTAAAAACCAGGTGCACTGCCAAACAGAGCCTTAATGTAGGTTGACAATCCACATAGGGGCTACTAAATGGCCAATCACAGCCCTTATTTGACACCCAAGAACATTTTTCATGTTAGTGTTGCTCCCCAACTCCTTTTACTCCTGAATGTTGCTCACGGGTTCAAAAGGTTGGGCATCCCTGTTCTAGAGCGATAAACCATATATTTCTAGATTCTTTCCAAGAGATTGCTAAGAGATAGTAAAGTCTTAAAGGTCATCTATACAGCAAAAATACACTGATTTCTAGTTAATAAGAAACCTGCCACAAGTTAGGTATATAGTATTTTAAAAGGTATGTTAACTGTGGATAGATTATATACGACGGGGTGGGAGGTTAGACATGAATAAACTACCCTCCAGTTGGCCCATCTTCTTTCTCTGAAAAATGGTTTGCAAATCTCCTTAAAGTGGAGGTTCAACTTAAAGGGATACTTTCAAAACGCATCAGTTAATAGTGCTGCTCCAGCAGACTTCTGCACTGAAATTCATTTTTCAAAAGAGCAAACAGATTTTTTATATTTCATTTTGAAATCTGACTTGGGGCTAGACATATTGTCAGTTTCACAGGTATCCCACCAGTCAAGTAACGTCTTTTCTAATAAACTCTGAGAGTTTTTTAAATTGTTTGCCTTTTTCTTCTGACTCTTTCCAGCTTTCAAGTGGGGGTCACTGACCCAATCGAAAAACAAATGCTCTCCAAGGCTACAA
This sequence comes from Xenopus petersii, assembly GCA_038501925.1. Taxonomy (NCBI): domain Eukaryota; kingdom Metazoa; phylum Chordata; class Amphibia; order Anura; family Pipidae; genus Xenopus; species Xenopus petersii. The sequence continues at coordinate 65,537,417 of CM076679.1, forward strand.
ACTTATTGGTATTGCTATTTTTTATTACTCATTTATCTATTTAGGTCCTCTCCTTTTTGTAATTGAGTCTCTTTTTCAAAGCAGTGCATGGTTGCTAATGTAATTTGGACCCTATTAACCAGATTGCTGAAATTGCAAACTGGAGAGCTTTTGAATAAAACTCAAAAAACTCAAATAATAAAAAATGAAAACCAATTGCAAATTGATAGAATATCACTCTTAACATCATACTAAATGATATCTCAAAGGTGAGAACAACCTCTTTAAAATGACCTATTTTAAAAATGTAACCCTTTACGCACTGGCAGAATTTTGAATTTCATTTGCTCCAGCGCATTTTGAACATTTTGTGTTCTTTCATTTTAGGTGCAATTCCTGGGGGGGGGGGGGGGGGTTAGTTTACCAAGGAAAACTATACATTGTTTTTTCTTTCTTTATTGCTAAATCTGCCAGGGCTTTTGCATATTTCCACTTCTGGAGCAAGATTTAGAGCTCTAAACAAAATGTTAAAATTGCTATTTTTCATGATATAGGGATTTATACCAGAAAAATATTTTATTTTATGCTCAAAAATTCAACTGATTTGGAAAGCCTCAAGTGTCTCAAACATGCCGATACCAGATATGTAAAGTTTTATGAAGACTTCTGACTAAAGATAAAAAACTCCCAACAGTAAATTACCGAAATTCAAAGCACTACAGTAGAATTTGGCATACTTTAGATTCCAAAGCCAAAAAATCTTGGAACATTAGGTTTACCCCAGGAAACCATATATGTCTGAAAAGTACACATTTTGCAGAAACAAAAATGGGTAACTATGTCTTTCTACTCTAAAGAAACAAACATCAAAGCTTTTCTGAATGTAGCAATTTCTATAAAAATTGTGAAAAATTCAGAAAAATTACCTCAAAACATTTTAACTAAATATGATTGCCAGGGGTCCACTTAACAGTTTGATGGTCATTGTGCATAGGTTTACCAAAGTATATGGCATTCAGAGACCCCAAAATTAAGTCAGCCTGTACAAATTGTCTTGGAAGTCACTTCAGCGTCTGAATAATCTACACATTTACTGCATTTCTTACAGTGTAAAAGCAAAAAAATAAGTTGACCGCCCAAAACCATATATTTTTGTAAAGAACACATTCAGCTGAATCTAAAATGCTTAACCATGTCTTTCTACTCCAAACAACTGAGTCGGAATGCTTTGCCAAAACTGTTGGTTCTGATGAAATACATAAAATTGCCCAACACTTCTTCTTTCTAGCATCTTATCTCCCACATAGCATTAAATATATCCTAAATATAAATGCCAGGGGTCCAACTGAACAGTTCAATGCCCATTGTGTGAAGCTCTTTGTGTTCAAAATAAACACCTTGGAGTGGCCTGCATTTATGCTAACAATCCCGCTGTGATCCCCCCAAACTTCATACTACGCAGAGCCGAAAATGCAAAAAAGTACCAATATCACCAAAATTGCAATATAATCACCGAAAGTATTGCGCAGTGCCGTTAGCAAATAGGCTATGCGAAATAAAACATTTTTTCACAATGCGATAAAAAGAAGAAAAAGACACAAAATTGTATAAATGTGCATATGTGTTGTCTACACTTGGCAAATTGTGTTTTGTGCGCGTGTGTGAGTGCTGTGAATGTGTATGATCCCCCTCATCCCCCAAAATTGTATGTGTGTGTAAATGTGAATGTAAGTGTGTATTGGTAAAATATGTGTGTTTGTGTGTGTGTGAGACTAACCTGGGGTGGCAGGCTGAGGATTGTCCAGGAGGGCTGGAGACAGGGCTGCAACTGGAGGAGGCCGTCTTCTTAACTGAATCCAGTGGGGGCAGAGCTGGAGGTCCAGGAAGTGCGGGCAGCAGCTGGACATGTAGATATCACATTTCTGATGTGGTTTTGGGGCCCCTGGGGTGATCCCGGCCCAGGGGCCACTTGTTCTTGTTGCCTAGGGGCTGAGGAACGAGTAGGAAAGGATCAAGCAGCTTTAAAAGCCAATCCTCCGCTCCCAAACCCAGAAGTTCTGCAGATCTTAGAATCTACGTGAGTCTTTTATTTACAGATTGTAGATTCTATGATCGGTGGCACTTGAGTCTTTTATTTACAGATTGTATTTTCTATGATCTGTGGCACTTAAAGGGTTAAAATGTCTTACATTCTGTAATGTGTTAAATGTTTGTAAGTATTTATGTTTTTTATTATAAATGTATAAATATATATTGAAAAATATTTTATGTTCAGTATCATTTTCTGGGTGTTGATAATGTCTTTTAAAACAATTTCTGTTTTCATCAGATGATTGCAATAGAAGGTATTGAGAATACTAAAATGCAGAGTTGTTCCTAATATTATTACTATTTGAGTGATTATCCCATGATTAAGTCAATTCTCAGAGCTTTAAGCCTATAAGTTTCGGCAAGGTGGAAGAAAAATGTCAGTGTAATTAGTCAGTGGATAACAGGTTCAGACAGCACACACTTGATGTCCTGCCTATAAATTAATACATAATTGTATAAATAAATACAGGTATGGGGTTCATTATCCGGAAACCTGTCATCCAGAAAGCTCTGAATTACGGAAAGATTGTCTTCCATAGAATCCATTTTTTCCAAATAATCCAAATTTTTAAAAATGATTTCCTTTTTCTCTGTAATAATAAATCAGTAGCTTGTACTTGATCTAAACTAATATATATATATACAATTAATCCTTATTGAAAGCAGAACCAGCCTATTGGGTTTATTTAATGTTTACATGATTTTCTAGTAGACTTAATGTATGAAATGACAAAGATCTGTTATCAGGAAAACCCCAGGTCTACAAAACAGACATCAGGCTCTTTAGTTACAATGGTTTACAAAAAAGTGTTGTCAAAAGCAAGATGAGAACCTTGTCAGAAAGCGCACTCTTTTCACTGATCTGGCCTACAAAAGAAATGGTACATAATATTAATAATCGCATGGCAAATTTCACACAAGTTAGGCTTCGGTGTTGCAACTAACCCCAAATGTTCTGTATTTGCAGAGTGTGTGGAATCAGTGAGGGTCTGTTCACATTCCAGACTCTGGAAGGACAACAGATCTATGAGCGGGTGCACAAGGCTGTCCTGGCATTGGCTGAACAGCACAAGAATCTTCTCCTTGAGATGGAAAAAAACTCCTGTGTGAGTTATACAATCTTCTACCATCTGTTCCCTTAGAAAAATGTCCTGTTTTAAAAAAAAAAAACTATACTAGCTGGTTTGCCAACAAAACTTTAACAGCAATTATTTACAATAATTATACCACATATACATTGAGAAATGCTAGGTGGGAATATATGAAGGCACGCCCTTTTAAGACATAGTAAATATGGCAGTTTTACCAGTTCTATTATAGATAAAGTTAAAGGAAAAAAATTGATTTCATAAAGAAAACTGTTTTTTATAGAGGTATGTGGGGAAAACCCCATTGCTTTCAGATGAAGATCACAAAAACGACATTTGTATAGTTGCATTTATCATATTTTTACATAGACAAAGTAATATAGTAGATGTGGATGGAAGAAAATATAGAACTATAGTCTATGCGACTTTGACTTTATGGCCTTCAATTGAAAATGTTATTTGTGAGGGTCACTGACCGTGGTGGCAAAAACATATGTCTTTCATTTTATCATTGATTTCAATTGACTCCCGTGAATCCCAGCTGAGCCAGAGGGACTTTCCCCGGTTTAAAAGGCAGCCACAATGTACTAAAAAATATATATCCAAGATATATGTCCCAAGGCTCAATTAGTAGTTAAATTTTAATTGTTATTACAGTTCACATACAAATGGTACATACTGACCCCGCATGGCCCACCTTATGCGTTTCATACCCTCCGGTACTTAGTCATATGTGTCTTTGTCAGTAGCATATTAAGCACAGACTTAATAAACCCAGGTGATCCCACCCATTTTTTACTTAAAACCAATCAGAAATCAAAAGAGTTAACCCAACTTCCTTTACATCTTAATGCATTATGCCTATACAGAGTAATAGTACCATTTCCTTTATATTATATCATTTCAAATGTAATTCTAGTAACATTGTATCTCAGCAATTAAATAATATAAAACCGTCTATTTTAGGTCTATACGTGTTACAATCAGTAAGAAACAGATGATTTAAATATCTACAACACTTCGCACGAGTGTGTACTGTTGTAAATACATTGTTAAAAAAAGTCACTAATCTGACTCATTTATATGCCCTGGAATAAACAGAATTCTATAAGATGAAAAAGACCACTGTCCTATTGTATTTAGGTATAACATGTTTTAAGTAAAAAATGGGTGGGATCACCTGGGTTTAAATTCTGTGCTTAATATGCTACTGACAAAGACACCTAAGAGGGTATGAAACGCTTATTTTAAATGTAAACTGTAATAAAAATGTTCATTTTTAACTATTGAGCCTTGAGACATATATCTTGGGTATATATTTTTTAGTAAATTAAGACATAGTAACCAAATAGTTAAAATGTGAACACTCAGAGCTGGACCAAAAAAAATTGAATACCAAATACAAACGTATGGTGTACAGCACTCTGAAAGGTAATTTTAAGGAGAACTGCTTAAATCATCACTGTATTGACAGTACATCATTCTGAAATAAAGTAAAAAGTATATGGAAAAATATGATTCATGGATTGTAAATTGGGCAAGGTTTGGTGCAGTGGGGGAGTTTTGGCATAATTGGGGAGTGACTGGGGGGGAACATAGTTGTGGCAGTGCATGCAAGGGATATGGTTTCTTTCATTGGGGCCCCATTTTATTAATTGGTAGGGGCCACCTCCCTGGTACCCAGTATGCCAATAATTAGTATGGGGACCCCATAGTTACAGATGGCAGCCGTGTGTACAGTGTGTATAAGATCTTTATGTGCACACTGTTATTATACCTCACCAGGCTCCCATCAGACTAATTCTTACTGTTTTTCAGCGACTAAACAAGGATGCAGAAAACATCAGCTACCCATCCCCCACCACCTCCATGCTGCCCCGTAGCGCATACTGGCACCATATTACTAGTGGCCAGAGCAATGCAGAGTCTTCCAGCAACATCCGTGAGTGTCAGCTCTGCCTTTAAGAAAAGGCTTGGGTGGAAATGTGCTGTTAGCAAGGCAGGGGAATCTGGAGAAAAATGTCAGTGTAATTAGTGAGTGTATGAGAACAGGTTCAGACAGCACACGGGGAGGCCCATTTATCAAAAGTCGAATTTCCAATTCATGTGATTTTTTTTTTTTTATTTCATTATACTCAATTCAACTGGAAGGTTATTTAAGAAAAAATGTGAATGTTTAATGTTCGATCCAATAGTTCCAACCCGAAAATTTGAATCTTATTCAATTCATATTCGATTGGTACGAATCAAGCAATGTCAGGAAGGCTATTAACATCTTCAAATGGCTCAACGGACCTCTGCCATTGACTCATGAACTCTGCAGGTGGTGAATATTCGAATTAGGGCTTTTTCCATTGTCAAGGTGTATTAAATCTCACATTCAAATTTACATTTGAATAAGAGAATTAAAATGAGAATGTGTGTGACACTTTAAATGTTTATTTACTATTCAACCCTTGGTAAACCTGCCCCTTGATGTGTTTTTAAAGGAGTTGTTCACCTTCCAATCACTTTTAAATACTTTTTTCAACTACTTAACATTATTTATTTTTTACTGTTTTTCCAAAAATCTTAAGTGTAAAGTTTAATATGCTGTGTCTGGTGTTTGAGTCTGACAGCTCAGTAATTCAGGAGCAGACTCTAAACTGTTACAATTTTACATTTACTTACATTTCTCAGCAGCATCTCTGGAGTATTAGCAACTATTGTATCAATTCTAACAGCTGCCTGTAATGAAACCCAGAGATTCTGCTCAGCAGGGACAAAGATAAGAAATGTATCAACTAAATGTATCCATTTAGAACAGGTTACAGGGTCGGCGACCCCCTATCACAGAGCTGCTTTAGAAGTGTAAAAAAAAAAAGACTTTACACTTCAATGTTAATAAAACGGTGACACATAGAAAACAAAGTAATTGGAAAAAGTTATATTTTTGGTTATCTATCAGAAAATAATTTGTTGTTTGAAGGTGAACCACCCCTTAAAGTCTTTTTAGATTCACAGTAATAAAGGGAAGGAAAAGAAGAACTGTAATGCAGATGTAGTGAGACATCACAACTGAATCTGACTAAAGTTATAGATTTCAGATTATTTTGTTAAAGACTTAAGATGCGCTGTGTTCCTGTAGCTGCAGTCAGAAGGGCATGTCACCAGAGACACTCAACGAGGAGCACTAAAGGCAACATTTTGGTTAAGAAACAGTATGTCTATTGCATAATGAGCATTGAACTACTTGTACAGCCAATTTCTGTAGGCATCCTCCAAAGATGTTGGGAATTTGTTGTGATCCCCCAATTGCCACACCTAGAGCCCACCACTCATGTATGTAGCCGAGAGAGAGAGCTAGTGACAAGGGCTAGAGTCCTGCAGCAGGTCGGGTACCCAGGTTTAAGTTCCGGGTTCGGGTATAGATGTGGGTCGGCGGTTTTGCGAGTCGGGCCGCGGGTCTTCTCAATATCGATTTTTACTCCTTTTTTCCGATCACGCCTACTTCCGATGATCTCTCTTCTGGTTTACAATGACAGCACTTTCTGATTCTTGATGGTCAACGGGTCGCAGATAAGGTACTTGCGGGTCGGGTAGCGGGTCCAAGCGGGTAAGAATGCGGGTTGCAGTTTGCAGGTACGGGTCGGGGTTTCAAAAAATGGACCTGCACAGGATTCTAACAAGGGCTACAATGATCATATTAGTGACCTATTTAGCCAGACATCAGGCTAACAGCATGCTAGGAAGTGTATCTGTGGATTATTCCATGGGATAATGTCAATGTGATAAATATTCGATTAAGGATAGGTTTCTCTGTACTGCAGGTGTACCAAGTGGCAGAGAATCAGATCCTATCACCAGACGGATGCGTGATCGGAAGACTTCAGCATGTGAAAGGAAGCTCCCCACTTCAGCCTCTCAGTGACACAGTCTTGTCTTTACCCAGCCTAATCCAAACCTAAGGGCCACTGAAGGCTTAGTGAACAAGAAGGTATTATGTGACGCTGTACCTGTACTACTGAGGAATTAACCTACATGCCCGTATTAGCTTCTTAGGAAGTAGGAGCCCGAAAGACATTCTTTGTGTCTTGTCTTTCTTAGAAAGAAGTCACTAATGGAAACTGCTCTGAGATTTTCTACCAAGGAAGGACTGCAGTTTGTGTATGTCTGCACAATAAAAACAAGTGCTCTGAAATGACCCCATGTAGCACCACCACTTCCTGACCAGAAGATAAGGGGAGCATGTAACACAAGGAAGTGCAGGGGATGGAAATAACATTTATGTAAAAAGCTAATTTTGCACTTAAAAAAAAAAAAAACTACAAAAAAAACAACCCAAATGAATTGCACTGTGTCAATATTCATTGCTTGTTATGTAATATGGTGGTACATGCAAAAATAATGATTCAATGCTTAGAAGAACCAGAAGGATGACAAATTTTATTTACATGTTTAAAAAAACCAAAACAAAAACCCATAGAACTAAGACTCAGTTAATGGTGAGGACATCACTCTGGATTTCATGACTGAGCTGGGTTTGGAGATCACTGAGTTTCTTTTTGAGGCCCGAGAGAGCAGAAAGAACGATAGTCTCCGGCTTAAGGGATCCACAAGACTCCACGTTATAATAAAACCTGGTGGGGAGAGAAGGTATTACTGAAAACTGCCAATAACCAGAATGGATGAATATCTTTTTACTTTAATTTAGAGCAAAGACAACCTCATATTTACGGAGGATTATATATATATATATATATATATATATATATATATATATATATATATATATATATATATATATATATATATATAGGAGAGACTTGTAGGGCAGATGCACAGTATCTGTTTAGCACTTACATTAATAAAATGGGCAATCATGAACTACAATCAGACATAAGGACAACACACACCAGGATAGATTTACTAGTAACCTACTATCTGTATATACAGTATTCTATGCTTATTGATTACAGACACATAGGTGTCTTTAGTAATTGCAAGCTCATGGGGTCAGTGCCAAAAGCCATACAGGGCTGCATGAGTGGGACACTGAAGTTTGCCTTCAGCAGAACTGACTCAATCCTCTTATTGCCAGTAAAAATAAAAAACACATTAAAGGGACATTAAAACAGACATTCATCACCTACAGGGTTTTAGTCATGTGCTCTGTGAAAGAAATATGTGGAGATAGCAAGGGCTAACATAAACGGACAGGTGTCATGGAGACCCCCCCCCCATATGTAGTACACATGCTTGAACTCAAGATAAATACACAATGATGCTAAACTGGGGTTTTCCCCAATTAAATATATTTAAATAGTTTGATGTACCATTGATACTCTGCATGTTGATATAAAGAAACCTTAAAATATTTAATTTAAGCAGGGTTATTTTGCAAAATTATGCTTTTAAAGAGCACCAGTGAAACATCCAATCCAGCTTTGGCTTCATTTAGGAATCAAAAGATATTCTCTAGAAGTGTGGGTTACTTTATATAAATAGTGCAAGAGAGTCTTATGTATTTAAAAATCTCCTGAATAGTAATAAAGCAGTGATAACCAGCAGCCAATTGGTCAAAATGGCATACGTTCCATCTCAGGGTCGTGCTGCTCCACCATGTTTTTTCATTTTCCCAGGCATTGCTTATGCAACTATAATGTGCATGTGGGAAAATGATAAATTACAGCAGTGTGACCTCAATATTTAATTGCTAGTAATGGGGAGATATCTAGAGGTTTTCATTTTGAAGACATAACAGAATAACAGGGATATGGGTCTGGCACAATAAAAAAAAAATCAAATCAAAACAGTGGATTTAGGTTTATATGACTTTGTCATACAAATTTCGATCTTTGCTTAACCATGTTCTCAAATAGTACAGACCTTTCTGGTTTTCCAGTTGGATCATATGGAGCCTGAGCCTCTTCTTCATCAATTTCGGAGTATTCACTCTTTGGCCTGTAAATATATAGCGTATCATTTTATGCAAATTAACATATTAAAGGGGCAATATACATGTCGTCTTCACCTTACTACAGCAGAAGTACTGTCAGCAACAAAAAAGGGCTTGTGTTTTACTATTTTAACTATATAATGGAGCATGCTAGTGTGTTTTTTTTTTTTAGTTTTTGGGGTGGGGGAAATGAGATTTAAAAAAAAAAAAAAAAGTTTTTTTTGGAATTTGTATATATTGTATAAGTACATTAAAGGAACAGTAACATCAACAAGTGAAAGTTTTTTTAAAGTAATACAAATATAATGTACTGTTGCTTTGCACTGGTAAAACTGTTGTGTTTGCTTCAGAAACACTACTATTGTTTACTGTATATAAATAAGCTTCTGTGTAGCCATGAGGGTAGATATTCAAAGGAGAAAAGACGCAGGTTACACAGCAGATAAGCTCTGTAGAACATAATGTGATCTGTTATCCACTATTTAACCTGTGCCATATAGACTTTTTTGTCCAATTTCCGCCATTGCTACACTGCAGTTTGTTTATATGAACTATAGTAGTGTTTCTGAAGCAAACACATAGGTTTTACCAGTGCAGGGCAACACTACATGATATTTTCATTACTTTAAAACACTTTCATTTTTTGGTGTTACTGTTCCTTTAAAGCCAGAAATGTGTGACTATAAAAAGATCCTTGGACACCCTTCACTTTCCAAAGCTGCAAAGAGAAAAGACCCGAGATCAATGTATGCTATAAAAATACAACGTCTGACTTATGCCGTAAGCAATAGATCACATGGTACTGTGGAATTTAGTTGGAGAGGATTTACTTTAGTTTGGAATTTTACTTATGTTTAAGAGGGTATTTATATGTCCTTGTGGCAGTCCCCATGGCCTTTTCTAAAAAAAAAAAAAAAAATGCTCTTACTTTAAATGTGATTCTATCTACAGGACCAGAAGACTCATGTAAAAGCAAGGACATGGCCATTGCATGGTTTGCATTTGCAACTCTGTAACCTAGAGGCTGGTTATTGAGCAAACAATCATGCAACAGAATTATTTGCTAGCTCTAGGCTTTTTGTTAAAGGATCTAAAATATACGAATTTGCAAAAAGCAGGTCTCTTTTGTATGTATTGATATGTATGATATTAAAGTAAACGGGATTTAAAACCAATTGTGAGAAGTTATCTATTAACCTCAACAGAGGGACAGGGCATTCTATACCTACTCAAAAGCCGCTAAATATGACTCACTGCCAATAGTCACAACTCAAATGCATCTTCAATAATAATTCATGCCATCATTTTAAGTGCAATATAAGTTGTGACTGCTCAGCGTTGTGTACGACATTCAGACATTTAGGGGCAGATTTATCAAAGGTCGAATTTCTAATTGATGTGAATTTTTTTTTTTATACTCAACTCACAACTCGAACGGGAGGTTATTTATGAAAAAATGTGAACGTCTAAAATCCAATCGAATGGGAACGACCTTGAAATACAAATACAAACGAAACTCAAATTGAATTTTTCCTCCAAAAAAGGCTATGAACATCTTCAAATGCGTCATCACACCTCTGCCATTGACTTGTAGATGAATTCGGCAGGTTTTAGATGGCAAATATTCAAATTAGAACTGTTTCCATGGTTGAGGTGTGATGAATCTCACATTTGAAATCAGATTGGAGTTGGTGCTTTTAAATTCTAATTTGTGAGTTTTGACAAAAAAAAATTCGAATTTACCATTCGAACCTTAATAAATCTACCCCAGAGTCAGAAGGATTGCAGTCAGGCTCCTTTGTGAAATACTGAAAAAAACTTTCAGTATTACTACTTTCTCTAGAAATACCACATACCATTCCTCAGGCTTAGGGTATACAGTGTGTCGCAGTGCATTATCTGGGTCATATTCAAAGGCCACTCCTGCTGTTGGATTCCACTTGGCATGTTCTTTCCCAAAGCCCTTCTTCGCATATGCTCTGAGACGCAGCTCCTGACCTTTCCTAAGCTTCACAATCAGAATATCTGCAATACATTGATATATGGTAAGTATAACCACACTAGGAAGGCACGTTTGGCCCATCCACAACTTGCTTTAAAAACTCACCATCTTGCTCCACATAGTCGTTGGGGTCATTGTCTCTGCTTCGTGAGGTCACCTGCAAGTGGGAGAGAAAAAAATTATCATGCTGTTTGGATATGGAACTGAATTAAAGGAAAAACTATATCCAAACAGCACGATAATGTGCAAAAGTAATCTGAGCAACATAAAAATAACGTGAAACTGACCGGTATAACACGGAGGTTGTTGGAGACAAGATCACGGGAAGTCACATGGCGCGTCTGGTCTTCAGTGCATCTGACATCTAAAGTAAATTCCACAGAGCACTCTGGACAAAACTCATCACATGTACAATCCTGGTGAGAAGATTTTTTTAGAAAAGACACGGTCAGTGCAAGGAGCAATGCCACGTTTTATTAGAGGTAGCCTGGATAAATAGTCTGAATAACAAAGCCCAATTGGCTAATAAAATGTCAGCCATGGGATCAATTAAATGTAGAGCAGGAGATTCATCATTAAAGGAATTGTTCGGTGTAAAAATAAACTGGGTTAATAGGCAAAACTAAAAATGTTTCTAATATACCGTATATACTCGAGTATAAGCCGTCCCGAGTATAAGCCGAGGTACCTAATTTTACCTCCAAAAGCTGGGAAAGCTTATTGACTCGAGTATAAGCCTAGGGTGAGAAATGCAGTGGCTTCTGGTAAGTTTTTGGATGCCGGCGACCATTCTTGGACGCCGGCGAATATTCTTGATGACTATTCGTGGACGCCGGCGACTATTCTTGAACGCCGGCGACTATTCTTAGACGCCGGCGACCGTTTTTGCACTTGACCCGAGTATAAGCCGAGGTAGAGTTTTTCAGCATATTTTGGGGGCAGAAAAATTCGGCTTATACTCGAGTATATACGGTAGTTATTTAGCCAAAAATGTAATGTATAAAGGCTGGAGTGAACAGATGTCTAATAAAACAGCCAGAACACAACTTCCTGCTTTTCAGCTCTTTAACTCTGAGTTAGTCAGCGACTTGAAGGGGGGCACATGGACATAACTGTTCAGTGAGTTTGTACTTGATCATCAGCATTCAGCTCATATTCAAAAGCAACAGTTATAACCTAGAGCAGCTTTGTGAGGAGGGTCGCCGACTCTGTAAACTACTTTAATTAGCTTGGATACTCTTGAATTAGCTGTTATAATTGATACAATAGTTGCAAATATTCTACAGATGCTGCTGAGAAATGTATCAAACTAATGTAATAGTTCAGGGATTGCAGAGCTGCCCGACTGAAAACACAAGTGAGGCAGAAAATTCAACTCTAAACCTCAATATTAAAAAAAATGGTCAAAAATAAGGAAACAACTGATAAAAATCTTTATTTCTAGTGTAGTATCTGAAAACACCTGAGCTGAAAAAGCGCCTTCAGAAAATGAACAACTGCTTTAATGTAAAATATCCTTTACTGGTCTAAAATACAAAAGCACTTACTCTAGAGTACTGCAGCTTATCAACTATATCATCACTGGTCAGAGGGATCAGTCCTAAAGAAAGAGAGGGACAAAACAGCAATAGACAATAACACACTTGTTCTTTATACTGTGCTAGTGCAACCGTTTATACAGCATAAGGCTGGCATACTCGGGTAGCATAGAGCTAGCAACAGGAGCCAAGCAAAACAAGTTAGATAACCTATTACACTTGAAACTGCATGAAGCCTGTAAACTAGCAATATTGTTCTGATTTTTAAAGTGAATTTACAGTACTAAGTACTTACCAACTCTGTGAGCTATGAATTCGTCATGAAGCACAGATGAATTTGCATCAATCTGCACCCAGTCTATAGCTGCAAAATAAAATATGAATAAGAACAAAATGTTATTTCAGTGTAAAGGGAACCAGGATGCATTACAAAGGGTTTTGAGGTTTAATGTAATATATGCAAGAAAACCCATACAGCCATAACGCTATATAAATATAAATAGTTGATTTGGCTGAAAACTGCTCCAAAACCAGCCTATAACCATGCCAGTTCTAAATGGAGATGCAGTCAGCATGATGACTTTCTACTGAATATGCCTCCTGACATCAACATTACTTTACCACTTTAAAGGAGACATTTTGTGTAAAAAATAAGAATGTACCAGTGTTTAAAAAAGTAGTGTTCAGGCTGATTTTTTGAATATTTCTGAAAAAAAAACCCTAATACCTCCCTTCTCTTCCACTTCCTGCTCCCTGAATTCCCAGGCTGTTCAGGGGAGCCGGCGGATGTAGGACAGGAACCAATCAGCAGCTAGCAGGACCTGATAGGGAACTGAAATGTGTCTTTGCTTGTGTGAGTGCAGGGCTGTGATTGGCTGTCCCCCTCCTACTGTGCTTCTGGCAGGGACCGTTAGGAGACGCCCACTCCTCATTTGAAACACAGACAGGGACCAGAGAACATTTAGCACCATGTAAAACCAACACCATATATTAAAAAATATGTTTAACTTGGAATACGAGGTCTAGTAAAAAATATCGCACACTGGGAACCTCTAGTGGCCAAACAGTGGTACAACTATAACTTTTGAAAAATAATCCCAGAAACGTGCTGTAAGATAAAAGATATACGTTTATTTATTTAAGGAACAGAAGCAACTAATGTGTTAGAGGTTGCCAATGACTAAGTGCTAGGTAAGCATGAAACGCGTTAGGCGCCATAATGGGGTAATTTTTGACTTTTAATATGTGAAATAAACTTATATATTTTATCTTTTTCAAAACACCATATATTACTCATGATTGCCTACAAAATTAGGTTTTTTTTCATTTATCCTATATGTCTCCTTTAATGCATTTGCACATGTGCTTGCATACCTAACACCTGACCATATAACAGTGGTTTTAATTATACATAATCTCTTAAAACATAAAAAAAACACAGTGCACTTGTGGTTCAGGCAACCAATGCTTAAACACGGTATTGAACATAGTCATGACTGGCTGACTCACAAGTGTAGCATTCAGGTCCATGTGATTGACATTCAAGTGGAGAGTCAATTCATAAAGTTATGCCTCTTGCCAAACTACTTGAAATCATGATAATCTGAATTGCATTTGTTCCCATGCTCCACCAGCATACATTAAATGCTAAACAAAAAGTGAAAAGGTCCTACGAGGCACAAACCCATTACTCCTAACCACAACTAACTCAACCTGATGACGACAATAGCTGCCTCCCACAGTCCACCAACATATGGGTGATTATAGATGTTCTACAGCTTCCAGGGCAAATAATGGGCATCTTTAACTTCAATTTTAAGTTCACTATTTTGTGTGTGTTATTCTTATTGTTTTATTAAAAAAAAATGAAATCTCCAGCACTTATCCTACTCAGTTGTGATGGCGCATATGAAAATGTAAACACCATCACCTCATTCAGATCTTGGATTTCACCAAATACCCCGTCTTTTACGGCTGCTCGTGTAATATATACTGGAAAATGATAATGACCTTAAAGATCTTTATATAAATCAATATGTTATTGAATATGTATACAACCTTTAAAAAAAACATGTATGAATCATTGCAAAAGTGAAATCATTTATGTATTTTGCTGGAATTCTAATAAAAAAACTAATTTGAAAAAAAAAAATTGAAAAGGTAAAAGCAGGAACAGAAGTTCAGGAATAGCATTTAAAAAAACAACAACAACAAAAAAACATTTCTCATGATTAAAGCAATAGGAAAAGTATGTAGCACAAGCTTATTCAATGAACTCCTGTTGAACTAGGTGTTATACTGCCATTTCAACTTTTCTTATGCAGGACAAGAGAACATACCTATAGTAGGAACCTCTGCTATGAACACTCTACGGATGGAGTTGGCGATTCTGAAATAGAGTAAAGCATTCAGCATTAGATATTTTCTTTTACTGTTCATTATTTTACAGCAAAAATACCTTCCCAACTTTCCAATGAAAGAAAGCCACCATCCCCCAGTTACCCCACACCTGGGTCAGTATGCAATAGCTCCTGTATATTTTTAACACTGAAATACACATTTCCTTGCAATGGATTCATTTAAAGAAAAAAAAAAATCAAGTACAGCCAGTTTAATACCCTACATGGAAAACAGGTTTCCTTTACTTTTATTTTTACCCCTTGATGGCTCAATCTTCATTTCAACAAAGGTTAAACTTTAGATTATAAAGACATATAGAGGCAGTACAACACATGGCACAACATGTGTGTGATCAAAAATAGCAGAAAATGTTTCCAAATTCAACTTTCCAGTAGAGGTCTGTTAGATTTCCATAGCCAAGAACGTTTATAAATGATTTTCACCAACTTATTTAACTTTTTAAACTTAAAACAAGTCTTCCAAAAGGGTATAGCATGTATTACATACTGGATGTATTCTCTGGTGTAGTTTTGTCATCCAAGTGCCTGAATGCAACATTTAAATTACACATGTGATAGCATTAGTATTGGTGCTTATTTACCACCCCAAAAAACTTTAGTGAGTGTTTTTGGGCAAAAAAATAATAACATGTTTTAAATTCTGTAGGTGGGGCATCTTTCTCCCATAGTTAATTTCTCAGCAGCAAAATGACTTAGCAGCCAAGGGCTCAGAATATTACCCAGCTTCCACCCCCATTGGAGCTACATAATGGATTAACCAGTTTACCCAAGGGCCTCAGGTAGAATCCCCTCCCTATACTGAAACAAAGTTCTGATGGGCTAAGAAGAGGGGTGGTTTATACAATACAGGCTTAACATACTTCTCAACTGCAATATAACAAAGTGAAGATATATACACAATGTGAAGTAAATCAAAGTCCTTACAATATTCCACAGGTGCTCCGTCTTAGCACCGCAAACAACAATATAGTTTATCCAGAGGTGTGGAAAGAAGGACGCAGCTACAGGATTCCTGCTAATGTGCTATTTATTAGCCACACAACATGTTGTGTGGCTAATAAATAGCACATTAGCAGGAATCCTGTAGCTGCGTCCTTCTTTCCACACCTCTGGATAAACTATACTTCTCAACTGCCCCATTTTTTAATGGGACAGTCCCAATTTTGACTGCTCAATGCACAGTCCCAGATGGTCCTGACATTCTCTTTGATCTCCTGCACTGAACAGCCAGACAAAGATACAAAGTTTCTAAAACAATTGGCTTTTGGCAGAGAGCCCAGCATAGTGGCCGATGCACTTAGATACTTTTGTAACAATTTAAGACAATCAGAAACAAATGTAACAATTTAAGATAAACAGGTCTCTTGTAGAAACTGTGATTGCAGCTTAAAAGGCAAATACACCTTCATTAGCAAAACTGTAATGACATAAAAACCACAGAAACATGTTCAGACTTTAATAACCTGCCAAATTTTGTAAAATAAACATGGTAATTAGGGGGTGTGGCCACAAAAATGGGCATTGTGAAAAATGTTGCGGATGGCTTAATAAGTTCAATGTGCATCTCCTGGCTAGAAGCTGTGTCTCCAGGGACTTTGGGGCGAACACTGGCTGTGGCAAAACACTCCTCAGCACTCCCCTGGAGTGTACCCTAGCTGCAGCACAAGGAAGGTTATATACTAATGACAATCTGCAAGCACTGCAAAGAGTTACTGTTTATCTGTGCTTCATTTGTGCTTTTAAACTTGTGGATCCGCTATGTACCACCGACCATCTGTCCACTCTAAATGCAGTTCTGCTAAATGCAGCCAGCATCAGAAACAGGGCAGTTCCTTGCAAATAGTGGTGCCTTGTGCACATTTAAAAAATCAGGCGCAAAACCCCTTGTCCCAAAAATTGTAAATGAGCCGTCTTGTTTCTGCCTCTGGATTGTATGGATTTTGGACCTTGGCTTCACACAAGGGCCGTTTGTATAAATGTTCAGTATAAGCAAGTAATTTAAATTTGCTGACGTTTCTTAAAAAAAAAAAAAATATATATATATATATATATATATATATATATATATATATATATATATATATATATAATTTATGTTTCTTTGTTTTAAAGGAATTGTTCACTATAAAAATAAACACTGGATAAATAGACTACAAAATAAAAAATCTTTTCAATATA
Source organism: Xenopus petersii (assembly GCA_038501925.1). NCBI lineage: Eukaryota > Metazoa > Chordata > Amphibia > Anura > Pipidae > Xenopus > Xenopus petersii. The sequence goes on from CM076679.1 coordinate 65,554,651, forward strand.
TTTAGGCAAAAATGTAATGTATAAAGGCTGGAGTGACTGGATGTCTAACATCCATCTAACCAGAACACTACTTACTGCTTTGCAGCTCTCTTGGTTTCCACTGATTGATTACCAGGCAGTAACAAATCAGTGACTTGAGGGGGGGGGGGCAAATGGGTCACAACGGTTGCTTTTGATCTGAGCTGAATGCTAAAGATCAACTGCAAACTCATTGATCAGTTAAGTCCCATGTGGCCACCCTTCAAGCTGGGTTAGAGAACTGAAAGCTGTTCTGTTATATAAGAAATCTACTCACTCCATCCAGCCTTTAGAAATTAAATTTTTGGCTAACTAATCATATTAGAAAGATGTTTTTATTTTTCACAGCCTATCAATTTTCCCTGTTTTTATTTTTACACTGAACTGCTCCTTTAGTGACTGTATATTTTCACTGTTTTGAATCATGCACAATATAAATAACAATAGGTTTGTACCCTAACCTTTAGTTTGTAAACTCTAGGTCCTTCTAACCCTACTGTACTCTGTAATCCTTGTTTGTTATCCACCATTTATTCCGTTTGCTATAACTGCAGTAAAGCACTGCGTATCTTGACAGCGCTATATAAATAAATGATGATGATGATAAAGGAGGAAGGGCTTCCATACAAACAAGTGAGCCATCCTATATAATAAAGTTGAAGTGTGTCTGCGTCCAGTCCCTGTGTCCGTGGGATTGTGCTACTGCGCATGTGCCGCACGGACTGTCTCTGGCAATTTTTTTTTTACACTAGAACAATTCTGTTTTTATAAATGTTTGACTACATATGTTCTAGCGCCCGTTAATTTAACGGGCTTAATGTCTAGTGTATATATAAAATACACAAAAGCCATGAATATCTTGTAAATTATATCCTTATAAACGGTGAGTTCTGATGTCATCAGTTATAAACGGTGAGCTCTGATGTCATTTCTGTCACATGACTCACTGAAACTTGTGTATTATAATAAATAAAAGACGCCCCTGTTGCAAAATATGAGGATATTAGAAGTTACCTCAGAGTTCCATGACCTGGCCTTCGGCCTCAAGTATTTATATGGTCATGAATCTCCTCAGTAACTTAAACTATCTGTATAATTAACAAGAGGGGGTACTTCTGATGCAGCATAGATGTGGAAGTTTTATACAATTCAATGTCTGTGATCTCAGGGCTATGAAACACTATCACTGTGGACACAGGAGTCCCAGAAAAGAGTTGAACCTAAAGAGAGACTAATGGGAAATACTTGATACACTATAGGGCTCTAGTTGTCCTTTTAAAAAGACGTGGGTACAACAAAGCGCCCAGGAAAGCAGCGGTTCCCAGAATGAAGTAAAACATCACAGGGTGATCTGCTCACACGAATACTTTAGAATAAGCAAGAAAGAGAACATTGACACCAAGTAGATGCAGCACACAATGGCCTAGGAAACATGTACCACTTGGATTGAGGAGACAAGGAGGCTGGAGCAGTGAGCATCAACACACACCACAAATCGTTTTCTAAAACAAAACCTAGAAACCCCGCAAGTCTCCCTAATGCTCAGAGGTCTCTTACGCCAAGTCCGTGTTTTCCACGATAAATTTGACATTCTCGTCCGTGAGTTCTGTGAGACGCACAGTAGGCTGGTTTGCGTACGGCATCCTCTCGATATCTCACAGCTTCTCAGACAGCGGAAACCGGAAGTGGGGAGCAAAGAGGGGTAAAGCGCGTACAGATAGAGGCTGCCTATCGCGGCCGACAAACCATAGAGTATGGGTTTTTAAAATAATCTCTAATGCTCAGGATGATTAGTTGACGTTCACTAAGAGAAACGCTGAAGGGTATAGGAGGCAGGTGGCTGGTACATAGGAATAGGTTTATTCGCAATGTCTTATTCCCGATGTTTAGTTAGTCACGCATTGGTCTACGGTAGTAGCCGACATTGATTTGTGATGATAGTAAAGAAGAGCTCATAATTGATACAAAACAATCATGTTGTAATTATGTTTTCTCACCTACTAAACCTATGAGAACGTCTCCTGCTAATGACTCAGTAAGAAATATGTTCCACACACAGACGAGTTCAATATTTGCTGTAAAAAAAAAGCTTTTAAACTGAAATCCAGGTCACACTTAAACTAGCCATAGAGGTAAAGCTTTTTAAAAGATCCAATCGTTATCGTGAGACCACGATTATCTCGAAAAGATCGTTTAAATGTACGATTTGTCCATCAACTAAAAAGACAATTTCAAGCGATATTGCCAGGAAAACTGAGGGGAGCTGCCTGCTTGGCCCGGCAAACATAGATAGATTGCACCTGAATTGATGAAAATGTTTTAACCTGGCCGATCAGTTTTCTGACAGATGTCAGTTGAAAAATCGTAAGATGTACGATCGTTTCGAATTCCACTAACTTCACGATAATTTGATGGATTGGTCGGATTTCACTAAAATTGGTCGTTCACCTAAGAAAAATCTTTGCGTTTATATGGGGACCTTAATACACATTTCGAATAACTATAAGAGACAGCAGAATGGCACCAAGTAGATACAGCACACAGTCATGTTCCCTCTAATTCAGGGATCCCCAACCTTTTTCACCCGTGAGCAACATTCAGATGTAAAAAGAGTTGGGGAGCAACACAAGCATGTAAAATGCTCCTGGATGGAGCCAAATTAGGGCTGTGATTGGCTATTGGTAGCCCCTATATAAACTGGCAGCCTACATGAGGCTCTGTTTAGTGGTACATCTGTTTTTCACGCAATCAAATTTTGCCTGGAATTAAAAAATAAGCACCTTCTTGGAGGCCACTGGGTGCAACATCCAAGGGTTTGGGGAGCAACATGTTGCTCACGAGCTACTGGTTGGGGATCACTAATTCCTTCTCGACTATGCACAAAAAAAAATTGTGCGCACATTTCTAACCTGTGTTGTTCTCAGGTCAAAATTGATACAAAATTCTGTGCTTTAACTGGCCTCAATGTGTGTGTGCATGAAAGTACACCTTACAGGGAACATTGCACACAGTGGTAAATAAGCGCCACTGGGATTCTGGATCCTGATCCCGTGATATAGGTGGAGGTTCCTGGCCTATAGAGCTTACAATCTATGTGATTAGGTAACTAAGAGTTCTGAAGGAGGAGGGAAGTAAGAGCTGCTGTTCACAATGGTTGGAGCATAAGACAAAATCAGATCTTGTGAGCAGAATCCTTTCATTTTCAGCTCTGTAACCCATGTTAAATTATTTTAAAATCCATTTCTTATGAATAAAAATAAATAAATAGTGGTAAAATGGCGGGACTTAATGGTCGCTCCCCCAGAGGTCAGTGGCCGGGCTTAATGGTCACTCCCCTGGGGTTCGAAGGCTGGGCTTCATATCGCTCCCCTGGGACTCGGCAGCCAGGACGAGTTGCGGCACGGGGCAGTCTGACCGACTGGAGACGGAGCGTTTGTTGGTTCTATGGTGTTGGCTTTTGCTAAGGTGAGTGCCCAGAACTTTTTGATTTTGTGGATATTTGTGGGATACCACCATTGAGCTCTAGAATGTTCGCCTAAGGTCATTTGGGCAATATACTGCTCAGCATATAAATTGGTGTAGAGAACCATATACTCACAAATAAATGGAAGAAATCAAGAGGGTCGAAGTTAGACGTATCGCCCTTAACTCCAGTAAAATGGGGGATTTGGGGGGCAGAGTTGCCAGGAGGCCCCAAGCAGTCTCTCTGCCAACTGCAGCAGACTCCTCTGACACTGCTTCCGCCTCCTCCTTCACCTCGTCTACCTCCAAGGTAACTGTTGGGGCACTCAGATTGCTACTGCTACCACTACCTTCTGACGCATCGGTAGATGAGTCAGATTCTAGGTCGCTCGGCACATAGTCTGAATCACTAAATTCCGTCAAGCTAGAGGACTCTGTGGCCTTGCAAAGCCTTTTGGCCATACCACACCCCCTCCCCCAAGAAAGAAAAACCAAAAAACAATACAGCCCAATCGCAGAATATAGTATAGGGTGTATGGCTTGTGTGGGTCTGTGTGTAGTGGTGTGAAAACCTGTTCCAGGCAGTCAGCCGGTATTGTCTCCCAAAAATGCAAGTAGGCAGCAGGAGGGCTCCAAGATGCAGAGGGTGCAGCATGGAGTGAGGGAGCCTGTTTTTGCTTCTGTGACTACAGGGCTGTGATTGGCTATCCCCATCTTACTGTGCTTTTGGCAGGGACCATTAGGACACACCCACTCCTCATTTGAAACTCAGACAGGGACCAGAGAACATCTATGGAGAGCATCAATAAATGAGCTATTTTTGAAGACAATATTCATTTACAGCCAAAAGTAAAACCAGCACAATATAGTATTCCTATATTGCCTACAATAGTAGTTGGTTTTCATTTACGCTATATGTCTCCTTTAACTCAATCTCACATGCAGCTCTGTCAACAGGAAAAACTGATTTGCAGGTCCTTTTCTTGCACATATGTTTTAAGGAATCATAGTAACATATTTCTCATGTGAGAATGTAAACATTTAAACCCATCTGAAGATATTTCAGAAAATAGATAAAGTGGAGAATCCTTGTTCCAGTTTGCTAAATAAATCAGATGCCCTTTATAATCAGACATCTGTAAAAACTCAAGGTAGAAAGGCTACAATGACAGAAATAGAAAAACATGAAGGAACCCACAAACCTAAAACTGTTTAATTCAGTAGCATGTAAGTTTGAAACATGTTAAACCTATAAGTTCCTTCTTGTTTTGAATGCTCTAATATTGCATCAGGGCGGTATTTATAAGTAGACAATTAGAACATTTGTCCAAGGCTCACCATCAACCCTTTAAAATACAAGTATGAATCTCCACTACATAAGCATATTCCAAATTTGTTGAGGAGGAACTGTGCAATGGGGCGCCTTTTGGGACCTTTGGTTGTGGCGCACCTGCGGCTTAAAGGAACAGTAACACCAAAAAATTAAAGTGTTTTCAAGTAAGGAAATATGATATACTGTTGTGTTGCACTGGTACAACTGGTGTGCTTGTTTCAGAAATTCTACTATAGTCTATATAAACAAGCTGCTATGTAGCCATGGGGCAGCCATTCAAAGCTTAAAAAGGAAAAAAGGCAAAGGATACATAGCAGATAAGCACTGTAGTATACAATGGAATTCGTCAGAACTTATCTGCTGTGTATCCTGTGCTTGAATAGCTGCCCCCATGGCTACACGGCAGCTTGTTATATAAATATATATAAATTTGTGTTTCTGAAACAAGTGCACCAGTTTTTCCAGTGCAGGGCAACAGTACATTATATTGTCTTTCCATCAAGACATTTTCATTGTTTTGTGTTACTGTTTCTTTAAAGCAGACCCTATGGGGCTTAAATAACGAGAAGCTGAATTGACTGGGGGTGCTAATATGTTAGGCAATCTTCATTGAATTTAGTTGCTACATTCGTTCCCTGGACTGCTGAGAACCGGCTGGTGAAGTCCTAAAGCAGTGTCCCACTGCTGTCTTAACTGCAGTTCCCAAGCACCAGCTGCTAAACTTGTGCACTACATAAAGATTTTTTTAAGTATACTTTTTTTCAGCATACTGCTTATACTCAAGTCTAAAGTCTGTGCTTTGAGTAAGATGGCGGTGTTGTGCTTTGTTCTCATTTACAACCCCAGGACCCCTTAGTGCTCATTTGACAGCACTTGAACCCGGGCCTAGGGCAGCATCAATTCTTGCCGGAGCACTAATGCTGAACGGCATCAAGCTGACAGGATGTGCATGTGCGCTATCTTTTGAGAAGAAGTGGACGACGGAGGCATGTGCGCTATCTTTTGAGAAGAAGTGGACGACGGAGGACTCCAGCCTCCAGGTGCCCTTAGGGCAAATCCGGCCCTGCTTGCACCCCCTATCAAGATGCAGCCCAGCACTGTCCTTACCACCTGTGTTTGGTCCAATGCAGACCAGTGTTGATTCAAAGCACATTTGTGCTCCAAGGCCTGCAGCAATTTGCACAATGCCCTACGTAGTGGACAAAGAGCAGGAAAAAAAAGGTAAATTTCAGCCTATTTTTACACTTTGATCACTACACTGGGTGTGGTACGTGAATCCTACAGACTTTTCCTCTGTCTCTTCTAGGTGTGAGAAGGCTGCATTTTTCGTGTTTGCTGTGTAAGTTAGTTTGGAAATACAGATTAATTCAAACTTATAAGGTACATCTATAACAGACGTCATTTCTAAATCTAGAGATTCACCGAACAAGCTAAAAGATATCTTGCACAACTCACATCTACTGAATGAGCCAGTCACTGTCAGGGGATCAGTCAATGTACAAATAACTTTATTACACACAGTAAAGTGCATATTCCTTACACAACCAGGTTATAAAGATGGAGATATGAAGTTCAAAGATTTCAAGCTTTGGTTACACACTTATTCACCGGCGCTGGTTCAGTCCTGTTAAATTCTTTAACTAGAAGACAAAAGATACAAAATATCAAATATATCAAAAATAGCAAACATTCCATATTGTATTTTTATATTGCTCTGTATCTATAAAAGCAACAAGTTAATTGGCATAATAAAAGTGAATTAGACCAAATATTCTAAAGGCTAGGGCTCCCAGGCTGAAGGCTCTGCTGCTCTAAGCCTTACATATTTTTGTGGCTGAAAGAAGTGGATCTGCTCCATGTACCCACATGGAGTGGAGGTAGGCATGAAGAAGCCTGCTTTCACGTATTTGCGCTGACCTTCACTTCTGCTGCACTGCGGTTGAATCCACACAGAATGATATAATTGAAATCAAAGGAGCAGATGTGCTTCTCCCAGTGTGCAAAAATATGCAGGTTGAGAGGAGCTGAGCATTCAGCCTGTGTGCCCATTGCCTAAAAGCATAGAGGATGGAATAGATGCCCTTGTTATAGCAAATACAAACAACTGACTTCAAATCAATACTGAGCCACTGCTTTCCTCTATTTCAGCAACAAGAACATTGCAATTTGCATATCACTAGATCATAGATTGTTAGAAACCCAATAATTGAAACGTACTTTGCTCACAAAATGTAGAACTATTATTAATGGGGTTGTTTACCTTCCGAACACTTTTTTTCGGTTCGATTGTTTTTAGACAGTTCATCAGAAATAAAGACTTTTTCCAATTACGTTCTATATTCTATTTGTGAATGTTTTTCTAATATTGAAATTTAAAGTTTATTTTTTTACCTTCTCAATCAGCTCTGGGGGGGGGGTTGTCAACTCTTCTAACTGTTCTAAATTGATACATTTAGTTGATATATGCTGCTGAAAAATGTACCAACTAAATGTTGCAAAATAACAGTTCAGAGTGCACCTGGATCACTGAGCTGCCAGACTGAAAAACCAGAGACATTCAACTTTAAACTTAGATTTTGTAAAAACAGTAAAAAATAAATAAATGGAAAGTTTTTAAATTTTTTTTTGTTTCTGGGAAGTAATCTGAAAACAACTGAACTGAAAAAAGTGAACAACCCCTTTAAAGGAAAACAATACCCTCAATTAATGTGGGCCTCTATAAAAAAATATATTGCATAAACAGTTCATATCTAAAACCCTGCTCCATGTAAATAAACCATCTTAATAATAGACTTTTTAGTAGTATGTGCCATTGGGTAATCCTAAAATTGCCATTTTAAGAAACAAGGGCCACCTCCTAAAAAATACTATGCACACAACAAACCATACATTAGGTCACATGAGCCAATTAACTGACAGAATTCTGTTTTTTGCTTCCAGACTTCTTCCTGTTAGAGCTGCAGTATTTCTGGTCAGGTGATCTCTGAGGCAGCACAGAGAATATCATAAAATGGGGGCTCAAGGGAAAAGATGTAAAAGGGCAATATTTACTTATATTCCAGTTTGGGAAGATTCCTTAATATGCCACTTAATATGATGTAATCTGTTGCTTAAGTATTAATTTTGGGGGTATAGTTTTTCTTTAACTGCTTATGCATTGGGAGAGATAATCTCGCAAATTGAGGGGTGGATGCAAAAATTTTGACAAAAGGAAAGAAGACTGATAAAGTAATGTACAAAAGTTTCCTTGGGTGCAAAAACTGGAGGCAGCATTTGTAAATAGTAAATATAACCAGTGTACGTTCAGTGGTTAAAATAAACAATACTTACCGTAACAGCAGCTCCCATAAGACCCTGTATCACAGCTTCTCCAGTAGATGCCACCTAAACACAGACATTATATTAAAAAAGACCAACAAAGAGGAAGTTACTGCTTTCCTTACACCGGAGAAAATAAACCATATTGTTATCATTTAAGCTTACTGGTGGCCCTTGGGAGCAAATATTCATTGGGTCTAAGACATATATTTAAAGGGGTTGATCACCTTTAAATTAATTTTTAGCAGGATGTAGATAGTGATATTCTGAGACAATTTGCAATTAGTTTTCATTTTTTATTATCTGTCTTTTTAGTTATTTAGCTATTTACTCAGCAGCTCTCCACTTTGCAATTTCAGCAATCTGGTTGCTAGGGACCAAATTACCCTAGCAATAATGCATTGATTTAATTAGAGAATGGAATATGAATAGGAGAGTGACTGAATAGACATATGAGTAATAAAAAGTAGCAATAACAATACATTTGTAGCCTTACAGAGCATTTTTTTAGATGGGGTCAGTGACCCCCATTTGAAAGCTGAAAAGATTAAATAATTAAAAAAACTACACAAAATAAATAGTGAAGACCAATTGAAGTTGCTTAGAATTAGCCATTCTATAACACACTAAAAGTTAACTTAAAGGCGAACCACCTCTTTAATAACCCCCGATGGAGAACATATGTGGTCAAAATACCCCTTTCTTGCTTGTCATCACTCCCTTCCAGAGAGAGAGAGAGAGATATATATATATATAAAAATGTTCTGTTCATGGCAGACCTGGTGTTGACGGGTGAGCACCATTTAGAAATGCTTAAGCAAGCATTTATGAATACTCTTCTACCTAGCACACTCCACAGGCAAGTTCTTCTACAGCGCAGTAGTAATGCATGTGTACCCTGATACTCAAGGATCAGACCAGATCAGGCTGAAGCTTGCGCATCTACATAAGTTTCAGGTTGACTGCAGGTCACTGTGAATCAGCTGCAGTATACAGTAGCTTTTAGCTGCACTCTACAGCTGGTCTCCCTGTCCCTCTGACAATTGTTGCTTGGATATTGCTGTCCCACTCCCACCTCCAGGCCTGGACTGGGAGTCAAAATTGGCACTGCCATTCCAAGTACACAGAGGCCCAAACAGCCCCCTACCAGCACAAAACAGCCTCCTACCAGCCCACTATATGGTAACTTTCTATGGAACCATACAGCAGCCCCTCTGGCATTTGCCAGGACCCACAGATTGCCAGTCCGGGCCTGCCCACCTCCGCTGATACCTTTCTCTAAATTTACCATAAAGGAGAGGTCAAGCACTAAGATAGATACATTCTTTTCAAATCCCAGAACATAAAGGGGTGGCTTAGCCAAGAAACTCCCAGACTGCTCAATTATCTGTAGGGGAAGCTGTGATAGGGGAATCGCTGGAGCAAAACAAAAATACAGCATGTACCATTGGCTCAAACATCTATGGGATGAAACAAAACTGATCAGAGTTTTATGAATAGACACTTTCTAACCAAAACCACATCAAGATTTTGCTGTAGAAAAAGTTTTATTTCCAAAGGCAATAGTTTGTTATCTATTAAGGCAATCCCCTTCTTGAGGAATTGGCTGTTCTAAATTCAAGGATACACTAGCGTATTGTCTGATTCTCTCCGTCTGATGAATATTAACGGGGCAGATGCACTGAAATCAGCAGCTGCATTAAAAAAAAAAACAGTTTCCATCTGTGAGTGGAGTATAGAGTTGAAATGCCTGCTCTTGCGTTTTTCAGGCTGATCTCCGCTCCACATAGCCACACACTGGCAGAAGCTGTACTTTTAAATGCAGCTGCTGATTTCAGAGCATACGCTTCTCACCACATTAGGCAGCGAGAACCACATGAATTCATTAGGCAGCGAGAAGCAGGCAATATGCTAGTGTGCTCTGAAAGCTCAAGAAACAAATTATCAGTAAACAACCAGAGATTGGCTATGTTCATTGGAACAGAAACATCAGGATTTTATTTGAGTAGCTATATTTCGGAGGTAGTGCCCTGTATTGACAATGCTACTTCAGAATTTCAAGTTTTCCCAATCACACACATCCCAATTTAGCACCCCTTTTGGAGTTTTTTCTTTTGCAAACCCTGCTTGTTCAGGCAGAATTTTATTTAGCACTGGAGAGTGGCGTAAATAGGCAAAGGCAGGTCTGGGTGCAGGATGCCCACCCTCCGTTTGTTATACCACTGGCACTGGAAACTGCAAACTCCATTGTTATGCTGGATCAAAGCCGCTTTAAAGGGGTGGTTCACCTTTAAGGTAACTTTTATTATGTTATAGAACTGACAATTCTAAGAAACTTTTCAATTGGTTTTCATTATTTATTTTTTATAGTTTTATAGTTATTTGTCTTTTTCTTCTGATTCTTTCCAGCTTTCAAATGGGCGTCGCTGTTCCCTTCTAAAAAACAAATGCTCTGTAAGGCTACAAATGTATTGTTAATGCTACTTTTTATTACTGATCCTTCTATTCAGACCCTCTCCTATTCATATTCCAGTCTATTGTTCAAATCAATGCATGGTTGCTAGGGTAATTTGGGCCCTAGTTACCAGATTGCTTAACATGCAAATTGAAGAGCTGCTGAATAAAAAACTAAATAACAACTTTCAATAATAAAAAATGAAAACCCATTGAAAATTATCAGAATATCACTCTCTACATCATACTAAAATGTATCTCAAAGGTGAACAACCCCTTTAATGATGTATAACTACAGTGATAAATGCTACTGTGCTTGTACAACTTCACTTATATTGGACTCCAGGGCTGCCATCAGGGGACACGAGGGACAGTTCCCCCGGCTGAATTAAAGTTTAAAGGGGGACCAGGCAGAGCCGGGCCAACCCGACCAGGCGCCCTAGGCAACCTGGCTGGCCAAGGAGCCGGCTTAGTGTGTGCTGAATTGCGCATGCGCCCATGTTTGTGTGGCCTTTATACTGTGGTGTGGGCATCTAAGGGGTCTGTGGTGGTGGGCGGGGGCCAGGGCCCCCAGAAAATTGTTGTACAGGGCCCCCATGATTTCTGATTTTTATACTCTTTATAGTCTTTCAAGTTTTTTTCCTAAATATTATCCTAACTGCCATTCAATCTGAGCCTTACTCTCACTGGTGCGGTAATGCATTTAACAACCATTGTTTTTAGTAATTTATTGTATTAGCTGAGTCTTAACCTGTTTCATTGAGTTTCCCATTGTTATGGCCTCAGAAATGCGGTTTTCAAGGAATTTCCATGTGTCTTCAAAGTCTGGAGAAGAATCTTGCAACATTACTAGCTCAGTTGTGTTATATATACCAGTCAGCACTGCTCTACTTGTATACCAGCTAACCTGTTCATAAGAAACAAATATATCAAATTATTAAGAATACAAAAAAAGAAAGTGTTTCGATTAAATATATTTTAAGAACTTAAAATATTTAAATCTGATTTACTACGGATCTGACTGACAAGGACAGATGATCAAGACTATACATAACTTATTTTTCCCTTATTTTCCTGGATAAGGGATCCCATACCTGTAGAATAAACGGGCTACAATACTGTAGTAATGCAATCAAAATGACACTTTTTTGTGCCCAACAAATGAAAATGTACTTCTAAACAACCTTCCAATATACATGAATTTTCAGTAGTTTTAGAATTATTTGCAAAAGGCATTGCTGTTTAAAGCAGTGTTTGTTTATCCTTTTCTGTTCTCTGGTTCTCACTCCTGAAATAAATCTGAATCAGACAGGAGAATACAATAAGCCAGGCAAATACAGGGAGTCCTCGAGTTACAAACCTCCAACTTAGTAACAACTAGGGTTGCCACCTGGCCAATATTTTACCCGCCTGGACGGAAAAAATTATGGTTGATCCAATTTTATTAATAGGAAAAAAAGATAAATCTATAGCAGGGGTGTCCAGACTGCGGCCCGAGGGCCACATGCGGCCCAGGATGCATATGAATGCGGCCCAGTTTGGTTCCCTAGGAAACGTCATGTTGCAAAGGATCTAGGAGGAGGGGGAACTCTGCCCATTGCCCAGTTAGTAATAATAATATAATAATAAGTCTATTTAATATCCAGGTGTCCCATATTCCAGTGTATAGCTCCATCTGGTTATCCAACTGGTATTGTAGTTCTTTTCTGTGTATTTCCTTTACTTTTACAAATCAAACGTGTTTGTGTATTTCATGTGTGGCCCCAGACAATTTTTCTTTTTTCAATGTGGCCCGGCGAGTCAAAAGTTTGGACACCCCTGATCTATAGGAAGGCCGGTATTTTTTTCTGGAAAAGTTGGCAACCCTAGTAACAACTCACACTTATAAACAGAGGATATTACAGTAACATACTGAGGTTTGCTTGGCCTTTATTAGCATTTAGTTTTAATAAACCACTTGCCCCAATCTCTGGCATGTGTACTGCAGCGCATATAAAGGTACAAATAAATATTTACAGAAAGGTAAACTAAATCTAAGTTACAGTTAATAAGTAAAGGTATATGTTCCAACTTGCACACAAATTAAAACTTAACAAACCTACAGACCCTATATTGTATGTAACCTGGGAACTACCTGTAAGTACTTATCTACAAATTACTATAAAAACTACTGAAAGTTGTAATTAGTGTGTATTAGAAAGGTGTTTAAAATTAGAATTTTCTTTTGCTATGGAGTTACCCATTAATGTATATTTTACATAGTTTTCAGATGACAGGGTTGTTCAAAATAACCTCATATAATGTCTGACTGTTCTATTTTTATCTACCTATTTTTTTTCAGTATGAAGGAAAGGATCCCCAAGACTTACATCTGTAGATTGATCTCCTGCATAATGCCAAATGTCATCCACCATTGCACTGAGCAGTTTTAAGCTGGAAGGTATATTACGTGGGAGCAGTAGCATTCCCAAAGCCTACAAAAGGAACATATCATGCTGTCAACACATCAAAATACACTTATACACATCAAAATACATTTAAATGTTTTCAAAATTAGATTAGGCACAAGGGATTGTTTACTATGGTATGTGTAGTGAGCAAAGTGCAATTTTAACCCTTTCCCTGCCAGCCGTTTTGTCCTAGATGCGAACATCTACTGCCAAGCAGTTTTTAGATATTTTGCACTCTTTCACTTTAAGGGCCTTTCCTGGGGTGGTCTTTTAGTTAACCCAGGAAAACAATATATTGTTTTTTTCAGGACAACCTGAACTTTCACAATATGCAAGAATTTTGGTGTAATTCTACTTCTCTAAAAAAATATTGGATTCTAAGTGTCAAAAAAAATGAAAAAAATCATGTTGCATGAAGAACAATCACATATATCAGAAACATCATTCATTTTATGTACGAGAACACAGCCGATTTAGAAAGGTCTATGTCTCCTGAACACGACAATACCAAATATATATAGTTTTATGGAGATTTCTCACTTGTATAGCTCAAAATCTACAAGCAGTACACAACCAAATTTCCAAAGCAACACTCCGCAAACGGCATACTTTTGATTTCAAGGCCAAACATTCCACTAACAGTAGGTTTACCCTAGAAAACTACCCATTACTAGAAAGAACAGATTCTGGTGAATCAAAAATGGGTAGAAATATCTTTGTACTCCAAACCACCAAGTTGCAATTGTTTCCTAAAGTTATAATGTTTTATAGAAATTGGTGAATTTTTTGAAAAATGACCTCAAAGCTTCCACTCTACAGCAACATATCTCCCACACATCATTAGATATCAATGTAAAACACCCCAAATATAAAATCCTGGGTCCACTGAACAGTTTGATGCCCAATATGAATAGATGTACCCAAGCACGTGGCATAGGAGGCCCCAAAAGGAAGACCACCCGTTTGTTCTGTCATTTCAGATACTGCAAAATCAACACATTTACACCTTTTTGGGGGACGCAAAGGTAGAAAAAAGTACGTTCACCCCAGAAAAACATATATTTTCGGAAAGTACACATTCCCCTGAATCCAAATTGGGTATGCATGTCTTTCTACACCAAAGTACCAAGCGGCAAACCATTCCTAAATTTGGTGATTTTGGCGACATTTCCAGAAATCACCTAAAAATTTCTACCCTGCAGCATCGTATTACCCACATACTTTTAGGTATCAAGAGAAATCACCCCAAATATGAAAGCCTAGGGTCCTCTGAACAGTTTGATGCCCAATATGTATAGGTGTACCCAAGCAAGTGGCATATAGGGGCCTGAAAAGGAAGACCCCCATATGGTCTGTCATTTCAGATACTTCAAAATCAACACATTTACATCGTTTTGAGGGGGGCAAGTGTAGAAAAAAGTAAGTTCATCCCAGAAAACCATATATTTTCGGAAAGTACACATTGCCACGAATCTAAATTGGGTATGCATGTCTTTCTACGCCAAATTACCAAGCCGCAAATCATTCCTAAATTTGGTGATTTAGGTGACATTTCCAAAAATCACCTCAAAATATCTACCCTGCAGCATCGTATTACCCACATACTTTTAGGTATCAAGACAAATCACCCCAAATATGAAAGCCTAGGGTCCTCTGAACAGTTTGATGCCCGATATGTATAGGTGTACCCAAGCATGTGGCATATAGGGGCCCTAAAAGTAAGACCCCCATATAGTCTGTCATTTCAGGTACTGCAAAATCAACACATTTACATCGTTTTGGGGGGGGGGGAAAAGTAGAAAACAGTAAGTTCACCCCAGAAAACCATATATTTTCGGAAAGTACACATTCCAATGAATCCAAATTGGGTATGCATGTCTTTCTACGCCATATTACCAAGCCGCAAATCATTCCTAAATTTGGTGATTTAGGTGACATTTCCAAAAATCACCTCAAAATATCTACCCTGCAGCATCGTATTACCCACATACTTTTAGGTATCAAGACAAATCACCCCAAATATGAAAGCCTAGGGTCCTCTGAACAGTTTGATGCCCAATATGTATAGGTGTACCCAAGCATGTGGCATATAGGGGCCCTAAAAGGAAGACCCCCATATAGTCTGACATTTCAGGTACTGCAAAATCAACACATTTACATTGTTTTGGGGGGGCAAAAGTAGAAAACAGTAAGTTCACCCCAGAAAACCATATATTTTCGGAAAGTACACATTCCCACGAATTCAAATTGGGTATGCATGTCTTTCTACGCCAAAGTACCAAGCCGCAAATCATTCCTAAATTTGGTGATTTTGGTGACATTTCCAAAAATCACCTCAAAATATCTACCCTGCAGCACCGTATTACCCACATACTTTTAGGTATCAAGAGAAATCACCCCAAATATGAAAGCCTACGGTCCTCTGAACAGTTTGATGCCCGATATGTATAGGTGTACCCAAGCACGTGGCATACAGGGGCCCCAAAAGGAAGACCCCCATATAGTCTGTCATTTCAGGTACTGCAAAATCAACACATTTACATCGTTTTGGGGGGGGCAAAAGTAGAAAACAGTAAGTTCACCCCAGAAAACCATATATTTTCGGAAAGTACACATTCCAACGAATCCAAATTGGGTATGCATGTCTTTCTACGCCAAAGTACCAAGCCGCAAATCATTCCTAAATTTGGTGATTTAGGTGACATTTCCAAAAATCACCTCAAAATATCTACCCTGCAGCATCGTATTACCCACATACTTTTAGGTATCAAGACAAATCACCCCAAATATGAAAGCCTAGGGTCCTCTGAACAGTTTGATGCCCAATATGTATAGTTGTACCCAAGCATGTGTCATATAGGGGCCCTAAAAGGAAGACCCCCATATAGTCTGACATTTCAGGTACTGCAAAATCAACACATTTACATTGTTTTGGGGGGGCAAAAGTAGAAAACAGTAAGTTCACCCCAGAAAACCATATATTTTCGGAAAGTATACATTCCCACGAATTCAAATTGGGTATGCATGTCTTTCTATGCCAAAGTACCAAGCCGCAAATCATTCCTAAATTTGGTGATTTAGGTGACATTTCCAAAAATCACCTCAAAATATCTACCCTGCAGCATCGTATTACCCACATACTTTTAGGTATCAAGACAAATCACCCCAAATATGAAAGCCTAGGGTCCTCTGAACAGTTTGATGCCCGATATGTATAGGTGTACCCAAGCACGTGGCATACAGGGGCCCCAAAAAGAAGACCCCCATATAGTCTGTCAATTCAGGTACTGCAAAATCAACACATTTACATCGTTTTGTGGGGGGCAAAAGTAGAAAACAGTAAGTTCACCCCAGAAAACCATATATTTTCGGAAAGTACACATTCCAACGAATCCAAATTGGGTATGCATGTCTTTCTACGCCAAAGTACAAAGCGGCAAATCATTCCTAAATTTGGTGATTTAGGTGACATTTCCAAAAAATCACCTCAAAATATCTACCCTGCAGCATCGTATTACCCACATACTTTTAGGTATCAAGACAAATCACCCCAAATATGAAAGCCTAGGGTCCTCTGAACAGTTTGATGCCCAATATGTATAGGTGTACCCAAGCATGTGGCATATAGGGGCCCTAAAAGGAAGACCCCCATATAGTCTGTCATTTCAGGTACTGCAAAATCAACACATTTACATCATTTTGGGGGGGGCAAAAGTAGGAAACAGTAAGTTCACCCCAGAAAACTATATATTTTCGGAAAGTACACATTCCAACGAATCCAAATTGGGTATGCATGTCTTTCTATGCCAAAGTACCAAGCCACAAATCATTCCTAAATTTGGTGATTTTGGTGGCATTTCCAAAAATCACCTCAAAATATCTACCCTGCAGCATCGTATTACCCACATACTTTTAGGTATCCAGAGAAATCACCCCAAATATGAAAGCCTAGGGTCCTCTGAACAGTTTGATGCCCGATATGTATAGGTGTACCCAAGCACGTGGCATATAGGGGCCCTAAAATGAAGACCCCCCCTTGTATGTTCTGTCATTTCAGGTACTGCAAAATCAACACATTTACATCGTTTTGGGGGGGCAAATGTAGAAAAAAGTAAGTTCACCCCAGAAAACCATATATTTTCGGAAAGTACACATTCCCCCGAATCTAAATTGGGTATGCATGTCTTTCTACTTCAAAGTACCAGGCCGCAAACCATTCCTAAATTTGGTGATTTTGGGGACATATCCAAAAATGACTTCAAAATTTCGACCCTGCAGCATCGTATTACCCACATACTTTTAGGTATCAAGACAAATCACCCCAAATATGAAAGCCTGGGGTCCTCTGAACAGTTTTATGCCCAATATGTATAGGTGTACCCAAGCACGTGGCGTATAGGGGCCCCAAAACGAAGACCCTCATATGGTCTGTCATTTCAGGTACTGCAAAATCAACACATTTACATTGTTTTGAGGGGGGCAAATGTAGAAAAAAGTAAGTTCACCCCAGAAAACCATATATTTTCGGAAAGTACACATTCCCACGAATCCAAATTGGGTATGCATGTCTTTCTACGCCAAAGTACCAAGCCGCAAACCATTCCTAAATTTGGTGATTTTGGGGACATTTCCAAAAATGACTTCAAAATTTCGACCCTGCAGCATCGTATTACCCATATACTTTTAGGTATCAAGACATATCACCCCAAATATGAAAGCCTGGGGTCCTCTGAACAGTTTGATGCCCAATATGTATAGGTGTACCCAAGCACGTGGCGTATAGGGGCCCCAAAACGAAGACCCCCATATGGTCTGTCATTTCAGGTACTGCAAAATCAACACATATACATTGTTTTGAGGGGGGCAAACGTAGAAAAAAGTAAGTTCACCCCAGAAAACCATATATTTTCGGAAAGTACACATTCCCACGGATCCAAATTGGGTATGCATGTCTTTCTACGCCAAAGTACCAAGCCGCAAACCATTCCTAAATTTGGTGATTTTGGGGACATTTCCAAAAATGACTTCAAAATTTCGACCCTGCAGCATCGTATTACCCACATACTTTTAGGTATCAAGACAAATCACCCCAAATATGAAAGCCTGGGGTCCTCTGAACAGTTTGATGCCCAATATTTATAGGTGTACCCAAGCACGTGGCGTATAGGGGCCCAAAAACGAAGACCCCCATATGGTCTGTCATTTCAGGTACTGCAAAATCAACACATTTACATTGTTTTGAGGGGGGCAAATATAGAAAAAAGTAAGTTCACCCCAGAAAACCATATATTTTCGGAAAGTACACATTCCCACGGATCTAAATTGGGTATGCATGTCTTTGTACTCCAAAGTACTAAGCCGCAAACCATTCCTAAATTTGGTGATTTTGGGGACATTTCCAAAAAGGACTTCAAAATTTCGACCCTGCAGCATTGTATTACCCACATACTTTTAGGTATCAAGACAAATCACCCCAAATATGAAAGCCTGGGGTCCTCTGAACAGTTTGATGCCCAATATGTATAGGTGTACCCAAGCGCGTGGCGTATAGGGGCCCCAAAATGAAGACCCCCATATGGTCTGTCATTTCAGGTACTGCAAAATCAACACATTTACATTGTTTTGAGGGGGGCAAATGTAGAAAAAAGTAAGTTCACCCCAGAAAACCATATATTTTCGGAAAGTACACATTCCCACGAATCTAAATTGAGTATGCATGTCTTTGTACTCCAAAGTACCAAGCCGGAAACCATTCCCAAATTTGGTGATTTTGGTGACATTTCCAAAAGTCACCTCAAAATTTCTAACCTGCAGCATTGTATTACCCACATACTATTAGGTATCAAGAGAAATCACCCCAAATATGAAAGCCTAGGGTCCTCTGAACAGTTTGATGCCCAATATGTATAGTGTACCCAAGCACGTGGCATATAGGACCCCCAAAAGGAAGACCCCCATATGGTCTGTCATTTTAGGTACTGCAAAATCAACACATAAACATAGTTTTGGGGGGGAGCAAAGGTAGAAAAATGCACATTCACCCCAGAAAACCATATATTTTCGGAAAGTACACATTCCCGCGAATCCAAATTGGGTATGCATGTCTTTGTACTCCAAAGTACCAAGTCACAAGCCTTTCCTAAATTTGGCGATAAAAGCAACAGTTTTTACATTTTTGAAATTGCCTAAAAATATTGCAATTGGCCGCATTTATTTCACCCAATTTTTTGCATACAATTGTAAAACACCATAAATATTGATGCCAAGGGTCTACTGAACAGTTTGATGCCCAATATGCATTGATATACCAAGGCAGCTGGCATATGCGGACCCCAAATGAAAATAGTGCATATGATTTACTCCGCTGCCGATTCGCCTTCTGTGAACATAGACCATTGACTTCATATTATGTGCCTCAAGACCCTCCTAACAACAAAAACCCCCGAAAACCATATGTTTTTGGAAAGTACACATTCTGACGAATCCACCAAAGATAAAGACGTGTTTCTACACCAAACTACCAAACTGCAAAGCTTTTCTAAACGTAGAGGTTTTTACAACATTTCTGAAAATCGCCTAAAATTGTTGCAGTTTGCCGCATTTATCACACACAATGTTTTACGTATAAAGAGAAATCACCCTAAATATGGACGTCAGAGGTCTACTGAATAGTTTGATGCCCAATATGCAAAGATTTACCAAAGTATGTGGCGTGTACGGACCCCAAATGAAAAACATGCATATGAATTTTCACGCTGGCCAACTAAGCTGCAGAAAAGAGAGCCCCAACTGTGCGTTATGTGCCGTATGACCCACAAAATGTAAAAAGACCCCCAGAAAACTATAGATTTTTGGAAAGCATATATTCTGGCGAATCAAACTAAGTAAAATAAATCTTTCTATACCAAAGCACCAAACAGCAAAACAATACTAAAGATTCAAAAGGAACAATAATGCATGGATAAAATTGCAATAAAACCACAAAAATAGCGTAAATCAATGAAATAACAAAATAATTGATCCGACAGCGTAATTAGTGGCCGAAATCGATTATCCAATAGTCACGCTGTCAAAATAACATGTTTTTAGGCAAAACAAACAGTACAATGAATAAGTAAAAAAAAAAAAAAAACCTGTTTGTGAGTTTTTGTGTATACATATTTGTGCACTAATAAAAGTTGTCTAAGTGTGCAAATACATGTAATTAACTGTAAATAAGTGTACAAAATTGACCAAGTGTGCTAAAATAAAAAAATAAAAAATACAAATTTTTACTAAAATGTTTGTGTAAGTGTATAAATGTACTGTAGGTATGTGTAAATGCAGGTAAGTGGGTAAAAAAACGTGCACTTACCGTTTTTGTAGCAGGAGGATCGCTGGAACAGATGGAGGCAGCCAGAACAGCGTGTCTGCAGAGTTACTGCGCAGCAGGAAGTGTGTGGGCGGCTGTTCAGGAAGGAAGAGGTGAGTAATGCGCAGCAGCGCTATTTGCAGCGCATTTGCGTCTTTGAAGTCGGATCTGCGACAATCGTGTCGCAGATCCGACTCGACAGCCCCCCAGCCTTGTTGCCCAGGGGGCTGTCAACCCTTCTGACACTCTGCGGAGGCGGCAAAAGCCGCCGATGCAGAGTGTAGGGCTCAGCTGCAGGAGAACGTACATAGTACGTTCTTGGCAGCCTGAGCCCTGAACCGCCAGCACGTACGCCGTACGTGCTTGGCGGTTAAAGGGTTAAATGCAATCGCCATTTTTTTTCCAACAATGCAGCATTTCCCCAGACTTCCAGTGTCATTGCAGTTGAGAGTAATAACTCAGTTATTAAATCAAAGATATCTGCAAAATACCTGTGGCCATTGTTCTATATAAGGGATATGCATCCTTAAACGAGCTTCAACCGCATCCCTCAAGAACTGAGCTGTTGGCTTCTTCCTACCACATATGAAACATTATTAACTAACAATTATCCTAACAATAGAAATGCACAAAAAAAGTTTATGACAAAACCTTTGTTGATTATGAAATTAACCAGTAATATGTAGTGCACACACTAAACATCTACGAGTGGATAACTAGTACAGAAGTCTACTTAAACACACACACAAATATATATATATATATATATATATATATATATATATATATATATATAAAATAGAACAAAAAAACAGCACCAAGGGTCTTAATGTGATGAAAAATGTATATATTGTTACATAGTATGTAAAACCGACATTTCAATCCCCATTTATGCACATGATGTCACAAGTACCTCCTTACCATGTGGGTGGAGGCTATTTAAATAATATTTTTGTATGTATTAATTACCTTGATAAAGGTCCGGGAACCGAAACGTAACAATATATCAATTTTTCATCACATTAAGACCCTTGGTGCTGTTTTTTTGTTCTATTTTTTTATACATTGGATCACCATGCACAGTGGCAGCTACAAGGTAGCTAAATGGAAAGTATATTATAAAGCCTTGACCAACGCACCACCATCTATACTTTAAATCCGGGAAGAGTGCGCTCACTGTACTGACAATATATACATATACATATATATATATATATATATAGATATATATAATGATAATGTCTGAGATGTTCTAATAAATATGATTAAAAAAACATTTTTTCAAAAGTCCCTGGTGTGCACCCACTTACCTTGGAATATACACAGCAATACATGGCATTTGAACAAAGCATGAGGTTATAGAGCTTGCTCTGGAAACGGCGGCTCTACTGCCTTGACCAGCACCATAAAAATAGCATTTTGAACCAAAAAGGTGGTATGACTTTTCTTTCAAGCAAGTGTCAAGCAGCTTAGTGTTGTAGCATGACAAGGATGTAAACTGCATCAATTTGGATTCTAAATGTTAGGAGGGTACACGATTATAATCAGGCAAGCCATTATAATCACTTAGGGAGGCCTTACATTTGGCCTTTTCTTCTACTTTCAGGAGCAAGCCAATTCTCTGGAAGGTGCAAAGGCCTACACTAAATTATAAACTGGTTATATTTAAATATGTTTGTGTTGATGCTTGTTTTCACTTTAGTAAGGGCTGTGTCAGTATATTAAGCTAATTAAACACACACTTACTCAGAAGTGCCTAATTGGACCAATTTGTGCTCTTTTTCCAAAAGTTCAGTCAGTTGCAAATTGCACTGAGTAACAAAGTGTAGGACAAGCTCGCTGCCTCCATCCTCAAACATTCCTCCTGCTGCTGCCGACATATCCAGGGACTGCAGAGAGGGGAGAAGAAAAATAAAATGAAAGCCTTTTATCCACAGTGCTGGAGATAGTGATTAAAAACCATCATCAACCTTTGCAGTATACCAATGCTCCTATATGTACAAACTTGTGACAGCATGACAGCTATGATTATACACGATAACCACGTTTTCCTCAGTTCAAGACACTAAATGACAAATTATAGTGTGCCTTGCAAAAGTTTTTTTTTCTCAGAAAGGCTGTTATAACAGATGCAATATAGGCTTTGCATTAAAGGGGTGGTTCACCTTTAAATTAACTCTTGGTGAGTTATAGAATGAACAATTCTAAACAACTTTTTAATTGTCTATTATTTCTTTTTTTAATTATTTGACTTTTCCTCTAACTCCCTCCAGCTTTCAAATGGGGGTCACTGACCCCATCTAAAAAAAAAAAGGCTCTGTAAGGCTAAACATATATTGTTATTGTTACATTTTTCTATTCAGACCTCTCCTATTCATATTTCGGTCTCTTAGTCAAATCAAATGCACGGTTGCTAGGGTAATATCATTTGAACCCTAGCAACCAGATTGCTAAAATGGCAAACTGCAAAGCTGTTGAATAGCATCAAAACCATCAAAAATGAAAAACAATTACAAATTGTCTCAGAATATCTCTCTGTATATCAATATAAAAGTTAACTAAAAGGTGAACAACCCCTTTAAATTCATCTTTTTGACCAAGATAAGACCTGCGAGTGCAGATTTCCTTTAATATATGGGCATCTGTTGTTATGTGGATTGTACCCAGTTACAGTGCTTTTGATACACATGGGTACAGGCATTCTTTTGCACAAAATTCTCACTTATTTATAAAGCACCAACAAATTTCACAAACCTGTATAATAAATGGTGGATACATTGAAAATACATATCAAAGGAACAATAACACCAAAAAATGAGTGTTTTAAAGTAATGAAAATATAATGCAGTGTTGCCCTGCACTGGTAAAACTGGTGTGTTTGTTTCAGACTTCAACACTACTATAGTTTATATAAACAAGCTACTGTGTAGCAATAGCAGTAATTGCAAAAAAAAGCTATATAGCACAGGTTAAATAGTGGATAACATAACACCATTATGTTCTACAGAGCTTATCTGCTGTGTAAGCGGAGTCTTTCCTCCTTCGAATGGCTGCCCCCATTGCTACACAGCAGCTTATTTATATAAACAATAGTAGTGTTTCTGAAGCAAACACACCAATTTTACCAGTGCAGAGCAACACTGCATTATATTTTTATTACTTTTAAACACTTTAATTTTTTGATGTTACTGTTCCTTTACAGACAAAAATACAACCAAAAACATATACAGGAAGTAAAGAGGGATTGGAACCCAACGCAAATATGGGTAGACAAATATAAATTATGGTTGTACAGTAAAGCGTCACAAAAACTACAGGAGTGGCACTTGAATTGTGTGACTGTAAAAACATAGACAACATCAATAAATACACACACACACTACCTTGGCTCCTTCAGCAATAGCATCTGCTGACCAGCCAAAGTCTGGTACAAATTGTAAAGCTGCAGTGAGAATTCGCTGCTGTAACTGCTCCTCACTCTCATAGTCTTCTGATTCCTCTCCTGCCTGATCTGTGTACCTGAAAGGTGCAAGAACTCATTACTAACTTGTTAACTATTTTGGGCACAGTTGTGCAAACAGAATGTTCTTGGGCTATGGACACACAGGCTGTTTTCAGCAGCTGTTGTCAGCCTGCATATTTTGGCTGATGTGTGTGACCACACAGACTGATTGGATCCAAATGAATCCACTGAGCAGATTCTCTCAGCCTGCAGAATTACTCAGGCTGAAAACAGCCTGTATATATATATATATATGTATCTATATCTATATCTATATATATATATATATATATATATATATATATATATATATAACAGATGTAAACCATATAATTCCCTACTCAAGGGCTAAACCAGCCTTTAAGCATGCAACCCGAAATATCAATTATGGACAACATTGCTGTAGATGGGCAGAGCTTAGTATATATTTTATATATTTATTTATATGTATGGTTTTAAAAAATATATAGACCATATAATTAGATATAAACTGATTCTAAACCTTTTAACTGCATGGTTTAAAAATACTTTATTTAGATACTCAACCTTCTATATACAGGGAAATAAAAGTATACCCTAGTGCAATAAACTGGTTTTACAGAACCCAAATCCTTTAAAGGGGTTGTACACCTTCAAACAACTAGTTGGTTTCAGATAGATCACCAGAAATAGACTTTTTCCAATGACTTTCTATTTTCTATGTGTGACAGTTTTTCGAATATTGAAGTGTAAAGTGTCATTTCTCTCCTTCTGACGCAGCTCTGGGAGGGGGGTCGCCGACCCTGTAAACTGTTATAAATGGATACATTTAATTGATACATTTCTTATCATTGTCCCTGCTGAGCAGAATCTCTGGGTTTCATTACAGGCAGCTGAATTGATACAAAATAGTTGCTGAGAAATGGATCAACTCAATGTTGTAAAATTGTAACAGTTTAGAGTCTGCGCCTGAATTATTGAGCTGCCAGACTGAAACACCAGAGACACAAACATTCACCTTTAAACTTCGATTTTGGAAAAAACGTAAAAAATAAATAATGGAAAGTAAATGAAAAAAGTCTTTATTTCTAAAAACAACTGAATTGAAAAAAGTGTTTGGAAGGTGAACACCCCCTTTAAATTCTTGTTTCAGCACAACTGCTAATTAATAATCACACTGAACTTTTTCTATCATTACGTTTATTTACACTCAGCCTCGGCTTCCCCCCACTACTGATTATTAGGGGCAGATTTATCAAGGGTCGAATTTCGAAGTACAAAAAACTTTGAAATTCAACCATCGAATTAAAAAACTTCGAATTCAAACGTTTTTCAGCAAATTTGGCAATCCTGCGATCTAATAAAAATCGTTCGATCGAACGATTAAATCCTTTGAAACGAACGATTCGAAGGATTTCAGCGAACGATCAAAGGATTTTTATTCGATGTATAAAGACTTAGAAAATGGTTGTAGAAGGTCCCCATAGGCTAACATAGCACTTCGGAAGGTTTAAGTTGGCGAAGTATTGAAGTCAAAATTTTTTTAAAGAGACAGTACTTCGATTATAGAATGGTCGAATATTCAAACGATTTAGACTTCAAATCAAATTCGAAGTAAATTCAAAGTTGTAGTATCCTATTCGATGGTCAAAGTATCCAAAAAATTACTTCGAATTTTTTTACTTAGAAAATTCCCTCAAATTCACTTCGACCCTTGATAAATCTGCCCCTTAGAGTATCTTGAATTACATTATGTTTGCTACATTTTTTCACTGCAAAGCAGTTTAATGTTTCATTAGAGTATATTGTAAAGCTCCTTAGAATTACATTTTCTTTTAGTGTGCAAAAAAATTTTGGGTGGAAATCAGCTTTAATACAGTGAAAAAGCACATAAGTAAAAAAAATTGTATATTGTTTAAACAGGACACTTCCGGAAATGTTATTTCAGAGCTCTCAATAAAAGATCCCATGTGTCTAGAAAATCTATACAATGATTTCCATGCAACTCCTACAGCTAAATCATTATGCTACTGTCTAATCAGATCAGCTTTAGTTTGTGGTACAATGCAGTTTCTTTCACTGGTCTGTGATGTGAATGAAGGAATTTATTAGTCTAAATCCTTTCTAAATTGCCTTGAGGCCTACATTGTATTACGTTGATGTTTCCACATAACACCAAGCACTGGAGTGACAAAGCATACATAAGAATAATCTCTTATAGTTAATTGGCCTAGGCACTTACTAGTCCCACTCTCTTCTCGGTACAATGATATATATCTGTATCATTTTTAAAAAGTGCTGCATAAATACACAGCGCTGTAAAATCTTACAATTCATAATTAGTCACAGTACATTGTACCGGTTGTTTCCAAATTCCTATATGTTTGTT
This sequence comes from Xenopus petersii, assembly GCA_038501925.1. Taxonomy (NCBI): domain Eukaryota; kingdom Metazoa; phylum Chordata; class Amphibia; order Anura; family Pipidae; genus Xenopus; species Xenopus petersii. The sequence goes on from CM076679.1 coordinate 65,580,907, forward strand.
TACATTCCGAGGTTTCTCCGATTGCTGAGATAAAGTTGCTAATAATTATAAAAGTATTGTCACACTATGAAATAAACAGAAAAAATAAATAGATTAAAAAACACCTGGGGGGAGACTGCTGTTGCTGATATTGTTCTTCAGCATGTTCTGGTGTCTCAGCATGTGTGGATGAAGATGAGAAGAGGGGCTGTTTTTGATCATCTGACCTCAGAGCTGACGAGACCCATAATTTTCTTGGCATGAGCAAAAATGGCTGCGTCAGAACTGGAAAAAAAAAGGATCATTGTCAGATATGGCGGAGAATACAGAGACCACTTTGGCAAAATCCCTATTCTTGAAAATATTAGTCAAGTCCCACCTACCATTAATGTTGATTATGCCCACTAGCCTGCATAAACTAAGTGGTTCCATACACAAAAACTGATAACCATGGTCCTTTGTTCATCCCTTTTTACTTTCAATAGCCTTGTTCTTTAATTTACCTAATTATAAAAGCTATCAAGAGTGGCCCTCTTCATCATATACAGTATATCTCTCTGTAACACCGTATTACTAATGAACATCCTTCAAAAACCTGTTTGCAAGATGAATATGAAGTAATAACTATAATCTCTAATAAGTGAAATCTCACTAAAAGAAGGAAATGAGTAAATATAGGTAGTTAAAAATTCTAAGTTCCACTGGGGCAGGGAATGATGAATAATCTCTGAAATCTAACAGTGCTACGTAAATAGACAATACTGAAAAGGAAACAAATTTGAGCAATTTTTTTCATCGCAATAACTCAACTAATCAATTGCCACTGTGGAATCAGTCTATTACATTCATTTTCACAACTTTTAATGTCAACTGCAGTGGCGATTAAATACCCAGCATGCATTCCTGCTGTGCCTAGTATACAAATGAAAAAAAGTATTAACAGTAAGAATGTTAAATGGCTTACTTTTTAAAGGTCTGTATAAAAAAATACTTTTTGTTTAACAATACTTTTCACACCAGAAATATAAACGGTCAGACTTTGTTTTGTCAACTTTAACAGGTTACACCAGGTCTGTGGTACAATAATCAAACTCAAAATCAATTTGTAAGCACTGATAGACTACCCAAACAAAGTAAACATTTAAGTAAAAATGATATTATTAATAAAAACATCCCTGATTCAGACCTGTTTTGGGTTGTGTGTATAGTCATAGGCTGACTATGATTAAAGGAATAGTAACATCTAAAATGAAAGTATTTTAAAGGAATGACAATATAATGTATTGTTGTCCTGCATTGGTAAAATTGGCGTGTTTGTTTCAGAAACACAACTATAGTTTATATAAACAAGCTGCTGTGTAGCCATGGGGGCAGTCATTCAAGCACAGTAGATAACGTAAGTTCTGAAGAATCCGATTGTATACTACATAGCTTAACTTATCTGCTGTGCTGTTTCTCCTTTTTTTAGCTTTGAATGGCTACTCCCATGGTTACACAGCAGCTTGTTTATATTATAAAACTATAGTAGTGTACACACCAGTTGTACCAGTGCATGCTAACAGTACATTATATTATTATTACTTTTAAATATTTTCATTTTTTGGTATTACTGTTCCTTTAAGTGCATACAGTGGCTATATAGCATTAAATTCTCCTCTCCCCCCGCCGCTGGGGAGGGTGGGTAAAGCTATGGCATAATGTGGTCTCATTATGCATACAGCATAAAACATGTAAGGTTGTTTTAGGGATGCTTTTCTGATAAACATAGTTTTTATTTTTTTCTGGCCTGAATGTGGACTCTATAAGGGTCTATTTCCTGTGATTTTGGTTTCTCAGCTAGTTCTCTTAAGCTGGCCATAGATGTTGAGATTTTTAAAAGATCCGATCGTCAGCGTGAGACCACGATTATCTCGGAACGGTCGTACGAATTGTCCATCAACTAAAAAGACCAATTTGCCAGGAAAACAAATGGTAGCTGCCTGCTTGGCCCTGCAAACATATATAGATTGCACTGGGACTGACAAAGATTTTTTAACCTGGCCGATCAATTTCCTAACAGATTTCGGCCGAAAAATCGTAAGATGTTCGATCGTTCGAATCCCACTAACCGCATGATAATTTCAAAGGATTGGTTGGACTTCGCTAAAATCGTTTGTTCGGCAAGAGAAATCTTTGCGTCTATGGGGACCTTTAGCTGAAAGTCTGGGGCTTGTGCACCTACACGTCATGTTTTATACAGTGATATATGCACTTCGTTAGAGCACCAGTAGTATCAGAAAGTGAATATATTTTACATTTACAATTTCTATTGGTTGAGCGAGCACCTACAAATAAACTTTTCTTTGGCAACAAATGTCATATTTATTTTTGAATTATCATTTTATAGTCCTGAAACAAACCATTAATGGCACTTGACCTCTTTTTATCTTCCTGTGATTTGATTAAACCTTTGTATTGTACACAGTGTGTATCTGTTATCTGCTATGTAACCTGTGCCTTTTGGACTATTCAACTTGAATGGCAGCCCCCATGGCTGCACTGCAACTTCTTTATAAAAACTATGGTAGTCTTTCTGAAGCAATCGAACAAAAAGTGATCCCTTATTAAATAAAATTATCCTGCGGTAGAAGCTGAGGTCTGACCTTGGTCAGTACCAGTTAATGATTTAAAAATGAAGAAAAAAGTACCCCACTAGCTTCAAAACTCGCTCAGCAGTATCAAGTAATTTAAACCTACCTAATTTAAATAGTCACTATTGTGTGCAGATTTGCTGATAACTTTAATATAGATCCCAAAAAGTGCTTGTGCTATGATTAAATCGATTGAAATCCAATGATTATAAATTAATTAAATATTGGTGATACAATTCATTCCATTCTATATACAAGGTTCAGGAAAAATTCTATTTCACGACAGTGTATCTCTTTTTACAACAGGATATAATATGGTCTTAGACCATATTACATCCTGTTGTAAAAAGAGATACATTGGATTTCAATCGATTTAATCATAGCACAAGCACTTTTTGGGATCTATATTAAAGTTATCAGCAAATCTGCACACAATAGTGACTATTTAAATTAGGTAGGTTTAAATTACTAGAGACTGCTGAGCGAGTTTTGAAGCTAGTGGGGTACTTTTTTCTTCATTTTTAAGTCTTTCTGAAGCAACACACAATGTTTACAAGTGTCAGGCAACATTATATGATAGTTACATAAAACAATTTCATTTTAGGTGTTACTAGTCTTTTGAAGTCTATGGCTTTAATCTTCTTTGTATGACGCAAAATAATGTCATCATTCTGGGTTTGGTCAGGCATTATAGTAAATACATGTTTATAAATACTGGGAATAGCTGTTTGTAATAGATGAGTTGAAAAATCAGAATGCTTAGCACTGGATCACATTTAAGGACTACACATAGCTTTATAAATGTGCCTCTTTATTTTACACCAGTAAATGCTATCTGCTGATCAGTTGCAGTGGATCATTAAACCTGTTATAAACTCATCCATAAACATAACAAAATGGCACATATATTTAAAGGGCAACTTTCATCTAAAAATGTTTTCTTCCACTTACGATGTTGTCTAACAGCCCACATTGCAGAATGGGGAAAAAAAAATAGTTTGCAAAAAAAAAAAAAAAAAAACCTTTCAACCGATGTATAATCAGTTAATAGGTCCCCAGATCCTCAGCCACTCACTCACATTCACATTCTGGGGCACTCATTCATTCATTGCATTAATCACGTCCCAAAATGGCCCTACCCCTCCTGGTGCAGAAGTCAGAGAACTCACTAGGGAAGTTTTTTGCAAAATATATTGTTTGCTCTGGTTGGCGTGTTGGCAGGGAAGCAATATTTTAATCATAGGTGCCCTTCTAGAAGTGCAATGTGAAATGTTGCTTCCATCTATTTAAAGGGCAACTATCACATCAAAATAGTTTCCACCACCTAGAGCTGTGGGCTAACAGAAACATAGGATTAGCTGAAGTGTCCTTCATCTTATATCATGGGCATAATGTGCAAGATGGGGCACTCGGTCTAGATCATTATTCCCATGTATGTAACTCTACATGGCTAATATTTCAGATTTGTTTGCTGGAGTGCTGGGTATGTTTTAACACGGTTTAACACATCAATGTATGTTTATGGTTCATGTGTGTTTGTGGGGGGAGGTATCATTTTTTATATTAGTGGACCTGTCACCCAGACGTAAAAGTCTGTACACTAAAAGTCCTTTTCAAATTAATCATGAAATCCAATTTTTTTTAATTAAAGCATCCATAGCTGTTGTAAACGCATTTAAAAATGTCAGCTGTCAATCAAATATTACCTGCCCCTCCTCTATGCCTTAGGTATAGAGGCGGGGAAGGCAATTACTTTCACTTTCCATTTAGCACTTAACAGATGTAACTGCACTCCACACATTCGCCCTTTTCCTTCACTATTTAATTGCGTAGCTACTGCATGGGGATGGACATCAGGTCCCCCATTCTGGTGCACAAACAGAATTTTGAGATGATGCAAGGCTTGCCTTAATAACAGGGTCCACAAAATGGCTCCTGTCTGCTTGCTATAATTATGAATTCCCAGACAGAAGGAAACAAGATACAAATAATTTATATGGTGTAATTAAAGTTTATTTTGCATGACTAACATGATAAAATAGGATTTGAAATTATTTATGGTGACAGGTTCGCTTTAATGATCAGCATCCACCTATTTAGTTTCAAGTAGAAGTTCACATAAAAAAAAACTGAGTATATATATATATATATATATATATATATATATATATATATATATATATATATATATATATATATATATATATACACACACACAGGTATGGGACCTGTTATCCAGAATGTTCAGGACCGGGAGCTTTCCGGATAACAGATCTTTCCATAATTTGTATCTTCATACCTTAAGTCTACTAGAAGAGCATGTAAACATTAAATACACCCAATATGCTGATTTTGCTTCCAATAAGGATCAATTATCTCTTAATTTGGATCAAGTACAAGGTATGGTTTTATCATTACAGAAAAAAAGGAAACAGATTTAAAAAATTTGGTTAAAATGGAGTCTAGGAGACAGCCTTTCTGTAACTACGAGCATCCTGGATAACAGGTTTCTGGATAAGATATCAGATACTTGTAAATATCTTTTTTTTTTGGGGGGGGTGGAAGTTAACCATTTACAAGGGCTTACTTTGCCAACAAGCTAGCAGTTGGAAGGTCAGCATGCCAGTTAAATAATAGAGAGCCTAAATACAAGTACAAATGAAAACCTCATAGTCACAAAGTTTTTTTTTTAGTTTCCCAGATAGCATATTAATTTGAAAAAGGCAAAAGAAGAAAGCTAATAATTTCAAAATCATGAACATAAAGACCAATTGAATATTTATACACACACACCCCTTATACATGTTTCTTAACCATTCTCTGGGTCCCTAAGTGAGTCAATGAAGCCACATTATGACCCAAAATTGGTCAGTGAAAATAAATATTTGATAACATTTATTGTAACGTGGCTTGGACTAGATTTATAACAAGAATGCAGCTTTTGCAGATCAAGTCTATGGTGGGGGGGGGGGGGTGTCTCTCTCTTTGCACCTGGCCAGTAACAACAAACAAGGTTGCTTCAATTCCACCACCTGAATCTGGCCAAAGCTAATCATTGATTGATTGCTAAGAGCTACAGCACTGGAGTAAATTTACTTGCCCAATGTTGGTAAATGAACAACTAAGATCCGCCAACATTAAACAGTACTGCAGTAAGCCTCTTAGTTTACACTGTGGCTAGTAATCACAAGGCAAACCGCTGTTTAACCCTTTCAGATCTCGGATCGAAAGCACTAATGCATTGGCCGATTAAGTTCCTGTTCGTTGCCCTTCAGGTCACCTTCTTGATGCCTGCGCACTGTTAACGCTCTCATCCTTCCCATGTGTCTATCGTTTCCCCTATTCTTTCTCCTCCTCACCAGGACGTCGCCTTGCCACCATTAGCAGAAGCTGTCGTCCACCAGCAGTTTTCAGAACCCTCGCCACAGAAGCTGCCATCTTGGAAGCTGGCAGCTCGGGGCGTGGCTTAGTGTCATAGTCGCCAGCTGATGGGCGTGATATGTTAATACTGAAATTTTCAAAAGAACAACTAATAAGAATTCTTCCGGTGTGCGCTTTGCAGAGGGTCGAAAGTACATTGCTTTTGCTGAAAGGTGAGCAGGGCCTGGAACTAGTCCAGCAAGTGTTCCACATTGAAATGTGAGTGCGCTCTGTGAAGCCGAAGTGCTTTGCGCACGAACACGTCGGTTGCGCATGGATACGCACAATTACGCGCGCGCGCCCTCGGTTAAGCACAATTACGCACGCGCGTCCTCGGTTACGCACAATTACGCACGCGCGTCCTCGGTTACGCACTGTTACGCATAATTACGCACGCGCGTCCTCGGTTACGCACAATTACGCACGCGCGTCCTCGGTTACGCACGCGCGTCCTCGGTTGCGCATGGATAAGCGCAATTACGCACGCGCGTCCTCGGTTACGCACTGTTACACACAATTACACGCGCGCGTCCTCGGTTGCGCGCTTTTGCCTGTAATTTATTCTTTTTAGAGCTCAGTTGTTTTTAAAATCTAGTAATCTAGTAAAAGGGCTATGGAGGATACAATTTAATTCTGCCTATTAGGAGAATTACTAAATGAATGGATCATCTTTAGCGTAAGTCCCAATATTTAAAACTATTGTGTGGTTTGGATATTGATAGTGTGGACTGATATGGCATTTTTTGTGTTCCTTTAATTTATATAGAATAAAGGTCAATGCAATTAAAAGATGCTTTGTCATACACATATTTAGTTAAACGCTGCACAGAGTCCACGTGACATATCAAAATATCCCATAAAAGCCTAAAAAAGTGACGTGAAATGTCGAATGTGGGGACTGTAGAAAAAATCAGTTAAAGGGGTGGTTCACCTTAAAGGTAACTTTTAGTAGGTTATAGAATGGCCAATTCATATAGTTTTATAGTTATTTGCCTTTTTCTTCTGACTCTTTGCAGCTTTCAATTGGGCGTCGCTGACCCCTTCTAAAAAAACAAATGCTCTGTAAGGCTACAAATGTAGTTATTGCTACTTTTTATTACTCATCTTTCTATTCAAGCCCTCTCCTATTCATATTCCAGTCTCTTATTCAAATCAGTGCATGGTTGCTAGGGTAATGTGGACCCTAGCAACTAGATGGCTGAAAATGCAAACTGGAGAGCTGCTGAATAAAAAGCTAAATAACTAAAAAAAACACAAATAATAAAAAATGAAAACCAATTGCAATTTGTCTCAGAATATCACTCTCTACATTAGGGGTCCCCAACCTTTTTCACCAGTGAGCAACATTCAGATGTAAAAAGAGTTGGGGAGCAACACAAGCATGAAAAATGTTCCTGGGTGTTAAATAAGACTGTGATTGGCTATTTGGTGACCCCTATGTGGACTGGCAGACTACAGGAGGCTCTATATAGCAGCACACCTGTTTTTTATGCAACCAAAACTTGCCTCCAAGCCTGGAATTCAAAAATAAGCACCTGCTTTGAGACCACTGGGAGCAACATCCAAGGGCTTGGAGAGCAACATGTTGCTCACGAGCTACTGGTTGGGGATCACTGCTCTACATCATACTAAGAGTTAACTCATAGGTGAACAACCCCTTTAAGGATGTGAATGTTATACCTAAACTATTCATTTCAAACAATATGTGCCTTGTAGAATTATTGTTTGACAAAAGGTTGCATTGCAGCAATTGAGCAATTTTAAAATGTATTTCTGAGTAGCACAAACCCTTCAGTTATAAGATTTTGAACTTCGGTTTTCATTTAGAGTACAGGACAGCGAGTGTAGTACCTGAGCTAGTGTGTCTGTAAGCAGCCTTTGTGTGGATAATGCTTCTTTAAATGACCCTTATCTTGGTTTCCCAAAATCTGTCTCACCCAAACTATCTGCTGCACCACCAAGAACTGACATTCACTTCTTTGTTGTAGTGGAAATCACTTTGGGAGTGGTGCTATATGTATATATGTTTATTTTACCCATACAATATGTTTTGTCATTTTAGGCTTGTAATGCAACAAGGTCTTTTCTGTGCCAGTCTTTTTAAGTTGGCACAGAAGTACCTTAAAGGAACAGTGACACCAAAAAAAAAAAAGTGTTTTAAAGGGATACTGTCATGGGAAAAACATTTTTTTTCAAAATGAATCAGTTAATAGTGCTGCTCCAGCAGAAATCTGCACTGAAATCCATTTCTCAAAAGAGCAAACATATTTTTTATATGAAATTTTGGAATCTGACATGGGGCTAGACATTTTGTCAATGTCCCAGCTGCCCCTGGTCATATGACTTGTGCTTGCACTTTAGGAGAGAAATGCTTTCTGTCAGGCTGCTGTTTTTCTTTCTCAATGTAACTGAATGTGTCTCAGTGGGACATGGGTTTTTACTATTGAGTGCTGTTCTTAGATCTACCAGGCAGCTGTTATCTTGTGTTAGGGAGCTGTTATCTGGTTACCTTCCCATTGTTCTTTTGTTTGGCTGCTGGGGGGGGGAAGGGAGGGGGTGATATCACTCCAACTGGCAGTACAGCAGTAGAGTGATTGGAGTTTATCAGAGCACAAGTCACATGACTTGGGGCAGCTGGGAAATTGACAAAATGTCTAGCCCCATGTCAGATTTCAAAATCTGTTTGCTCTTTTGAGAAATGGATTTCAGTGCAGAATTCTGCTGGAGCAGCACTATTAACTGATTCATTTTGATTTTTTTTCCCATGACAGTATCCCTTTAAAGTAATGAAAATATAATGTAGTGTTGCCCTGCACTGGTAAAACTGATGTTTTTGCTTCAGAAATACTACTATAGTTCATATAAACAAGCTGCTGAGTAGCAATGGGGGAATTGGGCCTATTATTCATCACTTACAAGTCCACTCTGCTTGAAGATGTGTCTATCACCAACACAGGTTAGTTATGGGGTGCTGGGGGATGCATGAAGCCAGTGGGTTACCTTTGCCATCAAGATAAATGACAAATTTCTTTTAAGCGTGGAATATGTAACTAATTCCTTAGAGCTCCAAGTTAAATTTGTATAGGCATTATTTATTTTAATATACAAGTTTTGGTGAGTTACAGTATATAAACTGGTGTCCTTAAAGGGGTTATTCGCCTTCCAAACACTTTTTTCATTTCAATTGATTTCAAATTGTTCCCCAGAAATATAGACTTTTTTCAATTACCGTATATACTCGAGTATAAGCCGTCCCGAGTATAAGCCGAGGTACCTAATTTTACCACCAAAAACTGGGAAAGCTTATTGACTCGAGTATAAGCCGAGGGTGAGAAATGCAGTAGCTTCTGGTAAGTTTCAATCAAAAAATTGAAGGTTTCTGCTCCCATCGTAGGTGCCGGCGTCTCGTTTTTGGATGCCGGCGACCATTCTTGGAAGCCGGCGAATATTCTTGGAGACTATTCTTGGACGCCGGCGACTATTCTTGGATGCCGGCGACTATTCTTGGACGCCGGCGACCGTTTTTGCGCTTGACCCGAGTATAAGCCGAGGTAGAGTTTTTCAGCATATTTTGGGGGCTGAAAAACTCGGCTTATACTCTAGTATATACGGTACTTTCCATTATTTATTTTTTACAGTTTTTTTAAAATCTAAGTTTAAAGTTTAATGTTTCTGGTGTTTGAGTCTGGGAGCTCAGTAATTCAGGAGCAGTTGCTGTGTAGCCATGGGAGCAGTTGAATGGCTGCCCCCATGGCTACACAGCACCTTATTTATATAAACTATAGTTCTGTTTCTGAAGCAAACACACCCTTTTACTAGTGCAGGACAACAGTATATTACATTACATTACCTTTAAAATAAAGGGGGATAGCCTTGCAATCTCTATTGAGCACCACCTATAATCGAGTACAGTGCTGACCAATTGACCAACTGGCAGCCCACAACCCCCCCCCCCCCTCATTGTGTGGCCTCCCACATGAAAGTCTGCCTGCTGTGACTACTTACCTTGTGTAAGATTTAAATTCAGACTGTAAACTCCTGCATTGTTCACACCTGTTATCCCCCTGCATTGTTCACACTTGTAACACCTCTATTGTTCACATCCCTAATGCCCTGTACTGTTCACACCTCAGACAAACTGCTGGAGGGGCACCCTAATTGTGTCACTGTAGCATAGTATGAACTGTTCATTTTAGAGTCCTAATAGGTTTCCCTGCCTTCTGCTGTACTCTGCCTGCCCTATGCTCCCTGTGTGTGTCATACTCTGCCTTCCCTATGGCCCATGTGTGCCATACTCTGTTTGCCCAATGCTGCCTGTGTGCCATACTCTGACTGCCCTATGCTCCCTGTGTGTGCCCTACTTTGCCTGCACTATGCTACCTGTGGGACGTGAACCTGGTAGGGTTTGGTCTGGGGGTGGGTGTAAGCATTTGGAAATTGTTGTTAGGGGTCCCTAAGGTGTTTAACCATGTGTTGGGGGTGCTGTGTCACAGGGCAGGAGGAGGAGGAATATGGATTTAAAGGTATGTTTAACATGATTTATATTTTTCACAAATAAGTGATGAGTGAAATATATAAGTGATATTCCGACAGTAAGCACCAACCATTTTTTCTGGTGTGCTATCAATATTAATGTGGACATGGTCTTTAAAGTTATTTTGGTAACATGGGTGTGGTTTAAGTTGGGTTTAGTTTAAGGAAAACTATACCCCCCAAATGAAAACTTAAGCAACAGATAGTTCATATCATATTAAGTGGCATATTAAAGAATCTTACCAAACTGGAATATATATTTAAGAAAATATTGCCCTTTTACATCTCTTGCCTTGAGCCACCATTTCGTGACTCTATCTGTGCTGCCTCAGAGATCACCTGACCAGAAATACTTCAACACTAACTGTAACAGGAAGAAGTGTGGAAGCAAAAGACACAACTCTGTCTGTTAATTGGCTCATGTGACCTAACTTGTATGGTTTGTTGGTATGTTTGTGAGTACAGTGAATCCTATGATCCCAGGGGGCGGCCCTTATTTTTTAAAATGGCAATTTTCTATTTATGATTACCCAATGGCACATACTACTAGAAAAGTATATTATTATGAAAATGGTTTATTTACATGAAGCAGGGTTTTACATATGAGCTGTTTTATGCAATATCTTTTTATAAAGACCTACATTGTTTGGGGGGTATAGTTTTCCTTTAAAAATAGGAGTGGACACTGACTTCCATTATCGGCCCTCCATCACAGAGAAAAAAAAAATTCCAGCCCTTGGTACCACAAAAGTTGGACAAGCACTATCTAGGACATGTACAGTTCTGTTCATAATAATAGCAGTATTCGTAAAAAATAAAAACGTGAATAAAGCTTAAAATCCTTATAATAGCTTTTATTTCCATACACGCGAAAGCATTGGGAACACTGAACATTCTATTCCAAATCAAAGCATGAAGAAAAGGTATCAAATTTGTGTTATTCCTTTACAGAAAGTGAAAAAAAGGGAATATTAGACTGTTCCAAAAAAAAAAAAAAAAAAAAAAACAGCACTGTCTGCATTCTTCTTTACAAACTCAAATATTCACTGTATAAACTGAACACTTTCAAGATATTGCTTTCTTTTGAATCACTGAACTCATATTTAGCTGTATAATCACTGTTTCTGAGAATTACTGCGGATCTGTGTTGCAAGGAGTTGACCATATTCTGGCACCTGTGAACAAGTATTCCAGTCCAGGATGATTGGACTACTTTTCACAATTCTTCTGCATTTCTTGGTGTTGCCTCAGAAACAGCGTTTTTTGATGTCACCCCACAAGTTTTCTATTGGATTAAGGATTGGGTTGGCCACTCTGTAATGTCAATCTTGTTGGTCTGGAACCAAGATGTTGCTCGTTTACTGGTGTTTGGGGCCGTTGTCTTGTTGAAACACCCATTTCAAGGGCATTTCCTCTTCGTCATAAGGCAACATGACCTCTTCAAGTATTTTGATGTATTGAAACTGATTCATGATCCCTGGTATGTGATAAATATTCCCAACACCAGAGTATGAGAAACATCCCCATATCATGATGCTTGTGCCACCATGCTTCACTGTCTTGGCTTGAATTCAGTGTTTGGGGTCGTTTTACAAACTGTCTGCAGCCCCTAGACCCAAAGAGAACAAACTTGCTTTCATCAGTCCACAAAATGTTGCGCCGTTTCTCTTTAGGCCATTGATGTGTTCATTGTCAAATTGTAGGTACAAAATGTCAAAATTTTTCTTCCGCTAAAACTTTTATCCTTCTTATATGTAGATAAAGATTAAGAGGTGCTCAAGTGTTAGCTCTGCTGCAATTAAAGAGCTTTCATCACATATCCATAGAAATAGTAACAAATGGCACACTCACTTCAATGCTTCTGCTTCAATTCAAATCATATTCTTTTTATTTTTTTTTATTTTTATTTCGATTTCTCACCGAAATAAAAAGAATATGATTTGAATTGAAGCAGAAGCATTGAAGTGAGTGTGCCATTTGTTACTATTTCTATGGATATATTGTCAAATTGTAACCTCTTCAGCACATCTTTTTTTCCAACAATGGGACTTTGTGGAGGCTCCTTGTCGATAGCTTGGCTTCACATAGGTGTCTTCTAATTGTAACATTACTCACAGGTAACTTTAGACCAACTTTGATCTTCCTGGAGCTGATCAGGCCATTTTGGCTATTCTATGCATTCGAAGGATAGTTTTCCTGTTTTCGTCTATGTCTTTCACGTTTTGGTTGCCATTTTAAAGCATTTGAGTTCAATTTAGCTGAGCAACCTATCATTTTCTGAATATCTTAATGTTTTCCCCCTATCCAATCAACGTTTTAATTAAAGTACGCTGTTCTTCTGAACAATGTCTGGAACGACCCATTTTGCTCAGAGAGAGAAATGCGCTATAACCAGCATGCACAACATTTGCTGCCTTCCTTCAGTAAATGAGGGTCATAATTGACATCTGTTTTTTCACAAAATAAATGACCTCACTAATTGAACTCCACACTGCTATTATTTGGAACAAGCCTCAATTAATGAACTGTAGATTTAACTCCTATAAATTCAAAGTTATGCCAGACAGGGAATGAAAAGAATAATAATTTAAACGTAGCATATTACTATCAAGTCCCGATAATGAGCATTTCTGCTGTCATAATCAAATTAGAAGGCATGTTGCAAAGTTGATTTTAAAAAAAATGCAAAGAATACGGTCCATCAGGTTCAACCCTTCAATGTGTCTCCCAGCACCATGAAGGATTTTGTCAATTGGAGGCAATACTTCTTTGCTCTACTGACAATGTAACAGCCTGTACTTCAGCTTGTAGGAATGAATGCCGGTAAGACACGGGCCTCTTCTAATTCTGCATTCACAAAATAATAAACAAGCATAACACACAGTGTACAAAAGTGGAATTCTTTTTACATTTTAAATAACAAACACACCCCAGAAATACACATTAGAAATAAACATTACCTATAATGTATAGGATGTTTTAACACTTGCTGTGCTATTCTTAAAAAAAACATGCATTAAGTTAAGTAATTTAAAGGAAACTGAAGGCCTGATTACCTAATTTTAATAGTGTTAGAGTACCACTTCCCATTGCCAGTAGCCCTAGGTCAAGTTAAAGCCTCTTGTGCAGTTAATATTTTAATTCTGGTGACACAGGATCATGCATGGGGAGCACATACGTATGTGCAACTGTCTGGAAAACTTGAAAAAAGGAGGACCATTCCTAAGGATCATATGAGGTAATTATCAAGGCACAGGAGGCTGCTAGCAGTGGGAAGGGGGCAGAAGCTGATGCCCTAAAAACATTATGATAAGAGCATGTATAATTGGGCCTTTAGTTGTCCTTTACACTTAATCATCCTGTTCATAATCACTCTGAAATAAAATCATGAGCATCTTTAATTTACACTTTAACAATGTGAAATTGTGCTCATCAGATGGGTCAATTATCAGAGAAAATATTCCTCCTACTCCTATTCAGTACAAGATTAAAAAACTTTTTCACAGTACAATGTGCCCCATTTTACTCCCATTTACTATAAAAAAAAGTGCATCAATGTGTCTACTTCATTGTTACATAAACACCTATTACTTTCTCAGTAAAAGACTGTATAAGTAAAAAACTTCTTCAATCCTGCAGCCACAACACATTTAGCATTTAGACAGCATTCTACCCCGGTCAGTTAGGAAGTAACGCTTGCAGCTCCTCGTCAGTAAGCTGGTTTGTTTCCATAATGTGCTGAAGCGGATGATGGTATTTCTCCAGATCCTGCATGAAGTGAGGAATCTGAGTATTGTCTAGCTCAGCAAACTTCTTTAGCTCCTTTGCATCTTCATTGGATACCTGAGGGAGAAGACAGTGAACCCCTCAATCCCTCCTCAAAATCAGTATAAAAGTCAGACATTTACTTAGTATGGGTATAAAGCAACTAGGGTGGTATCTCCTCATAGCTTGATATCTCAAAGTAAAAAGGAAAGCTGAAGCTTTGCAACGCCACTTGTCCTCCTTGTTCTTTCCAGCACTCAAGAGGGAAAATAAGCTGATGAGCAAATGAATATGACTGGGTTGACATAATATTGTTGTGATTTGTAGGAAACATGAATTAGGTTTGTAGGACAGTAGAACAAATCATGGGCAATTTAGAAATATGCCTAACTGATATGCATACGTATTGTGTTGATTTTCCAAAGGTGGTTTTATGCCACATATTTTGTAATAACTGTAAAAATGCCACTTGTGATGTAGGCTACAGCTTGGGGAAGGAATGAATTTGTTAATGAGAGCTTCACTTGACCGCACAGATTGTAAAGGTGGCACATGGGGAGACTTATCAGCAGGATATGTGTGCTGCCGTGGTTGACAAATTTCTGAAACTACCTTAGAATTGGAAGTGAATCGCTGGCAGTAGGAGCTGCATAACCTCTGAAAAATGCAGGGAAAGGCAATTTCCGGCTGTTACATAATTCATACTGCTGGCCATTCACATTAACACAACTTTACGAGTGATCTCTTGCTTGCTGGTAACAGCTGATTTCCTTTTGATGAAATTACCCCCCTATGTGGCATCAACCTAAGTTGTGCCCTTTGTTGGAATGTCAAAAGAGTCTCAACCATCATCTAATTCTAAAGACACTAATGATGTTTTGCTACCATGTTTGTAGCATAGAAACAGCCAAAATATGCACACACCTATTAAAATAGAGTTGTACAACTGATAAATGAGGTAGTTGAAATCTTACTATACCTTTCCAAGTTAACAGTTGAAAATCAATGGTATGCCAGTGATCCAGAAGGCGTAGTATTCCATCAAAATAGACCTGGTCTTTACTGAAGCAGCCTGGGGAGAAACAGGTTTTAGTAATTATTTGTCTATTCCTTGACTACTGTTCTTTTAGCCTGTACACCATTATTTAAAGGAGCATAATAACCCCTTGTTTGACATGAGTTTGGTTATTAATACTTGTGATAAAAATACTTTTTGTGTATTGATTTAATCACAGAATATCTATGGTTGCTCCTATTCCTTGAGCTAAATGGGGAAATTAAAGCTACTCCATATTTGGGCCTTGAGCAGTAGCTAATTAGATTACTATTATTCAAACCCTTCCCCTTTGTTACTATTTTGTCACAAGGGGATTCTCTGTGTGCTAATTATCTATCTTTCAAGATCTAAAAATGGAGTAGCTTCAGTTTCACAGTTTGCTGTTTTGGAAGGGATATGGTCATGGAAAACATGTTTTTTTCAAAATGCATCAGTTAATAGTGCTGCTCCAGTTGACTTCTGCACTAAAATCCATGGGCTAGACATATTGTCAGTTTCTCAGGTGCCCTCAGATTATGTGACTTTGGTCACTCTTTACTGCTACACTGCAAGTTGGAATGATATAACCCTCTCCCCAGCAGCCTATCAACAGATCAATGAGTAGCTAACCAGATAGCAGCTACCTGACACCTCTGTTGATGGATTTGTTTGCCGTTTTAAAGTTTCTCCCTAACCTCACCTAGTGGTAGACATGAGAATAGAACCCCAGCAGGAAAAACCTTGCTTTTCCCTGCTTGAGTAACATTCTCATATCTACCACTAGGTGAGGTTAGGTAGCACAACCCAGGTCGTGGTAAAATGGAAAGTGGAGAAACAATAGCTGTCTCAAAGCAATCCTGAAGTGCTGGCTCCTTCTCAAAGAATCAGGCACAATGCACAGAGATGGCTGCCTCCACACCAATATTACACCTAAATAAATACATTTGTTGGTTCAAGAATAACATTTTAAATGGTAAAATTTATTATTTGCAATGTAAATAGTGTAATTTAGAAATAAAAAGTAAACCAAAAAATCTTTACCTCAAGAATAATTTAACACAGCAGGCACAATATGTTCAGCACAAGTTTCATTAATTGAATGTATGCTGAAATAGGGAGTACATTGTTCTTTTATAAGCAATCCTTGTGTCTAAAGTGTATGCAGTCCCCAATATAGTAGAATTTAGTAAGGTACAAACAGTATCCAGAATCCGTTATCCAGAAACCAGTTATCCAGAAAGCTCAGAATTACAGAAATGCCATCTCCCATAGACTTAATTTTTTAAAAAAGGTTTATTTGGATAAAATTATTTCTCTTTTCTCTGTAATAATAAACCAGTACCTATTGGGTTTATTTGATGTTTACATAATTTTCTAATAGACATAAATCATGGAGATGAGATTCATTTTGGGGAAAACCCTAAGTCCCGAGCATTCCGGATAACAGGTCCAATACCTGTACTATACTTAGAGATGTTTCTGATGAAAGCAATGGACTCCCCAAAATCACCTCTGTTGTTCCAAAATAAGCCTCTCTTTCTCACAGCATACATGCCTCACTTCTTTTTAATATTCTGTCATGCTTAAATCAAAAAAAATATTGTTGTTGACATATAAATGTCTTATTTGAGCCAGAAAAAGTAAATTTTTAGTGCAATTTAGAGTAGAAAGTGTTAATTATATAAAATGTAGTCCTGTTGGTGGCGTGCTCCCAAATATTTATTTTGCAAACAAAATTAAATAGCATTGTATATAGAAAATTGGCAGTTATGTGCGATATGATCATCCAAATCTGACCATGTACATGCGTGGCAATACTGCACATAATCCAGTCACTATTTTATCAGGAATGGATGGTAAAGGGCAGACAATGTATAAACAGGTTTTCCAAATATTCCATGTGAACCAGCCATCAACCCATTTGGATAATAATTGGTAGAATTAGCACAAAGTTGCTAAGCACAAGCTCTGGACACAAGTCCTCTGTGCATTGAGCCCTACGGAGACCACATTTGCGTTTATTAGTGCTAAAACACTTGAATTTGATGATTTGATATATGAGGCCGTTGACTTTAGAGGACTTTAGAGTGGCTGTTTTGGCAAGTGGATTATAGTATGGGAAACTGGGTATCAAAGCCATTTCAATAATCAGTGGTTTCTTGCCTGTTTGTCCAGTGTCTTGCTGTCCACATTTAACTCGTACACAGTACTCCCATCAAACAGTGGGGTCCTGCACAAATTGCTGCAAGTCTTGGAAAAGCTCACAGAAGCTGGAGTTAGCCGAATGGCTTACAGCATAGTACAGAAGTGCAGCACGCTACAGGTATGGATTCTTCCGGAATAGCACACTGTGCAGACTTGCCAAGCCCTCCTCAGTGGGATTAGCTGTCCTCAGTGAAAACCTCTTTCGACATTCTGAACCGTGCCAAGGCTGACGTGCATCATTTACCCCACGCAAGTAATGGGTGCCTGAAAGATGACCATAATGCATTTACATAGTATAGAGAATTCATGTGGGAGACATATGACAGACATAAGAGCTATAAAAGAGATACAATAGAATGTTTATTAAAGGGCAACACTTTGTTAATTCATATATATATGTATCTAGTAATTCAAATCCTATGGTATCTAGTACAGCTAAACCTAAAGTAAAAGAACTTGTTAAGCAGTCTTGTTATCTTAAGTGAGCTATATATGCAGCAAATCACAAAAGGTATGTGTATAGAAAACGGATCCGCACACACACTGGTTAATGCAGTCGGGGAGTATCCCTTTTATTCAGCCACCAAACATTCAACGTTTCGGGGGGGAACACCCACCCTTCATCATGCTGTATAAAAGGGGATACTCCCCGACTGCATTAACCAGTGTGTGTGCGGATCCGTTTTCTATACACATGCATTGCTAATGGACCCGGCCGGGTCAACGGAAGAAACGCACCACCAGTTGCAGGATTGGTGAACTACAGGTGTGTGGTAGGAGAAATTACATTGTAATCAAGTCACAAAAGGTGCTAGTGCAGGTGTAGAGCAGGCGTATCAAAAAAGATATGTAAACCGATATAATGAGTCCACTTTACATCAAACCCAAACCTCTATTTTTAGCAGTAATGAGCAAGATAATTAAGTGTTAATAATACACATTACAGCCACAATGTATAGTGCTGAATAACTAGTTACAATGGACACTATACGATATTGGTGTTCCCAGAAAAGCAAAAAATCATCTACACAAATATTGTTTGGAGTACCACACAAATTCTACCTAATAACTTTTAATGTCAGGTCATTCTACTCATCCCCCACCATTGGATGCTGTATAACCAGAACTCTACACACCAATTTCATGCCGAAGCATCCCCTCTAGCCAGTGCTGTCTAGCACCAAGTAGATTGATGCGGAGAGTGGGTCGGCCACCTAAAGGTAGCCAGAGACAGATGTTTGTATATGAGTAGACCCACCACCTAAGATAAAGAGTGAAGATAAAGAGTGAAACATGTGTTAGATCTGAGATAGAACTTAATCAGTATGTTACCACAGCCTTATCAGCATTGGTTTGTTATGTTTAAATGTACATTTTTAAGCAACACTAGCACTAATAGTATGGCTGAAATCCATTTGCCATTAGCTTCGATATAAGAGCATCACCATCTTTATTTTAAAAATATTATGTTTCTTATTCCAGCCAACTACAATAAATACCCTGCACATACATACTGCAACCATATATCTTACACAGGCTTCTTGTTTCTCATGTAAAAAATAGGCCTCTGGCATTACACACTGCTGATATGGAAAATATTTTGTCACAGAGTTATATATACAGAGGAAGCAGAACCTGAGGCTGCAGGAGGGCCAATAAGGATCGGGCCCCATGAGGCCCTAATTCATATAACATTTCAATAAATATTGGTAAAACGGGTCAATCTCTGGACATTTTTTGGGCAGAAAAATAATTTGCTGTGGGCTCTACTTAAGCCACTGGAAGGGTGTACTATAAATACATGATTCGTTTAACAGAAAAGCATTACAAATCTGCTAGTTAATCTCCTTTGTATATCCTTTGCCAGTGTTACAGACACGGTAGTCCTTTGTGGTAAAGGGACCCAGGGCAAATTGATAAAGTTATTGATGAGATTAACAACCTCTTATCCAAAAACATATCTGACTTACATATTAGATGACATTCAATAGGATAATAAGGTATGCATAAAAAATCATATCCACTGAAAAACACATTTGCACATAATTTTTAGTATTCCTGCAGGAACAATGCCACAAACTCCCAGTATTCCTATCCCTACACAGAAATTGACCATAATACAAAGTCTACTTACAGTTCCACAGACCTACCAAAACTCTTGCATTCACATATGCAACTCCCCGCCCAACCATTACTAGTAGTTATGTTGGGTCATAACTTGTTTTTCAATTGATGTGCCTTTGGTTCTTGGGAGATAATCCCTAATTGTAGTTATTTTCTCCAGCAAATGTCTGGATGCTCCAGAACTTGTGTAACTATTCAACTATTGTAACTATTACTTACAGTCTGTTGGCCAGATGCAGTAATTGTCCTCTTGCAGACATATGTGACCTGTGTGGTGCCTCCATCTCTTCTGAGAACACTCCCTTCCAGCCTCAACCTAGATTGCTACTTATAAGCCACTAGTCCCTATTTTTCCTCAATAAATATCAATAAGTTGACTTTTCTTGGGAGCAGTGCACTGATGAAGCAGAGCAGTTACAGGGCCGTGCTCAGGCACAGAAAGTCACCATAGCAGTGTACAGTAGCAACAGAAAAAACTTACAAATAGTATGAAACAACTGGCCTACACCCCACCCATAAGAACTGCTCTGTGTAATTTTCTACTGAATAATGAATGTACATTGAGCTGCATCCATTTTGCAATTCAGTTTGAGTCAAATAAAGGATACATTTACGACCAAAAAACACCACTCACCCTTACAAATGCTCACTATTTGTCATTTCTACATTAAAAAAACAATAAACTGATCCTATAACGCACTGGTACAATCTTTTTTTTTACACAAATTGTCTTCTTTAAAGCAGCCCTTGGGGTGAGCTACCACAAACAACATGATTAGTCATTTTTTCTAAATAACTCATGTAAAGGGAGATCACTAAAGCTGGCCATAGACGCAAAGATCTGATCGTACGAATCGAGGATTCGTACGATATTCGGACCTTGTGTGGAGAGTCCCAACATTTTTCGTCCGGCGGAGATCGGTCGTTTGGTCGATCGGACAGGTTAGAAAATTTCTGTCGGCTGCTGATAATATCTCTGCGTGTATTGCCGATCGTACGATTTTCAGTGGGAGACTGTCACTAGCTTTGGTTGGACATAGGTATCGTACGATTGCTGTCAGGGGCAGAATATTGCTTATCTGTTCTTTAACTAATCTGACTGGTAAGACTTTGATCTGAATGGTTAGTGGCGGGTCGGGAGATGGGAAAGTCCGATCGTACGATGATTCGTACGATCGGATCTTTGCATCTATGGCCAGCTTAAAGAAAATCAACGCCAAAACCAATAGGAGCAAGAGATACAGTGTGTATCTAGGGTTGCCACCTGGCCGGTAAAACGAATGGTTGATCCCAATGTTATCAATAAGGAAAAAAAAAACTATATATATATATATATATATATATAGGATGGCCTGTATTTTTTTCCAGAAAAGGTGGCAACCCTATTTGTATCAGTGAGAGAGTGAATGCTCCATGTCCCACACACAAATTCACATTTGTAGATTCCCCTGATACACAAAAACCTTTGTAGATTACTGTATGAATAATACTGAAAGGAAACCAGAGAAGCAATTTCTAGGTAGACACCTCCTTTTTAACTAGTTCTATTCATGCATCATATACACTGGAACACATTTTTCCAGAGGCCACACAATAGTTATTGCTGAAACTGTACATTTTTTCCCCGTCTCTGTATAGTGTATTTTTCGCACAAAAGACGTGAATCTGACACTATCTATGTGCGCAATGTAAATACCAACCCATGGGACACTTGCATTGTTGCTCATACACACTGCAAAACATGCATTTATATCATGCTGCATACCAATATGGTGCCAGATAAGTGTTTCAATGCCCCACAACGCCGTTGCACCAGCCGGCTAGCTCTCGCAGACAAAATACAAAACAAAAAGATGGTACTGTGTAAGCCAGTCGCAAAAATAACAAATAAAAAAACAAACAAATACAAAAAGTATTGTAGGTATCACGTCTACAATACTTTTTGTATTTGTTTGTTTTTTTATGTTATTTAGACAAAATACAGAAACCTCACAAATCTTATCTCGCGGGATTGTCACATCACAGCTACAAGCATAAGAGCAGACGCGCCACGTAGCTTCCTGGGAGAAAGACGCATTACGTTTGCTTTAACCCTTTAAGTGCCAGCAGAATTTCACATTTTGGTTACGCGAAATGCCAGCCGTTTTTGAAACATTTTGTGCTCTCTCACTTTAGGGGCATTTTCTGAGGGGAAACCTATAGTTTACCTAGGAAAACTATACATTGTTTTTTTCGGTAGAAACTGAGCTTTCTAAATCTGCCTGAGTTTTCATGTTTTTACACCTGTGCAAAAAAATTTATAGTGCTAAATACCAAAAAAAAATGAAAAATTACCATTTTTCATCGTATATCAATTTATACCAGAAAAATATTTCATTTTACGGATGAAAATCCAACTGATTTGGAAAGCCTTATGTCTCTCGAACGTGCCAATACCAGATATGTATAGTTTTAGGGAGATTTAGGATTTCTGTACAGCAAAAACTCCCGGCAGTATATTACCAAATTTTGAAAGCACTAAGGCAGAAAACGGCATGCTTTAGATTCCAAGGCAAAAAATCCTGAAACCGTAGGTTTACCCCAGAAAACCATACATTTTTGAAAAGTACACATTCTGCCGATTACAAAATGGGTAACTATGTCTCTCTACTCCCAACTACCAAACATAAAAGCTTGTCTGAACATAGCGGTTTTTCAACAAAAAATTCAAAATTCTGAAAAATCATTTCAAAGGTTTTATTTTGCTGCTCCGCATATCCCAAACTATATTAGGTACCAAGAAAAAGCACCTGAACTATGATTGCCAGGGGTCCACTGAACAATTTGATACCCATTATGCATAGGTTTACCAAAGTATCTGGCATTTAGAGACACCAATATGTAGTTAGCACATCCAAATTGTTCAGGACTTTACTTCAGCTACTAAGAAATCAACACATTGACTGCATTTTTTGTGGGGTAAAAACCCAGAAATATATGTTTACCCCCCAAACCCATATATTTTTGGAAAGTACACATTCTACTGAATCTAAAATGGGTAGCCATGCCTTTCTGCTCCAAACTACTGAGTCGCAAGGCTTTCCCAAAATTGTCGGTTTTTGTGAAATATCTGAAAATTTCCTCAAACCTTCAACTTCCCAGCACCATATCACCCATGTATCATTACGTACTAAGAAAAAGCACCCTAAATATGATTGCCAGGGTTCCTCTGAACATTTTGGTGGTCATTGTTCATAGGTTTACCAAAGTATCTGGCATTTAGAGGCCCCAAAATGAAGTTAGCGCATACAAACAGTCCCGTGGGTAACTTCAGCTAATGAAAGATCAACACATTGACTGCATTTTTGCGGGGTAAAAACTCAGAAATATATGTTTACCCCCCAAAACCCATATATTTTTGGAAAGTACACATTCTACCGAATCTAAAATGGGTACCCATGCCTTTCTGCTCCAAACTACTGAGTCGCAAGGCTTTCCCACAATTGTCGGTTTTGGTGAAATATCTGAAAATTGCCTCAAAGCTCCAACTTCCCAGCAACATATCACCCATGTGTCATTACGTACTAAGAAAAAGCACCCTAAATATGATTGCCAGGGTTCCTCTGAACATTTTGATGGTCATTGTTCATAGGTTTACCAAAGTATCTGGCATTTAGAGGCCCCAAAATGAAGTTAGCGCATACAAACAGTCCCGTGGGTAACTTCAGCTAATGAAAAATCAACACATTGACTGCATTTTTGTGGGGTAAAAACACAGAAATATATGTTTACCCCCCAAACCCATACATTTTTGGAAAGTACACATTCTACCGAATCTAAAATGGGTACCCATGCCTTATTGCTCCAAACTACTGAGTCGCAAGGCTTTCCCAAAGTTGTCGGTTTTGGTGAAATATCTGAAAATTGCCTCAAAGCTTCAACTTCCCAGCACCATATCACCCATGTGTCATTACGTACTAAGAAAAAGCACCCTAAATATGATTGCCAGGGTTCCTCCGAACAGTTTGGTGGCCATTGTTCATAGGTTTACCAAAGTATCTGGCATTTAGAGGCCCCAAAATGAAGTTAGCGCATACAAACAGTCCCGTGGGTAACTTCAGCTAATGAAAAATCAACACATTGACTGCATTTTTGTGGGGTAAAAACACAGAAATATATGTTTACCCCCCAAACCCATACATTTTTGGAAAGTACACATTCTACCGAATCTAAAATGGGTACCCATGCCTTATTGCTCCAAACTACTGAGTCGCAAGGCTTTCCCACAATTGTCGGTTTTGGTGAAATATCTGAAAATTGCCTCAAAGCTTCAACTTCTCAGCACCATATCACCCATGTATCGTTATGCACCAAGAAAAACCACCCTAAATATGATTGCCAGGGTTCCTCCGAACAGTTTGGTGGCCATTGTTCATAGGTTTACCAAAGTATCTGGCATTTAGAGGCCCCAAAATGAAGTTAGCGCATACAAACAGTCCCGTGGGTAACTTCAGCTAATGAAAAATCAACACATTGACTGCATTTTTGTGGGGTAAAAACACAGAAATATATGTTTACCCCCCAAACCCATACATTTTTGGAAAGTACACATTCTACCGAATCTAAAATGGGTACCCATGCCTTATTGCTCCAAACTACTGAGTCGCAAGGCTTTCCCAAAGTTGTCGGTTTTGGTGAAATATCTGAAAATTGCCTCAAAGCTCCAACTTCCCAGCAACATATCACCCATGTGTCATTACGTACTAAGAAAAAGCACCCTAAATATGATTGCCAGGGTTCCTCCGAACAGTTTGGTGGCCATTGTTCATAGGTTTACCAAAGTATCTGGCATTTAGAGGCCCCAAAATGAAGTTAGCGCATACAAACAGTCCCGTGGGTAACTTCAGCTAATGAAAAATCAACACATTGACTGCATTTTTGTGGGGTAAAAACACAGAAATATATGTTTACCCCCCAAACCCATACATTTTTGGAAAGTACACATTCTACCGAATCTAAAATGGGTACCCATGCCTTATTGCTCCAAACTACTAAGTCGCAAGGCTTTCCCAAAGTTGTCGGTTTTGGTGAAATATCTGAAAATTGCCTCAAAGCTCCAACTTCCCAGCAACATATCACCCATGTGTCATTACGTACTAAGAAAAAGCACCCTAAATATGATTGCCAGGGTTCCTCCGAACAGTTTGGTGGCCATTGTTCATAGGTTTACCAAAGTATCTGGCATTTAGAGGCCCCAAAATGAAGTTAGCGCATACAAACAGTCCCGTGGGTAACTTCAGCTAATGAAAAATCAACACATTGACTGCATTTTTGTGGGGTAAAAACACAGAAATATATGTTTACCCCCCAAACCCATACATTTTTGGAAAGTACACATTCTACCGAATCTAAAATGGGTACCCATGCCTTATTGCTCCAAACTACTGAGTCGCAAGGCTTTCCCAAAGTTGTCGGTTTTGGTGAAATATCTGAAAATTGCCTCAAAGCTTCAACTTCCCAGCACCATATCACCCATGTGTCATTACGTACTAAGAAAAATCACCCTAAATATGATTGCCAGGGTTCCTCCGAACAGTTTGGTGGCCATTGTTCATAGGTTTACCAAAGTATCTGGCATTTAGAGGCCCCAAAATGAAGTTAGCGCATACAAACAGTCCCGTGGGTAACTTCAGCTAATGAAAAATCAACACATTGACTAAATTTTTGTGGGGTAAAAACACAGAAATATATGTTTACCCCCCAAACCCATACATTTTTGGAAAGTACACATTCTACCGAATCTAAAATGGGTACCCATGCCTTATTGCTCCAAACTACTGAGTCGCAAGGCTTTCCCAAAGTTGTCGGTTTTGGTGAAATATCTGAAAATTGCCTCAAAGCTTCAACTTCCCAGCACCATATCACCCATGTGTCATTACGTACTAAGAAAAAGCACCCTAAATATGATTGCCATGGTTCCTCCGAACAGTTTGGTGGCCATTGTTCATAGGTTTACCTAAGTATCTGGCATTTAGAGGCCCCAAAATGAAGTTAGCGCATACAAACAGTCCCGTGGGTAACTTCAGCTAATGAAAAATCAACACATTGACTGCATTTTTGTGGGGTAAAAACACAGAAATATATGTTTACCCCCCAACCCCATATATTTTTGGAAAGTACACATTCTACAGAATCTAAAATGGGTACCCATGCCTTTCTGCTCCAAACTACTGAGTCGCAAGGCTTTGCCAAATTTGGCGGTTTTGGTGAAATATCTGGAAATTGCCTCAAAGCTTCAACTTTCCAGCATCGTATTGTCCATGTATCATTACCAGCATAAAGCATCCTAAATATAAACATATGGGTCTACTAAACAGTTTGATGCCCAATGTGCATAGATATACCAAACTATGTGGCGCACAGAGACCCCCAAATGACAATATGTATAGACATTTTCACGGCTGACGCTCTGGCTGCTGCAATATGAGCACCTGGAGTGTGTATTATGCGACATTAGACCCCCCTAACAGTACAGAGACCCCAGAAAACCATATATTTTCAGAAAGTACACATTCTGACGAATCCAATATGGGTAAATAAGTGTTTCTACTGCAAACTGCCAAACTGCAAAGCAATGCTGAACATAACGGTTTTTATCAAATTTCTGAAAATCGTCACAAAGCTTGAATTTTACCCCATTATATGCCCCACATTTCGTAACGTATCAGCATAAAACATCCTAAATATGAACGCCAGGGGTCTACTGAACACTTTGATGCCCAATATGCATAGATATACCAAACTATGTGGCGCACAGAGACCCCCAAATGACAATAGTGTATATATATTTTCACGGCTGACGCGCTGGCTGCTGCAATATGAGCACCTGGTGTGTGTATTATGCGACATTAGACCCCCCTAACAGTACAGAGACCCCAGAAAACCATATATTTTCAGAAAGTACACATTCTGACGAATCCAATATGGGTAAATAAGTGTTTCTACTGCAAACTGCCAAACTGCAAAGCAATGCTGAACATAACGGTTTTTATCAAATTTCGGAAAATCGTCACAAAGCTTGAATTTTACCCCATTATATGCCCCACATTTCGTAACGTATCAGCATAAAACATCCTAAATATGAACGCCAGGGGTCTACTGAACACTTTGATGCCCAATATGCATAGATATACCAAACTATGTGGCGCACAGAGACCCCCAAATGACAATAGTGTATATACATTTTCACGGCTGACGCGCTGGCTGCTGCAATATGAGCACCTGGTGTGTGTATTATGCGACATTAGACCCCCCTAACAGTACAGAGACCCCAGAAAACCATATATTTTCAGAAAGTACACATTCTGACGAATCCAATATGGGTAAATAAGTGTTTCTACTGCAAACTGCCAAACTGCAAAGCAATGCTGAACATAACGGTTTTTATCAAATTTCTGAAAATCGTCACAAAGCTTGAATTTTACCCCATTATATGCCCCACATTTCGTAACGTATCAGCATAAAACATCCTAAATATGAACGCCAGGGGTCTACTGAACACTTTGATGCCCAATATGCATAGATATACCAAACTATGTGGCGCACAGAGACCCCCAAATGACAATAGTGTATATACATTTTCACGGCTGACGCGCTGGCTGCTGCAATATGAGCACCTGGTGTGTGTATTATGCGACATTAGACCCCCCTAACAGTACAGAGACCCCAGAAAACCATATATTTTCAGAAAGTACACATTCTGACGAATCCAATATGGGTAAATAAGTGTTTCTACTGCAAACTGCCAAACTGCAAAGCAATGCTGAACATAACGGTTTTTATCAAATTTCTGAAAATCGTCACAAAGCTTGAATTTTACCCCATTATATGCCCCACATTTCGTAACGTATCAGCATAAAACATCCTAAATATGAACGCCAGGGGTCTACTGAACACTTTGATGCCCAATATGCATAGATATACCAAACTATGTGGCGCACAGAGACCCCCAAATGACAATAGTGTATATACATTTTCACGGCTTACGCGCTGGCTGCTGCAATATGAGCACCTGGTGTGTGTATTATGCGACATTAGACCCCCCTAACAGTACAGAGACCCCAGAAAACCATATATTTTCAGAAAGTACACATTCTGACGAATCCAATATGGGTAAATAAGTGTTTCTACTGCAAACTGCCAAACTGCAAAGCAATGCTGAACATAACGGTTTTTATCAAATTTCGGAAAATCGTCACAAAGCTTGAATTTTACCCCATTATATGCCCCACATTTCGTAACGTATCAGCATAAAACATCCTAAATATGAACGCCAGGGGTCTACTGAACACGTTGATGCCCAATATGCATAGATATACCAAACTATGTGGCGCACAGAGACCCCCAAATGACAATAGTGTATATACATTTTCACGGCTGACGCGCTGGCTGCTGCAATATGAGCACCTGGTGTGTGTATTATGCGACATTAGACCCCCCTAACAGTACAGAGACCCCAGAAAACCATATATTTTCAGAAAGTACACATTCTGACGAATCCAATATGGGTAAATAAGTGTTTCTACTGCAAACTGCCAAACTGCAAAGCAATGCTGAACATAACGGTTTTTATCAAATTTCTGAAAATCGTCACAAAGCTTGAATTCTACCCCATTATATGCCCCACATTTCGTAACGTATCAGCATAAAACATCCTAAATATGAATGCCAGGGGTCTACTGAACACTTTGATGCCCAATATGCATAGATATACCAAACTATGTGGCGCACAGAGACCCCCAAATGACAATAGTGTATATACATTTTCACGGCTGACGCGCTGGCTGCTGCAATATGAGCACCTGGTGTGTGTATTATGCGACATTAGACCCCCCTAACAGTACAGAGACCCCAGAAAACCATATATTTTCAGAAAGTACACATTTTGACGAATCCAATATGGGTAAATAAGTGTTTCTACTGCAAACTGCCAAACTGCAAAGCAATGCTGAACATAACGTTTTTTATCAAATTTCGGAAAATCGTCACAAAGCTTGAATTTTACCCCATTATATGCCCCACATTTCGTAACGTATCAGCATAAAACATCCTAAATATGAACGCCAGGGGTCTACTGAACACTTTGATGCCCAATATGCATAGATATACCAAACTATGTGGCGCACAGAGACCCCCAAATGACAATAGTGTATATACATTTTCACGGCTGACGCTCTGGCTGCTGCAATATGAGCACCTGGTGTGTGTATTATGCGACATTAGACCCCCATAACAGTACAGAGACCCCAGAAAACCATATATTTTCAGAAAGTACACATTCTGACGAATCCAATATGGGTAAATAAGTGTTTCTACTGCAAACTGCCAAACTGCAAAGCAATGCTGAACGCAACGGTTTTTATCAAATTTTGGAAAATCGTCACAAAGCTTGAATTCTACCGCATTATATGCCCCACATTTCGTAACGTATCAGCATAAAACATCCTAAATATGAACACCAGGGGTCTACTGAACACTTTGATGCCCAATATGCATAGATATACCAAACTATGTGGCGCACAGAGACCCCCAAATGGATATATAGTAGATAAAATTTACAAGGTAAAACAAAATAAGGCAGTAAAGAGTGAAATGCAAAAAAATCCAATAAAACCACAAAAATCAATGTTTTTTTTCCAGACTAGTGTTATCGGCTGTCAGAATCACAGTTTGAATATTTTAGCTGGGCCAAACAGGTTATACGGCTAGAAACAAGTGAACACAACATACGCAGAGATGAAAATGCAATAAAATGGCTAAAAATTCAATAAAATGGCTAAAAATGCACCAAAATACCCCAAATTGCAATATAATCACCGAAATAACATAAAAAAGATATTGCACAGTACGGTTAGCGAATACACTATTCGTAATGGCAATAAAACATTTTTTTCAGCCAAAAAAAGAGACGATGCGATAAGAAAAAAAAAAAAAAAAGCCACAATGCCATGTATGTGCGTGTGTACAAATGGTAAATTACATGTTATGTGCGCGTGTGTGCGTGTGCACATGTGTGTAAGTGCAGTGAGTGTAAGTGACCCCCCCAATCCCCAAAAATGTATGTGTAAGTGTGTGTAAGTGTGAATCTAAGTGTGTATTACTGTAATAAGTGTGTGTTGGTGTGTTTGTGTGTGTAATTGTTGCACTAACCTGAAAAAGTCGCTGGAGACTGTTGCAGGCGATCTGGAAGGGCCCCAGGAAGAGATCTGCGACGTCCTCTGTGTGCCTGTGCTGTGGGGGCGGAGATATCCAGCGCGGTGTAGGCTGCAGCAGCAGGACACGTAAGTTACACGTGCCTGCTGCTGTTTTTGGGCCCCTGGGCGATCGCGCCCCAGGGGCCACTCGATCCCCTGCTCTGCTCGTTGCCTAGGGGCAGGGGATCGATGCGGAACGGAGCGAGCGGCTCTAACAGCCGCTCCTCCGCTTCTGAACCCGGAAGTGCTGCAGAACGTAGAATCTACGTTCTGTGGCATTTCAAGTTACTTTTCCACAGAACGTAGATTCTACGTTCTGTGGCACTTAAAGGGTTAAATTAATGCTAGATGCCGGCAACAAGCTGGGCTAGGGATAATTATGCTGCTTTGGAAGGTCCAGCTGTTCTCCGCTCTCATTCAGTTTTTCTACTCAAGATCACAAGAAGATAAAAAGATGACTAGGGCTATCCTCACTGTCCCCAGAGGCTCTGCTTCCAAAATTTCACTTAAACACCAAACCATGTTTGTTTACCTGGTGGTTCACAGCAATACCCTGCTCCCAATATTTAACCAGGAGTGAAAATCACTTTTTCTCTATTAGGGAAGCAACAGAAAAAGCATGGAATTGAATAATCATTCACCTATTTTGTACAGCTAATACATGGGTCCCTGCGTTTATGTGCAATTTAGGAGCATGTTGTGTGCAAGAAACAAAACAAAAAAAACGAAACAAACAAAAATGCAATGAACTGTGAATGCAATGAATAAACTCTGAAAGCTCATGAGTAAAACATGTCAGAAGATAATGGAATTGCAACCCTTTTTTCCACTGTAGAACAGGCTATAGCCTGCACACAATTTACTATTTCAATGCTTTATTAAATACCGCAATATAACCCCGCTTCTGGTCTACTGAAATAATGTATCACTCTGCAAGATCCAACATGCGGCACTCGATATCGCCTTCTAGCCCAACTTTTACCCAAACCGGAAAATCATTGTTACTGTTGTACAGAGCTTTTTTTCAGCCCCGTTTTCATTTTATTTAGGTACTGGATTCTCGTTATTTAAGTTATGACCACCCTGATTGTATGGGCTTTCTGTCACACTTAGATTTATAGCTGACCTGTGTGGTGCCTTTCCTGCTCACAACACTTACAGGTAAACGAGAAAATCGTATCATACTTACTGTGATTTTCATTTCCTGGACTGAACCATGGCAGTGGGCATGAAAGTTAATCCCCCTGCCTTGAGGGCGTACAGGAAATGACAATAAAAGGCCTTCCCCCACCTTGCGTCCCCATCTCTGACTGTAGACCAAGATCCTAAGGATGGAAACCCCTGCCATGCTCCAGTCCACGAAGTAAAAATCACGATAAGTGTGATAGGATTTTTTGTTTTCCTGTACACACACAAAGGAGGGATAGCATGTAATTATTTATTAGTAGCAGCCAAAAGGATAGAACGGCCAAAGCAAGCCAATTCCTCGGAAAAGGTGTCAAACTTGTAATGTTTCACAAAGGTACAGCAGGAAGACCATGTTGTGGCTCTGCAGATCTCTTCTGAGGAAACCTGGGCATGGAAGGCCCAGGACGCCGCCATCCCTCTAGTGGAATGTAGTTGTTGTCTGCAATAAGTTGGCCCTCTGGATGCATACTTTGATCCACTTTGCTATGGACCTCTTGAAAGCTTTATTCCCCTGATTGCTGCCTGTTGTAGTAACCAGTAGAGAATCTGTTTTTCTGAAGTTTGCCACTTTATCCAAGTAAATTTGGAGACATCCCACTACATCAAGAGTGCATTTTTTTCTCTTACTCATTTTTGGGATTAGGAAAAAAAGTAGGTAGTATCAGATCTTGTTTCTGGTGGAAAGAGAAAGTGACCTTGGGGAGAAAGGAATCCTCTGTTCTCAAAACTTTGTAAAAGAAGAAGATCTTTGACGGCTTGACTAAAAGGGCATGTAGCTTTTTGACTCTGATAACAGATGTAATGGCTAGTAGGAACACTCGTTTTAAACACAGAATCTTAAATGAAGCCTCTTCAAGAGGTTCAAAGAGATCTTCCATTAGGGCTTTCGGTACCAAAGATAAGTCCCAAGGGGGAACCCCTGTTCTGTTGACTGAAAAAACTCTGCTGAGGCCTTTGAAGAACCTTTTGACTAAGGGGAAAGAAGCCCAATGAGTCTCAGTGAAGGCAGAAATAGCAGTAACTTGCCCTTACATGGTAGACACACTAAGCTTGTGGTTGATTCCTGATTGTAAGAATTCTACAATGATAACTTCAGAAATATTAAATGGGTCAATATTTCTAGCACAGCACCATTGCCATTGGTGTATTTTGAGTTGGTTCTCCAGATTTGGGTGGACAATGGACCTCTGGTGAAGAAGATTTGGGATAACCGGAAGCCTGAATGGCTCTGAGCCATCTGGTACAACAGAGGGAACCAAAGGCTCCTGGGCTACCAAGGAACAATCAGGATGACGTTCACCCTCTCTTCCATGATCTTCTTGATGGTCCGTTCCTTTGTCAGGTCAGGTTTTTTGCCTGACAAAGGTTCCTGTGAGGAACTGAAACATTGGACACAATAAACCTTAAACTTGATTGATTTATATCCTGTTCGAACATTCCTTGGAGTGCGGTCAGTAGGTTTCTATTATACACATATAAAAACAAACACCACAGGTGAACCATTACAGTGTTTGTGGTTACCAGTCATTGGCCCCAAAAAAACTGATAGCAATTTCAATTTAGCATGGAAACAGGCAGAACAGAAATGTTAATATTGAAATCATAAATAAAATAGAAAAGTATAAAGTGAATCACTCTTACAGGCAGCCAGTTTTAGACACAACTAAAAGCATATGCTTGTTGATGAAAAAAAAAAAACCAAGACAAAAATTCTTGTCTCAATAACAACTTTAAAGCCCATCTATGATATGACATGATTAGAAAGTTAGGGTGGAATTGCAGTCGATTTCCTGATCATCAATACCGATTTCACCCCCACAGGGACAGCTTAGTTACAGAAACAGCTGAACAGCAAGGTACCCAGACAAGATTTTGATTCTTACAACTCACAGCAATGGCATTCAGTCGCAATAACCTAACATCAGTTCACACTGACCACTCACATTAAACTTACCACCTAAACACCAGACTACAAACTATAAGGAATGAGGTTTAATCGTGAAAAGCCAGTGCCCAGCCAGCATACCCATAGCAATACAAACTCACTGCAGTTCTGTCACGGAAACACTGTAACCACCGGACGCAGATCTTCCAGCAATGCCTGTAAGCATATCCCTAATATTGCAATTTTAAATATTTCATATGATTCAAGCACAAGCGTACCGTAACACTTAACACACAAATAACTAGTAAAACGAAAGCCAGTATAAAAATTATTGCCAGAGTTAAGGGATATGGCCATTTTGTTGGTGGGTAAAGTTAGATTAGCAAGTCACTGAAAAGTAGGGGACAGATGAAAAGCCTTTGAAAAGGAATACACACAGTATGACTTCAAATGCCTCTCCGTGCTAGATAGGTGTCTTTTGCCACAGATGTGGCTTTTTTTTAGAATTTATACTTTTTGGCAAATGGACAGTGACACTAAAAAATGTCACTACAAATACAGAGAAATTAGGGGTTGTCAGTGCCACATCTACTCCCAGTTTATATAATTGGAGCTGGTGCACATTTTATACAGTTGAGTGTGTATATATTTTATATATATTGTAATGTCTTGAGAAAGGCTCAGAACGGGACCGAAATGTTGATAAATGTTCTTTTCTAAACTGCATTATGAAGTCCTGGAGTGTGTGTATGTATGTATATATATATATATATGCACTCTTGTCACTAGGTTCAAAAAATGCCTGGGTGGATTATTGTTTATTAATATACCGGTTGTAATAACTAATGTAAGGTTTGTTTGTATTAATGATGTCCCTCTCAGCACTCTACAGCAGTTATACATGTAATATGCTTATTCATTACATACTTATTGACTTGCCTGTGTATTGGGCTCTTGGAAAGGCCTGATATTGAAAACTTGTTGGATATTAATGATGAATATGTCAAAAAAGGGTCCTCTTCCACAAACAACCAGACCAAAACAAAATTGGTAAAATTTAGAATAACAATCAGCAGATGTGAAACAAAGGTTTCACTGTATATAAATCAATCTAAATATAGATATAGGTATACATAGGGATATGTTATCCAGAATCTTCAGCACCTTTAGGTTTTTCAGATTGTTCCATAATTTGGATCAGTATACTTTGTACACTAAAAATCATTTAAACAGCAAATGAACCCAATTGATTTGTTTTGCCTCCAATGTGGATTAGTTACTGTATTTCTTAGTTAGAATCAAGTACAAGGTACTGTTTTATTACAGAGAGAAAACAAATAATACAAAAAAAATTAATTAGTTGCTTAAAAGGACTCTTTGGGAGGTGGCTTTCCCCATAATTCAGAGCTTTCTGGATATTGGGTTTCTTGATAGGAGATGTCACATCTGTAGAGAAATATACATAGATGTACATAGATATACAACACACTGCCCAAGGTAAAACATTTAAGTAGAAAGGTCTTGATTACCCAGTGGCACATACTACTAAAAAATATATTATTATTATGAAAATGGTTTATTTACATGAAGCAGGGTTTTACATATGAGCTGTTTTATGCAGACCTACATTGTTTGAGGGGTATGTTTTTCCTATCCTGGCAGATAGAGTAATATTAAGAACTTTAGACCTAAGGTTGATACCTTATAAATCAGATGTCTTCAGGAGAAATCAGGAGATGTCTTGCCTTATCTGTCAAATACCCAAGGTGACAGCTATCTTCATCTACTGGATATACAGTAGGTAGAGTTCTCAAAACCTATGTCAAACGATCAGAGGAAATTAGAAAGAACAAGGGAAGAAGACTTCGAAACCATTTTTAGCCTAGTGGATTAAGGATACTAACGAAAACCGTATTCTGCTCTTTAAGGTGAACACGCATTCAACAAGGAAAGTCATGAATACCTTGTAAATGATATCCTTATAAACGGTGAGTTCTGATGTAATCAGTTATAAACAGTGAGTTCTGATGTCATTTCTGTCACATGACTCACTAAAATGTGTGTATTATAATAAATAAAGTACCCCCTGTTGCAAAATATGAGAATATTAGAAGTTACCTCGGAGTTCCATGACCTGTATAAAAACACTCGGCCTTCGGCCTCATGTTTTTATATGGTCATGAAACTCCTCGGTAACTTATAATATCCTTATATTTTACAAGAGGGGGTACTTTATTCACTATAGATTCTTGCTAGAGATACTCTATTGTGTGCTATTTGTTGCCAAAGAGTCATTTAAATCCACATTCCAGAGAAAAAGCAGAGATAAGGCATGAAAACCATAGTGTCAAAGGAGGATTCGTATGATTTTCGGGCCGTGTGTGGAGAGTCCCAACATTTTTCGTCGCAGAGATCGGTTGATCGGACAGGTTAAAAGATTTGTTGGCTGCCAATAATCTCTCTACATGTATTGCCGATCGTACGATTTTCAGTGGGAGACTGTCACTAGCTTTTGTCGGACATAACTTTCGTACGATTGCGGTCAGGGGCAGAACATCAGCTGATCTGTTCTTTTACTACTTTATTTGATCTGAATGGTTAGTGGCAGGTAGGCAGCCATCTCAGGTCATGTGCTTTCAGAAAGAGCCAGCACTTTAGAATGGAACTGCCTTCTGGCAGGCTGTTGTTTTTCCTACTCAATGTAACTGAATGTATTGCAGTGGGACCTGGATTTTGCTATAGAGTGCTGTTCTTAGATCTACCAGGCAGCTGTTATCTTGTGTTGGAGGGGTGATATCACTCCAACTTGCAGTACAGCAGTAAAGAGTGATTGAAGTTTATCAGAGCACAAGTCACGTGACTGGGGACAGCTGGGAAACTGACAATGTCTAGCCCCATGTCAGATTTCAATATTAAATATAAAAAAATCTGTTTGCTCTTTTGAGAAATGGATTTCTGTGCATTCTGCTGGAGCAGCATTATTAACTAATGCATTTTTGAAAAAAAAAAAAAAAAACCAAAGAGCATTTTTTCCCCATAAAAACAAAGTTTTGGGATAACTGGTGCTTCATCTGTACTTTTGTAATCCTATGTATACTGCTGAAACTTTCACCAATTGAATCAATTTCTACAGCTGCATCACTCTAACCACAAATGGTCTTTTACATGAAGAGAGGCACATTTATTTTTAAATAATAACATGCCTTTAATAAAAAATAAAACTGAAGCTCTGTAATAGGATATAAACAACACATTTTGTATGTGAAGGTAGAGCATTACTTTGGATGGAGCATTGAATAGTTTTGTTTGATCACTTGCTTGAAGCATTTAGGCCACAAGATTATACAAAACGAATACTTGTAAAAATAGGATGTTTAGTTTAGAATTGGGTTGTGTAGCAGGGCAAGCTTTAGGAATACCCTACATAAGAAAATGGACATGCTATAAACCTAGAGGAGTTACAGTTAATGGTTTTGAATGATCTATTTGAGTATATCCTTAAAAAAAAGCAAAAAAAAAAAGCAAACAGACTTCTTAGTTTTATACTTGGACTACTTTTTTTCTGTTCATAACTGACCAGAATGGACAAACTACATAATCACTCTAGAATGTCATGACAAAAAACCCTTACTTCCAAAAATGCGGTAACTCCCAGAAAAGGCCTTTTCATTACCTGTATATTATTTTTAACATTAGGTAAACATAACTAATAAAAAAAAATAATGCAACAGAGAGTTGTAATATTAAATGTGGGTTTTATGGCTTTCAGTACAGTCTTAAAATGAGGAGCAAGCATTCGTGCCAACAGTTCCTGAAAGAACTCCATTAACGTATTCTCCAGCCAGATCTGTACACCCAAGTTTTATGATACTGGCTTTTGCAGATTTAAAATTATGGAACAGCAGCTTTACTAACAAATCTGTTATATTTTTTATATATGTTTTTATATATGGCCCCGGTCTCCATTTTCTTAGTGCACAAACTGCCCACAGTCTGTTATCGTAAGACTTTTCAGCTCCAATGATATTAAAAAGTTATCAGAATCTCTTCATTTGCCTTCGTTCTTGACGGCGTTGCCGTTTTTCATTTTGCTCCTCTGGAACTGTAGAAGAATTATCAGCAGTGAACCAAGGACCAAGAACATTAATCCAGAGCAGATACAGTGCACGACCAGGAGCCTGACAAAACATGGAAAACACAAATTTAGTTAAGAACTAAATAATCATTTTAAGTGTAATAAGGGGACAACATATATATTTTATTTTAGAGATTATCTTGAGTGGGTTAGTGTGTTTGGCAACTATAAATATTTGCTTTATACTAAATGTAGAAGTTCCTAATAATGTTTAATGCAAAATGGAAGTTCAACACTCCCTACCATTATAACGGTTTTGTGGGTATTTATATGTAAAACAAATCAATTGAATTAAGCAAGAAAAATCCCTAATTATGTGATTTACACATACAACAGTGAAAAGTATTGAACACGTCAATGATTTTCACAGTAAACATATTTCTAATGGGGCTAGTGACCTGAAATTTATAACAGATGTGGGTAACAACCCAAGTAATCCACACATACAAAGAACTCAAAACAAACAAGTCCATAAATTAAGTTATGTGTAACAAAGTGGAATGACACAGAGAATAAGTACTGAACAAATGAAGAAAAGGAGGTGCAAAGTTATGGAACGTCAGGAAACCTGCTGAAATCTGTCAGTATTTAGAAAGCAATCCTGCCCCCTATCAGTGCAAATTAATATCAGCTGATTTAGTCCTAATTGATGACCTGTAAAAAGGTTTCTCATTACCAAGGTATCACACAAGAAGTATCTCATGATGGTAAAAGCAAAGAGCTCTCCCAAGACCTTTGAAACCTTATTGTTGCAAAACATGCTGTTGGCATTGGTTACAGACATATTTCTAAACTTCTGAATGTTCCAGTGAGCACCTTTGGGGCCATAACCCGGAAGTGGAAGAACATTATTTCACCCTAAACTGGTCACAGTCAGGTGCCTCTCGCAAGATTTCTGACAGAGAAGTTAAAAGAATAATCAGAACAGTTGTCCAAGAGCCAAGGATCACTAGTGGAGAGCTTCAGAAATACCTTGAATTAGAAGGTATAGTTGTTTCAAAGAAATGTAATGTACTCAACAACATGGCTGCTACGCACGCTCCCCACACTAGACTCTGCTGCTGAAGAAAAAGCATGTTGAAGCTTGTTAAGTTTGCTGCACAACATTTGGACAATGAAATTCTGGGAAAATATTGTCCGGTCAGATGAGACCAAAATTGAGCTCTTCGGACGTCATTGCACACACCATGTTTGGAGGAGAACTGGCACTGCACATCACCCCAAAAACACCATACCAACAGTGAAGTTTGGAGGCGGAACATCATGGTGTGGGGATGTTTCTCAGCATATGGTACTGGCAGACTTCATTTAATTGAAGAAAGGATGAATGGAAAAATGTACCGGAACATTCTTGATAAATATCTGCTGCCATCTACCAAGATGCTAAAGATGAAACGAGGGTGGACATTTCAGCAAGACAATGATCCCAAACACACAGCCAAGGAAACTGTCAGTTGGTTTCAAACCGAAAAGAAACCGAAAGAAAATAAAGCTGCTAGAATGGACCAGTCAATCACCTAACTTGAATGCAATTGAAAATCTATGGAAGCAACTGAACATCAGAGTTCATAGTAGAGGCGTCCAGAACCTTCAAGATTTGAAGACATTTTGTGTGGAAGAATAAGCCAAAGTCACACCTGAGCAATACATGTGACTAGATTCTCCATACAGGAGGTGTCTTGAAGCCATCATTACCAGCAAATCTTTTCTACTAAGAATTAGATACATTTCTGTAGGCATGTTCAATACTTATTCCCTGGGTCATTCCACTTTACTACACAACAACTTATGAACTTTTTCGGAGTTCTTTTTTTGAGTTCTTTATATTTGTGGATTACTTGGGTTGTTGCCGACATCTGGTGTAAATGTCATGTCAATAGTCCCATTAGAAATATATTTTCTGTGAAAATGATGATGTGTTCAATACAAGTATGGGACCTATTATCCAGAATGCTTGGGACCTGGGTTTTCCCAGATAACTGATCTTTCCTTAATTTGGATCTTCATACCTTAAAGGAGAACGAAAGCCCCAGGGCGCAAAACCCCTCCCCCCCTCCCCTCCGTTGCCCCCCCTCCCTCCTGGCCTACCCCTCCCCCTGGGCAAATGCCCCTAACTTGTTACTCACCCCTCTGCGCAGGTCCTGTCCATGGAGTTCGCAGTCGCCATCTTCTTCCACTCGCGTCTTCTTCCTGCTCTGATCGGCGTTTTCTGGCGCATGCGCAGTAGGAACAGTTACCGGTACGGCTCTACTGCGCATGCGCCGAATGTCACGAAGTGAAATCGGAAAACTTCGTGACATTCGGCGCATGCGCAGTAGAGCCGTACCGGTAACTGTTCCTACTGCGCATGCGCCAGAAAACGCCGATCAGAGCAGGAAGAAGACGCGAGTGGAAGAAGATGGCGACTGCGAACTCCATGGACAGGACCTGCGCAGAGGGGTGAGTAACAAGTTAGGGGCATTTGCCCAGGGGGAGGGGTAGGCCAGGGGGGAGGAGGGAGGGGGGGCAACGGAGGGGAGGGGGGGACGGGTTTTGCGCCCTCGGGCTTTCGTTCTCCTTTAAGTCTAATAGAAAATCATGTAAACGTTAAAGGAATTGTTCAGTGTAAAAAAAGAAAACTGGGTAAATAGATAGGTTGTGCAAAATAAAAAATGTTTCTAATATAGTTAGTCAAAAATGTAATGTATAAAGGCTGGAGTGACTGGATGTCTAAAAAAACAGAACACTACTTCCTGCTTTTCAGCTCTCTAACTCTGAGTTAGTCAGCCACTTTAAGGTGGGCCACATGGGACATAACTGTTCAGTGAGTTTGCTATTGATCCTCAGCATTCAGCTCAGATTCAAAAGCAAACAGTTATGACCCATGTGCCCCCCCCTTAAGTCACTGATTGGTTAATGCCTGGTAACCAGTCAGTGGAAAGCAAGAGAGCTGCAAAGCAGGATGTAGTGTTCTGTTATGTTAGACATCCAGTCATTACAGCCTTTATACATTACATAAACTAACTTTATACAAAACATTATTTTATTTTTCACAGCCAAATTACCCAGTTTTTATTTTTATACTGAACAATCCCTTTAAATAAAGCCAAAAGTCTGGTTTTGCCTCTGCCTCCATTAAGGATTAATTATATCTTAGTTGGGATCAAGTAAAAGGTACTGGTTTATTATAACATAGAAAAAAAGGAAATATTTTTTTACATGTTTGGATTATTTGATTATAATTAGGGATGAACCGAATCCATTATTTTGGAATCGGCCAAACCCGCGAATCCTTCTTGAAAGATTCGGCCGAATACTGAACCGAATCCAAACCATAATTTGCATATGTTGAATCCTGCTTAAAAAGGCGGAATCCTGAACCGAATCCTGGATTCGGTGCATCCCTAATTATAATGGAATCTATGGGAGACAGCCTTTCTGTAATTCGGAGCTTTCTGGATAACCTAATGATTGTGTTGGCTCCAATGAGGATTAATTTTATCTTAGTTGAGATCAAGTACAAGGTACAATTTTATTATTATCTATTTTAATTTGATTAAAATGGAGTCTATGGGAGATGGCCATCCCATAATTTTGAGCTAGAGCTTTCTGTATAATGGTTTCTGGATAATGGATCCTATACCTTTAATTAGGTGCCAGATACAAAATATTAACCAGTGTTAGACAATAAGCAGCAGCAGCTGTTTTTTACTATTTCCTAAAGCATATGGTGAACCATGTTTGGGACACATCTTACCAAAATCCAGAAGTACCAGAAGTACAGCGAAAAACAGCTAAGGACCTGTACAATTGCTGTCAGCAACACAATATCCTTGAGATGTCTAAGGATGAAAGTAACAGAGGTCAGAAATAAACACTGGAATAAAGATATGATCAAAAGAAATGTACAAAAGCTGCAAATGTTCTAGTGTAAAATTACTGGTTTACAATTCCCTGTTGAATACAAATTGCAAATGATGGAAATAGATAGATTAGGGATATTCAACATTCAGGTCAGGTACACCCCTTCAATAAAATGGTTTGCTTATATCAGTGAACTGCAACTAGTGGCCTGCGAGCAATATGATGCTCACCATTGCCAAGATGATGCTCCCAGTGACCTTAAAGCAAGTACTCATTAAAGAAATCTTAGTTTGCAAGCAAGTATTGGAGGTAAAAAAAGGACACTGTAAATCAGAGGATGCCGTAAAGTGGAAGACCACGTGTTGCTTAAAAACAGCCAATCACAGCTCTTATCGTTCAGCCTCCATGAACTTTTTTGCTTTCTACATATGAATGTGGCTACAAGGTCAAAAGATTAGTTTTATTTACTCATCATGGGTTACACAGATCATACCATTTTAGTATACATTGGCCCACTACACTGGAAAGGTGGACATCACTGCTTTGGAAATTCAGCATACAAAAAAAAAACAACAAAGTAGTTATATAGAGCAGCTTTATAAGAAAAATATTTTCTGATCATGATGTGCACATTTCCAAAGCTTTTTGTCACTTGAAATAGATCCAAACATGTCAAGGCAAGTGCAAAGTATAATCAAGTTTGTGTTCCCTTAAAATATCTAAATCTATTTTAAATTGGTACCCACATGTCAAAACCCAACCCAAGCCTAGCAATACCAGCAGTCATGGAGGGGAGAGTATGGTGCAGGAGCTGCACTGCTTTGTGGTTTCAGACTAGGCTGGGGGTGGCAAGATTCCTCCACAGACTGTTTAAATAAAAATAGTCCAATGCAGAGGGATCGCACCACCTCCAGCACAACTGATGCAACCAGCTCCCGGGACCTTAAACCATGTCACAGCATCAGCTGCAATACTACTACTGGGTTAAGGATAGACTGGAGGGCCTCATGTGCCTTCGTGAATAACTGAATACTTGATCTAGGATAAATACAACAATAGTTTTCCTATTGTGCATGTGCGCTGTTCTAGAAAAGAAGATACACATATTTAAAGGAACAGTAACACCAAAAAGTGAAAGTGTTTTAAAGTAATGGAACACTGCTATAGTTCATATAAACACGCTGCTGAATAGCAATGGCAGAAATTGAAAAAAGGCTATATGGCACAGGTAATAGTGATTCTGATGCCAATAAAAGTTTTTTTTTTCATCCTGTCATAATTTTGGTAAAGTTATTAGCCTGCTACCTGTGGTGGAAAAAGTGTTTAGCGATCAGTCTATTACCTGTACGAGCGGATTGAAATTATTTAATTGAAGGAGACATTTTTCCCCTCTTCACATCCATACTGCAACGTGAACGCCTCCAGAAAAAAAACAAAAAACACAGCAGCTAATCATGAAGGTCTGCTGGTTCTTGAGTTCTGCTGCCCTTACTTCTCCATGTGCATGTGAAATATTGAAATACAAGCTTGCTTGTTGTGGAGATTGAAGGGAGTGGATGGTAAGGAAATTGTTAATACTGCTTTAGCAGAACTTGATTCTCTGTATGTAAGGAGAAAGGTGGTGGTGGTGGTGAGAGAGTACTTTGGAGCAGGCAGCAAAAGAAAGCCTATCTAGTTACAAAGAGGGGGCAGAGTGAGGGAGAGAGAGCCCGGTGAAGCAGGCAGGCAACACACTTGAGGGGAGAGAGGTAGAGACAGAGCTGAAGTAACAGAAACTCACGGGCTGCAGACGAAGAGAAACCAGGGACAGAATCAGTAAGTTCCTGGGAGTAGAAGCTGGCTCAAAGGAAGGGAAACTAAACAAGAAGCTTCTCTTGACGGGCAGCAGGAGAAAGCTACAGTGGGGGCTGACAGCCCAGTGCAGAACTGAACAGTGGGTTTATTAAGTGAAAACAACTTTAAAAAGAAAACATTCAGCATGACCTATAGGGAACTTCAAATAAAGAAAATTAAAAAAAAAAACTTTTGATGTCAGCTTCTCTTTAAATAGTGTATAACAGATAACATTATGTTCTACAGAGCTTTTCTGCTGTGTGACCTGAGCCTTTTCTCCTTTCATTTCTCCCTCATTTATATAAACAATAGTAGTGTTTCTGAAGCAAACAGCAGTTTTATTAGTGCAGGGCAACACTGCATTATATTTTTATTACTTTAAAACAATTTAATTTTTTTTGATGTTACTGGTCCTTTAAGTATTTAAACCTTAATGCATTCTTAGGTAATACACAAAAACCATAGCAAAAAAACATGTTTACAAGGTTAAAAAACGTAAATGTAAAAGGAGGGAGCAGCTGGTGCTCACCTGGTGGAGCATGCACTCACTCTGCCATTCCTTGCTCCATGTTTAGGTCAATTCCTCCATCTAGAAGGCTTCCATCTTCTGAAAAAGATGCCCGGGCCATGCTTCGCATTGACCGATAAGCTCCAGCATACACTATTCCACTGAACACCAGTGTTGCCTGAACAAAAGGAAATGAACAATTTATGATATCCCTCCAAAACAGAGTAAAATGATCTGAAATGCTGGAGCTGCATACAATATACAGCAAAACATGCAGTTACTCTAGATTGCCACAACGTGAAATATTTAGTTATATTACCTGTTAATATAGTAACAGCTTGACTTGTACATGCCATGCCAGTGATTTATTAATAACTACTCTATGGCCTAGTCTTTAAAAGCACATATGATGGAGCAACAAGTTTAGAGTGAGTTGGGCTACAAGAAGTTAAATTCCTTCAATCTAAAGTACAACAAAAGTCCACTTAATACACATGTATTCACATGCTCTATGTTGTCACTAAACGAAA
The DNA here is from genome assembly GCA_038501925.1 of Xenopus petersii. Lineage (NCBI taxonomy): Eukaryota > Metazoa > Chordata > Amphibia > Anura > Pipidae > Xenopus > Xenopus petersii. The sequence continues at coordinate 65,624,753 of CM076679.1, forward strand.
GGAAATTCAAAACACTTCAGAAATTGAAAAAAATTAACAAGAATCTCACACATTGTCATTTCAACTACAGTCAAAAATGCAGTGCCATAACATGAGTTCTATTTTGTCTATACGGAAGCAGTTAGCTACTGTAGCTTTGATTTAGCTACTTTTCAAGCCAAAAACATCATCACACCTATTCCTCTGATGAAAACTTTTACTACTGAAGCATATACATTAGCAAAATAGCTCTGAATATAAATGTTTTGTAAACCGATAGGACTGGGTTGGTATTAAGCGATTTGTGTTGATTTCTGCCTCAGCTCCTGAAGTAGGGAATGTTATTTACCTAATGTTTGCGTTTAGTAAGAGAATGCTAAAAGGCTTTTTTTGAACATGCATAATATAATCCAAGCTTTACACCATATATTTGTATTTTAAGATTTCATTTTCATAAAATATGTTGTTAACTGTCAAGATTATGTGGTATAGGTCTCTTTATCAGCAACCTTACAATGCAAACTTTTTAGTTATGATGTTAAGCACTGTACAATGACAAAACCAAGTCCTCTTAATAATAGCTCTAACTTTCATACTTACCCAAGTCCAGAAATTTGAAGAGCTGTAAAACATTCCCAGATTAATAGCTCCACATAACACCTAAAAAAATGTAGATATACAATAAGGTAACAGCACCATGGTTTGCACAAGTCTTACATTACCAACACCAATATAAGAACCTCTTTGAAGGCTAACTGAATAAAAATATCCCTTTGACATTTTTTAGCTCAGTGTCGGACTGCGATGCCAGGGAGGGACCCTCCAGAAAACCTTACACCATGGGCCCACTTTCCAAACTATTATTCCTCCTCACTCAACCTCTTTATTCTGCTAGTCTTTTATACCTACTTACTATATGCTCTTCTTTCTTTATTGAGCCTCTTTGTTTCCCCCATAAAGAAATAGGGAATGGCCATGAAAAAAAGTCAAATGGATAGAAGCAAGAGGGCCCACTGACACCTGGGCCCACCAGGAGATTTCCTTGTGTCCCAGTGGGCCAGTCGACACTGTGTATACTTATATATTTGGTATTTGTTCAATGATTACTATTTTGCAAGTTAGCTTTTGTGGTTTCATTAAACATTCTGTAAGTCCAGCAAAAAGAATTGTGTGTGTGTTTATAGTTTAATCTCTAGAGGAGCACAAGACAAATTTACGCCTTGCCCCTCCCAGCAAGGAGCTGGTTTGGTCTGCTTTTTAGATCAGATTTTAGATGAACACAGATTTGCTTATGTTATGGTAAATGTCAAATAACAAAAGCCAAATTTTTAACCAAAACCCCAATACACAGCAGTGAGAAAAGTATGTAATAATATATATGACAATTAGTTGAATTCATTCATTATCGTGCTATGCAACAGGAAGCCCAGTTTTAAAAATTATTCTTGTTTACCACTCCAAGAAAACAATGCTTTACAGTGAGAAACAGCATCCGCACATATTTTAAATTGTATACATCTGGATGTGTTAATGATCGTGTAGGCTAATAACAGCAATGACAGAAATATTCCACATTTCCTTGAATTTTTTGAACTCTGGGAAATAGTTTAAAGAGGCAATATAACCCCTTGTGAAAAACTAGTTAAATAAATAGGGCTTTAGTTAAGGGCAGGGGCACACGGGCAGATTTAGTCGCCTGGCGACTAATCGCCTCTTCTTCAGGGCGACAATCTCCCGAACTGCCTTCCGCCTGCTAAAATGAAAAATCGACTGCGGCAATGCACTTGCGGCAATTCGATTTCCAAAGTCGCCCAAAGTTTCCTCGTGAGACGAAATCGAAGTGCTATGAATGCACAGAGAAGCAGAAGTTCATTATGCAGGGGCTTATCTGTGTACTAGTAATCTAATAATCTACCTTGCAAGGACAAAACATGGAGTAGCTTCAATTTTCCTGTTCAGTTTAACAAATAAAAAAAAAGTTTTTTTCCTGATAAAAAAAAAAAAAAAAAAAAAAAAAAAACACACAAGCCCAATAACCTCATGCTAAATAAGGGGGCATACTGCTCCTCTAAAGCAACTCTAGAAAACTTTACTGCATTAATGACAAGGTTTACTTGGTACTCTCCCTTAAAGGAACAGTTCAGTATAAAACAGTATAAAAATAAAAACTGGGTAAATGGCTGTGCACTGGCTGTGCAAAATAAAAAATAGTTAGTTAGGCAAAAATGTGTGACTGGATGTGTAACATAATAGCCAGAACACAACTTCCTGCTTTTCAGCTCCATAACTCTCAGCTAGTCAGTGACTTGAAGAGGGGCCACATGGTACATTTCTGTTCAGTGAGTTTGTAATTGATCCTCAGCATTCAGCTCAGATTCAAAAGTAACAGATATGACCCATGTGGCCCCCCCCCCTCAAGTCTCTGATTGGTTACTGCCTAGTAACCAGTCAGTGTAAACCAAGAGGTAGAGCAGGAAGTAGTGTTCTGACTATTATGTTACACACATAGTCACTCCAGCCTTTATACTTTACAGGGCCCATTTACTTAGCTCAAGTGAAGGAATAGAGGAAAAATAGTTCGACGTTCGAATGTTTTTTTTTTTGGCTACTTCGACCTTCCACTACGACCTTCGAATCGAACGATTCAAACTAAAAATCGTTCGAACTAAAAATCGTTCGACTATTCGATAGTCGAAGTACGGTCTCTTTAAAAAATACTTCGACCCCCTGGTTCGCCACCTAAAACCTACCGAGGCCAATGTTAGCCTATGGGGAAGATCCCAATAGGCTTTCCAAGGTTTTTTTGATCAAAGGAATTTAGTTTGATCGATGGATTAAAACCCTTTGAATCGTTCGATTCGAAGGATTTAATCATTCGATTTGAAGGATTTAATCATTCGATCGAACGATTATTCCTTCGATCGATATTCGAAGTCGAAGGATTTTACTTAGACGGTTGAATATTGAGGGTTAATTAACCCTCGACATTCGACCCTAGGCAAATGTGCCCCTACATGTTTGGCTAACTAACTATATTAGAAATTTTTTTTTTTATTTTGCACAGCCTATCTATTTAGCCAGTTTTTATTTTTATACTGAACAATTCCTTTAAAAAAAACATTCCCAGAGAACAAACAGGTATTTCTTAGGGGTGGGGCAGGGGTGTGTGCTAAAGGAAAACAATTTGACATAAAATTAGTTGTAAAACCCAAGAAAAAGTAGCAATTAAAACACATGGCACAAAATGAAGAGAAAATTAAAATCAGGATTAGAGTGTAGTAGGTGTGTGGTATGTAAATGAGTGACGCTGGCGGGAATACAGAGTACAGAACAGACTAAGAAGGGAAGAAAAGGTCTCTAAAGTGCTTACTGTAGCCCCAAGGATGATGCGCAAGTAGAAACTTAATGCCTGCTTATTTTCTTCATAAATCTGCTTCTTTCCTTTTGTTCCAACCTTACCCTTGGACTGTAAAAGAAAAAAGCATATGTAATTTCTTCAATCGATAGCCAATGTTCTTCAATTCCTTCTCAGCTATGTCCGCAAATAATATTATTTTGGGAGCACATTTTATATTTGTGTGCCCAGTTTTTAAAAACGGTGTGCTCAGGTCAGAATTGATACAAAATGTTGTGTTTTCACACAAAATTCTTTGTGTGCACAACAATTTGTAGTGTGTGCTGGCCTCAAAATATGTGTGCGCACAGCTTGGAGGGAACATTGAGCTAGAGAGTATGTGTCCTTTTGTGGTCAGTAGTAACTATGCCAAAACAGTATTTAATGGACATTGCCCCAATAAGAATAAACTTTTTTTGTGGTAAAGCAAGAAAAGTGGTACATTTACAGTGGTGTGCAAAACTATTTGCCCCCTTCCTGATTTCTTATTCTTTTGCATGTTTGTCACACTTAAATGTTTCTGCTCATCAAAAACCGTTAACTATTAGTCAAAGATAACATAATTGAACACAAAATGCAGTTTTTAAATGAAGGTTTACGTTATTAAGGGAGAAAAAAACCTCCAAATCTACATGGGCCTGTGTGTAAAAGTGATTGCCCCCCTTGTTAAAAAATAACTTAACTGTGGTTTATCACACCTGAGTTCAATTTCAAAGGTTATAAAGCCATTTCTAAAGCTTTGGGACTCCAGCGAACCACAGTGAGAGCCATTATCCACAAATGGCAAAAACATGGAACAGTTGTGAACCTTCCCAGGAGTGGCCGGCCGACCAAAATGACCCCAAGAGCGCAGAGACAACTCATCCGAGAGGCCACAAAAGACCCCAGGACAACATCTAAAGAACTGCAGGCCTCACTTGCCTCAATTAAGGTCAGTGTTCACGACTCCACCATAAGAAAGAGACTGGGCAAAAACAGCCCGCATGGCAGATTTCCAAGGCGCAAACCACTTTTAAGCAAAAAGAACATTAAGGCTCGTCTCAATTTTGCTAAAAAACATCTCAATGATTGCCAAGACTTTTGGGAAAATACCTTGTGGACCGACGAGACAAAAGTTGAACTTTTTGGAAGGTGCGCGTCCCGTTACATCTGCGTAAAAGTAACACAGCATTTCAGAAAAAGAACATCATACCAACAGTAAAATATGGTGGTGGTAGTGTGATGGTCTGGGGTTGTTTTGCTGCTTCAGGACCTGGAAGACTTGCTGTGATAGATGGAACCATGAATTCTACTGTCTACCAAAAAACCCTGAAGGAGAATGTCCGGCCATCTTTTCTTCAACTCAAGCTGAAGCGATCTTGGGTGCTGCAGCAGGACAATGACCCAAAACACACCAGCAAATCCACCTCTGAATGGCTGAAGAAAAACAAAATGAAGACTTTGGAGTGGCCTAGTCAAAGTCCTGACCTGAATCCTATTGAGATGTTGTGGCATGACCTTAAAAAGGCGGTTCATGCTAGAAAACCCTCAAATAAAGCTGAATTACAACAATTCTGCAAAGATGAGTGGGCCAAAATTCCTCCAGAGCGCTGTAAAAGACTCGTTGCAAGTTATCGCAAACGCTTGATTGCAGTTATTGCTGCTAAGGGTGGCCCAATCAGTTATTAGGTTCAGGGGGCAATTACTTTTTCACACATGAAAATGTAGATTTGGATTTCTTTTCTCCCTAAATAATAAAAACCCTCATTTAAATACTGCATTTTGTGTTTACTTGTGTTATCTTTGACTAATAGTTAAATATGTTTGATGATCAGAAACATTTTGTGTGACAAACATGCAAAAGAATAAGAAATCAGGAAGGGGGCAAATAGTTTTGCACACCACTGTATAATATAACTGCTAAACAATAATTTGTAATCTGCTATATATAGGGGGCTTAACCTTGGCGTATACATAGGGCTATGAATTAAATGGTGCTAAACCTCTAGAACTGCCAATTACTTCAACAATATTTAATTTAGTTTGCCTTAGAATTACTTGATACATAAACCTAATCGAGGGAAAGGTATTTAGGAAAAATTGTCCCAGTCCAGTAATCATAACTACCAATCAGAAATAATACAGGTTAAACCTGTTTAACTAATATGGACACATCTATTGATAGATATGGGTTGATGGGTGAGTTTTATTCTCACATTTTGATAAATCTGTATTTCACTTCAGGGAGCTTGGCAAGAGTTCCTTAAAAAAAAAAAACAAAAAAAAAAAAAAAACCACCTTGTAGCCGCCCTCATGCAAGTCAGAGCATGTATGAAAAACAGCACCAAGGGTCTTTGCAAAAAATACTTGCATTATGGCATGGGGACTGAAACATCATTTGTGCATAATACAAGTTTTTTTTTTGCAAAGACTGTTGGTGCTGTTTTTCGTACATGTTCTGACTTGCATGAGGGTGGCTACAAGGTAGCTATATGGAAGCTGGTGCTGTTCGCTACATTCGGGCTGGATGGAAAATTTCAGTCGGGTGCCTTTGAAGGCACCCAAACACCATCCATTATTAGTGCTGAATCGTCAGATATAGGTAGAATTCTATTGTTTCTACCCAGAGCCGGGCCAAGCCGGGAAGGCGCCCTAGGCAGCATGCCCGGCTGCTGCGCCGTCTGGGTGCTCGCGTGTGCGCGAATAGATCCTGTTGTGCGAATAGGCGCTTGTGCGCATGCGCGGAGCAACGTGCTATCGCGCATAGATGACAACAAGCAGGCAGTTGGCAGAGAAGGGACCAGACTAGGGGTAGGAGTAAGTACGTGCCTGGCGCCCCTCCACCTTTGCACCCTAGGCACATGCCTACTCTACCCCTAGTTCTGTCCGAACGATCTTTCTTGGAAAGATCTTTTCCAAGAAAGATCGTAATTACGTCTTGGCTCTTCCTAATTAGCACAGCATACATTCTGCAATGACGGCTGCCCATACAAGACCATTTAATCAAGTAAGGAAAAAAAAACATGCACAGAAGTACTAGAATCTTGCGCAGCTCCTACTGGAAACAAAGGTCTTATGACAGTGGAGCAGAAAATGTCCAAACTCCTACTCCAGAGGCATATATAAGCACTGTGTATCTTGACAGCGCTATATAAATAAATGATGATGATAATGATGATGCTACAACTTCCCAGGATTAGGTGTTTTCTTTTGCTAGAAATGTTAAACCTTTTTTTAGGCAAAGGTGAACTACAAAAATGCCTATGACTGCATGTGCCAAAACTCGAAACATGTCTGGATTTTATATGTAAAATAAAGTTGAACTGATTTCACCACAGCCTGAAAGTCTTTGCAGTTCAAGTTCAAGCTGAAATGGTGAACTACTCCCTATGAAAATAGATCTTCACTTTGACAGGCTGCGGTCATCCAACTTTTGTTAGTTGTACCTCTCACGTTTGACAATTCCCAAAACCTAGTTAAATAACTTATTTTGTGCAGGATGAAAAAGCCCATTAGGAAATCAGATCGCTCTTCAAATGAAAAACTACTTTTAGGGAAATGTACAGTGCGGGGCTTGACTGGCAGTGGAGCCCAATTACTTTAAGAATCCTGAAATAGCGAGAAACGCTCCATTATGTATTTCTATTCTACATTTCCATGAACTGCTATGGCATCGTCCTTTTAGCCATCGGGCAAACTGGATATTATTGCTTACAAAACTCTTTCAAATGCAAACCTCGTCAACTTTACAAGTTATGGTTATACGCGTGCAGTTTTAGTAACTCTCCAGCAGAGGTCATGTGTAATATACATTAAACATTATAATATCGTCATTCAGCTTCATTAAAACCACCGAGAAAACGTGTCCGCTTTCTCGCTCGCCCTATGCTGTTCGTCTATCCCCCATAACAATGTTCTCTCACCGCCATGGCTGCGCCGGGTATTCAAGCGAACACTAGCACCGACTCAGCAATGCACAGACTTCCGGCGCAAGCTGATGATGTGGCAATCTGGTAACACGTTGTTTCCGCCAGGTTTCCTAGTTCAATTACACGCTGAGAAAGATTGGAGACACGGAGGCAATTACACGTAGTAATTAGCTGTTTTATCTCAGTACATGTGTAAGAGTAATTGGAGAACACCACTGTCAACTCAACACCAACATATAAAAGAAGTTCGTCTTTCATTTTCTAAAGTTCACTTTGGATCTAAGCAGTAACTCTCCTCCTGATTACCACTTTGGACAAGCATATCCGGAATCATGGTTTCATTTCATTCACATCTCTTCAAAGGGTGTAAGAGGGTGATTGGGTTTGTGTGCTGATTATGGGTACATTGCATGTGTTAAGTGAATGTTTGCATGATGTGAAATGTTAAAATGATTGAAAATGTTGAATAATTGTTTAAAGTTGCAATGTGCAAAAAACACCACAAGATGGTGACAAACAAGTGAATTAAGGAGGTTTCATGAGATTAGCAGGGGAAAGGCAGAAGTAAGAGCAGCACATGCAAAGTAAATGTTAGGGTGATGACTAATTGGGGAAGGTATTGAAAGAGGAACCACACCCATGGTTGGATGGTTGGTGAACACAGCTGGAAATAGTGCTAGGGCTACAAGAGTAAGTACTAGGTAGTTACATAGTTAAATTAGGTTGAAAAAAGACAAAGTCCATCAAGTACAACCCCTCCAAATGAAAACCCAGCATCCATACACACACCCCTCCCTACTTTCACATAAATTCTATATACCCATATCTATACTAACTATAGAGTTTAGTATCACAATAGCCTTTGATATTATGTCTGTCCAAAAAATCATCCAAGCCTTTCTTAAAGGCATTAACTGAATCAGCCATCACAACATCACCCAGGATTTCATTCCACAACCTCACTGTCCTGACTGTGAAGAACCCCCTACGTTGCTTCAAATGAAAGTTCTTTTCTTCTAGTCTAAAGGGGTGGCCTCTGGTACGGTGATCCACTTTATGAGTATAAAGGTCCCCTGCTATTTGTCTATAATGTCCTCTAATGTACTTGTAAAGTGTAATCATGTCCCCTCGCAGGTGCCTTTTTTCCAGAGAAAACAACCCCAACCGTGACAGTCTACCCTCATAATTTAAGTCTTCCATCCCTCTAACCAATTTAGTTGCACTTAGTCTCTGCACTCTCTCCAGCTCATTTATATCCCTCTTAAGGACTGGAGTCCAAAACTGCACTGCATACTCCAGATGAGGCCTTACCAGGGACCTATAAAGAGGCATAATTATGTTTTCATCCCTTGAGTTAATGCCCTTTTTTATGCAAGACAGAACTTTATTTGCTTTAGTAACCACAGAATGACACTGCCCAGAATTAGACAACGTGTTATCTACAAAGACTCCTAGATCCTTCTCATTTAAGGAAACTCCCAACACATTTAGTGTATAACTTGCATTTATATTATTTTTGCCAAAGTGCATAACCTTGCATTTATCAACATTGAACCTCATTTTCCAGTTTGCTGCCCAGTTTTCCAGTTTAGACAGATCACTCTGCAAAGTGGCAGCATCCTGCATGGAACCTATAGTTCTGCACAATTTAGTATCATCTGCAAAAATAGAAACAGTACTTTCAATGCCCACCTCCAGGTCATTAATAAACAAATTGAAAAGCAAGGGACCTAGTACAGAGCCCTGCGGTACTCCACTAATAACACTGGTCCAATTAGAAAATGTTCCATTTGGTACTTCAAATAGTTAGATGATAACTAGAATGGGTAGCCAAGACCCCAACGAGGAGATAGTGGCTTAGGAGCCAAGGCTTTGCCAGTGAGGGCAGCAGTGTTAGGAGACACGGACATCCTGAAGGAGGGGCAAAGAAATTCCTATCTGGAGTAGGCCAGAGGGGCATAGGACGTATGCCGGACAGGTAGGACCAGAAGTTGAAAAGGGAATTCCAACCCGGAGTAGGGCAGGGGGACGTAGCGCATATGTCGGGCTGCTAGGACCGGGAGGTGAGTGACCCTGGAAAGGGATGATCCTGTGACTCTGTGTAAGGGGTTCACTATTGGAGAAGTAACTGCTCTGCAAGAAAGGGAGTGACTGATATTGTGAATGTGCTCTGGATTGTACAAAAGTTGAATGGATGTTACTAAAGTGTTCCAATAAATATTCCACATTTTTTATAATCAACGGTGTGGATTCCCATGCTTGGAGGAAAGAGTGGTGTCCATGGTGACAATGGATCATTAACCCTTTCCTACCCTTACAAGGGGCTTCTTTTTTCAAAATGAGTTGAATGAATAGAGCTTGTGGCCTTTTGCTAAACATATTATTTGAACAAATATAGTGGTTTCCTGCACTAAACATTAGAAAAACAAACATAATTTAAGGCAAATTCAACTCCCTGTTAATATGAACTGCTTAAAGGGCTTGTTCACCATTGAGATAACTGTTAGGATGATGTAGAGACTTCTATGCTGAGATAATTTGTAATTGGTTTTCATTTTTTTTTTTATTGTTAAAGGTTTTTGAGATATTTGGCTTTTAACCAGCAGCTTTTCAATTTGCATTTTAAGCCGTCTGGTAGAGTCCTGTGCAGGTTCATTTTTTGGGACCCGTACCCGACACCTGCAATCCGCAACCCGGACCGGCATTCTTACCCGCTTGGACCCGCAAATACCTTATCCGCAACCCACATTCTTACCCGCTTGGACCCGCAAATACCTTATCCGTAACCCGCTAACCATCAAGAATCAGGAAGTGCTGTTATTGTAAACCAGAAGTGACATCATCGGAAGTAGCTATGATCAGAAAAAAGGAGTAAAACAGGAAGGGCTGTCATTGTAAACCGGAAGTGACATCATCGGAAGTAGACATGGCCAGAAAAAAGGAGTAAATATCGCTATTGAGAAGACCTGCGGCCCGACCGGCAAACCAGCAGAACCGCCGACCCACGACTATACCCGCACCCGGAACTTCTATCCGCAACCCGACCCGCTGCAGGACTCTATTCTCTGGTAACTAGGGTCCAAATGACCCTAGCAACCATGCATTGATATGAATAAGATACTGGAATATGAATAGGAGAGGCCTGAATAGAAAGAGGAGTAATGAAAAGTAGCAATAACAATACATGTGTAGCCTTACAGAGCATTTGCTGTTTAGATGGGGTCAGTGACGCCCATTTGAAAGCTGAAAAGAGTCAGAAAAAAAAGGGAAATAACTATAAAAAAAAATAAATAATGAAAACCAATATAAAAGTTGCTTACAATTGACCATTGGACTAAGGGGCAGATTTATCAAAGGTTGCAGTGAATTTTCGAATGAAAAAATTTCGAATTTCAAGCTATTTTTTGTGTACTTCGACTAGGGAATAGTCCAAATTCAATTTGAATATCGAAATGTATTATGTACTGTCTCTTTCAAAATTCTGCTTCGATCACTTGCCATCTAAAACCTGCCGAATAGCTGTTTTAGCCTATGGGGGACCTCCTACAACCTATTTTGAGTAAATTGGTGGACTTTTTTTTTGGGAAAAACTTTGAATCAAATTCAGTCGAATGCACTATTCCTTCGATTAGGATTCGGCCAAATACGACCAAAAAAAACTTAGACTTAATTTCGGTTTGTCTTTTTGACTTCAAATTTCAAGTTTTTTCAATTCGAAATTCGACCCTTGTTATATATGTCCCTAAAAGTTACCTTAAAGGGGAACCACCCTTTAAGGCAACCAACCTGTCCCCTGAGAAGCTCTTGTATAAACAATCCTCTTCTTTCCCAAAGCCATTTCAAGGTTTGAAATATTGAGTGTGTATTGAGGACTTTTTGGTGGATTGGTCATTTGTTTAAAGCAGCTTGTACAAACCTAAGAATGTAACAACACTTAGTTTCAATGTAAAAACCCATTTTCCAAGTGTTTAGGTCTTCATATTTTCTATTAAAAATATATCAGGAATAGTGATGAGCCGGTCAGGGTTTTCCTGACCCGCATACGACCCTAACCCGCCCTGCTCCAGCCAGCGCTTCCGGGGTCCTTTTATAGACCCGCGCTGACCCGCCCCGCCTATGACATCACAAAAGGGACGGGCAGGTGCAGACTATAAAACCGGAACCCGGCATTTGAAGGTGGCGGGCGGGGAGTGCAGGAGAAGAGCTCAACCCGTCACCCGCGAGGAGCAGTGCGGTCGACCCGAACCCGCGGGTAAACCCAATATTTTTTAGGGGGAAAGGTCCCTGGAGATGTATTTTGGTATCAATGTAAATATGTGGTATTGAATTATTTAGAAGATTCAGAGATTTCTTTTGTCTTTGTAAACTAAATATGGGTTTTCACAGCAAATATTGAAATGCAAACTGTGACTTGCCCTTTTTCTCATGAGGTGCTTTGAAAATGATCTCCTGTATGAATTTGGTCTGTGCAAATCAGGAAACTGTGTATAAATTCAATGTTATATGGCCTGTCTGATATATAATCCCACTACATAGGAACACTTCTGTTGCTGCTCTGCTCAAGGTTATCTGAGGTTTCTGATCCCGTTTCTTAAAGGGATCCTGTCATCAGAAAACATGTTTTTTTTCAAAACGCATCAGTTAATAGTGATACTCCAGCAGAATGCTGCACTGAAATCCATTTCTCAAAAGAGCAAACAGATTTTTTTATATTCAATTTTGAAATCTGACATGGGGCTAGACATTTTGTCAATTTCCCAGCTGCCCCAAGTCATAGTTACATAGTTAGTTATAGTTACTGTATGTAACTATGACTTGGGGCAGCTGGGAAATCCATTTCTCAAAAGAGCAAACAGATTTTTTTATATTCAATTTTGAAATCTGACATGGGGCTAGACATTTTGTCAATTTCCCAGCTGCCCCAAGTCATGTGACTTGTGCCTGCACTTTAGGAGAGAAATGCTTTCTGACAGGCTGCTGTTTTTCCTTCTCAATGTAACTGAATGTGTCTCAGTGGGACATGGGTTTTTACTATTGAGTGTTGTTCTTAGATCTACCAGGCAGCTGTTATCTTGTGTTAGGGAGCTGCTATCTGGTTACCTTCCCAGTGTTCTTTTGTTTGGCTGCTGGGGGGGGGAAAGGGAGGGGGGTGATATCACTCCAACTTGCAGTACAGCAGTAAAGAGTTATTGAAGTTTATCAGAGCACAAGTCACATGACGGGGCAGCTGGGAAATTGACAATATGCCTAGCCCCATGTCAGATTTCAAAATTGAATATAAAAAAATCTGTTTGCTCTTTTGAGAAATGGATTAAGTGCAGAATTCTGCTGGAGCAGCACTATTAACTGATTCATTTTGAAAAAAATATTTTTCCCATGACAGTATCCCTTTAAGCAAAGCAATATCAGGACAGTGCTCTGACTTCCTGATGAACATGTTCTCCCTGATTGTAAAAACAGCTTAATAGCTTTGAAACAAAAAAAAGGACTGTAAATTACAAAAGTGTTTTGAAGAGTGCTCTGGGCAATTTTACATTTATTTGTTTTTCAGGTTTACATTCCCTTTAAAATGAGTGGGGTCTTCCACAGTAGTTCTGAACTTTCCCTATGATGGTGGCCCTGGTGCAGGTACTGGATCAGGCAATCATTACAGGTGGCAAAAGCCATGGGACACCTGCTCCAGCAGCCATTACAGGTGTCAGTCTGTGTAGCCTTCTGCTGTCAGTCACACATGGTTAAATGGTCCTGGAAATCTGTTCTATTAGTCAGAACAGAAGACAAGCCCTGGAAGCAGCCAGACCAGGAGACAACAAGTTTTGGGTGCCTGCTGAAGAGAGGCTACATGGCTCCTATTCCAAGAACCAAAACAGGAGTAATTGTTAGGCATCATTTCTGCCATGTCATTTAACATACAGAATTGCTCAGTATTCTGAAAGGTGTGGTTCACCTTTAATTTAACTTTACGTATGTTATAGAATAGCCATATTTTAGCAACTTTTCAATTGGTCTTCATTATTTTCTTTTTTTACGTTTTTTAATAATTTGCCTTCTTCTGACTCTTTCCAGCTTTCGCATGGGGGTCAATAGCCCCATATAAAAAAAATGAATTCTCTGTAAGGCAGGAGTGCTTACTTTAGTAATGCGGGGTCTACTTTTAGTGATGTTGTCCCATTATGATCTACATCCATAACAAAACAGTTAGCATTCTGTTCCATTGAAAATATTACTTAAATATTATATTGATTTATAGGAGAATAAATATAATACACAAACGCCATGAATATCTTGTAAATTGTATCCTTATAAACGGTGAGTACTGCAATAGCTAATTTTTATTACTCATCTTTCTATTCAGGCCATCTCCTAGTTATATTCTAATCTCTTATTTAAATCAATGCATGGTTGCTATTAAAAACAATTAAAAACTCAGAATATCGCTCTCTATATCATAATATAAAGAAACTCATAGGTAAACAACCCCTTTAAGGTGGCCATACAAGGACCTATCATGTTGTGTTCTTACTGATTTGCCTGTGGGCTTAAAGGGGTTGTTCATCTTTAAGTTAACTTTTAGTATAATGTAAAGAGAGAGATTCTAAGACTATTTAGAATTGGTTTTCATTTTTTTAATGTTTGTAGCTTTTGAGCGATTTGGCTTTGAATTCAGCAGCTCTACAGTAACGTAGGATCCACGTTACCCTAGCAACCAAGCACTGATTTGAATAAGTGACTGGAATATGAGTGGACCTGAATAAAAAGATGAGCAATAAAAAGTAGTAATAATACATTTGTAGCCTTACAGAGCATTTGTTTTTTGACAGGGGCCAGTGACCCCCATTTGAAAGCTGGAAAGAGTCAGAAGAAGAAGTCAAATAATTAAAAAAACTATGAAGGGCAGTTGAAAAGATGCTTAGAATTGGTCATTCTATAACATAGTGAAGGTTAACTGAAAGGTGAGCCATCCCTTTAATGGAGGGACCTTTCTGTTATTCAGCTTGTTTGGGCCAACAGCCAGAGCAGCAAGTAATAAAGAGAAGCTTCTGTAGCTTCTCTTCACCTCCACATCTGCCAATGCAGGCCAGCGTTAGGTATATCGGTGTATAATATTTTTAAACATGCCCTATGGATAAAATACAGATATTCCTAGTACATATCAGTCAGGTCACACTACACAAACTTGAAAATGATTGCCAGTACATGTGGCCACCATTGTGCCCCCCCCATTCCAGAAAGGGCAAGGTAGTGACCCCAGTATATAATAGCAAATGACCCCAGTCTATAATCGCTCAGTCGTCTAGGCCGGGGTAAGCAAAAGAGGCACATTCCTAGAGCGCAATGGTGAGAGATTTTAGGACCCTAGGCAAGTACCACTTGCGTGTCCTCCGGTCTCTGGATAGGCCAGTTGTGACATGTGAGTTGCAAGGGACTGGAAGGATGTAGAGGTGGGAAGTTTTTGGGGGGTTGGCCAGATTCTGCCTTGGGCATCATTCAGATTGGCCTGGATCTGCCTGGGCATTTTTTTCTTTTTGCCACAATGACTCAATGCCACAATACGCTCTACTTGAAATTATTGTTTGACAGAATTGACCCCATGGGTGGAAATATAATGAATGTAACTACACAGACATATATATATATATATATATATATATATATATATATATATATTTCTTCTCTCTATAATTACACTTTCATCCAGTGTCTTCAGGACTTCAGCTGCCTCTACATGACGTTGCCTTTAAGGTCCCCTTCCTAAGGGTAAGGCCACACAAGGAGATTCGGGGGGACTTTGTAGCCTGGCGACTAATCGCCTCGTCTTTTGAGCGACTATCTCCCCCAACTGCCTCAGTGTTTTTCCCCATAGGCTAGACTAAAAAGTCGGCTGCGTTAATGCCCATGCGGCGATTCGTTTTCTATAGTCGCCCTAAGTTGCCTCACTGAAAACGCATCGCCGCGTGTGCATTGGCACAGGTGACTTTTCATTCTAGCCTATGGGGAAAAAAGCTGAGGCAGTTCGGGGAGATAGTCGCTCAAAAGACAAGGCGATAAGTCGCCAGGCAACAAAATCTCCTCGTGTGGACTAACCCTAAGGCAACTATCAGATCATCTACCGTTCTTCCCCTTTCCTTTCACATTTTTCAGGTTCTTTCGCCGGTTCCACCTCTCAAACACTACATTATACCTATTCAAATCTCCCGCTCATCTGACTTCCACTTCCTGGACTAATGCGTTGCACTTCCTATCGCTGGAAACGGAGTGGTCACGTGGTGCTGTGACGTCACGGATGACATCGGAAGGTCCACTGCGGGGATAGGGTCGTAGAGAATTCGGAGAACTCCCGCGCTTATTGCGAACAGGAGTATAGCGGAAAGTATACTCTCGGGAATGGATCATCTGCCAAATAGTTCTGCTTGGTATGTGTTACAGTTGCCATATCCCGTTCCTACTTGCAATCCTGGCGGCGGGGTTACTACCTCGGACATTGTACTCTATGGGGCCTGTCTGCAAAGTTCAGGTGGAAAGCCGGTGTCACGCTTATGGATTTTTACGCTAACGCATCTTTCCACTTGTGCTTTTTGCTGCCCTCCTATGAGTCCTATACCGGTTTCACTTTTCATGCAACACACGACGAGACCGGCGGGAGTTGTAATTGTACAGCGGATCTAGAGGGCAGTGCACGTTTGGAATGAGTGGGTCAGCTGATGTTGTGACGCGCGCCCTATTTTATATTAGACGCTATGTTATTGCGCTGCGGAGCTGAGACTAAAAACTTGGAGCAAGTGAAGCGATTTTGTGAAAGCGAAAGTAACTGGTTTTAGTGAGCGCGCCTCTCCACTTCCGTGTGTGTCCAATCCTCTGTAGCAATGGCGGGGCTTCCAGTGTGATACGCTAGTGACGCTTCCCTGCTTACTGTAGCACACGATTAGCCGTCCCTTCTCTCTTTTCATCTGTTCCTGGTTGTTTACTCGCGTGTCTTTACATTGTACAATAATTTGCGCTTCCTTATAAGGAGACTATATGTATTCTTAACCAGTCTTATTTAAAAGACACGTAAACCTTTAAAATAAGGGCATGTAAAATTGACGAGGGTGCCATTCTCAGCACTTTTGTCATTTACATTCATTATTTTCTTTCTAAAGTATATTAAAGGAGAAGTCAACCCCTTCTTTGGTAAAATCCCTCCCGGCATACCTCCCCCCCCCCCCTGGGCAAATGCCACTAAAGGTGGCCATTCAGCAACCCTTGTATGCCTGGTAAAACACCTTCCTAGGCTGGGGCCAGTATTACAAATTTACCGGCAATGCAGTTGCCGGTAATTTGTAATACCCTTTAAAAAAAAAAAAAAAAGCCCCTGGCCTGCCCCCAATTCGCACAGAACTTAAATTTTTCCAGCGCTGTGGACATTTCTGCGATGTTGCTCCGCCCCTTTTGTGGCATGCCATGTAGCTCCGCCCCTTTTTGCATCATGGACTGCCCCCTTTTGGTGCCCGCCCCCCACTGGCTGTTTATATTTTTTAGTAAAGGTGGCAACCCTATTCCCTGATCGAGATCTGGCAGAAAGTTGATCTTTCCATGTATGGCCACCTTAAGTTGCTACTTAAAGAAATATCAAACTTTAAAATCGCAAAGTCTTTATTAAAAAATGACTTACCGAAACTCTTCAGAAAAGGCGACAGGGCGACGATCCATCGTGCGGCACTCGATTTCTCCTTCCTGGCTATCTCCTATAAAGGGCAGGGAGGAGAAATCGAGCGCCGCACAATGGATCGTCGCCCTGTCGCCTTTTCTGAAGAGTTTCGGTAAGTTATATTTTAATGAAGACTTTGTGATTTTAAAGTTTAATATTTCTTGGTGTTTTTTTTTTTTTTTTGTTAAATACAAACACGTTTTTTCAAAAAACTTTTTGACTTTGCTGGTCCTTTTACTATGAATGAGTTTTGTTACAACGTTGCTCAGTTTCTGACCAGTCTGACCACCAAGTAGTTAAGGAAGTTGTCAGGAGAAAGAAAAAGGCTGCTCTGATGTTATTCTGCTTAGGAAAATTAGACAAACCTTTTCCTAAGCAGAAGAACATCAGAGCAGCCTTTTTCTTTCTACTTGTAAGTATATGGCATTCACATTGTAATCACATGCGCAGAGTATAAATTGACTTGTCGAAATTTCAATTTATTGATAGATCACACAGTGCTTGGTAGTTTGCAGTTATGGGATCTATATATCCCTATGTAAAATATGTTCTTTGTCATGAGCAGTACTTGGTGTCAGAAACTGATCAGGAGGTGGAGCTGTTGTAACAAACAATTCATATTATAACAGCACATGTATCTTGAGCACACAGTATAAAAAATAACATTTTGTTTTACTGTTCTACAGGGGACATTTGGTAATCTAAGGTATCCTGCCACAGAAATATTCTGTATTGACTGAAGAAGGTGAACGGCTTCTGTATAAAATGCCAGGAGTCACTCACTGTGAAAGCCAAACAGTCCTATCTGAAAGCAGTCCTCCAAAAAGGAACCGCTTATCCTTGCGCTTTTTTCAGAAGAAAGACACTAAGAGGGCACTGGAATTTACTGAGGCATCACCAGCAGCAGAAAGCCAAAATGATGAGGAAAAGGAATCAGAAATGTAAGGCAACTAGCATTTTAGACTTTTTTCCCCCTGAATTCAAGTACAATACTGCATAGGCTGGGCTAACCAATTCCCTACAAATCATGAAGACTCTGTTTACTGTCAGGATCAGCAACATAGATCTAGGTTTCTGTGCCTCATGGTGCCCTAGGGATTGAGCATAATGGCTGTCCTGGTTCTCCCAAGTATCCAGTTGTCCTATGAACATTGCAAAACAGACGTATGACAACATAGTGTCTGCACTACAGCTGTTTTTTACACACAGTGATAAGTCTTTGGAAAATACAGGGCACAGTCCTTCCTGCTTCAGGACAATAATTTCCACTTGGCACACAATATGGGGGCAATGTGGGGGAAAACATACATGTTACGCCCAACGCCCAGCTAAAACAGGCTGGGGAGATCATTGGTTTATACAGATGTTTGTTCTTTCTCCAGCTGCAGTGATCAAGTTGTTCCAACTCCTCAGTTATCACCACCAGCTTGCTGTGTAAAAAAAGAAGGTCTTATTCCATTTGTTGGCTTGAATAATCTTGGTAATACCTGCTACCTCAACAGCATACTTCAGGTACTTATGCCTTTTTTATATGGTAGAATTTTTTTTTTTTATCATTTTACAGATCTAATACAAAGTGAAGAACAACTAAAGCACCATTCACTAGTGGGTGCTATTACAGTATGTTAGGCACCAAAAGTTTTTGGGTTTTTTTTTTTTTTTTTTTGCTTTCCCCCAGGTACTCTTTTTAGTAAAAAAATCCACTGGCGCAGTGCTACTGTTTTACTTTTCCCAGGTGTTTTTATAGTGCCGACTTACACTACTGCACCGGCACGAATCTATAATCTGAAAATTGTACTTTTGAGTGCATGCTTAATTCAAATTCTGAAAGGACTGCTAACTGTGAAAGGTAAGATGGCACAGCTGCGGTTTTTAGTCATGTTGACACCCCTTTAGCAAGTCATGGCTCTCTAGGTAGAATCCTGTGGGCTGGACATATTTGCCTAAGGAACTATTTTAATATAAGTACTCAATGGTAGCACTTAAAAAAGAACAAAAAACAGGACAACTGATTAGTAACTTAATAGAATCAGCTGGGAACAATAGTAGGAGTAGCAAGGAATAGTTTACAGTGCAAACAATAAATATTCACTTTGAGCAGTTAACCTGCTTCATCGGCTATTCCTTGCTACTCCTACTATTGTTTCCAGTTGAATCTGTACCTGTGGCAGAGAACTGTCCGACTAAGATATAAAAAGCTTCAAGTACAAAGGTACCAGTCACACATGTTTCTAGTTTAATAGAATCAGCACAATTTCTCTTCTAATGTGTTTCACACATTAGGACAGTATGAGTGGCTGACGGTAACAAACTGTCAAATGAGAGCATATCTAACCGCTGCTGTAGCATTCATTGTACATAGGAGAGATTGAAAATGCAACAATTTCATTGCTTTTAAATGTAATGTTTCTACACACTTAATAATTAACACACAGGTGTGTTTTTATTCCAGAATCCATTTTAATGTGGTATCAATGTGCTAA
This sequence comes from Xenopus petersii, assembly GCA_038501925.1. Classification (NCBI taxonomy): domain Eukaryota; kingdom Metazoa; phylum Chordata; class Amphibia; order Anura; family Pipidae; genus Xenopus; species Xenopus petersii. The sequence continues at coordinate 65,644,205 of CM076679.1, forward strand.
AATATTCTGTATACCATATGTCCACAGAACTATCCACAGTCAGAGGGGCTCTGGTGCACCGCACTGAGTCTGCTAGGGGATGGGAATGAACTGATTATGTAAAGCAGGCACTAAATGAGCAGTCCTCCATAAAGTGTGTGTAAAAAAAACAGTAAGTTTATATTGTACAGACAGAGGCAGCTTTAGCATTTTGTGTTCTATTAACACTTAAAGGAACAGTAATGCCAAAAAAATGAGTGTTTTAAAGTGATGAAAATATAATGTAGTGTTGCCCTGCACTGGTAAAACTGACGTGTTTGCTTCAGAAACACAACTACAGTTTATATAAGCAAACTGGCGGAAATTGGAAAAAAGGCTACCGTATATACTCGAGTATAAGCCGAGTTTTCAGCCCCCAAAATATGCTGAAAAACTCTACCTCGGCTTATACTCGGGTCAAGCGCAAAAATGGTCGCCGGCGCCTAAGAATATTCGCCGGTGCTTAGAATAGTAGCCGGCGCCTAAGAATAGTCATCCAAAAACGAGATTGAAACTTACCAGAAGCTGCTGCATTTCTCACCCTCGGCTTATACTCGAGTCAATAAGCTTTCCCAGTTTTTGGAGGTAAAATTAGGTACCTCGGCTTATACACGGGACGGTTTATACTCGAGTATATACGGTATATGGCACAGGTTAAATAGTGGATAACAGATTACACTATTATATTCTACAGATCTTATCTGCTGTGTAACCTGTGCCTGTTCTCCTTTGAATGGCTCTCCCCAGTGCTACACCACAACTCATTATATAAAACCATAGTAGTATTTCTGAATCAAACAGTTTTACCAGTGCAGGGCAACACTGTATAATTTTATTACTTTAAAACTATTTAATTTTTGATGTTACTGTTCCTTTAAGGTGGCCATGCACGCAGCGATCCTCTCGTTTGGCAACCTCACCAAATATGCCCTAGGGCCCAACGATTAAATCACTAAGCTGAAAATACAGGCAGTCAGATCGAGGACCACATTAAAAAAACCTATGGGACCACATTAACAAACAATCCGATAGGATTTTTAAACCTGGCCAATCGACATCTTAAAATCATGTCCCTTTTTGGTCTCCTTAACCCTTTCTGCATTCACAAATTAGGGTTTGGATTTGTGACAGCCACTTTGTTTTATATTGTTCAGAGCTGGATCAGTTCTTATTATAGTCACATTTTTAACTATATCATTGGCTGTATATTAATACCCGCATAATACTGTAGCTTCTGAGTAGAATTTTTGGGGCAATTCCTTTTTTTTTTTGCAGGTCAGAGGAGAATGATTTGTTTTGTAGACGTTATATTTCTTAAAATATCACATGCAGTCTAGCCTTATAAAGAAATTACTAAAATGTTTTTTTTTCTTGTATAATCATATATAATTAACCTTAAACCAGTAGTCTGTATTTGTTGCTACTTATTTTGGATAACTTTTTTTCTTTCTCTTAGGTATTGTGCTATTGTCCTGGATTTAAAAGTGGGATCAAGTTTCTGTCTGAGATCATTTCTAAGAAGGCAGAAAATATAAGCAAAGAGAGAGAGCAGACTCAGGACAAGGTACAAATATACAGTATAGTGCAACTTTGATTTAGTTTGTCTGTAGATGAAATTATAGTCCTTAGGAAAATGAGAACTGCAGTATAGTATATCCTTTATAGACAGTGGGGCTTATTTATCAAATTTCAGGTTTTGGGTAGCAGGTGTAATGGTTGTAAACAGAGTCAAAAAATGTATGTTAATAATGCATTCAACTTAAAGAACTCACTGAGAAATTCTGTCTAATTTTATCTACATGCAAAAGGCATCACCCCCTTGGTTTTCATGTTTTGTTGTTTGAGAGATAGCACCATTTCATTTACAGAACATGCCTACAACTTTGAAGATTTTTTTTTTTTTTTTTTTTTGTGAAGCAAACAACAAATAGAACAAAATAACAGAAATCTTCAGCTTACATAACTGTTCACCCCCCTAAAGTCAGTACTTTGTAGAGCCACCTTATGCGGCAATTACAGCTGCAAGTCACTTTGGATAAGTCTCTGAGCTTGCCACATTTTGCCACTGGGATTTTTGCCCATTCCTCAAGGCAAAACTGCTCCAGCCCCTTCATGTTGGGTGGTTTTCACTTGTGAACAACAATCAAGTCCGACCACAGATTCTCAATTGGATTGAGGTCTGGACTTTGAATAGGCGATTCCAACATATTTAAATGTTTGCCCTTAAACCACTTGAGTGTTGCTTTAGCAGTTTGCTTCGGGTCATTGTCCTGCTGGAAGGTGATCCTCGGTCCCAGTCTCAAATCATAGGCAGACTGACACAAGAGTTTTGCTCAAAAATATCCCTGTATTTAGCACCATCGATCTTTCCCTCAACTCGGACCAGTTTCCCAGTCCCTGCTGCCTTAAAACATCCCACAGCATGATGCTGCCACCACCATGTTTCACTGTGGCGATGGTGTTCTTGGGGTGATGGGATGTGTTGGGTTTGCGCCAGACCATCAACTTTAGTCTCATCTGACCAGAGCACCTTCCTCAATTCATTTGGGGAGTCACTTCAATATATAGAATGAGTGAATCAAGAAGCAGCAAAACACAGAATACCTGCTATTTATTATTTATTGTGCATCCACACAACATATTTCGTCATCAAGGGCCCTTTTTCAAGTGTGTACAAAGTGAACCACAGTTAACCCTTACCACTGTGGAATATAACAATCAAGTATTAAATACAATAAAAATATTAGCACAAGCAGTGTATATAAATGTAAAAATAATTGTATATAAACTATTTAAAAAGTCCAAAATGTCATAAAAGTTTGTATAGCTGTGCAAAACTCCCGACTCAGTCCATAGTGTCAAATGGTTGGAAAAAGTAAAGAATTATTTTGCAAAATGATACAACTTTTATCATTTCTTATTACAGGACACTGTAAAGCATGAGTTACCTGCAAGTTATGATGTCATCTGCAGTTTAAGTTCTTTGATTCACTCTATGGAACACCTTCAAATAACTTTTATATCAAACCCAGAAAATTATGATTCTGAACTTGCAGCCCAACCAAGGAGGCTTCTTAACACATTGAGGTATGTCAAAAAATGTGTTTATTAATGTATGTTTTTAATCCAACCTATAACTTAATATCAATAATTGGCTACTGTTTTCATTGTATTCAATTGTTGGTAGTGGTTTTTTTAAAATCAATCTTTCAATACATAGAACAATGAATCTGCTTGTTTTTGGCAATATCTATGTTTAACTAAAAATTACATTTCTAATTTTAAGTACCTAGGGATAATGATACACAAAGACCCAACACTATTTTTACAGCATAATTTATAAACCTTACATCGCAAATTTAAGGATACTCTTGCACACTGGACTAAACTTCCTCTCACGCTTATAGGCAGAATAAACATATGTAAAATGATTTATCTTCCTAAATTTCTGTATATACTAAGTAATACCCCCTGCCACATACCTAAGAAAGTCCTACATGATATAGACCGCACGCAATCTGAATTCATCTAGGGAAATAAAACACCCACCTTGTCCAGAGTCAGTCTCAATGCCCCACAAGACCAGCTGGGATTGACCTCTCCCAATTATGAGCTGTACTATCTTGCCTCTCAGGCTTCCCATGCAGCCAGTTGGAAAGTGTTTGATGCAGACAACCCAGCATCCATAATAGAGGCACTATTTCTCACTTCTGTGGAAAGCCTACATAATGCTTTATATAGGACTCAAAAAGATATTGGCCCTTTACTACCTGTTATGGATGCCACTAAGAGAGCCTGGGATGCAATGGTGCAGCTCACTAAGGCTAACACCACAATATCTCCAGATGCACCTTTATGGGGTAACAGTAATTACTCACACTTAGCTGCATTTTTAGAAGTGGGAATTTGGACTAAGTTAGGGCTAAAGAGGTTGTCCCAAGTATACACCGATGGGAGTCTTCACACACTGGCTACATTTCGTCAGACCCTCTCCCTGCCTGATTTATCCGAATTCAGATACAAACAAATCAGCCATCTTTGCTCAACACAATTTCCAACTCCTCCTCTGCAACTACAGTACACGGGGTTAGAAGAATTAGTTTCTCAGCCCACCAAGACGAAACTCCTCTCCAATACCTACAAACACTTAATTTCCAATAGATATGATCCCCGACCCAGAGTGAAATATAAGTGGGAGAGCAGCGGGGTTGTTGTGGACCCAGATGATTGGGAAGAAATCATAGACAATCTTTATATTCCTTTGGTGAGTGTTAGAGACAAACTTATACAATTTCGGATCATACACCAAACATACCTCACTCCGCACAAACTGTATACTATGGGGAGGGTGGCTTCACCCGGCTGTCCAAGATGTGGTGCTTCTGTTGCCAATTTTATGCATTTAATATGGGAGTGTCCAGTGATACTCCGATATTGGAGGGCAATTGTGAGCTTTATGGCTACGGAACTGGAACTTCCCCAAATGCTTAGCCCTGCTACCTGTTTTCTGGTTCTCCTGGACTCCGTGATACCCAGAGTAAATACTAGATGTCTGATGAGGCTGCTCCTCTTTTACGCAAAAAAAGTGGTTGCCCTGCACTGGATGGGCCCAATGCCACCGACATTGAGTAGATGGATTGGACTAATCAATTCGCAATTGGAACTGTACAAACTCACGTATCTAGCCCGAGGATGCCCAAAGAAGTTTGAAAGTATATGGAAACCTTGGCTCGAGTCGCCAGCCACATCAACTAACCAATGAACATCAATTTACAACCATACTTGCTCCCCTTCTTTTCCTTTTCTATCTAGCTTCTCTTCCCTCTATCTTCTTTAAGTTGTAAAATTCAATAAAAATTAATCTTTAAAAAAAAAAAAATTTACATTTCTATTCGTGTCTTTACAGGGAGGTAAATCCTATGTATGAAGGTTATCTACAGCATGATGCACAAGAAGTTTTGCAGTGTATTCTGGGAAATATTCAAGAGGCATGTCAAATTATGAAAAAGGAAATACAGAAAAACTCACAGATGAATAATTTCAGTAGCAATGTGCAGGAGACTGCTAGATCAACAGCTGAGTGCAATGGGTTAAATGGTGGTGACCCTGAGGCTGTAAATGGCAGCTCTGCTGAAATAACAAATGAAAATGGCAAAAGAAAAAGTGATAATGAGGCTGGGAATGTAAAAAAAAGGACCAAATTAACCAAAGAGCCATCAGCAGAAGAACAGAGACTAACCAGATCAAAAAGGAAGTCCCTATCAGATACAAAACAAGATAAAAGTTCAGATGCTCCACCTAAGACTGACAGTGAAAATTCAAACCATTCACAGAAAAAATCAAAGCTAAGGTTAACCTGGCTGAAATCTAGTAAACAACCTAGCATATTATCTAAATTTTGTAGCTTGAGTAAACAGTCAGACTCTTCATCTAAATGCTCTGAAACTAGAACACACAGCATAAAAACCAAAGATAAAACATCTGAAAGTGAACAATCTAAAGAAAATTGCCTCCACATCTTGGAGAACAACAAAAACGGCGAAACTACAAAAACTGTTTCAAGAAATGGTTTGTATTTTGTTATATGGAAATATTGCTAATGTATGAGCTAAATAGTAGATGTAATATGGATAAATACTGAGAAATTGCTTTTAAAGGAGTTGTTAACCATCCAAACATTTTTTTTTTCAGTTCACTTGTTCTTAGATTGTTCACCAGAAATAATCTTTTTTAATTGCTATCCTTTTTTTATCTTTTACTATTTTATTTTTCTGAATTGATTGAATTTGATACATTAGTTGATAAACTTCTTGGCTGCATCTGTCCAATGTTGACAACTATTGTATCAATTCTAACAGCTGATTTTAATGAAACTCGTGGATTCTGCTCAGCACAGCCAAAGAAAAGAAATGTATCATTTGTAACTGTTTACATTTATAGTTGGTAACCTTTAAACCTTTAAAATAAGTGAATTTAAAATTGATGAGGTTGCTATTATAAGCACTTTTACATTCATTAATTATTTATTTTTTATTTCAAGATATTAAGGGATACATGTACTGTTAATATGAATGAATTTTATTCGAACAGCACCACCTGCTGGTCAGTTTCCCACCAGTCTGACCACCAAGTAGTCATGGAAGTTGTCAGGAGAAAGAGTCTGCTCTGATGTTCTTCTGCTTAGGAAAGATTTGAGAGAGGTTTCTAATTTTTTTCCTAAGCAGGAGAACATCAGAGCAGCCTCTTTCTTTCTCCTGACAACTTCCTTGACTACTTGGTGGACAGACTGGTGGGAAACTGACCAGCAGGTGGCGCTGTTGGAACAAAATTCATTCATATTAACAGTACATGTATCCTTTAATATCTTGGAATAAAAAATAATAATTAATAAATAATGGATGTAAATGACAAAAATGCTTAAAATAGTCCCTTCATCAATTTTACATTCACTTATTTTGAAAGTTTACTTTAATTGGCTCATGTGACCTAACATGTATGGTTTGTTTGTGTGCACTGTGAATCCTTGGATCCCATGGGGCGGCCCTTATTTTTTAGAATGGCAATTTTTTTTATTTAGCATTGCCCAATGGCTACTAAAAAAGTATATTATTATGAAAATAATTTATATACATGAAGCAGGGTTTTACACATAAGCTGTTTTATGCAATATATTATTATAGAGACCTACATTGTTCGGGGGGTAAAGTTTTCCTTTAATAGAACCTTATGCATAAGGTTTTCAGTATAGAATACTTTATTATGCATTTGTGGCCTCTTCAATTTTGACTTCTAGCTGGTTCTGTAATTCAACACTGGCTTAGTGAGTAGCACTTCTACCATGCAGAGATGAGTAAGATTCCAGCATGGGCACTACCTAATTGAGTTCCTGGGAAGACTACTTTTGTAAAGCAGTTGCAAGCTATCAGTTTTTTGCAATTGTTATTGCTGCATTTTCTGACTGTATTTACTAATATAAAGTAAAATTTATAAAAATATATATATATATATATATATATATATATATATATATATATATATATATATATATATATATATATAAATGTAAAAGTTCATGTGTTCCACCTGTGTTTGGTGCTTGGATGTGTCTGTCAATATGGGCTGATAGGGAAGACTAGGCTAAGCGCATCTGAATGGCACCCATTATTGTTCAATTTATTGTTCAATTTATCTCTCCTTTGAATTTGTAAATTAGTGTTCTGATTTGGCACAATCAAACTTTCTGTAAAATATTTCCTATTCAGCCAAATGTGAGAATCACGGATTCAGTTTATACTTTAGAATTAGTCTAGTGTTTCCAGTGCTCTGATTATCCTTGTAAATGAGCTATGCTATATGTTTTTGGCTTCAATTTTAAATCAAATAGACTACTCTGGTATTTTTAGGTAAATGACTGTTCTTTTATAAATCTGATTATTATACTTTGTGTTTTGTAGAATCAAGTGGTTTTGAATTGGTGGAAAAAATGTTCCAAGGCAAGCTGGTGTTGCGAACCCGCTGTCTTGAATGTGAGTCTTTCACAGAGAGGAGGGAAGATTTTCAAGATATCAGTGTGCCTGTTCTAGAAAGCGAACCACCAAAACTGGAGGACTCTTCTGACCGTAAGTTATTGCCTGTGCATGGAGTGGTTTCCTTGATTTAGAGGAACAATGAGCATCAGTGTGTACTTTTGTAGAGAATAATAATGCATTTCACTTATATGTGTGGGTTTGAATGTGTAGCTTATTTGAAAAGGCTGTCACTCAAGAGTTTTTTTATAAGGAGTCCCTGGGCAGGCAAAATGAAGTAGCTTACAAAGTGGGAAGGTATGGATACAGATTGGGCGCAGGTCCTACCATGGCAACATTTTGCAGGTTAGGGATGAGTTAGGTTTTCATTTAACACAGAACAAGAATATGCACAGAAAGAAAGAAAAAGATAGAAAATTGCCTTACGTTCGTTCAAAGGTAGCAGATATTCAAAGGTAGCAATACAACATGTGTGCTCTATGGGAGAGTGGTAGGTTGAGGATTAGGGTAGGCAAATGTCATCTCTCTTTTGACCAGGGTAGATGGTCTGGCCTACATCAAGTTCACAGCTTCTCGGCAGAGCAAGTTATGGACTCCATATAGCTAGAAATATGGGCATCCTCTGGCCAGGTATACCACATTTTACAAGGGAAGGACATGTATCGGCTTCTCTATTGTTAAAATAAAGGTTTGCTACATGTTTACTGTATATGCAATGGAAACAAAGGAACAGCCAGATACAACAGCTATGACAGAAAAAGCATTGTTGCTGTATAGCCATACAACATGGTTTTTCTATATGGTTGAACTACCCTCTCAGATTGCTAAGGGAGCTGGAGTTTTAAGCTGCTTGCAGAAGTTATGCTTGACTTCACTCTTGGCACTGATATATATATAGGGACAAATTTACTTAAGGTCGAATAACGGGGGTTAATTAACCCTCAATATTCGACTGTAGAAGTTAAATACTTCGAATATCGAAGTTGAAGGATTTAGCGCTATTCGTTCGATCAAACGAAAAATCGTTCGATCAAGCGAATAAATCCTTAGAATCAAAGGATTTTAATCCATGGATCCAACGATTTTTGTTCGCCCAAAAAAAGCTAGCAAAGCCTATGGGGACCTTCCCCATAGGCTAACATTGACTTCGGTAACTTTTAGGTGGCGAACTAGGGGGTCGACGTTTTTTCTTAAAGAGATAGTACTTCGACTATCAAATGGTCGAATAGTCGAATGATTTTTAGTTTGAATCGTTCGATTCGTGGTCGAAGTAGCCAAAAAAACCATTCAAACTTCAAAGTTTTTTTCCTCTATTCCTTCACTCAATCAAAGTAAATGGGCCCCATAATGTAACTTTATTACAGATACTGTCTTACAAAATAGGGCTGGGAGTCTGCAATTAGGGAATGCAAACAGTTACAGCTATGTTACAAACAGCAATGCAATGTATAGTCAGTCATCAGCATTTATTAATCTACACTTGTACTAGCAGTTTAGCTGATCAGCAGCAGGTATGTAATGTGGTAAAAAGAAAAGTCCCATAAACCAGAATTAAAATGTAAATTGCTCATGAGAGCTTTGCATGTTCATGTGCACTTTAATTTGAGTGAATTTGCATTGGGTTTTAAGCTACTGTGCACTTCAACTTTTTTTAAATTGTCGTTCATAGTTTCTCCTGACCCCCGACTTGAAACAAAGACTTTAAAATGGGCAATTTCCCAGTTTGCATCAGTAGAGAGAATTGTCGGAGAGGACAAATATTTCTGTGAAAAGTGTCATCATTACACCGAAGCTGAAAGAAGTCTTCTTTTTGACAAAATCCCAGACATCGTGACAATTCATCTAAAATGCTTTTCTGCAAATAGCTCTGAGTAAGTTAATAAACATGCATATACTAGTATATAGTAAACCTTTCTTATGTAAGTTCTAGTGCCCCCCAGCCTAATATTCATCAGCTTCCATGTACTTCATGTATAACCCTTGTATACACACTGCTACTTGTATACACACTGCAACTAATTCTTGTGTTTTTCCTTATTCTAGATTTGATTGCTTTGGTGGTCTTTCCAAAGTAAACACTGCATTGTTGACTCCGCTGGATTTGTCTCTTGAGGAATGGAGTACAAATCAAAGCAAGGACCTTTATCGGCTATTTGCAGTGGTAATGCACAGTGGGGTTACTATAAGCAGTGGCCACTATACCGCTTATGTTCGAATTCCAGAAATGAGTGATCTTGAAAGACACCATATAAAAACTCTTGTTGACCACAAGGATGTTCTAAAGGCTGAGCCG